>OZ010652.1:103450221-104075221 GCA_963932375.1 Phania funesta
TCTTGACTAATTTGTTTATTTTAGTATTTCGTCAAATTTATTGGTGATAAAATAAGGAAATCTAAAATTTTCTGCGAATGTAACACAAATAATGTCACGTTCCTATTGGTGAATAATTTCCAGCAGTCAAAGTGATTTGAATTGCAGAGTCTCACGTAACACATATTTTGTGTCGCTGCGGCATGCAGCGGGAAATCATGCGCATTGAATAATCTTTATCTGTACCATTCTTCATGTGATTTTTCAACCGTTTGGGTTTTGAAAATTGAAAAAAGAAAATCATAAAATTTGCAAGAGAGAACGAAATAATTATTTGAGTCGTCATGTAAATGTTACCCGCGAATACACCGTAGGTTGTCCATCTGTGAGCTCAAACTTTGGCATTATTTTTCCAGTTCCAACATTTCGGCCGGTATCTCACCAATGGCAGCTGTAATGGGCTAAAATTGTGGCTGGCTTGTAACACTACACGAGAGACTTCACATCCCCACAAAAAAATTGTCTAGTGGGGTCAAATCGCATAATCTCTGCAGCCAATGGAATGCGTCAATACGTTAGATTAATTGCTGATCAACTCGCCTATCAATATGTTAATGGTAGCGCGTGCCGTGTGGCATGTGCCACCGTCTTATTCAAACCTTATGTCAACCAAGTCCAATTCTTCCATTTTTGGCAAGAAGAAGTCGGTAATCGGCGCACGGTACCTTGCTCCATTGGCTGTAACGTTGCGTTTTTGATTGTTCTCGAAAATAGTATGGTCCAATGATGCCACCGGCCCATACATCGCACCAAGCACTGCATCTTTCAATGTGCATTGGCAGCTCTTGAACACTGTCTCTGGCTGCTCTTCAGACTAAATTCGGCCCCTGTATTTGTTGACGTAGGCCATTGAGCCAAAAAATAGCTTCGTCGCTGAAGAAAATTTGTCGATAGAAACCGCTTTTCTCACACAGCACGAATTATGATAATTAAATTCAATGATTTGCAAGCATTGTTCCTTTGTTATTCTATTCATGCTGAAATGGCAAACCGCACTGAGCATTTCTAACATTGCCACATGTCACGAATCTTTTTTTAGACAGAAAGAAACTACACTGCAAAATCAAGTAGCGAGAAAAATCACTCAATATATACATCAATTTGTAACGCAGTTTTATTTTCCAGCTGGGATTAGGTTCAAGCCTTTCAAGGGATTTTGAAAAAACTCTGCGCGATTACGTTACGCGGCAAATTCAAAATAATTTCAGGAAAATACTTAAGAATTAAGACAACTTCGGTAGACCTTAACATTCGAATAACTGACGACTATACACCATGTTAGATGCATGATAATTTCGGGGGGGCCTTCCTTATTCGGCAACATACTATATACCATGCGACGACTAATCTACGCTAAATACAGCATAATTTCGAGATATCTGATACTTTCGAGATACTGTTCTACTACGTGCAGAAAAAGAAGAGGTAAAGCTCTCGGGACTACAGTTTACGTGGCTTGTTTGTAACAATACGAGTAATTCGCACGGTAGCGATAACTGCTCTTCATTTTATTGGTTATTCCTTGAGTAAATATTTTGACTTGCACCTGAGCTGAAGCCTAAAGATTGCTTGCTGCGTCAGAACTTCTTTGATTCGACTCAGCAAGAGTATGAAAAATATCCCTAATCTCTGCAAGTAAAACTATTTTCAATTTAAAATTTGTTTATTCTTTTAAAAAGGTTACTACAATCCTGGAACATTTCGTATTCTACTTGGACCTTTTTTTAAGCCGCAGTTTATTTTAATTTTAAATAAAACATTAAATTATTTAACTAACTTACCTTAGAAGAGTTTTATAAATATCCAGAAGTAACTAAACCAAAACCAGATATAATTAGAGTTAATAATTTTTTAAATTATTTAATTAATTTCCTTTAATATATTTTTTTATTTTTATATTTCACACTAAAGTATTCATAAAATACACTCAATAACTTCCCTAACTCGTAATAAAAAAATTAATAGGAAGTTGATTTAATGTCTTTTTTCGTAAAGCCCTTTCACACGAGCACAACTGGCAGGACCGTTTGAAACTAGATTAAATCTTAAACTAAATACGCTTCCCATACAGGTGTTGAAGTTCAGCTTCGTCTGACTTTAAGGAAATTTTGCTTAAACTTTTTTTATTATTTATTAACACCGATTTAAATTCCACGAAAATTCATAAAATGTCTTCGTCATTTTGACACTCTCAGAGAATGTGATACAAATTGGGGATGACAATGTGGAATACACACACACACACATACGTAATGTTGGTAAATAAAAATAAATATTGTCAATTAATTATTGACTTCAAATGAAAAACACAAATAAACATGCAGTATTTATTCTTTGCTGTTGTTTTTTTTTTTTTTGGTAACAATATTCAATAATTGTAGCAAAAAAAACTTATTTGCTTAAAAAAAACGTGAAATCTGTTTTACGAGGTTGGTTTCGAAACCACTTGACCTTGTGCTTACGAAAATTAAACTTCAGTTGAAAGTTCTCATTCTTAATAACAAAAGTAGTCGAGAATGATTTCATTTTAGGTGGCAAACAAAAACTATTGAATGGCGAGACTGTTTTGTGTGACAGCCGATTGGACAGTTTTTTTTTTGTTGTTGTTTTCCCGCTAACTCGCTCTGGCAATTCATCATGAATAAACTCTTCGGTTGCTCGGCTTTATGAACCAATGAAATTGTTGGTCCATATGTTTTCAAAAATGATGATGAAAGGTCAACGCTGAGCAGTATATAGAGATGATTATTAACTTTTTTGGAATATGA
This sequence comes from Phania funesta, assembly GCA_963932375.1. Classification (NCBI taxonomy): domain Eukaryota; kingdom Metazoa; phylum Arthropoda; class Insecta; order Diptera; family Tachinidae; genus Phania; species Phania funesta. The sequence continues at coordinate 103,453,029 of OZ010652.1, forward strand.
TATTCACTCCTCCGCCCCCAAACAAAAAAATACCGTTTAAAAATGTTAAAAAAAATTGTTTTATTTAAATACTCATTAGTTTCCTCCCAGGGCTCATTCGCTTACAAGAAGAATATCTTGGTGGTAAAAATTCAAAGTGGCCGTATGCGCTGTGAACACAGGATAGTCATGCCAGATGTAGTAAAAGAAATCCACAAAAACGTGTCGCGCAACCGCAGACTACAACTGCCCAGAATTCCAAATTTCACAAACGCATATTTTACAATAATTGAGGGCGGTATAAATTCCAGTTAATAAACATGAACGGACCAGAGCCCACAACTTTGCATCTGCAAGGCAGTAAAAACTAAAACTTTCGACTTAAAGCAGGAATTAAAAAAAACGCACGCTGGCAAGCGTCAGTCTTTTTTAATCAATTACGGTACAATCGAAATAAAAAGGTCGCTTTTGGTGAAATGCAAGGGGGTATTTCAATAAACTAAAACGCCAGTTGGAATGTGAGGAATTCACGTGAAGCGGAAAACACAAAAAAATTAATGATATTGTCATTATTGGTTTTCCAAACGAAGCTTATTTTTATTAAAAAAATTATTATAATGCAATTTGTTATTGATGGTAGATAAGCTAGTCTTTATGCGCATTTTGCTGGTTGCTTAGGTCAGCTCATCAGGAAACCTTTACCCCCACTTTTTAGAAAAACTTAAACGTCTGATGCTCCCATTTCTTTAAACCAAATGAGAATTTCAAAGTTTCAAAGAAAATCAAGACAAAAACATTAAAGTTTTACCAAAAAGCCTCACAAAGAGTTTCCAATATTTTTTTTAACGTGATACAAAAAAATATTTTGTATAGACATTCATAACTGCTAGATGTAGAGTTTTAGTAAATATCAAGGGGGAAAACATTATTTGGGGTTGCCCGCTCCAAGGGGGAAATATTAATTTGGATTGTCCGCTATTTAAATGAGCTTTTTCTTCTGAAAATCATTGGTTTATCAAGCGAAAAGCTTAATTTTACGACCGCCTTCGTAGGTTAATGTTAATAATAATGTTATTAAGTTTTATTTCTTCCAATTAAAACACTGAAACACTAAAATGAAAGACAATAAAACTAAATAATGAAAAACCCGAATAAAACAAACAAAATAAGACGAATCGGTTGTTTCTGTAGACACTTAATTGTTCTTATTTCTTTAAATAAATTATATCTTTGTAAAACAAAAACTTCCTGAAATTCATTCCATGTCCGTGATCCAAGATTCATTTCATTATCCAGGATTATCTTTGATATAAACTGTGATTATTTGAACCCCTGTTTAACTCCTGGAATTGTAAATATTATTGTCGTATGAAATTCTTTTAAAATTATAATAAGGTTTTTATTTTTCACGGAATAAAAAAAAGAACAGAACAGTAAGGGAACCCCTATCCGGAATTCATAAAGAAAAATGATGAAAGTAACACCTTTACCAAGGTTGGTTGGTGTATGTAATAAGCTGAAATAAAGTTGTTGATTAAAAAATTGTTAATTTCTGAACCATATTTTAAACAAGCACATTGTAACAAGTAAATTGGCCCTTGGACTTATTTGATAAAGCCGCGATTGTTAAATGAAAATAAATTTTATTTTAACAAAAAAATAAAAATAAAATAATAAGTACACAGTAGTCGAAAAACAAAATACAGAGGCGTGACATTCAGAAGCTGTGCTGAGAAATTATTTGTTTTTCATTTTCTTTTGTAATCGATACGATCTAGACCAATGACCTTAAAAATGTAAAACACAAACAAGATCATCCTTAACACGTTTTTATTTAAAATTGTACGTTTTTAAGCTCCAGTTTATTTCTTTGATTTTTAACGTGTGTTGTGTGGAGGCCAATCCAAATACAATGAGGAAAGTATTTAAAGAAATTTTATTAATAAAATCTGTCTGGACTGGCTGAGTTTGACGGAGCTTTTATGATAAACGTAAGCACTGTTGCCAGAATATTTTCAGACAAAATCTGCAACTAAAGGATGGTCCAACCAAAACGCTCGATGTAAATTCTAATTAAAACAAAAAGTTTTCAGAGAATTATCATAATATTTTTTTTTATTATGTTAGAAAGATCTATGACAATTATGTGTGAAACAAAATATCGGCCAACGATTTCGGTGGCTTACCTATGCGTTGGTCAATATTTGCAATAACTCTGAGACATAATTGAGGTTCAATATTGTTAATGTGCCAAATTATCTCATCCTTTAGCTCTTGAATTGTTCTTGGCTTATTTGACGTATACGTTTTATTTTAAATATCCCCAAACAAAGAAGTTCTACGGTGTCAAATCACATGATCTTGAAGGCTAATTAACATCGCCACGACATGAGATAACAGGCCCATTGAATTTCTCGCGCAAAAGAACCATTGTTTCGTTGGCTGTGTGGCAAGTGGCAACATCCTGTTGGAACCACATATCGTCCAGATCCATATCCTCAATTTCTGGCCACGAGAAGTCATCATGGTTGAATCACCCTACAGTATCAATTTTTTAACAAAAAATCTTCAAAATCTCTATCTTGTTTTTTTTAAAATCTTCAACAAGTCTTAAAAACATTTTTTTATTACTTCTTTGTATTAAAAAAACAAAAGAACTCAAATCAAGTCATTAAAAGTGAAATAAAAATTTTATTTATCGTTATTTTCATCATTATAAAATACATATATCGCTCGTCTACTCCAACAACATAATAACACAGATATGTCGTTTTTGAAAAAAGAGTCTCACAAACATAATTTAATAATTCACACGAAATAAAAAATTTAAAAAAATCCATTGGCCGTCGTTGTTTTGGTATTAGATTAATGTTCAGACTTTTGATCTAACAAGATATTTATCGAGTTTAAATATCAAAGCAAAATATATTTACCTGTCTATGCCCTGCGGGAAATTTATGTCAATTGGTCTAGACGAAATTGTTCCGTGACTTGTTAAAATGGCTCTAACACAAAGAGTAACGTTCCGTGACCGGTGAGAGCAGCACATATCATTTAACTAATACAACTTAGATAATAAAATTTTGTATGTACGAGTATGTAAATTTGAATATGATAAACCGACACTGGACCAGATTCGTTTCGTCTATTCAGTGACCTGTCACACAGTGCCAAAATGATATTCACCTTGCCACCCTATGACAACACCATGTTAAAGCTTTCATGCAAAGTGTCACATGAGAAGTTCTGTGTCAAAGTCCTTTCCACAAATTTTCGCTCCTTTATGCCGGCTACACACGAAGGCAGATTATAGGAAACATGTTTTAGAAACCAAGTTTTATTTTTGGATACAGAGAAAGCCATAAAAAAACATCGGTTCTGTGTAAATGTCGTATATACTATTAAACATATATACGCGGAAGAAAAGCAAATTGTTAGTAATTTGTGCAAATAATCATCAAACAGTAAACATCGAAAATTGTGATGTTTTGGGAACCAAAAATTAAGCTACAGATAAAGCACCATTAGATGGAACATGTCAATGTTTCCTCTAATGTTCCTTCGTGTGTAGCCGGCATCACACAAGCTTTTATTCGTATTAAAATGAATATAGCCAGATTCTGCTATTTATAATTAGTCAAACGATTGAGTCTGAATGCTAATATTACTAAACAGCAATAATTGATAAGTTTTGTCAGTTACGGTATTCGTACGATCACACAAAAAGTGGGATGCCTTTTACTTCTGTTACTATTAATATTTTCGATTCAATATTTTAGCTGACGACATGTTGAAGGCTTTAGAAGTTTGCATCAAAAAGTATTTCGCAAAATATGTCAGATAGGTTTTATTCGCGGGGCTCGATGTGTTTAGAGTTTGCAAAAATGTGAATTTTTTGGTCAAAAATCGTCGAATCTACATTACGGGAAGGTAAGAACAGCGACGGGTTAAACGATCACTATGTCTGTGGCGCTGTGGAGCCGACCCCAAACCAGTTGCTGCTCCTTATAAAGAAATATATTTTCCGTAATCCCACCTCCGATGTTTCGGATAGGAAGATCCGAATTTTTCTGTTAAATATTCTATAGCACCACCGTAAATTTCTCTCAAATTTCTGAAGGATATGTTGACCACCAGTTCCCTTATGTAGACACCTCCGCCTACTTCATTATCCCACTTGGAACCAACTGTGAATTAACTGGCGGGCTATTGTTTTTACTTATTCTAGTTAAATAATTTGCAAAAATGTAAGTAAATAAAAAAGTTATCATAAAATATATATTTTTATAACATTCGAGTAACATTCGAGTATTAATTTTACTTTATTAATTGAAAAAGATCATTTATATTTAACGCGTCTGTGGAAAAATTATAAAAACTGGGATTTGCTTGGATTGCAGGGATGTTAGTAAATGTTTTGTTAAGTACGTTTGCATCCATCTGGCAGTCAATACTGTTGTTCGATTTGCCTATTCCTATTTCTCGAATGGTATTCCAAGTCTGTTGAGTGTCAATTGCAGTTGTAAACCGTTCTGAATAATATTCGGTTTTTGCAAGCTTTATGGATTTGTTAACATTTTTTCTAGCAATGGAGTATTGTAGTTTTAGCTCGGTGGTTTTGTACCTTTTCCACCTGGCATAAGCTAAGTCTCTTTGGCGTATAGCATTTTTTATGGTATTTGAAAACCAGTGATTATTCTTATTTGTTATTTTTTTATGTTTCAGTGGTACGGTCAAATCGAAAAGATATTGAATATGGTACTCTAAAAACGTAGATTGTTCATCAGGAGTAGGCATAAAATATATGTTACTCCAGGCTATTGACGATGCATATTGATATAAATTATTAACATCTAGGTTTTTAAAGTCACGGTAACTGAAGCTACTCTTATCTTCTTGAACGTGAAAACTGTATGTTAAAAACAGCAGGTCATGTTTAGAAAAACAGGATTATATTCGTTGTGTTAGCTACAAAGTAAAGGTCAATTAACGTGCTTGATGTGGATGTATGGTGTTTCGGATTTATAGTATTAACAGGATTTTAAACCTACAATAAAATTCTTTCATAATTATCAATTTTAAATGCAATTTTGCTTATTAATGGCAACATGCGGTCTTGACTAGCCATAGATTTTTTCTGCCAACGTACAAATTGCTGCTCGCACAGGGATTTGGCTCGTGAAGACCGTCGTCTGTTCGTGTTCAAATAAAGTTGTCCGACCAGATGTTCTCACAACGCTGTTCTGCAATCACACAAACAAAATACACACACGCAAAATAAAAATGTGTGTATGGGCTAGTATGTGTGACGGAACCCTTTTCTTGGCTTAACGCAAACCGGAAGTAGCTTATCTATCTACCCAGCCAACTCAGGATGTCAGGGGAGGTACGACCAGCTACATCCGGTGCAGGTCCACACAATACAATTTATAACAAAAATAACTAAAATAAGAAACAAAATTACAAAATAACGAACATTTTACAGATCAAATGCGTTTAACCGAAAATCACAACATTAATTTATAAACTCGGATCACTCGGACATTTACACCAATAATAACGGACACAACACTAGAATGCAATCATTCGACCGCTGAAAATGGAGACTTATTGCGGAATGTGTCCCCTACTAGACGTTCACCCTACCATGGTAACATAAATGTAATAACTCCCTTATATTACCCCGGATACATACACACATCAGATCACTGCTTCTTACACATAACAACACACCTTCATATTTACTTAGCCGGACATTTCCGTGCTAAACATAACCAATAAAAAAAATGAAATTTAAAAAATACGTTATACAATTTTTTATTAACTAAACGCTTATGCCTACATAAGATTGCTCCAAATACAAAAGTTAAGATTAAATAAAAGAGAATTCAAAAATTATTTATAATTACAAAATAGATTTTTAACAACAATAAAATTACAAAGAAACATCCCAAAAATACACAGCTAACTGAACGTTATCAACAAAAACTGGAACAACAGAAAACACCTAACCTGAGAGAGCTCTCTAAAGTTATTATTTTTCTAGTCTTGTAGGGTTCAATTTTACCCAAACCTAGCTTTATCTATTTAATACCTAATGTAGTTTTGGGCTTACACTTATTATTCCTTCTCTTTTATTTTTATGCTTATTATTAAAAGTTTAATAAGGATTTATTTATTATTTATCAAAATTTTTTAAAATTTCTTTTGTGTGTGTTGTATGAAATTGTTAATTTTCAGTAATTATGAGGAAACAAATCGTATTCTTAACAATTGCAGTATTAAACAAATTTTGAATTTCAATATAAACTTTTTAATAATTTTTTACTTAAAAATACACCGCTCAACGGAAACAAATCGGTTTGGACTCACCAATACCAAAAAAAAAAGACCTTCACCACGTTCTCCTGGCACCGTTTTAACCAGCCACAACCAATTATGGTGTACCTAAATAAGTGAAGCCTCCACGAAATAATAATAGCTTCCCAAGGGATGGCGATAATATTTTCCACTCCAAACGCACAAAAACAAATCTTCAGATTTCTTTTATCAGAAAGACCAGAATAACAATCAAAAGCCTTTCTTTAAAAAATTAAAAACTTCAAAATTCCTCAGCTCTAGTACTGTATTTCCTCTATCGCTGCCTTACTAAAACTTGTCTCTTCTATCCATACTTTGCCTTGCTTATTCAACAGATAACCCGCAATTCGCCTTACTCCGAATTAATGCTACCGCTACTTTTTCTAACACGCTCTAGCAACCGTTTCTTCACATTATTTATCCCATTTACCCCCACTAGCATTCCCTAGATACAAAAAGTAAATGGGCTATGAGCAAACTTAAATATATCAATCTTCTGCTAAAAAAATCCTTAGCGGTATTAAAATTACTGAGCGGTCCCTAAGGCTTAATGACCGGCTTCATTATGCCCTTGACAGATCATTAAATTGGTCCTTTTTAGCATCACTAATGCAGTACATATTTTTGTGGTAATAGGAGCTCAGCAAAAATTTAAAGGGACCGTTACTCTACTTAGATTATTGCTGATTCTCACATTACCGTATTTTTCTGTTGCTATTTTTTTTTATTTTCCTTTTTTTGTTTGTTTATTTTGCATTTACCATCAGCAGATCATTTGTGTGTATAGTTCACAACCCACACTTATTAAAATTAAAATCAGCCGGTACATCTGTAAACACCCATACAAAAACTATGATGAGAAACAAATAATTATGCTCCAACTTACACCTACACGTATTTCCCACATAAAAGAACACGGACACATTTTCTCCCGTTATTCTGCAGACGTTTTCTTAATGTGCGAACAAATTTATGGCTAGTCTAGGCGTAGTGTACGTTTTTTTTGCATACACCGGTTATAATTTGAAAATAAGAGGCGTCATCTATTTGTCAATTACAAAATTAATTAAATCGCCGTGTTGTTTAGGAATCAACATTATACACGTACCCAACTCTGTTACTCAGTGTTATTCGCCGTCAAAAGTATTTTCATCGGCGGTTTTTTATTTTGCTCTTAGTAAATTCGCTTGTGTTTGTGTTTAACAAGTAGAAAATAATTGTGTAAAAGTGCATATATAATTTAATATTGCAAATATCAATGTATAATTTATAAAAGAAAATGCCACCAACCATTAACAGTGCCGCCGCACCAACCGAAAAGAGGCCACCAAGGCAAGCTGAAAGAAAGTGAGTTTATTCCATAAACTTTATATATTTTATTCTTAAAAATAATTTTTTAAACGTTTAGATCGGAAATTATATGCCGCGTTAAATATGGCAATAATTTGCCCGATATACCATTTGATTTAAAATTTCTTCAGTACCCTTTTGGTAGTCATCGTTTTGTGCAGTATAACCCCACTTCCTTGGAACGTAATTACAAATATGAGGTTTTAACCGAACATGACTTGGGTGTAACTATTGATTTAATCAACCGTGATCTCTATCAAGCTGAACCGTATGCCCAACTCGATCCAGCTGATGAAAAACTTCTGGAGGAAGATGTTCACACGCCACACGATTCTGTGCGTTCCAAACAGCATTCTCGTAGTGTTTCATGGTTACGAAAATCGGAATATATTTCCACGGAACAGACACGTTTCCAACCGCAGAACTTGGAACAAATTGAAGCCAAGGTGGGTTATAATGTGAAAAAATCATTACGTGAGGAAACACTCTATTTGGATCGTGATGCCCAAATTAAGGCTATTGAAAAAACGTTTGAAGATACTAAGACAGAGATCACCAAGCATTACTCTAAGCCCAATGTGGTAGCTGTGGAGGTATTTCCCGTTTATCCTGATTTCAAAAATTGGAAATATCCTTGCGCTCAGGTTATATTCGACAGTGATCCTGCTCCAGCCGGCAAAAATGTGCCAGCTCAGTTGGAGGAAATGTCTCAGGCTATGATTCGAGGTGTGATGGATGAAAGTGGTGAACAATTTGTAGCCTATTTCTTGCCCACCGAAGGTACATTAGAAAAGAGAAGAATTGATTTTGCAGATCAAGTTCTATACAAGGATGAGGAAGAATATGAATATAAAATTGCACGTGAATACAATTGGAATGTTAAAAGTAAAGCTTCTAAGGGCTACGAAGAGAACTATTTCTTTGTTATGCGCCATGACGGTGTGTACTACAATGAACTAGAGACACGTGTGCGTCTCAATAAGAGGCGTATGAAGGTGGGTCAACAGCCGAGTAACACAAAACTTGTCGTTAAACATCGTCCCTTGGATGCCAACGAACATCGAATGCAACGTTATAGAGAGCGCCAATTAGAACCAACTGGTGATGAGGATGATGAAGAGGAAATGGAAATTGAAGAGGAAGAGGATGATATTCCACAAACTGTACAACAGCAGCAGCATACAGAGCAAGAAGAAGCCGATAAAGATATGGAACAAATACAGCATGAACGTAAATCACGTTCAAGATCTAAATCTCATGCTAAATCGCAATCAAGGTCTAGATCACGTTCTGGTTCCGTTTCAGGTTCTGGCTCAGATAGATCTGGTTCTGCATCAGGCGGTTCTAGAGCCTCTTCTCGTTCACGGTCGCGCTCAAAATCTAAATCTCGTAGCCGTTCGCATTCAAAATCAGTTTCTCGTTCACGCTCTAGATCACGTTCCGCATCTGGTTCACGCTCTCGTTCGGTAACTAAATCTCCCTCTAAATCACGTTCTGTGTCGCCAGCTGTATCACAAAAATCAGGTTCCCGTTCACGCTCTGGCTCTGCTTCCTCTCATTCAAAATCCCATTCTCGTTCCCGCAGTGTTTCGGGTTCCCGCTCACCATCACGTTCACGCAGTAATACTCCTAGTGGTTCTGGTAGTGGTACTGCCTCTGGTAGTGGTTCCGAAGGTGAGGATTAAGCTGGGATTATAAGCAAGGTATTTTATGAAAGTTATTAAACGGTATTTTTTATTTGCGTATAAATTTAAATGAGAAAATTAAAATAAACTTTTATAAAAACAGCATCTATTTGCTCCGTTTTGCTTTCTCTGGCAATTCTAGGGAAACCACACTCAATCTGGTGGTTGGTGTTAATTTTATTTCTGAGATATCTGATTGTGAAGAACGGGAGGTAAACATTTCTGAAAATATTCAAATACACAAAAACCCAATCAGTGTTTATTCTCAATAAAAATGCCAAAACAAGAAATATTACTTAATCCACATTTATGAAATAAGTCGCATGAAATATGTGATATGAAATTTTTGTTTGTTTGCAAGTGGTGTAGAAAAGAAAACACCTCTACACCTATTGTCGCCAGCCACAATTTCATGAAAAATTAGATTATGTAAATGTAGTATTTGTTGACAAAGAGATATAGTAAGTTATTTGAAAAATATTGTCTCGAGAGCACAATGCAAACGATATTTTACACTAGTGATTGCTTACGCCTGTCCCACTTATTACCAAAGTTGCAATATTTTGCAATTTTAGAATTCGTTTTACCAGCAATTTTTACAATCTCTACTTTTGTGGGTTTTAACGATTATTTTAGAAATATTCGATTAATTTGTCAATAAGACCATGTACTATAGAATAAAGTTATAAATTTTTCGATTTAGCATGCCATCGCGTTAGATATGGTGACTTTGAAATACGTATTCTGATTGTTATATTTATTTAATTGTTATGTTATATTAATTAAGCGAATGAAAAAATATTCCTACGGTTTTAACAAAATAAATAATAATGTCTTCTTACCTCTCGATGAAGTTGATGTATAAATACCCTCATACGAAGTATCGGTACGCCACGATAATAAACTTCTAGATTTCTGCATCATATGTGGCATTTTCAAATTGCGGTTCAATATGTGGCGAGCAATTTTGGGGCCTAAATTATCATCAGCGTAAGCCAAATCACCAAGTTGATTAAGAACGTCCATATTTCTTTTCTCCAATTCCCTTAAATCCAAATCCCGATTATATAACTCCAAAAATTCATTACTTATATCTTTTTGCTTGAGGAGCTTTACAATATTCTTTAGTTCTCTATCAGCGCGTAACAGCTTATTATTTTGATCCTGCAGTTCTTTTTTGAGACGAGATAGAAAGTCGGAATCATAAGATCTGGAAAATATTTATTTGAGATATATCCAATTTATTTTATTTTTATTAATTTTACCTTTTGTTGACTTTCTGTTCTAGTAGCTTTTTTAATTCTTCCTTTTCTTTATAAGATTTCTCAATTTTTATTTCTAATACATGAAGTTCTTGCCGCAAATTACGTAAAGTACTTAAAGAGGAACAGTAGTTGATTTGTAGTGATTTGAACTCGATGGCAGCTTCATCTGAAATTATTAGGTTTCCAAATTTAAACGCAAAAAAATCCAATTTCAAAATTATTAAACAACTAAAATGAGAATATTAAACTTCAAAGTGGAATAATAATTTTCAATTTGGGAATAGTAAGCTTCAAAATGCAATTATACAGGTATGTTCTGGAAATCACTTTTTGTCAAAGTGGTTCGAAATCACAAACCGGTTTCAAATCACTTGCTTGTTTTAGGGTATTTTATATATTCTTTGGTCGATTTTATAATAAATTGCTCGAATAAATAGCTTAGTAGTTCTTTAATGATTTTTGTGAGAAAGTAAGTTATTTCATATAAAAAAGCACTTAAAAATAAATAATTTTTAAGACATTCTTCTGTGAAATTGTTCTTTTGGTTTTTTTTTTTGTGAGTTTCTGTTTGCATACAAAGAAATCAACAGTTTTCATGTGATTTCTTAGAAAGCACCGAAAAACATAAGAACCATGTGATTTGTAGTACAGAAAAATATCACACGTGTGATTTTTAGAACAGGCCCGATAATGTTCAAGATGTCTTAATGGTGGAATTAAGTGCAACAATGTAATAAACATAACAAATAAATATAACAATTAAAAATTAATGTTTTCTAAATCGATTGCAGCATGACTTTTTTTTGCATACTTTGAATTGCGTTTGTACATATGGTATGCGTTATTGTATTTAAACCTTTATCCATGAGGCGCTCTAATGCTCTTATATAAGGGAACTTCCGAATGTTGTAGCTATATAGATAACGAATAATTTCGTTCGTTTTATTTAGAATAAGAATGATGGGTGGAATGAACTAGAATCAGGTTTTTTTTTTATAATTAAAACTATTTAAATGTTAAAATGACAATTTTGTATAAAAGTTTGAAAGAGTTTGCTTTAATTTTCGTTTATTATTTGTATGGATCGTCTTAAGAAACGTGTTTGAGAGCTCATTAACGTAAGCAATAACATGCGTTTGCAAAAACATTGTCTAATAATTTTGGGAAAGAAAAAATATGTGGTATGCTGAACAGCTAATTTCTGAATTATTCAATTCCGAGTGTTTTTAAAATTCCACACGTTTAGATTCCGTCCGGATTACAGAACAGGAACGTATGCCTCGTTTTTAAATTGATTTAAACATTTTTATATACAATATTTAAATTCTACATTTGATTATATTACTGTATCGTATGATTCTTACCTCCTTCTTGTTGCGATTGTAATTGATTTCGATAGGCATCATTACAATTATTCAACAAAGCCAATGTGTTTTGTAAAGCTTCTATTTCCTTTTCCGCCTTAAGAACTGCCTCATTCAGATTATTTCCCTCATCTAAAAGCAATTGTTTTTCTTGAGCCGTCTCTACTCTAAGCTGAGTCCCTGTTATAAGACTACCATCTTCATTTACACCCAAGAGCTTAGAGGTCAATTCGAATCTGGCCTTAACCGCTTCTATATGTTTTCTTCTCTCTCCTATATCGGCTCTTAATGTACTCAGTTCTTCCAGCAAATGTTTACGCTTTAAATTCAATATATCCATCTGTGCCTTTATCTCTACCATACGATTTTTAATGGTGCGATTTAAATGCATGCGATGTTTTATTAGATTATAGGAGCCGTCTTCGCATTTATTTATTTTATTCTCGAATTCATTCGCCTTCATCTTTAAAATGCTTAGTTCCACCATAAGCTCTTGATTGTGTCGGGTCTCCTCTTTGATTCTCTTAATGCCACCTTCACAATAAGCTTTGGCTTCTTTAATTTTATAGTTGACCTCATCCAGGCGAGTCATATCATTATTATATATTATAGTCAATTTGCGCATATCGTCGTCCAGTTTTTTATTTTGTGACTGTGTAGTCAATACATTTTTGTGTAACTTGCTATAGCGCTCCTCCAATTCACTTAAATATTCTTTATTTTTTTGTTCAGTTTCAGGATCTATGATGCCACCTTGAAGCACGAATATACGTCTTTCCAACGACAGGATTTTAAAGGACTACATATATATTATATACATTATAGAATTAGTTTGATTTATTTTCACACTCTCGATTCACTTACCAATTCATAATTACGTTCCGTTTGTTTTTTTAAATCTTTATCTAAACCTTGACTATTTTTGATTACTGCAGATATAGTGCACACAAGGCCACGACTGTTAACCTATATGAAGAGTGTGTAATTGGCCTACTTGAATATTTTCTTTTAATCAATATTTTTTTCATTACCGTTAGATTAATCTTCTCTTCTTTTAACTGAGCCAATTGTTGTTGTGAACGATAAATCAAACCATTCATCGTATTTATTTCCTTATTCAGATCTTTTTGAGCTTTACTTTCAGTATCCATTATTTCTTCTAGTACTTGCAGCCTTTGTTGGGCATTCATATTTTTGTTATTCATGGCATTAAAACGTGTTTCTAGCTTCCCAATTACATCTTTAAAATGTTCCAACTCTGTTATACAATCCGATTTCTCTTTGGCGAAATGCCGATTTTGAGCGCGTTGTTGTTGAACACGATTACCCAAGTTTTGCAATTCTTTTGTTAAAAGATCCACCTACATACGTATGTAATAAGATCTTGATCAAATTGTTTTACATACACACATATATTTATTTTGTCCTCATATTTACCTCCTGAGTTTTTAACATAATCATATCAGTCAGCACTTGAATTTGCTGCTTTATATCAGATGTGTCTTTATTCAACATTTCGATAGCTGATTCTACTTCATGATTATTTTCTATGATTTCATTAAGTTGATTGTCATGAGCTTTTAATTCCTTAAGCTTTTGTTCCACGTTTAGGCGGCATTCAATGAGAGCTGTTTCATTATTACGTATATCCTTTTCTCTTTGTGACATTTTCTGAGCTGCTAGTTTCCATGTCTCCACCATTTGACGCCGTTCAGCATGGGCTGTGCGATATAAACTAGCCGTACACTCGAGATTACATTCCAAGGTCTTTTGATCATTATACATGTTTATAAGTTTTTTGCGATGACGCTCAATTTCATCGTTTAACTTAAGGCGCTTATAATTTTGTTGTTTTGCTCTTAGTTGATCATCTTTGAGGTACATTTCGATTAACTGGAATCCCTTACTACCATCGTCCATAGCTTGTCGCCATTCAACTAAAGCATTTTTGGCCCATTTGATGCGGTTCGTGAGAACGTTAATGCTCTGAGTACGTTTGCACATTTCGTCTTGTATAAAAAAAAAAGAACAAAATGTGACAAAAATGTTAAATCGCTGTTTGACTTCTCAAGTGAATTTGTGTCTCTCAAGTGAATTTGATCAAGTTACCATGCGAAAAAATATATTTACTTACTCTCTGTGGTGTCAATATACTTTTTAAAACTTTGCCAATCTTTAGAAACATTTCTTAAATCTTCCTTTAGCTTGGAATGCTCTCTTAAAGATATTTTATGTAAATGCGCCTCAGTCCTTACCTCAGATTGAAAAGCATCTAACAGTTTCTTTAAGAAACACAATAAAGTTTTACATATTGGTGCCTTTCGTTTTTTCTCAAACTCACCAAATTGTGATTGATTGTTTCTTCAGCATTCAAAGAATGTTGTTGCAATTTTTGTGATCTTTCTTCCGTTTGCTGCTGTTGTTCTAGAAGTTTATCTTTTTTCTCTTTCAGTTCCGTTAAAGTCTGCAAAATCAATTGATTTTCTTGGTTCGCCATGGGCATGGCAGAAGTTGCATTCCATTGCATGGCTTCCATAGCCTTTTTAATTATTTCCCTATCCATTTTAAATATTCAATTTTTTCAATGTATTTTATCAAAAATATATGTACGTAATTTGTTTTATTTTTGCTATTTGTTTGACAATGATTTTTAGAATTTGTTTAATTTTTTATTTATGTATGTGTTTCGATTGAAACGTTTTATCAATAAACCATACGTTGACTATAGTTACTTTAATGAATTTTTATTTATAATCACAATAGCGTTACATAACAACCTTTAAAATATTGGTTTATTTCCGTAACTATAAATAACTTTTGCTACAAATAAGGGTTATTGTTTGTAATATGTTTTGTAGATAAATGTTAAATCCTTTAAAGAGCTGGGATCTTGACTGAATCCAATTCAGTTTTAGTTTTAGAAATAAGACCCCAATTAAGGCCCAGTGTTAGAGTGTGTACATGTTTTTTTTAATATACTACTGTGGGCAAAAAATAGTAAGACTTTTTAAATTAAATTTCGCGCGGAAATCCATTCGTCGAAATTTTTCTTTCTACGTTGGTATGTCTGTCAGTGGCATCTTTGCCAAATATCTCATCAAAGTAATCATTAGTGCTTAGCATACGCTTGTCTTTCTAAAGTACAACAAGCGAATTCCGCGATTTTTACAGTCAGTGAAATTTCTCAATAAAGAAGTTCCATTAAATTTTGTGCGCGGAATGCAATTTCTGGTGCCGAAACGTTCAGAATGTTGCAAAAGGGCTTCGGTGATAATTTTATGTCGTGAGCAAGTGTTTTTGATTGGTACAAATTATTCAAAGAGGGTCGAGAACGCGTTGACGACGAACCACGTCCAGGACGGCCATCAACATCAACTAATATCAACACGTCAATAAAATCAAGGTATTGGTGTTCGAGAATCGACGATTAACAGTCAGAGACCTTACTGATATCGTTGGAATATCGGAGTTTTTCGCCAAAAATTCAATCAATATCATTCCACAACCACCGTATTCGCCTGATTTAGCTCCGTGTGACTTCTGGCTGTTCAGCAAACTTAAGCGACCGCTCCGGGTTTTGAGTCAATTGAAGACATTAAACATGAACAGATTTGGCAGAATAAATAAAGAAATTTAAAATTATCAACAAAGTCAAAGTCTTACTATTTTTTGCCCACAGTAGTACTGTTACGAAATTGACTTCTAAATTCAGAATTGCCTCCAATAAATCAAGTAAAATATTAAATTGAAATTAATAATAAAGAGTGGTTTTTGAGGCCGATAGAACTTACGAAAGGGTCAATTGTCAAACAAACTGTTTACTGCGCTTAATTTTTGACGTTAGTGATCAGTTTAATCTGGCAAATCATTATGATAAGCTTGAGACAAAATTATCGAGATTTATTTTGAAAATCAGTTATTAATTCGCGTAACTTTTAGATGATTTCGTGATTTTTATGACGCACATGATCGTCCATCTGAGAAAGCCATCCGTCGAACTGAGGATAGATTTCATACCACATACTCTTTAAATGATGTAAGAGCACCAACATGTCGTAGGAATGTGTATAGTGATGAGAATATCGCTAATGTAAACGAAAGTGTGGAAGAAGTAATAAATTCATCGATTTGTCGTCGGTCGCACGAATTTGGGCTCTTTCCATCCACTACGTGAATAATTTTGCGCGAAAATTTTAAGATCCAGCTGGTGCAGAAAATAAAGCTACGACCCCAACATATGCATCTTTCTATCGCCGATTGGGCTCTAGAGCATTTGGAAACTGATGAAATGTTTTATTGCAAAATTGTGTTAAGCGATAAGGCTCAGTTTTGGTTTACCGGTGTTAATAAACAAAATAGACTCTACATTGTTTGCATTATCACATACGTACAAATGTATATACTGAAGAATTTCAACGATGGGCTGGGTTATATCATCTTGAGAGCATCGCACGATTGCGGATTATTGGCCAGACCTGCAATTTTATGCAACATAGTCTAGCGCCCTCCCGCTGGAATGAAATATCGTCCACCTCATATTGTTGAATTTAGATTTAAAAAATATTGGTTATCGTTCAACTCTAGCGCTCAACCTAACTTCTCAACGTAACGTAACCTAGTAATTTTTTAAATAAAATTTAAATGTTGCGTTCAATTTTGGATTTCGTAGCGTATTTTCAACTTATTGATAAAAAGTCAATTTTTTGGTGGCATTTCATTTTCCGACGATTCTTTTATTTGTGAATACATTTTCAACTCGTTCATACGCATATTTGCATCAAACTTACATATGTATTTACATGCATGAAAAAAGTGTTTAACAATTTGGAAAGTGAAGGCCTCGTTACTCTTACGTGAATGTTGGGGATACGTACATTTTACGTTCAGCTTCGACGTTTGTTAGTTACTCATAAACGGAGTGTGTACGTTTCATATATTTTTAATTTCTTAAAGCAAACAACTGGTTAAAACGATGCTGCTTATTTCATAATTTTGAAATACAATTTAATGCTAAAAAAAAACGCTAATATAAAAAAACATGAAAAAATCTAGCTTTGGAAATAAAACAATTTTTGGTGCCAATAAGCAGCTCTGGTAACAAAAGAAGGCTATTGGATGTCAAAAAGTCAAAATTTACAATATCGTACATATATATCCGGAATATAGCACAAACTGATTTCTTCGTATACATGCGAACGAAGACTACTGTTGTCATAAAAAATTGATATTGGGGTCAAATAAATGGAAATTTGCTATATCGGGGTATATATAGCCGGGATATAGCATAAACCGATTTTTTAACAATTATGCGAACTAAAACAATTTGATAACAAAATTAGGTTATTAAAGGCAAAAGAGAAAAATTTGCGATATTGGTTTATATACATACATATCTATGTACAGCCGAGATATAGTACAAACTGATTTCTTGATAAATATACCTTTGAGGCGAAATAAAAAAATTTTTGGTGCTAAAAAGCCGTTCTAGTAATAAAAAAAAAGTTATTTAAAGGTAAAAAATTAATAAAGCATTTTTAGCATATACTTTATACGAACGTAACTATTGTGAAGGCTATTTAAGACTCAGTCCAGCCGAGTATAGCACTCTTACTTGTTTATTCACAGTTTTAACCTTAATATAGTTAATTTTTTGGCAGTCTAGACGGACTTTGCAAATTATGTCAACAAATCTAAGTATTTAAACAAACAAAAAATCGTTAACAAATTCAGCTTAGAAAAGTCTGTTGGCAACATTGTATAAAAGCAACATTGCAATTTTACAACAGCTGATACGTAAATACGGAGAGAAATTAAATTTTTCAGGTTCGTCCGCAACGTTACGCAAACTTTACGAAAGGGTACGCATTTGCATACAAGCTCCATAAACAAAATGGATCAGCTGATTCGCAACGTACACGTTTACGTATGAGTAACGAGGCCTTGATCGTTTTTTACCCATACCTAAATGCTTTATCAACACAATATACATATGGAGTTTTCAGGAAAGCCATTTTAACATTTACACGATATTCACTTTTTGGGATCAAAACAAAAAACTGAATGAAAAACTTTGACCAAGCCTTCCGTCAGTTATAAAGTATTCTTTATTTACATATTTATTTTTTTAAATTAAAGACCATAAATAAATACAATACATTAATAAATTGAAAATTACTTATAACCAGTTTAAAATTAAAGTTATAGAAAATACACTAATACATACATACATACATATAGCACATGAATGCATAATTCACAATAAATTATTTTCCGTTTGGGAATTTTGCAAGAAAAATCTTGTCAAATCCCCCTCAATGCAATTTAAATCGGATGCTACCAATTGCGGTGAATATAAACGCATATTTTGTAGTTGCTGTGATGGCGACATTGAACCTTCATTCATAATCTGCTCTGTCGTAAAATCATCCTTCACAATACCCATTTTATTGCAGGACTCCACAACAATATCGTCGATAGTTTTCGTAAGCAAAGCTTGCTGTTCACTGAGCGGCAATGCTTTTTCATTGATGTCAGCAATTTCATTGCTAGCTGGTGAATTCTGTGATTGAACTACATGTGGATTTGCCTGATCGGCAGCAGAGGTTTCTAAAAATGCTTTAATGAAATTTTCCGATATACTATCGTTTTCGTCTTCGGGTGTTGGTGATGCTTCGGCTGAAAGTGGTTGGCATTTATGTGTTCGCTGAGAAACTTTGTAACGAAAACTCCGTTGACAAATTTCACATTTGTAAGGCATAACGCCGGTATGTATGCGGTTATGCACTAAGAAAGAGACACGTTGCCGAAAACTTTTGCCTGCGTGAAAAAAGAAATTCAAAATATACTTAAGTAATTTTTCATTAATTTATCATTTAGAGTTTAGTTAAAACGTCTTACCACAAACGTCACACTTGAATGGTTTTTCCCCACTATGTATCCTTTCATGATTATGTAGGGTTGAAAGTTCTTTAAACGCTCGACCACACGTCGAACAGACATGAGGCTTCTCGTCACTGTGATAAAGTAAATGCTTGTGATAGGATTGTTGAAATGTAAAAGTTCGAGCACACAATTCACAAGAATATGGCATTTCACCTGAAATAAATAAAATGTTAATATTCTGGATCAATATGCTTGGGTAATTTATTTAAAAATTTCTGTCTATCTAAATTGAACTTTCTGAAGGCCCTAGATAACCTCTGATAGTTGGTCCGTGTCAGACGACTTTTTGCTATTTGGAATCACCAATATCGGTTCACAAATTCCCGAGATAATTTAGTAAAGTTGTCGAGATTTTACTAAAACTCTGTCACCAAAAAATTATTAAAAAATTTAAATTTTACCACAAATCGGGAATTCACCAAAATTTTAAAAGTTTACCAACGAATTTAAAACGTATAAGAACTATAAATTTTACCATAAATTAGAATTTAAATAAAATATCATTAAAGTCGAAAATTCAGAGAATTTCGGAAACTCACTAAAAACCTAAAATTGATTGCAAAAATAGAAAATTGACACATGAAATATTTCAAATTCCCAAAAAACAAAATTTCCCAAACAAGCGAAATTTTACGAAACGAATTTCACAAATTTTTGAAATTTCACCACAAAAATATACAAATCACCAAAAAATTCTAAAGTTGTTAAAAACTAGAAATTTCACCAAAATTCGAAAATTCACTAAAAGTTTTAAAAAACACAAAAAATCTGAAAATCCCAAAAATAATTAAAAATTGTGTCTAAACAACTTCTAGATTTCAATACAGAAAAGTTAGAGTGTTGTAAAACTTCATTCCCAACCAATTAAAAGACTTTAATATGAAAAATTCAAAAATTGAGAAATTGCTCGTACTCTTATTCCATTTGTCTTAAATGTTGGTATAAATAGAAGTTGTTTAGACAAACAATTTGTAGATAAAACACGAAGAATGTTGATAACGTGCGTAGCGGCATAGAAAATGCATTCCATTCAGCTAGATGTCTAATAGAATTAAAACTTTTACTGTTTTCAAAAAAAGGTTGTCCATATTAAATAAATAATTCTCTTTCTGAATAGAAAGAAAAAACGAACTCATGCCTAAAGATTGAAATTACTTAACAATTAATAATAATTGTAGTTCGGAAAAAACAATAAAAACTTGAAAAATCGTAATTTTATAAAAAAAAATTATAATTAAACTATTACAGGAAAAAATCGTCGAAGAATTAAATTTTCACCACAATTCGAAAACTCGGCAAAAAATCAGAAAATCGCATCAAAGCAAAATTTAAACTCAAATTTCGCCAAATTTAAATTATTAAATAAATTTATTTCTCTAAAAATCAATTCCCCACAAATTCAAAATTTGCCACTAAAAAACGAAATTCAATAAAAATTCGAAATTTAACAAACGAATTCCATTATTATCTAAAATTGACCAGTAAATCGAGAATTTACCAAAAATTTTTAATCCAGAATTAAAGATCGTTAGCAACCGTTTAAACGGGAAAAATTCTGTGATATCTTAGTAGTTCATACTTGGATGAAAGATATATAAATTTCGCCCGAATCGTCTTGTTTAAAAATAATTTAGTGTAAGTTTGCCAGTCTAACAGCCAAATTACAATGGGAATTACTTTCAACAGCTACAAAAAAGATAGATTTAAGCAACTGACGATGGTATTTTACAATCTTTTAACTATTATTTTATCATGTCATCGCTACTTCTTGAAAATATGTACATATGTCCAAAACGAGTATGAATATCGCCAGAGAATGCAAGAAAAATTAAATATAGTGTAAAAAGAAATTTTGGGATGCAATACCTTTTAGTTTTAACATTTCTGTTGCTAATTCTACCACAATTCTTTTTATAAAAAAAAAAATGCAATTAATTTGTTGGCGGATAATTGTAATCTGACTGCATTGTGGTCAAACACAATAATGAAACATTTGTTTTCTTTTTTATTGTGTCGATAATTAATATTTTTCTCGTAGATTCATAAAGAATTATAATTAGTAGACACTTTAAATATATTTAAGTTTTGCAACCCAAACGAAGAATGAAGCCGTCTAAACATATTGGTCACGGCCAAATTTTATTGATCCCAGGGGTAAAATATTTTCAAACAAATATATATTCGGAACGAATTTCGAGTGGACTCAAAATGAAAACTGTTGACAAGTGATGACGGAAATTAGTCTCAAATATCTAAACCAAATCATCCTGTCGGAAAATAAAATCACAAATATATTCGTTTAAAATAATATTAGGGAGAAAGAAAACTTTTTAGAAATTTACGATTTTCTTTCCAAGTCATCGATATATTACAAGCAGGGTGTTTAATAACATATTATTTTTATGAAAACAATGGGGATTCCGCTCGACGTAACTATACGCGAAAATTTCGAAGAAATATAGTATCAATTTTAAATTATCAGTTGAGATATTTTGCGTATGTAAACTCATTGTAGAAAGTGGTTGTAGTGCCAATTGTAAACGCGCATGGACTGTGTAAATGAATTTTCGAACAAATTTCATTTACGAGGATAAAACCTACGTAAATTTGTTTAGTTAAGTTTGCTACATTACAAGAATTACGATTTGCTGGTTTCACAGAAAAAAGCCAATTTAACAGGTATGTGATGAAAGTGGAATGGCTTCTTTTTGAATACACAGCGGAATCACTTAAATAAGCAATTTAATTGTATCGAATATATGTATATCGTAATCCAGATATTGGGGGATTACAAAATTCTAGACTTTTAAAGGCCATATTCTTACTAATAATTTAGTGAAAATTGTGAACGAATAGTTGTCAGAAAAGTATTCGATAGCGGAACACAATTTGAAGCAAAGGAGTCTTTAAAGAACACGATATAAAACGCCTGGAGATCAAGTTCATTAGATTATATAGGATTGCTTTACCGCTAAATGCCTAACCGAGCTTTTTAAGTAATTTCTAATAATTGTGGCATTACTAAATTTTGTTATTTATTAAATTTTAATTGAACTAAAAAACGATTCAGTCTAAACTTAGCTGTACCTTATTCAAGTGATATATAAGAAGACTGTTAATTTATTATAGTTAAATAAAAAACAATTTTATTAAAATAATATAATCACAAATCTGTAATGGCCCGAACATAGAGTTTCCGTCTATAACGGAAAAATTTTGGAACAATCTAATATGTGGTTTTGAAGATATATGCGTTCAAAATTTGTAAAATTAAATTCCTTATTTAAGTGGTTCGCAGTGTACATCTAAATTCTTTTATATTCCATCTTCTAGTTAAAATAATTTGAAATTAGTTTAAAAAAAGAATTACCTGTATGAAGTCGTTTATGTTTTTTAAGAAAATATTTCGTTGTAAAAGCCTTTGAGCAAACATCGCATTCCCAAATTTTTGGATTTTCGATAACATTCGCCACGTTCGCGGTCAGCCTAGGAGCCACAACATTATCGTTGGGTGTTACTGTTATTACGTTAGTAGCTGGATTTGCATTGGCACTATTGGGTAAGGTATTTAAATTCGGCTCAATTGCCGCTGGCCCTGATCTATTAAATAGCAAAACAAGGTTTGAAGTTTGTAGTGGTGAATTATCTTGTTGAAATTCGAATGGTGGTTTTAGTTTCACTACATTGATATTTGAATCAGCTGGCGTTGAGTTCAAGTTTGTTATGAATTTTGCAGGTGATATATTGAAGACGTTGCAATTGTTTGAGGCCAGCGTGGTTGAAGTCGCATTTAGACTTTCAATTTGTTGTTGGCTGTTATTGTTAGTGGCATTGGCTAATTTTAATAATTTATTTTCTTTATAACGTATACGATCACATATTGTCAATTTGGGTGAATTATTGCCGTAGGGTAGACCCATTAGGTGTACAACTTTTAAGTGGATCCTTAGAGAACCTTTAGTCTTAAAAGTTTTGGCACATAAATGACACTTAAAATCATGATCCTCTGGTGAATTTTTACAGTCGCACACTGGTGATGTGGTACGTTTTATTGTTTTATTTCCAAAACTAACATTTGAGTTTTCATGCCAATCAAAATTTTGATGCACTAAACGTATATGCATATTTCTTAATTCCTCATTACGAAAAGTAAATTCACAAATATCACATTGGGCTAAATTTTCTATTGCCCTTGGCTCCTCTTGATAGATTTTGACCATCGTACCAACTTGTTGCTGTTGATGTTGCTGAGTTCGATTTGATTTGTTTACAATTGTTTTGTCTGCTTTGCTTGTTACTTTCGGCTTTTTCAGAGCGTTTTTCTCAGAAAGGTGGGGTGGTGTATCGGCGAAATTCACCTCACCATGATTCAAGTGAGTTTGTGTTATTTCAGTATCATGGCATCGGCTGCTATTGTTGCTTAAACGATTAGGATTTTCTTCAGTCTGCTGTGTTTTTAATTTGTCAACATTTTTTATATATTGATTATGAGATGTTGGCGTCGTTAAAGCATTGGTAGCTGAGTTGGCAGAATTCATAATATTTGTATGACTAAACAAGTGTATTGTCAATTTATCCAAACCCAAAAACAATTCATGGCATATGGGACATGCCAATGGCCCATTAGCGGCCTTAATCAGACTACAACGTAGAGCGTCTATACTTGAAAAGCTTGTTTGGGCGCATAAGGGACACAACACAGACATTGAAAACATTTTTGTTTTTACACAATTTAATTTATATGCTACGAACTTTTTTCTTCAATTTTTAATAAATATTTTATTTTATCATAATTATATAATTTTAATATTTAATAAATAATTAACAAAATTATTCGATCCACTTGTAAACTATTTTCACTAATTGGATTGTTCTTTAATTAATATTTTGCTTTGATGATTGTCGTGATCGTGATCATTATTTTTAAGGATAAGTTTTATTTCAAACGCAAAATTATTAGAAAATATGGCACCAAATTGTTAAAAAATTTCTTTTAAAGTTCACGTTGTGTTCGCTTGAATTTACATTTTTGAAATAAAATGGACGCAAACAAATTTTTGAATTTCAATTTTATTTTCTAAAAATAATATACACTCGTCGTTTACATACGTACATACATATGTACATATATGAAAATACAATATTTAACTTAAGGAAACCATTTCTTCTACTCTCATCTTTTTTCATCTCATTTTCTTGCTCTGGCCTTTTTTAACACATCTCATTTATTTTGGTAAAATCTGTATTTCCCACATATTTCTTTTATTTTGACTTTCCCAATGTTTTTCATTGCGTATTTGCAGTTTAATGTTGTGGTTTATTTTGAATTTTCTCTTTGTAAACAAAATTTTCATTACAAATAAATACTTGCGCAAGTTGCCTCTTGACTTGTTTAAATCAATTCATTTTCAATATTCTGCTCTCTGAAATTAATTTCTTTTCTCATTTTTGCATTAAATTTTTTTTTTATTTGTGATCTCATAAGGTTCTATTTCAATTAATTGGTATATATATATATAACATCTGTCATAGGTAAACCTGTGATTCCAGATATATCTGCTAAAAAACCTTTTTTTTATTTTTGTCAAACCATATTTATTATTCAAAATGTTCTTTAAGAAAATTGTTCTAAATACGAGTGTGTGAAAGTAATAATCGAAAAACAGTGGTTTGTTATTGAAAATATCTTTATTGGTTTCTCTTCTGTGCGCTTTTCCGTGCGTTCCTTTTGTCATTGCATTTTTTTAATTTTCGCTAGAAGCACAGCCAAAAGTTGTTTTATAGTTGATCAACGGAAACTTCTGCCGAGAAACATAAGTTGTACCGCGGAGTATCTCTGATGAACTAGATTTGGAAAATTTTATTTGAATGGTAAGCCTGTATGGCGGATGATCCTAGTCTTATGCTTTCTCGAATTGGGTTAATTTTTCATTTTCCTGAACATTTCTGAAAAAAAAAACATAAAAAAGTTTGAGCAGCATTCAGGAATACCTGTGACAAGTTTTTCCGAAATAATAACAAAAGTGCTTTGAAGTTAAACAACTTTTGTGGGGTTTTGATCTTTATACAATCGACTGCCGATTTCAGGCTCATGTACGCAGATGTATTACATGCTTTGAAATTAATTCTAGAACATAGGACTGAGCACCTTAAGCCATTGTATTACCGTTTAATAGTTGTAAAGGATATGGCCTTGATCGCCATTGTTTGGATGATATCCACTTAGAAAATCATAGTATAGGGTGCTCCAACCAAAACGCACAATGTTAATTGTAAATAAAACGAAAAGTTTTCATTATCTTAATATTTTTTATTATGATAGAAGAATCTATCAGAATTACGTGTGAAACAAAATATCGGCCGGCGAGTATGCACAGGTGTTTTCACATTTCCTATAGACCCGGTTTGCTGAAATTTGCGCACTATTCGCCGGATTGTTGACACATTTGGTCGATTATGCTGTCCAAAAAATCACGAAGTGCCCGAAATCCATTTTGATTTTAACGGCCATTTTGTAAAAGGCTTCAGCTGTTAAGGTGTAACTCACAATTAACATCGTGCATTATGGTGTGTTCTTTGAAAGTAAACGTTTGTAACATGCCCTCGGTTCTCCGACCGTAGGTAGCCTGTCCTTTTCCAACTAGCTCAGGACGTCAGGGGAGGTTCGACTTGCTACTTCCGGCAAGGGCTGTACAATAAAATTTATACAAAGAAAACACAAAAACGGGCAGAATACTAACAATAACTCACAAGTTTTAGAACCTCTTGTAAACTAATAATTAACAGAACAACAGAAAACATGGAGACGAAAGGTGACGTATGTCTCGCACTAGCTGCCCTCCCTACCTTGGTAACACAAATAGTACGATCATTGTGTTACCCCATATTTATTACTTAGGTCACTCTTGTGCTTACTTTTTACATCCCATTTAATTAATTAGCCGGACATTGCTAAATTCAAAACGTTATAAAAATTTTTTTATTATACTAATAATATCCTTAATCTACTTATACCGTAACGCAAGAACAAACTTTATTTAAACTATACAATTAGTACAAAAATTTTGGTTCACATATCACTATTCTATCTATCACTATATCTAACTAAATCTATCGTTTTAACTTTTTTGTTAACACTATATTTTTTTATATGAAAAACAACTATGTCCTCTTAACTAATCACCTTTTTTTCTTTTTGTTTTAAGTAGAATTAAATAAATAGGAAAACCGGAACGAACTCACCAGCTTTCAAGGGCTCGCTCTGGCGCCGTAGCTAACCAGGATTTTCCACAGGCAGTGCTGTTTGGAGGTTTCTCAGTTTCCTCATAAACGATGAGTCCCCTTCCATAGATGTTTAAAATGACCCTTTTTAGTGCTTTATGCTCAATCGATCCTCCTGGCAATAAAATCTTCTTCTTCTCAGAAATTATTCATTCCACGAACACTGGGATCTGGTCCTTTTACTTCATCCTTCCCAAATTATTATATATTTTTTTCTTTAAACAACTCCTTTTCACGGAGCTCAGTAAATTTTTATAAGGTGTTTTTATTTTATTAATGTATTTATTCACAAACAATTAGTTTTAATATTTTTCAGCTTATCATCGACCAGATCAGTCTACCTCCGTTGACGAAAAAATTCTCCTCCTTCTCAATCTAGTCTTTTCACAAGTACCTAATCTTAGTCAATTGCTCTACTCCGAATTGATTCTTCCCGTTAATGTTTATTCTATCTTTCTTTATCAATCCCTGTTTGTCTTTACCGCTAAAGAATTTAAAAAAAAAGATAACCGTATTGCCCTTGAGTATGCCCACGCAGAATCCTACATACAAGGAATTACTACTGTAATCCTGCAGAGCCTTCCGTGGGCATAGCAATATGCATCACATCTGACATGCATACCAGGAGCTCAGCAAAAATAGAGCGGTCCGTTACTTTTTTTATTTCCTCATTTTCTTATATTTTATTGCAAATTTTCCCTATTCCTTTCCTTAACCATTTCTTCACAGCTGATCTCTTGTGCGTGTGAAGTTGACAATATTTAAGTACTTCTTTGTCGGCCGCTACACGTTACAACTAATGATTAAATGACCAGAGGTTCTGGTCAAAATTGGTAAACTTTCTAGTGAAAGCATTAGTTAAAACCAAATACTGTAAACGTCGTTTTTTATATTTGAATACTTTTGAGAAGTTTTTGAAAATTTTTGTTTGTCAAACAATTTTCTCATTTGAAAATTGTGAGAACATAGAAATAATTTTTTTCCAAAACGTAAAAATACAGGGTTTTCAAATAAAATCTGTGGCCTCCATATTTCCCTGAACGAAATTAATGGAAACTGTAGTATTTTCCTATTTTTCCTTTGGGGCAATTTGAAGCGTTGTCTACGAGGTCAAGCCTAACAAGACTGCAAAGCGGAAATAGAAGATACGACACAAGATAACGGAGATGAAACATGTGCTTTGCAGGAATTTGATCGTAAATTATGAAACCCGCATTACGTCATGCCATAACAGCCGGGGCCATACGGCCGGCGTAATCCTCCGTACATAATTGGAAGAAATGTAAAACATAATTGACTTTAAAAAAAATATATTTTATAATTTATTGTGGAAGCCCAAATTGAAACGCCCTGCATTAAATGGCATAATTATCCCCCACGTTTGTTTTCTTATTAAAAAAATTGTTTCTGATTTTTTCAATCTTGCGGGCATGTTCGGAAATGTATCGCTGGTTTGCATCCGGCGGTCAAGCAACTTCACTTCATTTTTTTTTTTATTTCTTCAATTTGTTGTATTTGAAAAAACTTATACAAACCAGGGCAAATTACATTTGTCCCTAACGAATTCCCCCCGGGAGCATACACTTCGGTTCACTTATTTAAAGGCACAAAAGATCCCATATTCAGGAGCCGGTATCTTTTGCAATTTTTAACCGATTCCAGAATTTTAAAATGGAAATGGAAGCTAGACCTCTTGAGATATAAACAAAATCATGACAATGGTGGTTTCTTAACTAAGGAACCTTTTTTGGGGAATGTGCAAAGGTGCTATTCCGGTTGTGCTTATGCGATCGCATAGGGGCGCTGGTTTGGCCGCTTAATGGCACACCCGTGGTTGGACCAACGTGAGATTGAGCCAACGTTGGCAGGTGCTCACGCAAATCTAATCATATCTGTCCCTAACGAATGAAATTCAAATCTTTTTAATTTAATATTTTGTCACTTTTTATTGAGTTTTATTAATTTGTGTTTATTTGAATTAAATTTATTTTCAATTGTATAGTTTATGTATATATATATATATATATTATTTATAATTAATATGTATCTAGTATATGTACTTATATTTTAATGCCCATTTTTTTTAGTTTTTTTTAGTTTTTTTTTTTAATATTAAATAATTAAACTTAACTTGTAGTTTTGTTTTTTAATTTAATTAATTAATTAATTATGATTTATGTTTGTTTATAAACGCGCGTATAATCAAACTTCTTTACGATGATGTATTTTATTTTATTTTTAAGTTTTATATTTTCAATGTTTTTTAATTATTATTTGAAAGTGATATAGAAAAATATATATGTACATATAGATGTATGTGTATGTATAGCAATAGAACATACACATAAGTAATACACAAATTTATATAGGAAATAAACTATCAATCAACACATTTAAGGGGGGAAATGGGAGGTTAATAACTTAATTTAAAAAAGAATATAAGTTATTTTATTTAAAACATATTTACTCCTACTAACTCTGCAATTTGAAAAATCTTTACATTTGATTTACACATTTATTTCTCTTTGTCGTATATTCCAAACTGGTGCTGGAATGTGTTCTGAAACTAAACAAATGTGCCTCGTTGAATGAGGTAACGTTGATGTGGGTTAAGGGACACATAGGCACATCTGGGAATGAAGCAGCAGACGAACTAGCAAAAAGGGGAACTGATGTGGATTTCTGTGGACCAGAATCGAGGGTTGCCCTGGGGAATGGCCTAGTGTGAGCTAAAGTTCTTCAATGGGTAAACTCATTACACCAGAATAGGTGGAGGGAGAATACCACATGTAGACAGGCTCGAATGGTGCTCAAAGAGCCCCTCGGCAGGAAGGCCAGCAAGGTGCTCGGATATAAAAGGGCTACTTTAAGCTGGATCACTGCGTTAGTGACAGGACATGGAAACTTCAAGTACCATCTGGCTAAGATGAAAGTCGTAGAAGATGATACTTGCAGACTATGCCTGGAAAAGGCTGAGACGGTAGCGCTCATTGTGTGTGAATGTCCAGCACTGGCTAGCATAAGGCTTAAGACCACGGGCAGACACTTGTTAGATGTGAATGCCATGACAAATGCTAGCAATTACAAAAGACTCCGTGATGAGGAAGAGTGTCGACAGTTATCATTCGACAGTCTGAAATCACTTTAGTCAAGAGTAAAGGCTACGGCTAGCACGAGACTCAATTGAAAGTAAGGTGGTTGTGATCACGGATCGGTTCCCTGAAAGCTATTTGAGGAGCGAAATGGGGGTCGAAAAGGGACCCAGAAAGTAAGTGGTCTGCTTCGCTATCCCCCCATACATTAATAATAATAATAAATAACTGAGGTGTTAAAGAAGTAATTCGACGTTAATTCGACATTTAATTAGGAAATAGGCTACTAAACTCGCATCGTACTACGTGCAGATTTTGAAATTTTCCGAACCAAGTATCTGCTAATTTGGCATTCCTTACCAGCTTCAGCACCCTAAGTTTTCTTAAAAATATTGTAAACATCAAAAGAACAGCAAAAAATAAGCTGTTAAGAGCAACGAAAGAAAACAAATTTAGTATACAATACTTTTGAGCAGCGTTGGGGAGCGAGTTTCGGAACTATTCTCCTCTCTTTTACTAGAAATTCAAAACGATGTATGGTGCACCTAACTATGTGGAGAGTATGTTTACGTACAAAAAATGAAGCCACATACCACAGCGCCTTATTAAACTCTTATATCAGTGAAGGGTGTGGCCAATTCAAACAGGCTTCCATATCAATAAAGCTAATCGTCATAACATTTTACATATTTGATTTAGGCTTCACTGAAAAAAGGCAGCTTTGATTGATTTAAGTCGTCTGTTTTACTGAAAAATTATGAAATTGAAGTGTTAAAATAACAATTTTTATTAAAATTTAAAGATTTCTTTTAAATTTTATTTATTTTCCATAATAAGTTTTAAAATGTACAGACTTGTTTCAGGAGTCCAATAACTTCGGGAAAAAGAAAAAAACAGCTAATTTTTTTACATTTCCACGCGTAATTATTCCACTCGTAATACAGAACAGGAAAGGATGATTAGTTTTAAAATATACCAGTTTTTCTTTATTTGAAATTATAAATTATTCGTTTTTGTCTTAAAGAAGTACTTCATATTTCCCCGAAGCATCACATGCTAAGGGCTAGAGCGAACAAATGACTATGATGGGTTTTATAAAGGTTTGATGTATTATTTTCTTCCCTTTATTCGCTTGAAATTACGAACTGTGGGATTTTTTTTAATTACTCGGAACTGGAAAAAATCGTTAATTAGGTGCCTCACGTTTATAGTTTTGTTTTAACGTAATAAAACAACAACAAAATATTTCAAATTGGAACACCTTAAAAATTTGCACTGTCTCAGGCATGCCACAGAAAGTTGTACGAAAGTACAAACTTTCGCATTCGTACCGTGTTTTGGTTTTGCTTCCACAGCTTTTTTACGTTTTTACAAATCCGAAAACAAAAGCAAGAAAAGTTTATTTTTAAACATGGTTTCTTATTCTATAGAAGAGAAAAGAAATTAGCAACAATCGAAGGTATGTATTTGGAAAACAAATTAAAATACTTGTTGGAATTAAGGTTTTATTCCTATAAAATTGATACGTATTTTAGCTATGATAGAAAAGAAGAACAAAAAAAGAACACTCCTTTGAAAAGTTGCGACGCCGCATACGTAGGAGATGCAACATATCTTCGTTCAGGTTTTGTTAACTTTAAAAAGTGTAAACAAATTTGCTAACAACGAATTTAACATATTTCTTTATACAAAACTTAAGTAAAAATAATATTCTTTACTATTTAAAATCTTTTTGGAATATTTCTTGCATATAAGCTCTCTCAAATAATGAGTTCCACTTTTACAAATGACACAACACAGTCTCACGAGCAAATGTCCTCGTCACTTTGCTTACTCAACGTTTGTTTGTTTGTTTTCCATAAATAGAAGTTCGCTGACAGCGGCAGCCGACATAACGACCCAAATCAAGAGTATAACCCACCAGCTGGCCTGTGGTAGTTCTCTTGTAGTGCAATTCCCTCTTGCATCCAAACCAAAACACGTCAAACCAAACGTTATACGCAGAAAAAGATCGCATTACAAAATAATACTTTGTCCCCACAGGTACTTGTCGTCTTGAATGGCCTTTAGCAAAAGAAACAAACACGGCCGTGACGGAGTCATTATGTAGGGTTGTTTATCGGCTGCTGGCACCGGCAAACTGGCAGATGTATAAAACATAATAGACGGGAACTTATTTGCTCAATCAACATTTTGAGTAGGCCTGTGATCATTAAACATACAGCTGATAGTTTTCGCTTAATGATCCACACTATTCATCCCACACATCTACAACTCCTTCTGTATGCCCCGATCTTAATACAATTAACCATTTAGGCCATTATTAGAACAAAGAGATTAAATGACTCCATAGAAAGTTAAACAATTAGACTAAACAATTGGGGTTCAAATGCAAAAATTGGTTCAAAAGCGGCAAAGTAATTTAAGCCAGAACTGATTTTAAGAAGTTCTCAAGTCTAAAGAAAAACAAAAACCAATAATAACAACCCACGTAAACAAATTTATTAATTGATTTTAAATGTTTTTCATTTCATACTTTAAGTAACGAACACTGTTGTCCAGATGAATACGAACTATTTTAATTTGTTATTTATTTATAATTAAGTCAATCTGCAGTTTTTTTATAAATAACATTTAATAAATAATTTACATAATTATTGACAATTCTTAAATTTTGTGCTTGGATTAACTTTCATTTCAGCTTAAGTCGGCTTAAGCACTTATTCCCTATTGCAACAGAAATAAGCAAACTTTGAAATTTATTTTAGAAACTGAGTTTTTCATAATTTTGAAAACCAAAACCGAGTTTTCTAAAATTTCAAATGTTTGAAAACGGATTTTCGGAAAATAACGAATAATTCATCACCCTACTGCATATCGCACTTGTGCAGCAATAGACTATCGACAATTTTTTGGCTTTACGTTAAAAGTATGTGAAGTTAAAAATTTAAATAATTTTTGTTTTAAAAATTGAGCGAAACTACAGTACATTTTTACAGTGGCTAGATATAAACACTAAATAATAATTTTACTTAAAAAGTGAAAATGAACAAATTTTTGAGTTAATACACTGTTGTTGCACAAGTGAAATATGTATATATATTAAGATGACAATTTTTATTTCTGTAGGAAAATGAACACAATTAAACGCAATCACCTATATTCTACATTTCGCATCGAATCGAAATTTTGGTAGCTCTGACGGCCATGTTCCGACACTCGCATCTCGCACAAAATTTGCGATTGTGATTTCAACTCGCATGTGAGGTGTTCAGTAACTCGCATTCGCAAGAGTTTTGGCGAGTTCAAGTCGCAAGACTGCCTATACTGAAGTGAACTGCTGTATTTAAACTAAACTAGTTTTTAAAGAAACTACAAAGTTATGAATAAATTAAATTAATAGTGTTTTCTTTTTATTTTAGTCAAAACTAATGACATTTTGTAACAAATGTTTTCTAAAAACATGGAATTTAAAAACGTTCTTTGCTTCTGCAACTTTTGCCTCTGTATTTCTTCTTTTGCACTGGGGATTTCAATATGCAGCTAATACGAGTCATCTTCGAAAAATATACGCAGCTAGCGCTGTAATTAATTCCCATGAAATGCCCGGGTATTTTTTGTAATATTCTAGGTTCAGGTATTAGAAATATTAAAAATACAGTTTTCTTTTAAAAGTTTTCAAAAGCAAATCGCAAGTAAAACGCGTGAGTTGCAGAACGTGCAGAAATAAGTCTGGCGATTTGCTACTCGCATGCAATTTGACACTTGCGAGTGTCAGAACATGCGCGTTCTGTTTTGATTCAAATTTTTACGATCGTGTGTATATTCCGCATTACGTTTTTGTAAGTTTAGCTTCTAAAAAAGCAATTTGAAAAAAATATAAATATAAAGTGCCTTTACCGATTACATTAATGATCCTAAATATATTCTTTAATTTGGTTTTCTTTTTGTACTAAAATGTGAAAGCTTATTTTAATCTACTGCAGTCAGAAACCTTATTCACTTCCATCAATAACGCCGATGCTATTATCGATTCCACATCTTGAAATTAAAACAAACTTTATTTTTTCGCTACAATTATGTATACAAATTTAAAATATCCCTCCAGACACGACAGAGTTCTTCACACTAGAATAGCTTTCCCACAAATATGTACTTCTTACTTATGTTCTGGCTTTTTTATTTTGTCCTTCAGTACTTGGCTAAATAAAGTTTACTATTCTTATTTGATTTAATTATCCAAGCACAGTTTTATTGCACTAACATTTACACGTTCCAAAGCTTAGCAGCCGGTTTTGAAAATACTCCGCCTCCTTACGATTGTCTTTCTTTTGTTCTTTGTAGGAATACCTTATTTCGAAACTTGCGTAACTGAATGCGCAAATACAGAATAAGGGTAAATTTACACGTCATTTTAGTTATTTTGTTTTTTGATTTCTAATATAATTTAAAAAGACATATGAATATAAAAATTTAGTGAGGAACATACAATGAAAACATATAAAAGGGCACGTTCTTCGAATACAATTGATGTTTTAAAAACAAAAGTCGCGCACATTCGTGTTCTTTCACTTAATTTTGTATTTGTACTTAATAACAATAAATACGTAGCTTTAAAAAAAACAAATTTATTTCGATTCGAAACAAAAATAACCTGTTGACCTGTTGATGAATTGGAAACTCTTGTGCATGTGTGTTTTCAGTAAAAATTCGCTGAAGCATCATACATTAGTTAAAGTGCTGTTTTATTGCATGCGATATCGCCTCAAAGGTCTTAAAGCGTTGTTTAATAATATCTAATGGGTGCTTCAAAGCAGAAAGTTTTCAGAAATCGCTTTAAAAAATACGTATACAAAGCTATTAGGGATCTATCCTGGCAGACTGAATTTTAGTATGTTCATTTAAAAAAAAGTTTTTTTTTTAATAAATGTTACATCATGAATTTTGTTTTATTTTTTTTTTTTTCTTAAAAAGGTTTGTTCCCTTTTCAATAAACACGTTAGTTACTTAATATTTTCATGTATATATAAGTGAAGGTTTCTTTTTATTAAATTGAATGTTTATTTTAATAACTAAATATTAATTTAATTGAAATATATGAATTCAATAATGTTTCTTTTTTAATTAATATAAAGCCACGTAACAAAATATATGTATGAATATTGTTAAATAAAATAAAACATAAATAAAAATAAAACTTAAAGCAGACAACATTTTTTGTAGAATATATATATATTTTTTTTTCAATTCAAATAATTTTAAATTGAATTTAGTAATGTAATTTTAAAAAATACAAAAGATATTATAAAAAAAATTATATATGTACTAAACGAAAGCACTAAAAATTAACAAACAAAATTCAACTAAATAATTTTTGTTTAATTACTCAAAGAGGAAATTTTGAAATTAATCGATTACCCTTGTTTAAAAATAATATAAAAATTAGTTTTATGATAATAGTCTTATTCAAGGGGTGTTTTTTGCTTCTTGTTCTCAATACTTAAATTCCATAAAATATTTATTCCTTTGCGAAAAAAGTTGTTGAAGTTTTAAGAACTTTATTTAGAAACAAAGTCAAACTTCTTACTCTCGAAATTGTTTTTAATTTAAGGTTTTATGCATAAAATTATAAACGTTACTTTTTGTTTGTTTTGTAATATGCTAGATTAACTTAAATTTTATTTTATTTGAAGTTTTTGTTTTGTTTTATTTATTAATTTGTAGGGTGTGAGGAGAAAGATTTAATAAAATCTGATTTTAATTTAAATTAAATTTTTAAATGTATTTATTTCTATAAATTTCTTTTTAGCATGTGATTTCTCTTTTTTTAATTTTTTATATAAATTTGCTCTAGCAGCAACATCACCGTTTCTTACAAAATAATACATTAGAAAATAAAAAATATTTAAATCATAAAAATTATCACCATTATTTGTTATTTATAACTCTTTTATATTTCCAATAAGTATCATTTTGTTTTCTTTACTTGATAACATATTTAAAGGATACTCTATGTGCGTAATATCTTAAGAATATGTTGGTTTCTTTAATTTAAGACAAGTGGAACGACATGCTACCCTCATTGGCGGCAATTTTCAGCTTTTGTCTCATCACCTCACGACTCGAGTATTCGGGTAACTTCAAATAGTTAACACATGTCATAACAGAGGGTAAATAATCGTTGGGATTTTGATTGGCATCTAATGTCTTACGTACTATAGTAAGTGGGGGCGTTAGGGATTTAAAACCGCCTGTGGGTAGGCGTGGTGAACCCGTTACAAATTGCAAAAACAAACGTTGCTCTTCGCGTGTGTACGTTGAGAGTATTTCGTAAAGGAATTGTATGGCCGGAGAATCTTGATTGAAGCCATGATCGGTGCGACAGCTGTCTTGTAGCATTTTTAAGTCCCAACGTTGATAAGTGCCGTTTACACTACCGCAGAACACATTCTCCAATTCTTCAGGATAGAACATGCGCAAACGATGTATAGGAAAAACTGAATCGAAACCTGGAAAGAAACAATTCAACAAGTTGATGAAAATGTTTGAAAACAAATTTTTATTAAGTTTAATAAAAGGAAATAAAAGGAAATAAAATCAATTTAGTGGCATTTGCCTGTATTTAAAAAAAAAAAAAAGTTTTACCTTAAACTCACTTTTTGCAAAATTAACCTTGTTCACTACTTTTTACAGGGTTTTATTTACTATACGTTAATTTCACATGTCATTTCTTTTCATTTTTATATATATTATTTGACTAATGTCATGAAAAATTAATCGCAGCTGTATTCGTGATGCAGTAAGTTGTTGAAGTGTCTTGACTTTTGTCATAGAGCACAATTATTTCTGCTCACTAAACACACTGACGTTGATTGTAACTACTGATGGAAAAGCTTAATCGATTATTTTATTGTAATTAACGATTTAATTGTAACGATATTTTTTTTTTTCGACTAATGAAGGAGGAGTAGTGGCAAATCAATTAAAAATATGCTTTTTGATCCAGAAAGCTAATATAGGAGTATTGAACATTCATTTTTACTAGTAGCATTAACTCTAGTAAGCCCTAAATTTAAAAAAATCCATTTCTAAGATCCATTAACACTATCTGCGATTATGAAAAGCGTAAGAAACAAAAGAGTTGAAAATTCTCGTTCAGAGGAAAGGACAAATAACTCTAGAAATCCTCAAGACGAGCAAAGCTTCTTTTTCAACGGTACAGTTCTTGAATTAATACCAGTATATACACCACATTTGTTGTGATAATTTTCAGCCTTAGCTAAATTAAGCGATTATTTTTTCCGATTAAATTAATTGCAATTAATAATTTAATCACATAATTAATTAATCGATTAATTTTTCATTGTTGTCAACACTACTTCTAACGAATATAATTAATTCGAAAATAAATTTGATGAAAGTCTATGATTCGATGTGGGCGTTCAAAAAAAAATTTGTTAACTATCTTAACTATTTCGAAAAATGTTTTTAATATTGAAAAAGTTGTGCAATCGTGTAGGTGGTTCTGTTTCTTTTAAACGTATTTCTTTACAAATCAGTTTTTGTTTAGTTGCGTAATAAGTATTTCAAAACTTACCTTCTTTAAGAGCTTCAAATTGTATTTGTACACCTTCAACAAGGAACCAATATGTAACTAAACTAATATATTGATGTAAATTATGTACAGTTACTGGTGTATCACGACCGCCACGGCACAATTCAATATTGGCATGACCGGGTAATATAAAATCTAAACCTAAATCGGCTATGGGACAACCATCCAAATCTAAAGATTCAATCTAAAAAGAAACAAGGGAAAGTTTTGTTAAATTTTAAATTTGTTATATCTTGAATGTACAAAAAAGTCTCTAACAGGAATTAAAAACATTTACTGCCCTGCCCGTTTCTGTATTTCAAACAAAACAATCGTCGAGGAAATGTATACAGAAATATTTTAAAAGTTGAATGGTTTTCATACAATTTTCTGAAACGAATTTTGCGCTTGACCATACAGAAACAGGGTATTAAACTTACGTAGTAAAATTGAAACTTACCTTTTCAGTCTTTTCCATAGCATCGAAACTGGTATCGGCCAAAATCATATCACGCTGATGTACCACTTCCTGCAAGCGAACCAAAGTGTTTTGCACTTCGGGAGCAACACGTGCCAAATCACTTAAGCCCACCGAATGTTCCTCATTCAAAAGCCAACGATAAAATGGTATAGAAAATGGCAAATCCAGCTAAAATTAAGAAATTGCCAAAATGTTAGAATATTGTAGAAGAGCTCAAGAAAAGCATTCTTACCATTCTACTATCCATGACCGCCTTAGCCATAAATTTTCCCAAAAATTTAAATTTCCATCTAACCTTTGCAACATGTGGTACTTTCGAAGATTTTCCTAATGGCAATGGGAACAGACCATGTGTAGCATTCACATATGTTACGGCTGTATTAGGAGTATTTGGTGAGCCAATACCTTGCAAAGTAGACGTGGTAGTGGTTATTGCAATGGGATTTTCCAACAATGGCATGGAAGGATCTGCTACTAAATGTTGTTGATCAATTAAATCGCCCTGCTGTTCGATAAGCATGTCTAAATAATCTTCGTTTGTTTGTGGTGAATGTAGCTGTTGATTATTAATAGAGTTATTGGTGGCAACCAAGCTGCTGCGTGTTGCTGCCCCTACGCTTTCACGATTATTACGATTAGAATTACGGGCTGAAGCTGTATTTATAGCTTCTGTTGCGTTTATGGTAGTGGTAGTGATATTAATATCGACCAATTGTGAATTAGTATCCTGGGCTTCGTCTATGTGTAAAGTAACACTAGTGGATTTGACTACATCTACTATATTGGCAGAGTTCTGTTTGTAGCTATCGCTGCCATTCCAAAGACCCAAATCACTACGTTGCAATTCCGCCGAAACTAAAGCATAGAATTCTAAAGTAGGCCCCAGACCAGTGCCAACCTGAAACAAAGAAAAAGTATTAATAACTTGCTCACTGATAAATTGGTCATGCAGACGTTGCTGCCATTTTACAAATCACACCTCATTTTCATATTGTATCTCTAACAAAGCCTTTGAATGCCCAAAGTCTATTATAAGATGTTCGGCTTGTTTTAATATATCCTGACGCGAAATAGCTCGCTTGCGACGGTCTAAACGGGGAGCCACTCTTTCCGACGACTCGGCCGAATTTAAATCGGGTGTCGTATCTAAGAGACGCTGCAAGGCACGATCTCGGTCGAAACTGGTGGCATAGAACAACAAATGTCTTGTCTCAAAGGGAAACAAGAAGGGGCAGGCCATACCAATTTGCGGTAACCATTGCGGCAAATTACCAGTCATTATAACCAAAGGATCTTGTAGTTGACGATTTGCTTTCGCCGTTATCTTAGGATGGATAAATTCAGATTGGGCTATAATCGGTTGGCGATGTACGCAACCATACAAATGCTCCCAGTGACGATTCAGACCGTTGATAATGCGTAACATACAGAGCGCATCGAGGGAAGCATCTTCTACACTAGTTACTACATCGGCGGGCAGTGTATTTGTGAGGAATGGTTTAAGAGCAGATATCACTGAGGGTGCAATACCTTCATGCCACAATTCTGTTTTCTTGCGCAGCAATTTAGACGATGATTTATTGGATTTCTTGGCAATGGATGTCGAAGGACCACCAGCGGTAGAAATTGATGCAGCTTTAGCACCATTGTGTGTTGCGGATGAAGTACCAGCTCCTGCTATATTTGTTTTGTTATTGATATTACTACTCGAAGAGGCAGTTTCTTCTTCTACAGGACGATAGTAGATCGTATGCTGTTGTACCCAAATGCTCGCATTACCTATGAACAAAAAAATATATATTATGAAAATGTTCCTATTGAATAAAAAAACAAACTTACCTAAAGGAGTCTCTGTATCAGTATCCGTTTCGGACTGGTCATTAACCAGTGGCGAAAATTGTTTCACCGCTTGATAAACAGTCATGTTGTACGGTAAGACCTGTTCCCCTATTAAAAACTGTAACTTGTGCTTGAACCCAGTTTGTGACATTACAACGGCGGCCACATTATCATCCATATCTTCTTCTGAATCATCATCCGAATCGCCACGTATACCACCATAGCCACGTACAACTAAGTAACGCTCAATGGCCTGCACCATAGCTAGAGGATCAATTTTAACAGTGCCGCCTTTCCATTGTCGCAAGTTACTGCAATCGGGATGACGTTGTAAATTACACTAAAACACATAAAAACAAAATCGATAATTAAATTTAAAACCAATTAATACAAATATACATTTACTTGCCTTAAGTTGATGGGTATTGAAGAATTTTAAAGCACTTGTGTTGGAACGAGCCCCGCCGGGTCCAGCGGGAAAGTCATGAACTTTAACGGGAAATTGTTCCAGCTGTGTAACACAGGCATTTAATTTAGAGACGAAAGCTGAAAAAGCTGCAGCATCTATATTTGGTAAATTTCCCACATTGGTCATGGGCTCCAGAGGCAGACCGGCAAAAACATGCATAAACGCTCTTAATCTGGCTTCACGTTCCAATATGCCCTGTTCGGAGGCCATAAAGTTAAGCATGGATTTAATTAGACCCGAATGATTAACCTCAAACGGAGAAATATCACTTTCCAACAAAATCGCCTTCAATTCGAGCAACGCTTCTAAAACATCAGAAAAACTACCACTCAATTTGCCTATCACCAAGTTCAAACGTTGTAGGACGTTTGTCGTGGCCGAACCATCTGTTGAAGTACCCGGTTTCGAGTCTTGAGAGGCATAACGTTTTATGAACGTTATAGCTTGCTCTCGTATCCATTGGCGGGCCTTTTCGCGGTTACCAGCTGCTATAAGATTAGCTTGCGATATACTTTTGCTGATATTTTGAGCAGCCAGTGCGGAACAACCGGTCAGAGAGTGGCCTGCACTTGAACCGGCGCTACTGTTTGGATGGCTATGATTATGATGGGATGACGTTGTACTACTGCTGCTGGTAGAATCTTTGGTAAAACCTGAGTTACTTGCTGCTGAAGACGAACTATGATGAGATCCTTGACGACCCCATCTAGCCGGATTCAGAGAGGCTAAAAATGAGGATGTCTTGGAGGATTGCTGTCCGGATGAAGAACTGTGATGGCCGCCGCTAAAACGTACTCTTGAAGAAGTACTTGGTGTACTACGACCTGCTGACCCAGAGGCCGTAGAACTTCCTCCTAAACTGGTAGCTCTACTAAGCAACTCGTGTACCGCCGATGATGACGAGGCCTGTGCATTGGACGTTGAAGTTGACGAGGTGCTTTGATCTTCTTGTCGTGATTTCGAACGGGTGGTAGATTGTGATTTTCTCTTCGGTGGGACCTTGCGTTTAAGCATATCACTCATTTTATTTTGTAGTGCAGAAGTCGACGATGACGAACCGCCTCCTGCTGATGAACTGGCTGGAGGTGTTGCTATGTTTTGGGCCTGTGTTGACGAAGACGACGACGAAGAAGGCATTGCATGATACTGCTGTTGTGCATTAGGTGTTGCATAATGTGCTGTGGGTGGTGGTAATGGGGGTAATTGATTGTAGCCTAAATATTCACTACTAGGCGGCGGCAAGGGGGGTAGTGGATGTTGTGGCGTTGTCGTGTACACAAAGAAGCTTTGCTGCTGTGGATTTGGCATGTGCGTATGGGCTGGTGCCGACGAACTGTAGTGATATTGTGGTAATTCACTATTTGGATTTTGTGCTGAAATTCCACCTGAGGTATTTATATTCATGGCCATAGATGTGGGTAGTTTTTGTGAGTTACTAGACGAGCTAGGGGCTGAAGTTCCTTGTTGCGTCGCTGCCGCCGTTAGAGCATTCATGGCGTGTGAGAATGTCTTCATAGTGTAGGGATGTTGATGATTTGACTTTGATGTATTTGGAGTGCCCGAAGCTGAGGTACTACATGGTTGAGGTGGTGCATTATCCATAAAGAAAGGATTAACCTGTAAACTTGAAGCGGAAGCGGGTGCGCTTTGTGAACCACTGGCCGACATATTTGTGGCTAACGGCTTGGGCGAAGGATTAGAACATATGGGATGGTTAGGATCAGTTAGCTGAGTGATTTGATAGATTACTCCTTCACGTCTGAAATGTGTTCCAAATACATCCGGCAACTTTTGCATAAGAATTTCAGCCATTTGCAAAGCACCGACTACAATACGTAAATCGTTGCTACCCATCATACCGGCAATGTGACTGGAGACCAATTGATATTTCAATACTTCACTCAATAATTCTGGCGAAGCATAGTATACCATGCGTAAAAGGGCTCTTAAACATTTGTAGCGTACATTAGGTCCAGCTGATGAACTATACACTTCATATAAAACATTAAAAAGATTCTTTATGAACTCGGCCGCCAAACCGCGTTCTTCTTTAAGACAGGCAATACGCGCATCAACTGAAGCCCGACGTTTCTGGGATCCAGCGGTTGTAGAGCTGCTAGTAGCTGTGGCAGTCACCGTGGTACTTAAGGCTGTGATAGCTGATGCCACTGCCGAAGCTGAAAGATCTTGTCCTGTTGCTACATTTGTATTTGCTGAAGATCGGTAGTTTGGATTTATTTTTCTCTGTACAGGTCTATTTGTACCAGTATCCTCATTTATTTGTTGCATAGAATGAAAGTCCACCGTATACGTTCGACCCAAAGTACTCAAACTAAATTCATCTTCCGAATTAATGTGAGCCGCCTCAATCATACGCGAATCTATGGTAGAATAATTGTGCCAAGTTCCTCTGTCGTCACGCCACTGCCATTGGACTTGATCTTGTGTATTTATAGTAGGTCGATCAAGTAAAGTGTCCACCACAAAAATGCCATCAGTAGGCAAACGTGGCATAAGTTCACCTATCAAACAGGTAATTTCATATAATTCGGAAGGAGATCGGGATATAAGTTCGACGTGTGTGGAAGCTGATTTGGGCATAGGATCAGCATTTCCGGTCAGTAAATATAACAGTGTCGAAGCAATGTCACTTTTCAATAGAGAAATAGCCAAATCCGGACAATTGGCGCACATTAAGCTCAACATACGCACTACAGCGGTAAAAGTGCCCGAATTCAATAAAGCCGGAGTGACAACCAATAGTTGTTGGCAGTTTTTCAATAGTTCTTTGCTTGCAATTTCTTGCAAACGTTTCGGGTCATGTTGAAAACTTTCAACCAACCGGCAAAAGGCCGAACAAACACTTTCGACGCACTTTTTATCTTGCTGGGCCAATAACCGAGCTAAGAGTGGCAAACTTTCCGACACAAAATGGAATTCCTCATTATGCAAATTCAAACAACAATTAGCAGTTATGGCTAAAGCTGCACGCTGTGCGTTAATAGAAAAGAAATCCAAATAGGTCAAACAGGCGGACACACCATTAGCCTGCAATATGGCTTTATTGTGACGTCTGGATAATATTTCTAAGGCCGTTAAACTCTGCTCGGCTACATCCATACACTGTATTACTTGCAGCTTTTCCAAGAACACCGGCACAGCATCGACCACCGTACCCGATGATCGAGGCAGAGCCTCTAGCATATAGGCTAGCGCACGACAAGCATTATTCATAATATCGAAATTATGTTCCATTCTCAATAGTGTTATTAAAGCTGGTACCACCTGCTTTATGGGAAAACCTGCTAAGGTATCCTCATTGCCCATAACCAACATTTGGCACATTTCGATGGCAGCCTGAAGCTGTTGACTCTCATCGTGTGACTGTAGGCCCTGCAACAATTGTTGGGCCTTCGATGTTGAACTGTTGCCAATTGTACGATGGAGTATGTGAGTCATGCGCGGTCCCAGGGCGCCGAAGAGATGAGGCGGTAAACCTCGCGCTTCAAGCAATGCTTGCAAACGTCCCACCTCGCTGTCATCACTTTCCGAATCACCATGTGAGTTGCTGTTTGTATTATTTGAAGACGTCGTTGTAGTGGTGTTATTGTGACCTCCTGCTCCGCTATTCGCAGCCGTTGCTGTATTAATATTCGCACCGGTTGCTGTAGCGGAGTTGTGGGTATTTGAAGACGTTGTGCTGCCCAAGGCGTTAGCAACAGATAACGATGCTGAAAAGGTAAGTAAATTTATAAAATAAAATACTTTTTTTATTAATGTTTTCATTATAAATTTGTTATGAAAGTTTTACAATGGTATTTGAGTTGGTTATTTTAAAAAACTAAACCTTCACCAAAATCGTTTGAAACTTTTTTGGAAAATTAAGGGGAATAATGGATGTGTATGCTAGTTTTTCTTTTTAAGTGGCGAGAACTGCAATCAAAGAGTGTGCTTTGGTAGACTCATTTCTTGAACTCATTTTAAAACAAATATTTGTAATATTATAATGACTACTGCATAGATTTTCATCCATACATTTACTATAAACTAAATACTTTGCTAAATGCTTAATTTTAATTTAATTTATGTTTGTTTA
Source organism: Phania funesta (assembly GCA_963932375.1). Classification (NCBI taxonomy): domain Eukaryota; kingdom Metazoa; phylum Arthropoda; class Insecta; order Diptera; family Tachinidae; genus Phania; species Phania funesta. Next base: position 103,496,826 of record OZ010652.1, read on the forward strand.
ATAAGATTCCGCAAGCCAATGTCACAAAGCTTGAGAAAAGAAATGTTTGGTCAGGCAAATTTCGTTTTTTTTTATATTTTAGCATAAGCTTCACATTATAAAAATCGTCTTTAAAACGGTGATTGCTGAATAGTTTCTCTTTTTAAGAGGCTTTTTTAAGGTTGCACTTTTTTACATAACGTGTTTTTAAAGAACGTTTTTTTAATTTTTTATTATTCATAAACACAATTACTATTACATAACTCTCCTTCTCCAATTTATTAAACACGCTGTCAATAGTTAAAAATCAAGTTATATTTCTGTGAAAGCAACAACATTATCTTTCTGACCTTATCACAGGTAGAGAACTAAATCAATACCATCGCAAATGCATTGCAACAAATCGGCATTGCGAATATCCTGGGAGTAAGTTTCTAGCGTGAATTATTGGTCAGCGCCTTATAAATAATGTGTGTGCTTGTAAAAGAAAAATATACAGATTATCAGAAAAGCGTTTCTTCGATTTTTCTGGCGCTGAAAGAGATGAAGGAATTCACAGAGAGATTGCAGTGAAGCTATAAGTGATGAATGGAATATGGTAACGTTAAGGGAGTAAAATAAAAGTAATACAGATCTCAATGAGTTTGTTTCTAAAGCAAATGTTTTTTACAAATTCCAGGAATATTAGAGGTTGAATAAGGATGGTTTCCGATGGAGGAAAAATTCTATGGGTAAGATGTTCACATTAGCTTCCCATTGACACTTGTTGTGAATTTATTTTCTGAAATAATTCGTGGGAGTAAACATTGCTGATGCCACATTTTTTGTTTCTTGTTGTTGCTGAATCTGTAAATTCACTTCCAAAAAAAATGTTTACCGGAAACATTCACGATCAAAAAAATGTGGTAGTTTTTTTTTCTTGGGAACAGTTATTTGCGATCGGGGTGTTCATAAAAATTTTTATTTCGTAGAATAAAATTTCAAGAAAAAAAAACTGCCAAAAAACGAAATTAAAAACAATGTTTTTTAATATTGAACCAATTACTTTTTGTTTGCACAAGTTTTTGTTTTATTTTATGCTAAACACTGCCAAAAACTTGTTAAAAAAACTCTTCTTAATTCGGAGGATAGTGTTTAAAAAAACGTGACAAACAAAAACACCAAAATTTGTATGTATGTATATAAGACTACTTTCACATTATAAGAAATGTCACAATATAAGAAATGTACAGGCCTGAGTGTTCAACATCTTTGTAAGATGTTCCTGTCTAATTTTGTTCCACTCAACATCTTTCGATAATTTTAGTATCATTACTAGAAAAATTACATTAAAATAAAAAAATCTAAATGTCCAATGTGCGTAAGTTAATTTAAATTTAAATAATTATAAAATATGGTATGTTCATCAGCTGAAGAAAATCTGCTGTTACAATTTCGGCGAAAAAAATTGAGGAATTAGGGAGCCTTGTAAAATTCACCCAATTGCCAGGAAATAGCAGCTAAGCTACAAGAAACTAGATTCTGTTGAACTATTTATATACATTCATTCATGTGCATTTACATAAAAGGATTAATTTAATATTTTAAATAAAATTTAAATGAAAAGCAAAGTGTACCCGAAGGTTTTTTTATAGAAAATAATTGATAATGGATAAAACGTTTTTATTTTTCTGATGTTTTAGAAAATTTCAATTATCTTTCAGTTACATATTTTGCAATTGCCATTCTAATAATCCAATTACTTAAGAATTTTCACATTCCATTTTATTTATGTTTTTTGTTTGTTTTAACACGTGAAAAACAATTATTATGAAAAGTAAAAGATGTTGCAAGTGCAAACGAGTGATTCAGATGTGAGCAAGTCTGTTTTTCTTTTTCTTTTTAATTTGCTTGATTGTATGTTCAGGCAGGCACAGAAACTTTACTTGCGTACTCTTCGTTTTTTTTTTTTGTGTGTATAATTTTGACATTTCTCACTTGTGTTATTTTGATTTCTGCATTCATTTCAATTGTAAGGAAAGCTGCTAATTTTTATTCTCTTTTTTAAGCGGTCCAAGTATTCAGAAAATTTTACCATTTCCTATTAAATATCAGCAATTTTCTTTCCCGTAACCTGAGCTTATCCAAACACAAGACTAAACGAAATAGCCTAATATGGAAAGTCCTCTAATGAAATTATGAGTAAAAGTACCAATAAAAAAAAAGTTCAAATTAATATTCTTTGCCACAGTTTAATTAAAAAAACACAATTCCACTCAGACAACTAAAGGTGCTTTAATTTCGAATGATTTGTTTGTTTTCTGAAGAAACAATTTACAGAACTGGCCAGACATTCAGAGAAATAAACCAACTCCGAATGGATTGGTATTAGAAACAGCCATTTCTAACTGCACGCTTAGAAAATCGAATATGTTATTCATAATATTAATCAGTTCACTAACTAGCTATTACTACTGCTTTTATATGTTCCATTTTAAATACGACATACATATGTAATTAATTTGTGTCAAATATCGTCCCTGCATAATTTGTGGTGTAAAAAAAATTAAAAAAAAAAACATTAATACATAAATTGCTGAAATAACAATAAATTAATTAATATAACAAATCTACTGAAATATTTTTGATACAAATAAGAAATATAAATAAAGCTTAGTAAGGGAAAATTATTTAAAAAATAAATTAATATTACAAATATAAATAACAGTGTGCTGTCACCTTTTATGCATTAAAAATCGGTGGGAAATGAATAAAACGTAATAATTATTAAAATGAGAAACTCAAAAATATGTGAACAAAAATGATTTAAGAAAACAATAAAAGCAGAAAAACCAATAAGGAAACTATGCTTGGGCTTGTTCAGTTATTTTATTAGGATGAAGAGAAAGAGCAAAAAGTAGTAGAATGTGAGATATGATTCATTTTGGAAAGAGGAAATTACCTGAATTGATATTTTGGCCACCAGCAGAAGCAGCTGCTGCTAAATGAGAAGATGTTAGTGGTAGTGGCTGTGTTGGTATTGATCCTGTATTTGACTGTTGTTGTGCCATTAAATTATAGCTAAATGCATCCGCAGAGGCTGATATATAAATTTCATTTATATATGTATGTTATATGCATATATTCAAGGAGTGAGTAGGACCAATTTAGTAGTAGTTAGCGAAAGAAGGTCGAGCGTTTTAGATGAACGTAAGGTTTTAATTTTGTTTGACAACGACGTAGTATTTAACGACAATAACGAGCAAGCGATTCAAACCAATGAACGGAACGGAAAAATATCATGAAAAAAAACATAATATGTTTTGGAATTAAATACTAAGTTTGAAACATAAATATGTATGTTGTATATCATGCAATAAAAGATCAAAAAAGTAAAACTTAAAACTTTTCCAGCCGTAAGTATCACTTTCAGGAAAAAGATTCGTTTTGAAATCTTTTACCATTTAAGTATGGAATATCTGTTTCAACGGTATATCTGTATACTTAATAAAATTTTTACCTAAACCCTAGACCAACACCTAGTTAAAGTATAATTTATAAACTAAATTCCTTTTGGCAATTTCAAAGATCACAAAACGTGTAAGAAATATAATACTTTGGGATTATATGTATATCAAAATAAACGTAAATTGAATTTATACAAACAAAATATCCCCATCACCCTTTTTCTTATTATTTAATTTAGTAACTTTTCCAGTTAATATATCTGATTGTTTTGGGAATTTTAATATGTTACAAATATTGGCGTTTGCGAAATATTGGTCTACATTTTTGTAGCATAAACTTAAAAACCTGCCTGTGATTGCTAGATCATTTAAACAAAGTATATAGACACTCATCTAATCAAAATCAGAGGGCAGCTCTGAATAGAAAAACTTTATAAGCGATTTCAAAGTGTTGGTGTTTTGTATTTTTTCTCGTTTTGTACAAAAAGAAAGAAGAAAACGTCAACACTTACCACTTGTCTTGTTAGGGTTTTGATGCGTAGCCAAATACGAGGTATTTGTTGGGGGCACAACGTTTGTTGCAACAACGCTGGTGGCAGTAGCAGCAACAGCTCCAGATGAGGATAACGCCGACGGAGTTTCCAAACCACTGCCCGATGAAGTTGTACTATTACTAGCACCCACTGTAGCACGGTAACTATAAAGAAATCCTGGTTGTACGATGGTAGCACGTTGGGGTTGTAAAGCGTGGGGATGCGGTTGTGCGTGTAATAAATGACTTTGCTGTTGTTGTTGTTGCTGTGTTATTGCTACCACAACAGCGCCGCTAGCTGTAGCTACGGTCTGATGATGCTGCTGGTGGTGCAGATTTGGTGGTGGTGGGTGAGTGGGATGGTGATGATGGCTTCCCAATAATTGATGATGAGGCGGTGGTTGTTGTACAATTTGTTGCTGGTGACGTTGATGAGTTGTAGCGGCCAATTGATGAGCTGCCTGTGGTTGTTGCTGTTGTAACTGATGGCCTACAACAACGGATAAAGTGGCTGCGTTTGTGGCAGCAGCGCGGTGGTTAGTGTTACCTGCACTACTATTACCACTGCTACTGCTGCTGCTCGCACTGCCGTGATGTTGGCCCTGCCCAGAACTGACGCAAGAACCCGTTTTGCTTCGTGAACTGCGTCTTAAAGTATAGGAATTTTGCTGTTGTTGATGCGTATGGGTATGCGAATGGCTGTTGTTGCTAGTGGCACTATAGTTTGTGGCCTGATAAACAATATTTGTATCGTGCGTTCCAACCGGTATTGGTCCACCCAAAGTAAGTTCTATAGCAGTTGGATGTTGTTGCTGTTGTGGCAAATGTGTTGGTGCTTGGTGATGCTGGTGTTGATGCTGATGATGTAAATTTGATGGTGGTTGTTGCTGCTGTACCTGATGATGATAACGATGACTTGTTGCCTGTTGTCCCAATAAGGCCCCTTGTTGTGGTTGTTGCACTTGATAAATAAGAGGAGCACCTACTACAGCAGCAGCTGTAGTATTGTTAGGTGCTGTAGGATAAGAACTTAAATTCAAATTTAATATGGCAGCCGATGAAGCTGATGTGCCGGCTGGATAAGTCTGGTAGAAATGCACCTGTTGTTGTGGCTGAGGTCGCAAATGTGCTGGAGGATGTCCTGAGTAGAAAGTTGGTCCGGTTTGTTGGCTTAAATAATGAGACTGAGATCCTTGACTGGGATGTTGTAGCAAATGGGGAGAAGAATGTTGTTGCGCAAAATGTGCTGTTGTCGCTAGAAGCGTATGATGCTGTTGTTGTTGAAGATTGGAATGTACACCTGGGGGTGTTCCTATGACAACACCACCCGTACGATTTAGTAAATTAAGATTAAGTCCGGCTGAAGAACTTTGCGCACCGCCACCACTTCCAATTCCTGCTGACGTCGATCCCGTAGTACTAGTGCCGATTCCCGTTGCGCCACTCAATGATGCTGCGGCTCCTGCAGATGTTTGATGTTGCTGCTGATGCTGATGATTCTGATGCTGAGTTTGATGATGACGGTGGTGTACACCAATATTGTAATCTGTATTACTGCTAGCTGTGTTGGTATTGGTGCTAGCGCTGCCACCACTGCTGCGAGATTGTCGTGCCCCCAGATTCGGGGCTCTATTGTAGCCCGTCGTTGTAGCTGTTATTTGTAACGTTCCGGAAGTAGTTATTTCTTCACTTGCCACTTCCTGGGCAAAACGACTGTGATTTGTAACAGCACCTCGTTCTTTATGTCGTCGTTGGATTTGTTGTTGTTGTTGCTGAGTCTGTTGCTGCGTCGGCTGCTGCTGTTGCAGGTGTTGTGCCTTTTCTTTGGTTGAATTATGTAAACAATTTTCCTGATTTAAATATTTCACGGTTTGTTGTTCTCCACTTCCAAGACGCTTTTGTTTATTTCTTAATTTTTGTAGTTGCTGCTGCTGCTGTTGTTGTTGCTGTTGTTGTTGCTGTTGGCTACGTTGCTGTTGTGGTTGTCGTTTACCTTGATTAAATTGTTTTAAGGAATTTTATGTTTTTATGTATTATTAACGACAACAAAAAATATACACTTAAGTGTTATGATTTTGTTGATGAAATTTCGTTTTTTTTTTTTTTATTTAACTGGTTCGTATTGACTTTGTGACGTTTTTTAATCAGACAATGCTGCTTATTTTAGTGTTAATTAAATATTGTTAAGACCAATTTTCAGACAGTAAGTTAGAAAATAAGACAAGGCGATTTTCTTTTTTGTTTAAATAATTTGTTTAAAGAAATTATAATAGTTACATATTTGCGACAAATAGCTAAAACTGAAAAGTTATAAAACAACTGCTTTATCAAACATATGTGTGTGGTATACATATGTACATATGTATATAACAGTTTTATAGCTGATTTGAGTGCATTCCTCAATGAAACGTATCGGTAAATAAAATCAAAAGTTGTAAAAGAATAGCAGTTTTTAAAAATCATAAGTCTTGTTAAATATTAGCTATAAAAAAAAGCATGTATAAAACAGAGATTTTTCATGTTTTGGTTTTTCGGTGTAGAGTTATTATTTGCAGTACCTTTGTGATTTGTGGCAAATATCAAAGTCAAGCTTGTACGATCGATATTGTTATTAAATACACCTTATCGACTTGACAATGCATGTTTTAAAATTCGTTTGGTAGTTTAATAGGTCTCTAATAAGAGCACACCACAAATGTACTTCATACATACATAATCATATATATGTACGAGTATATGCACTGTATTACAACAAAAATGACTAGTAGGGTACACGAAGTACTGCGTTTCTCACGATATAAACAGTGTCGGGCGTGTAAATGCATATTTTTAATTAATATAGGGGGCACTTTTTCAACAGCTGTGCTGATTCTTATCTACATATGTATATCTTGCAACAGAAGTCCCAAACAAATTTGTTTTGGAAAAATAATTTTGTATTTCCTGAAGAAAATTTATGTGTTGAATTTATATACGAGTATTTGATACATATTGAAATTAGAGATTTCTATTTTAACACTATTATAGTTTTAAATTATTTCCTGATGATGCTGCACAAAGGCGAAGCAAAATAGGAAATATAATCAATAAAATTGTTTTATATAATAAAAAATATTAAAGACCTGGAGGAGGAGCTTAAAAATTAATCAATAAAGATTTCTATGTAATTGATTTGTTATGTTTCTCTTTTGATGAAAAACTACAGATTTTTGCCTAGAAGCTATTGATTTTTGAGTCAGAGTTCCGATTTTACTCTTATTTCGTATTTATTTCAAACGTCATTTTCGGTTAGTACCCGGTTTTTTTAAGAAGGTCTCTTTTACTTATATCATTTTTGGTTTTTTTGGTCGGTATGTTTAGGCATTTGGTATACTCTTGTTTATGGTAATAACGGTGGAATTCTGATTTTTTGTAAAATTACGATTTTACATGAAATTTAGAATTTTGGGTAATTTTTTTTAATGACTTTTCGGTTTTATTCGGGATATAATTAAAAATTGTATAGGTTTATTAATATTTGGTTTAAAAATTGTTAATTTAAAAATTTTTGAGAAAGTTCAAAATATGGTGAAATTTATGATTTTCTTGTGAAATTTTAGTTTTTGTTTTATTATTTGTTTTTTTATCATTTTCAAATTATTACTAAATTGCAGTAATTTTAATTTGTGTTGAAATTCGGTTTTAGGTGAATTTTTTTATTACACATTTGTTTGCATTTCACTGGATTTGTCTGGATTGCGTTCGCTTACATTAAATCTAGTAATTGAAAGAATAAACTATACAGGTTTTTACAGAACTGGTGAAATTTAATAAAGTGGAGCAGTTACAGACGTAGAATATGGAATGCAGTTCAGAATTTGAGGTTTTTGGGAAAGAAATGCTATTTTCGTATTTAAACGTGGTTAAAAGAGTGGAGTTCAAAAAAAAATTATTTGCTAAAATTTCTTAGTAACTAGCTCTTTTAACTAATAAACTGGAGTTAACTGTCTCTTTTTGTTCTGCAAGAAAACGCTAAGTTACTAAACAAATAGAACGCAAACTCGCTACATTCGAACAATAAATAAATGAATTAACATCTATGTAACACTTTCAGCACGAAAAATTAGTTTTAATCTAATAGTTTTTAGAATTTTTTCGACAACAAATTTTGACGCAATGGGATTTTTCCTAATACAGCTGCACTCTTTGCTCTTAGTCAAATTTTCTATTACAACATGTTTTTACTGTTGGAAAAAAGGCAAGAGATTTAAGAGCTTTAGTTATTTAGAGCCTTAAGGTACATGATTTAAATAAGGTGATTAATTGTAGTCGGTTTTATAGGGGTTCAGAATATGCATATTCTAAGAATTTACGGATGATGAAAAATATTTTTGGCCATATCTCGGACATTTGTGGGCTGGTGTGTTACTGACTTCAAATAGCAAAATTTTGCCTAACAAACTGTTCATTCGACCCGACTTTCTGGTTCGAAGTTGTCTTGGCTCATAATGATTCAGAATATACATACGTACATATGTATATATGTAGAGTACATTACGAACGGAATGGCAACCTTATATGCACATATATCGGATCATTAGATAATCGTCAGCGCAGAAAATTATGAGGAATAACCTAGCATTGCTTCGACCAAATGAAACTGTATTTTTCTAATACGGCTTGCACATGCTAATCGATCGTTTTGATTTTGCTAAAATATTAGTGCTTTTGAACTTAACATAGCACTTAAGATTTTATGTAAAGATATTACGAGTAGACTATGAAAAAATATTATTGATGTTTTTATTTACATTTGATGTTACACAACTGATGATAACTAATATTCAACCTTATAACCATATCATGATATTTAAAGTTGCTTTATATTCTAAAAACTTTCTGTGTTTTTGTTGTCTTAAGCCCCCTTCACAATACAAGTATTAAGATTTTCGTTTGATTTTTGGTGAGAAATCTAATGGCAATCTTTCTGAACTGTCAAAAAATTAGCAGTATAATGTTCTTTTTTGCCTATACTAACTACCCCACTTCTGTAAAAATGCAACCCTGATAATATGAAAAATATAAACTTTTAAAAAACATTACAAAACAAAATAATTATAATATTTAAATACGAAAGAAGAACCATAACGAGAGTGAAATTTCCATCTATATTTTTGTCAGAATCATAACATATTGTTTTCATACTATAAACACTTTCTCATTTTACTTGAATTTTTGACAAGTCATTTTACTCAATCGAATAGTGTGAAAGGGACTTTAACAATATTTAATTAAACTATCAACAAGCACGCGCTGTTTCGAAATGTATTAGAAAATAAAAGATATAAAATTTTAAATTATGGATTAGATGGATTGAAAAAAATAATTTATATGAAATGGCTCTACAGTGTCCAGAAAAGGTATAGAAAGAATAATAATTCAGGTTTTCTTAATAACAAACACACATCAACTGCCAGAGCTGCCACCTCCGTTAAAGTGTATATTTTGTAATAATATTTAAATATGCATATAAATGTTTTTAATTAAAAAACTACACTAAAAGAATTAAAAAATCGTTTTTTGTTTACAGTAAAACAAGAAGTAATTATAATCCCTAGAAAATAAAGGGCTTTTAAAGGTAATTACAACAATAAGTTTTATATTTTTACACAAATACGAATAGTTCTTCAGGATTAATAATGGAGGCAATAAGCTTTTTAGAATGTTATTGTTTTAGTTCAACACAATAAAATTATAATAAAAGAATTCACGATTGCTTTAGCATTTATGTATGTTTTGTAGAAAAATGATTTATAAAAGTTTTTGATTTGTGATGTGAATTTCTAAATGAGGTAACATATTTTGGGTTGTTTTTATATTACAATTGATGTTCATTACTCTTATGTAGAAGAGAGATGTTTTAGATGTGGGTGATAGATTTTAAGTGGTTAATTTGGTGGTAATGTGTATTTAAATATAAAAATCTTGTGAGAATTTCGTTACTGCAATAAACAGTGTCGCTTCTATATCTATTTTCTATTTTGTTTTATTAGAAAAAAAAGGTGACAGCACTGTTAAATTCGGCATTGGTTTAAGTATATGAAATATATGTACATGTGCATGTAAACCAGAGTATTTTTGACCTGTAAACTGTTTTGTCATAAAATTCCAGTTGTTTTTCAGAAAGGAATCCATAAGGGGAATGCAATAATTTCATATACAAAAATGTTATATTATACAAAAGACTAAATAATATTAAAATTAAAAGTTAAAAAAAAATACAAATTATACAAAAAAATACATACATACGTACACACAAAAGTAATTTACAAAATAATAGTTTAGTGATTTTTCTTTTTAATATTAAATTTGACCATTTTCCTTTTAATTAAAATTTTATAAACATTCTTAGAAAGATAAAAAAAAATATTTGGCATTTACGTACAAACGACTTTACATTCGTACGGTTGATTTACAAGAAAATCTGAAGAACTACTATCCTACTTAATAAAAATCGAAGCAATATGTTTTTGCTAGTGCAGCCTTGTCTCAAAAAAAAGGTGCAAAAATGTACACGTTTCTTTTGTTATGTTAACAAAGAGTATATTTCCCCAAAGTGAAAATATTCGAAAATTTTGCTTTTAAAGCTTAAAAACTTTGAGCAACAATATGTATGTATATAGATATTTCGAACGAATTTCCGTCATGTCTTGTCAAGTTTGGTTTGGAGACAAACCGTTTTCGGCTATGTCCCATCATCGTACAAAAAATGACACTGAAGATGACACATAGCTGAAACAGTCTGTAAACCAAACTTGGCAAGGGATGATGGAAATTCATTTTAAATATCTCTATCTATTCAGCGTGTGGGAAAATTGAATAAAGAATTTACGCAACAATGTTTAGGTTTATATTTGTTGTTATTTGGCGGCTCACAACATACACCGGCAGTGCGAATTGGTTAATAAATTTATGTATCCCGCCAGAGTTATTTTATTCGAATGTGGAAATTTCCGGATGTCTTAGTTGTTCTGAATTCCACTTTCGAATAATTTCTTACGCTTTATTTACAATAAAAATGGCTGGTGGAATGATAATTTTTAATACAAAGCACAGGGTTTCAAGGGTTTCTTTTATGAATCTTCTTTTATTTTGCACAATTATTAAAATTCATATGGGACGTCTGAATAGACTTGTTTCAGAAATCATGCTCGTTAACGTAACCGACAATATGTGTTTTCATAAACTTAGTTTAATAATTTCGAAAAGAGGGATAATATGCGGATTTCAGATCATCTAATTTCCGAAACAATCAACTGCGAGTGTTTTTACAATTCCTCATGTATTCATTCCACTCGAAATACCAAACAGAGCCGTGTGGTGCGTTTTTCCGTGACAATCTTTCCGTAGTCTATATACATAAGTTGTTGCGGACAAAGAAAAAAAATTTAGTTTTAATTTTTTATTGTTACGCTGAACATTAGAGGTTTTCAATTAATTAAGTCGAATAATTTTGTGTACTGTAAGAGTACGTTTACGTACAATATGGAAATTATTATTTTTTTTTAACGTATGAAAAAAGTCTATGTATATGCGATTTTTTTTGGAAACTTTCGATTTGGAAATAGTGGGATCTAGGTAAACTGGTATATTTTTTCTGTTCCATTTTGTCCACAAATTTGACTTCTACTCCATTTTGAATGCATACACAAAATTTTTAATGGCTAACAGAGTTATATTAGTACGCTAACAGAGCTTTGTTAACAGGTATGGTTTGTGTCTATTGTTATAAATTTTAAAATTGATCTACACACACATTATTTAACATAATAAAAAATTTTTAATGTATACTAGAAAATTCTACACAACCTTTGTGTTTTTTTTTATTACGTTTGCAAGAAGATCAGTAAAGAAAAACGAAAAATCAACTAAACATTTTATATTTTATTATATAAAATAGACAAAATCATAGCAATAACACAAAAAAATATAAATGTACATCTGTATGTATGTATGTAGGTTTACGATCAAAATTAAAACGAAACAAATTTACAAATTAAAAATACATATCTCGCACACTAAATCAAAAACAGTCAACACTCTAAAAATCAAAAATGTTCAGGAGAGGCAAAAAAAAAAACTGGTTGATTTTCAAAATTCACAAGTCTAATGTTTTTCTTTAGGTGAAATAAAACTACTCAATTGATTGTAAGCGCACTGTGCGAAGCTACTAACATGAAAAAACAGGCATAACAGAATTTTTCCAGTTGAAGAACACAGTGAGAGGAAACAAATTGTTCCGGTTGTTAGAGATATGTTCTGGAAACCAACTGGGTTTTGGAACCGAATTTGTTAAATTTGGAGTTTAATCTGTTTTCGATTTAGCAGGCGATATGTATTTATATATGTAATTAGGTATTGATATAATAAATAAAAAATGTTTTAAATAAAAAGTATGCAACAGTTAATTAAACAAACAAAACAAATACGAGAACAAGAAATAGTAGGAAAATAAAACTTTAGTAAAACGTATTCAAATGTGTTTTATTTTTCTTTCCCCGTTCAACACAGATAGTCGAAGAAATGAAAAATTATCAAATTAATAACTCAAACAAACCATATAAAGGAGATAGAATAAAAACATTTCGTTTGTTTGGTCACAGGCATACTTTTTTTTAAATAAAGTAAATACATACATATATTCTTTTGTAGTTTCTTTAGTGATTATTGTTATAACAACAAATAAAAGTAAAGATAGGTAATAATAAATGATTAAACATTTTGAACTCGAACTTACCTCTGATAGCAAGTACTGAATCGTGTATATTATCGTCTAGATCTTCTTCCTCTTCTTCAATTTCTTCGTCGTCAATATCTTCTTCTTCGTCACCAATATCGTCGTCGAGATCGTCCTCCTCGTCGTCGTCTTCGTCGAGAAGTTCAATTTCCTCGTCTTCGTCAACGACTTCTTCCGCGACGTTGCCGTTATTGCCAATGTCACCGTGAGCAGTGTTACTGCCGGTGTTATCTTCGCTTTCGGCTTGCTTTTTCTTTGAAACAGCTTTCCGTTCAGCCGTATTATCGTCTTCTTCTTCTGACTCTATGCCAGCGGTAAGAACAGCAAACAGTTCTTTATCGATATTACAATGATACGAAGACGAGCTACTAAGTTGTGGCTCAGTTTTCTTATTACTGCTTGTTATATTGGAGGAGTGTTTGCTTGTATTGGCTTGTGGCTGTTGTTGAAGATTATCACCGACAAGTTTCGTGTCGTTTGTTCGGGAAGTTTGTTTTGTAGTACTGAACTCGTCTATTAGATTATTAAAAAAGTTTCTATGACTTCGTAGACTTTTCCGATATTTGGAAATTTTATCTAAGTGCAATCTTAGTGGTGTTTCCGAATGTTGCTGCTGCTCGTTTGTGACTGAACAAAATGTGGCAGAGTTTGTGGCACTTTCTGTGACAAGTGTACAATTTGCAGAATTCTTGCTGGTATTTGCTTGTTGCTGAAGATTATTACAGATTACGTTTGTTTCTTTTGTTGACGCAGTTTGTTTTGAGTTATTTAGTTCTATTAAATTATTCAACAAATTTCGATGTGATCTAATGCTTTTACTTCGTTTAGATATTTTATCTAAATGTAATGTGGTGAGTGGTGATTTCGTTTGTTGTAGTTGATTGTTTACTAGCCCAAATGTGAAAGCGGAGGTTGTGTCGCTTTCTGTGGCTAGTTTACAACTTGAACTAGTTCCTGATGATGCTGCTGGTGTCACAGTAGTTGTATGCCTTGTTTTTGTATTTAATTTGGATTTATTTCCCACAATTGATAAGAAATTTTTACTTTGCTCTTGTTGATAATTTTTCTTATCGGAAACAATGTTATCGCTATTACATTCAATTTTCTGGTTACTGCGTGTAGTTAATAGTTGTGTTGGTATTGTTGCGGGCGACGATGTGGATTTTGATGGCTTTTTCTTATTGATTTTATTTTGATTTCTACTATTCCGTTTTTTGTGTCTTGATGATCCAGTGGATGATTTAAATTTATATTTATCTTCAGTCGCAAAAGCGTTTGTTTTTGTTTGTTTTTGCAATTGTTGCTGTTGGGTTTCGCTACTACTCGTATCCGAACTTTCGTCGGTTATAGAAGGAATACTCGAAATATTTAACGCCTCTGCTGACTTTTCTGCCTTTGTTTTATTGTTATCTTTGTTAGTTATGCCTGATTCTGCAACTGTTGCCGACGATATACGAGTATGACTGATTTTACGTGTTTTACGATAATAATTTAATAAGTTGCTTTTATTTTTTGCAGTAGAGCCGCTGCCACTATTATTAGCTGTTGCCGCAGTACTGCGTTGTGGTGTCGTGTCAAAACAAAATTTCTGAGGTTGTTGCTGATGCTGTTGTTGTGTATTAGTCTTGTTATAACTTAAACGTGTTTGATTGTATGCACTTCTGTTGCGTATAGCTATACCACTACTAGTGGAGGGGCCTTCGGGAGAGATGGTTTTCGAACGAGTTCTTCGTGCTACGCAATCACCTTCTAGTTCTTTAGGTGTATTATTTTTACTACCACCACTGCTAGAACCAAATGCCGTAGACAAAGATGTTGATCCAATATCCTGTAGACTCTGGTTGTGATAACGCCGTTTCTTTGAAGGTGTTGTTAAATCAGTAGGATTATCACCAATAGACGTTGAGGCTATAAAAAGTAAAAAAACTTAATTTATTAAATAATTTTAAAACTAAATAATTAGTCCCATTCTCATATATTTGTTTGATCACTTAAAAAATAACAACATGAACAACGAATTCAGACTGCTACTTTTAAGAGAAATCCTGGAAAACCCTTGTCATCGTAAGACACAATGTGAACGTTATATTTGCAATAAGGAACAAGTGCTTAAGACGACTTAAACTAAAGGCGAGTTAATAGATTCCTGAGTTGATATTCCGACAGAATGTTTTGATGTAGATTGATTTTTGGAACTAATTTCCGTCATCCCTTGTTTGGTTTGGAGACAAATCGGTTTCGGCTATGTGCCATCTTCATCTTCGAGTTAATAGCTTTAAATGGAACCTTTAGCAAAGTTGCACTAATTTAGCTCAAAAACTAAAGACATTTTGTAACAATTTTTTTCTAAAAACATGAAATTTAAAAACGTTCTTTGCTTCTGCAACTTTTGCTTCTGTATTTCTTCTTTTGCACTGGCGATTTCAATAAACAGCTAATACGAGTCATCTTCGAAAAATATACGCGGCTAGGCGCTGTAATTAATTCCAATGAAATGCCCGGGTATTTTTTGTAATATTCTAGGTTCAGGTATTAGAAATATTAAAAATACAGTTTTCAAAAGCAAATCGCAAGTAAAACGCGTAAGTTGCAGAACATGCAGAAATAAGTTTGGCGATTTGCTACTCGTATGCGATTTGACACTCTTACGAGTGTCAGAACATGCCCAATACATACATATACGTACATGACAGATAAAACACATTTTTAAAAGTTTTCGAACATATGTTTGGAAAGTAAACAAATGGCGAAGAATTCAACACATGCTCAAATAAAGTTGGCGCATCAGCAGTCCTAATCGATTTATCCAATACATAAATTTGGAATATTTTTTGTTTTTTTTTACCTTTTCCGCAAATTAAATTTTTATATTCATATGATTTTTTTTAATAAATTCTTTATTTTTTAAGATAAACGTTAGCCACCATTTTTTTAAAGTTATTTTTCAACACAATCACCTACATAATATGTATATTTCTTTCAGTACAGTACGTGTGATTTGAGCTGCTATTTAGAAAAAATTACATACTAGATGAGTTACTAAACATTTGGGATTACCTACTAGGATTTTTTGGTGTTTTGCAATCACATTTCTAATCGGAAAATAGAGAGAAATTAAACACGCGCGTACTTGTGTTCAAGGTGACTTCTCGAATAGCCAAGAATATTTATAATTATGTAAATATATTCTGGTTTATCTTCAGAACTAAAAGGCAATGGCTCATAATCATAGTAATTTTCGTGTGGCTTAAGGCAGATTTTGTCTGATCAATAATCAGTACGGATTTCACTTTATACTCTTTTTCACTGCATGATTTAGCTTTTTAGCTTATTCTACAGGATTTTTGTCTCTATATTTTATTCTTGAAAGTAGATTGCATTCGAAAAACAATGATGGTCAGATAACTTAACCGTAAATTTTCTGTATCTTTTAGTCACATATGACGCTTTTTAAGAGAACAAAGAAAATATAATTAAAATATTGCTTGTAGGGTATACATTAACAACAACTAATGAATGGAATCTGCGAGTGGAATCGTTTTTTTTTTTAAACACTCGTGACTATTTTATATTTATTCCTTTATTATAATTACAAATAATATTATACAATTAACGTGAATTATTATTAGGGCCGCAAAAGAGTAACTAATAAAAAAAAAATAGCCAAACGCTGTTGTAAGTGTCCCGCAATGTACTGACCCGTTAGAACGATTGAGTACTTTCAAAACGTGCCATACGTCGTACAAAGAAAAATAAAATAAACAAAAACACACACATCGCACAGCAATATTGCAAAATCAGCTGTTCGCAACAGTGATGGGAATAGAAATGTTTCTTTTTTCAATTATACTTTTATAGAAAACGTACTAAAAATGGTGAATAGGACCGAAACTGAATTTATGTATAAAAATATTAATAATTTAAATTTATATATTACTATGTTTAGATAGAAATTAAATAAATATTTGTTCAATTGATAATGCAAAACACACATTTTTGCCATTCTACATAGCATAGTGCCAACACTGATTCACAAATATCACGTAATAATGTTATGAAATTCTATTCAATAGAGATTGGGACGTGCCGTCAACGTGCCCTTTAAATTGGTTATGTTTTGTGATAGGAAGTTGACGTTTGGTCGAATCTGCCTTTGACCACGTGAATTCATATTTATTCACGTGTCATAAATATTAAACCAACAAATTAACAATAACGCAAATAAAGAAAAGAAACCCCAAAAGCAATACATATAAAGACACTCCAAAAACTATGTGCTTATACATACATATGTATGTATATGTATGTATATTTTTTAAAACTTGGGTACATAGGTAGTAACTTTCTGTAAAAAATAATTTTTAACAAATATGTATTTTTGAATTTGTAGAATGGCAATACCATCGTATTTTCACGCTAATATTGCTGAAACATTTTTCAAATCCGCCGGATAGTCGAATTTATTTTATGTATAAGCAAGGTTTTCGTTTTTTAAATAAATTAAATTCTTTTTTTATAAATGTTTTTAATGTACATATATCATTAGAATTATGTCTACATTTACACATAGACTTTTTATGAATTTTAATACCAACCAATAAATATTATCAATATGATTAATGAAAAGCATAATTAATTTAAAATGTAAAGATGAAAAAATGTTAACTTAGAAGAGGAAATATTTATACTGGATAATAAATATTGTATAAGAATATTGCATTTAAAGCAACTTTTTCGCAGACCAAATAAAAATGTAACTTTAAAGTTAGTTTTATTGTAGGTGCATACCTGTTTGAAAATACTTTTATAATGATCGTTTGTGAATATAATTTTATCAAGTTTTGCTTAACAATGCTCAGTGTAGATAACTCGGTTATTATTTTTTCCATGCCTTATTATTAGCTAACTCATATCTGGGCATACAATTTAGATGGACGTGACTATATTCCGCCAACTATCCCCACAATATTTATGTATATATCAAGGCAGCGCTTAAGCTATTTGTCTAATTTTAATAACCGAAGTGTCAATGGATTTGTTATCGCGGCCCGGGTAACAGTGCAACATGTTTTTTGAATGACAGAGTGTCAAGGAACAAAACTTACAATTCATCAAAATATATATCGCGATGGGTATCATATGTTCTAACATATGATTTAAATTCACAAGATATGTACGTATGTATATTTTTTTTTATTTACATTGTATGTTATTGTTCAATAACAACAAAACCGTACCCAGATACATGAAGGTCAAACAAATATATGGGAAAAACTACAAAGAAAGGGTTGTAGCAGAGTTGCCTCGAACTCAATCCTTTTGGTATTAAAAATTACGACGAAAGTTAGCACACAAGCAAGTATCTCAACAGTACGTAGAGCTATTACAAGCTGTGAACACTTGGAGTTTCGAAAATTGAAAAATAATCCCGTATTGAATCAAACACGCAAACAAAATCGATTGCAATTTGCAAGGGAGCATACACGTATAACGTGGCATGGGCAAGAAACACGTCACTTTAATGATTGAAACGTTGTCATTTTCAGTGATAAGAATTAGTTCAACCTGGATGGACCAGATAGATATAACATCCATTTGCATAATTTGAGAAAAATAGTTGTTTCTCAGCAGAAATGGAAGTATATTGGCGTAGGTTCCTGTAACGTACTATGAATGCAATTTTTAAGCGGTAGGATGACTGGAGAAACCTACAAACCCGTGATTTACTTAGCTTATACAAAACTAAATGTCAATGCTTTTAAACATAAAGCCAGAGCTGGAAAAGAATTTATTTCAAGCCGAAACATTCGTCTTCTTTGGTGTCCGCCTTATTCGTCCGATTTAAATATAATTGAGAATGCATTGTAAGCTGTGGAGAACACTATTAAAATAGTAAAATGTTCAAATAAATAAATAAATAAAATTATTAAAAATATTTTTTTTTAAATAATGTCTAATTAAGTTTTAAGGTAAAATTAATTATTAAATCAATGGGTATAATCAAATGAAAAAATAATGCATTGCATTTTGATTAAAATTTTTTTGATATGCTTTTGAGCTCAATTAAATGAGCTATCCGCTGGTAGTACAAAAATATCTTTATATATGATCTGCTAAGTAACAAATATTATGCGTGGCGTTACTGTTCGAATCGAACTACGCAGTATCCCGATAGGAGTGTATATAACAGAAATATATTATCTACTTTTAATATATACATAAATGAATAAAGAAAATTATTAATTGAAATTATTCTAAGGTTAAGAGTTAGATGTGCGGAAATCCTATCGCGGAATAGGGAAAATTGTAGGAATAAGCCCCACTTCGGTACGGTACGTTATCCAAAACTTTAAAAGTACTAGTTCCATTCTATCAAAATATTATTCGATAAACACCTTTATGAAGATAATGTTCGAAACATATTAAAAAGCAGATTTTCATGGTCAAATAGTGTATAGAAAAGCACACATATCCAAAACAAATAAAAAAAAAACGCATGAACTTCTTTTGAAACCACTACGTACGTAAAAAGCAAGTTCTGCACATTTGGCATCAAGGTAGAAAGCGAGTGTGGAGAAAAACTAGCACTGTCTTTGACAAAGAGAATATTAACCCACCTTTTAAATATGGTGGAGGTGGCGTCAGGGTGTGGGAGTGTACGGCAGCCAACGGGGTTTAAAAGCTTGTTACAGAATTCGAAATGGATCAGATTGGATATCAAAACGTATTAGAACAAAATTTAAAACAAAGCTACCACGCAACTAGATGTAGGTGAACATTTTTGATTTCAACAGGAGGTGCGATCCCGTACTCTACTTTGGGAACCCGCAGGTTCCCAAATTTACCCCAAACTGTTCCTGTACACAAAGTTTGGGCAAGTAAGAGAGAATTTGAGTTATTTTTCTTTATTCTCATTTGCCCGAAATTTACCCAAAAAGTACGGAATCGCACCTAGGATGATGATCCTAAGCATACAGCATATAATGTCAAGTTGCTTTACAATACCAAAAATCAATTAAAATTGCACCCTCAATCATCGGACTTTCATCCCCTTAATTCGTCAACAGCGGATTACCTCGAACGAAATACTTAAATATGTCATAATGGACGTATGGACCGAAATAACGAGGATTCATCCAGTTTTGATGCTTTTTTGACCTATTTGATGTAAAAATGTCAAAATTTTTAATACTGTGTGCGAGGGACAAGTTTCCCGCCAAAGTATTCAAAATTAAAAAATTTAACAATTGTTTTCCTGCTAAGAAGAGGTTCAGCACATGCCATTTAAATATCACAAACTCTTTACGGCTTTGACGTTGTATCCGGTGCTGTCGGTCTTATCCTCATTAGGATGAGACGTTTAATAAATTCGATTCTTAGTTTTGTTTTTGTTTGTGAATGTTTTTTAGGATGCTATTCCAGAATTTGTGTTTTTTATGGGGTTATTAAAAGAAGCCTCATTACAGAAACCCTCAGCTTAATTTCCCAAGGATGTCCAGATCGTCAATTTCAAGTCTTTTATTTTTGGAGTATCACATTATTGGAATAGTCTTCCTTTAGAATTACACATCTTTTCTCCCTCTAATAATGTGTTTAAGTTAAAACTTATGGAGCACTTTTCTGCTGTAAACGAGTAACTCCTTTTCTTTTGGTATTTTTTCTGCACTTATCCTGTTTTAGGTGCGCACTTTCCCTAATTGGACCGTTCACCTTTGTTTTCTTTTGTATTGTCACATCGTGTTTGTTATCTTGAGAAACGTATGTAATTGGCCGTGAGTAAATTAAATCAAAATAATTAAATTGAAATCAAATTAATTAAACTGTGACTTATTACTTATTAGTTTTAATTTTATTCTTAATTCGTTATTCATTTTTGTAATATTTATGTAAAAATCTAGAGAGAATGTTTATGTAAGATATCAGATAAATACTTAGTAACGCGCTTTTACTGATTTTATCAGTCGATCTGTAACAGAACGATTCGAATATACTAACTCTATCATAAGGGATTAAATACAATCTTTGAAATTGTTTATGAAATCGGATTTTTTTTTTCAAAAAATTATTAACAACTGAAAATTTGGTCATACGGAATGCATCCCAAATTCTCAAAATTCATATTAGACTTGTCTCTGTATAGAAAATCTTGAAAATTTATACACTTACAAAATGTTGTTTTTGCTGCCTTATCAACGTAATGACGTTTACGTTCACTACGCGGAGGCGGAGTTATTGAAGAAGTTGGTGATACAAATGATGATGACGTTGAAACGTTTAGAGTAGAATTACGTGATGAATTACGTTTGGTATTACTGTAATTGGAATTTTTGTTTGAAGGTGATGATTGTTGTTGCTGCTGTTCTTGATGTATTGAAGAGCGTGACTTGCTGCGTGAACGTTTATCAGTTGTGGATTGTGTGATATTATTGTTGTTGTTCACGGATTGTTGCAGTTGGTGATGTTGTTGCTGTTGTTGGCGACCACCACGTCTATGTTTGGCCGTAGCTTTAGTTGTTATATTTGTTTCTGTGCTATTTGTTTCATTCGTTAATATACTGCCGTCGTGCCCCTCCGTCACTGCAGAGAGCGATTGACAATTAACGGACTCGGCCATAGACGACACTTAACCGCACATTCAATTCCACTAAACATGCCCACGTCGCAACACGTTTATTTTGTTTTATATTTAATCAGAACTACGCGCTTATTTTTTTACTCTTTGTAATTTTCAAATCAATTCTTTTTCACCAAAATTGAAATTGCAGTATTTTACTTTAAAAACACTATCTTTCAATATATTTCTCTTTGATAAAAATTGTTAATAGATTTTTGTTTCTTTATTTTGGTTGTGTTTATGCACTTTTATTGAGAGAAAATCTTTAATTTTATTAAATATATATTTTCTTTAAATATTTTCTTTTATTATTTTAAATATAGTCCAATTTCTGCCTGTGGTTTTCTTGTACCAAGAAACTCTGCACTAGAAATGAGACCTGCAAATAGATAAATAAAAAAATATTAATTAATTACATATTTAAATGTGTAAAAATAAAAATTATGTTCTTAAATTACAAAGCACAAATAATTTTGTTAATAATTTAATCGAAAAGTATACACAATTTGACGGGAAGACAAAACAATTTTTAAAGCGATTGTTTTTAAAAAAAATTTTTGATGATTAATTCTAGGTATAAAAATGCTATAAAACCCATAAAAATATGCATTTTGTGGTTGCCATGGATTGAGACTTTGTTTGTGTTTTTGAAATTGCCTAATCAAGGAATTTCATTACACATTTGCTGGAAATTGTGGATATTAAAAAATGTGCATAAATCTAGTTAAAAGAAAAAAAAATAGTTGCAAAGCACACATTATACATAATATAACATAAGAGTTGTATTGAATTTTCGGTGATTTCTTTAAAAAATACCAAGGCACTTCAACGCTTAGCTTGAGACTTGAACAATGTATTTTAGTCCATAGAGTATCACACTAAATTGTCACGCCAAGAACATCTAGACAGACATTGCGACCCTTAAAAACCGGAGCTGGCTTTTTAAATACCACGGCAGAGAAAATTATGTTTATTTCCTTTTAATAAATACTTTTTTAAGCTTTCCCTATGATGTAATATACATATGTATATTAAATGTAATTTCCTCACAGACCACTGAAGAAACACATCAGCAGGTTAGGCATTGAGAACAGATTCTGTGACTATGATTTGAAATCGCTAAAAAAGCGTTCTGTGCACAAAAATGTGTGATTTTAAACCGAACACCTAAAACATTACCTACCGGTTTTAAATCACTTGCTTGTGTTTGTGAGTATTTCACTGCCAATTTTATAAGAAATTGCTTAAAGCAATATCTTAATAGTTCTTTTTTCATTTTTGAGAGAAAATAAGTAATTTTTCGTTCTGACACTGTAGATGGCACATAGCCGTAACCGGTTTGTCTCAAGACCAAACTTGACAAGGGATGACGGAAATTCGTTCCAAAAATCTACATCAAAACACCCTGTCAGAATATCAAATCAAGAATTAGACGGAAATTTATTTAATAATGAAAGTTTTATTTCTTTTTAAAAAACAGTAGACAAATAACTGAATTTTATTAAAATCGAATACAAACTTATCGTGAAAATTACATTTAATTGTGTTTCCCACAAACAATACATCAATTATATTCAAATAGCACTACTCAGTTTAGTAAAACAAAGTTTGTTAGCTTCTCAGAAATGAGGATTTCTAATAAACTTTAAACAAATGAAACCAATTCAAGAAATTGTTAGATTTTCAAACATAAGTAAGAAAAAAACGTGCTTATTTGAATAACAAAAATCTACAAAACAAAAACTCTTACAAACTCACAAAAAATTAATTTTACGCTTATTTTTCATTTACTTTAAACTCCCTTTCGTTGGTGTGTATGGTTTAATAAGAAAGAAAAGAACGTATTAAAAAATCAAAAACAAAAATCAACATTTCAAACCTGTTTTCTGTTTATTTTTTATAAAAAATTCGGTGTTCTGATCTTACGGTCTAATATCCTTTTCTGTACTTCAGCGCAGAACAACAGGCTGCATTTATTGTATTCACAGTTTCTTACTGTTTAAACGAGCCATGTTTTTATATATTTATTCTCAGTGCATACATACATATTTTCATTCTGTAATACATTCTTTGTCTTGCTCTTTACTCGCTAGATTTATTTTTGTTTTTTAAGAAACTCTGTTGGGGTTTAAAGCAAATGAGTGTGTGTGTGTGTGTAGGACTTTCAACATCTTTATAGATGAAATGCTCCTATATTACTAAATACTGTCATCGATGAACAAGTACATACACATTTTCTATTTCACCTACCGACTTTTCTTTCATTTCCGCAGTCTTGTGGAATATTTTTTCGCATTGTTATTTAAAAAAATACATACTAATAACACACAGAAGATTTTTACTTCTTTAAAATTTCTTCACCCCAAGAATTGAGTATCTATTGTGTTTGTAAATGTTTTCATTAATTTACTTTGAATGTATTTTTTGTAGAGAAAACTAAGCAAATAATTCTCTTCTACATAATTTACCTGTTTCTCTCTTGACAAAAGACTCTTCTTACCAGATTTACTACTACTAATATTTCTTTAAGTGCTTTATTTACACCCCCCACAATACAATTACAATGTCAACCAACATGTATTATACATTACATCTGCATGGAACTACTGAAGGCAGATATACATATGTATATGTATACACTTGCATGTACTTTTGTTGTAACAACAGGTAAATATATAAACAAATACACATTTCCGCTCCATCTACAAAGAACTTACTAATTTTTAGTTGAAAGTAATAACACTGAACAAATATGTTATTAAACATTTATAATTTAATTATGAACATTCATACTTTCTTAAGCAAGCAAGACTCCATTTTGTGTTATTCTGTATACACTTCAAAATGCCATTACGTTGAATTTCTTCGAATTTTTTAAAAAAAATTAAGGCAAGAAATATATTAGTTTTAACAAACAAACAAAAATACTTTAATAGTAATGGGTTTTCTACCACTTCCAAATTTTAAGAAAATGGTATACAAAAAACAGGTATGTTCTGATTATCACTTTATCGTAAAGTGGCTTGAAATCACTGAAAAGGTGTTGTGAACTCTTTAAACTCCGTAAAAAAAAAATATAAAATAATGTCTTCCTTATTTGTTATTATTATATTATTATATCAATTATTTTACACAGAAGAACATTAAAATTACAAATTTATGATGATGCAGTATTTTTTGGGGAAACTCACTTCTTTCCTTAGAGTTTTCTGTACATTCTACGTGTTTTACTTTTCCTTTTTTTAATTTATTATATTTTATTTACAAATAACTAATATACATATGTATGTACTTATATAAAAAATTGTAATTGTAAACAAAGCAAATTAGCTGTAAGACCGTGATTTAAAACAAAATCTCACCGTAATTTCAGAACAAGGCTGAAAATAGAAAGGCTTTTATTTTACAAAGTAAGCAATTCTGACAAAAATATACACTTAAAAAAACTTCTCGTTCCCTCCATTAAAATTGCGTTCTCAATATGTATTTTTAGTTTGTGTTCTAGCAAAATCCTCACATCACAAAGAAAAATCTATTTTCCCTTTTCAAGGGATTTTTTATATCTATGTATATACATACATATGTATGTATGTACAAACAAGTATATACATATGCATACATACGTTGGTTGAGACTTATGCACACAAATAGGTCAGTGACATTGTTCATGTTTCTTCTTCACAACAATAAAAAAAAAGTAGCGTTGAATTTAAAGGTAGGTATCGAATATTCAAAATGCCGTCTTCCAGATTTAATAATAAAAGTAGGTACATTTTTTATTGCATTTAAAAATACAGATGTACATATATATGTGTATGAAAATATTGTATACCTTGAATTTTATTTCATTTATGTTTAATAACACTCACTTTGGGAATGAAATTTAATTAAATCGGGTTTTTAGACAATACTAATTACGATTTTTAAAGTACCTATATCTATAACTGTTTAAGTTCAAAAATCAAATGACCACAGAGAGCAAATGAAAAATAAAACAAACTTTAAAAGAGAATATTATCGAAGAGGAAACTCACTCAATAAATACACAATCATATGGACAACGCCAATGAATAACAACAAAGAGAGAACATGCTCAAATGTGTATGAAAAATATTAAGAAAGATTTATTTTATGCAGAGTAGGGATGAACCTCTTTATAGATACAACTGCTGCTGTGTGTGGATGCATTATTACATACACTTACTTATGATTTAAAATTACTTATATTTTGAAGAATTTATTATATAATTTTCTTATATATATATATTATAATGAGTTTCGTGGTCTTTTGATTGGATTTTCCCATAAGACGATTTGATATAGATATTTGTAACAAATTGATATTTGACAACCAATAAAACACCAACGAATTACCACGAATTATTCACTGAATGAAATTTACTGTTTTAATAACACAATATCGGGAAACAAAAACAATGCGTAAAATAATAAGTGCTTTGCTACGGGTTTCGTTTAAATAAAAACATAAGATTGAGGGGTATTCCAAAATATTCTATAAATAATATCATTAATATTTAGATTTAAGAATCTAATTATAAACAAATTCTGCAACGGCCGCTACATGGTCCCAATAGATTAAAAAAAAACGAAATTCTTTCTAAAAATTAAAGGCTATACAGAAAAAGGCGTACGAATTTATACAAAAGTAAGAGCCTGAAAGTACTATAGGACAACGAAGTATTATTAGGGCGATCCACAAATTACAACATGTAAATGCAACTACATTTCCCATTCCTGTATTACAACGAGTTGAATTTTAGAGATAAAATCTGACGCAGATACATAAACGACTAAAAAAATAACAATTGAGTTTCAAAACATGTTTACTTTGCTCTTGTATGTACATAGCATTTATGTACTTAGTTTGCTCTTGGATGTACAAATCAATTGTGTACATACCTACCTACAAACATATGCATATGTATAATTAAGAAATGACGTTGTAAACGAAAAACTCAATGCAAATAAAACTTGTTACAAAACGCAAGCAACATTGAGAAATCTAAATGAGTGTTGGTACACAAACACTCATTTTCAATGGAGCTAGAAACACAACAAACAAGAAGAGAGTAACAGCAAAGAATTTTAAAATGAAAACAATTAGCAATAACATTGTGAAATCAGCTGTTTCTCTTTTTCACATACACACATTTGTATTTCTATCAACATATGAAATATACATATAAAGCGGGGACGAATGAATGTATGCATTTACACATACAGCTGTGTGCAAAATAATAGGAGTGCTGTCACATAATATTTACATAAGTTATTTTTTTAGTGTATCAACTAGTAAACGAAGTTTTATTCTAACGGCAATTACAACGGTACGTAAGAAGTAAAATACAAAAGAGAGACTAAAAATAATTATCATATTTAAGATGCAATTGACTCATTTCTATATTTGCCCTTTAATTGACTTGTTCAAAAAAATAGGAGTGTGATCGATTTCTTAAAAATAAAAAATAAAATACGGCATAAAAGTGGAAGAAAATAAAAAGTAAATATAGGAAAATAGAATAAACATTTTTTTTTTTTTTAAATAAAAACAAAAAATGTATTTTTTTTACCAGTGGGACGAGGAAAGCACTGCTCAGAGGAAAAACGGAATTTAATAAAAAATCTGCGAAAAAAAGGAAAAACTTATAAAGAAATTCAGGAAAATTTGGTGTGCTCTGCTCAAATGATCGTTAATGCCCTAAAATATACGCAAAAAGCTGAAACACGTGGCCGCAAGCGCAAAACTTCAAAGGTTGATGACCGGCGAATTGTATATTGTAGCAAGGGAGACCCTTTTGCGTCCTCAAATAAGATTCAAAAAGAGCTGAAACTTCCTGTAAGTACCTCTACGATTCGCAGACGTCTGATTGAAAATGATTTATTTGCAAGAAGTCCGCGAAAGGTGCCGTTATTGACTAAGATACCGGCAACTGCGCGTTTAAACTTCGCAAAAGAACACATCGACTGGCCGAATGAAAAATGGAGAAACATATTGTGGACGGGCGAAAGCAAAATCGTATTGTTTGGTGGAACTGGCTCCAGAGAGTATGTCCGACGCCCACCAAATACAGAATTATTATTAAAATATACCAAAAAGACAGTTAAACATGGTGGCGCAAAAATAATGATATGGGGATGCTTTTCTTATACTGGTGTAGGTCCAATACACCGAATAGGAGGCATCATGGATAAGCACGTCTACGTGGAGATTTTAAGCAAAGTAATGCTACCATATGCAGAGTTGGATATGCCGATTAAATGGGTCTTCCAACAAGATAACGACCCGAAACATACAATTAAGTTGGCAAAGGATTGGTTTCGGGTCAATGGGGTTGAGGTTATGTTGTGGCCTGCTCAGTCACCTGACCTCAACCCCATAGAACATTTATGGGGAGATGTTAAGAAGTATGTGACAGAGAAAAAACCATCGAATTCCGAAGAGCTATGGAACACAGTGCGTGATGGCTGGCATCGAACCCCTTTGAAGCGTTGCCAGGATATTATTGATTCCATGCACCGTAGATGTGCTGAAGTTTTAAATAACCATGGTTATTCCACTAAATATTAAATCTATTTAGCTTTTTCTTTGACAATTTAAATATTTAATGCCTTTTGTTTCGAAACTATTAGGACAAAAACCAATACTCCTATTATTTTGAACAACGAATTTTGATTTTTTTTTAGTTTACATGAAATTATTTCAGTTTTTTTAGCTTTATTGTGATAACTAACTATGTACAAACTACAGAATTTACCAAAAAACAATTTCAAGTAAAAAGAATAAAATAAAATTTTTATTTTTAATAGAAAACTAAAATTTTGTTTTTTTATGAAGGGCACTCCTATTTTTTTGCACACAACTGTATATTTTATTGTTTTTTTTTTAACTTTATTTATATATACTTTGTTTATTTCAGCTAATATTCTTTGATTTCTTTATCCGCAGCTGATGATATACACAAAAAATGTGACTACAAAGCAAAGAAATATAACTGATTAAAAATTAAATAACAAAAACTATGAGAAATAACCAAGGAGTAGAAGTTCCAAACATGCATATTTGGAGTTGTCAGACAAAAATACCAAAATTGGTGCAAATGAAGTTTTATTTTAAAAAAATAATAAATGTTCTAGAAATAGCTATTGTGAAAAAATTAAATGGGGGAGGAACTGCAAACCGAGGGTTATACATACATATATACATAAGTACACAGCGTTCACAGCGTTGCAGCTCGGAATAAAAATGAACAATACACGATTGCCGTTGCTACACATGCGGCCTTCGTTCCCTAAAAGCGAACATACTTATGGATATGTAATAGTATATGGAATTTGCTTGTGTTGCTTCTTCTGAATATGCAACATTCATTGTGTTCAATTTCGTCTCCTCTACTTAAAACTTTCTGGAAACCACAATTTTTTTTTTTTTATAAATTTTTTGTATTTATTCTTTATTCGATTAGATTTTTTTTTTATTTTAAGTTTGACAGCTACTTCAACAAAATTTACAGAAGACCAGTGACTTCTAAATTTCTAGGGCAATTCCACTTAAATTAGCTCAAAATAGGTAATTCGTTGTCAAAACTTTGTATGGTGAATTACATTATTCGGTTGAAAATTGGGCTTTGAATTTCGAAAGAAAGATTGAATTACGAATACAGGTGCAGTGAAATATATGAAATTTTAGCGTTGAATTTAAGAATATGGTGCGCAGTACATGCATTGCAGTGATACAATTCTTAGGAGTTTTAAGGAAATTTCTAAATTTTTGGCAATATTTAAAGAAAATTTGGTTTTGATCAAAAGAAATTGAAATATACATACATATGTATATTGAAATGTTTTAGGTTCGGTCATAAAGCGTAATTAAGTTCTTTTTTTTTTGTGTAGACATTCAAAGGCAAATGTTTACCACATATATTCTATATACATACACATGTATGTACATACAGTAATGCGCAAAATTGTTTAAATTCGACCCATTTTTTCTTCAAATGATTCATTGATATTAAACATTTTAAAAACTTCATTTGCTGATTTCCAATAATTTAATTGAATCTGTCATTTCCAAGCGGGCACAAGTCCATTCATTTAAACTTTAAAGGGCAGCAAGAAAAGCAGAATATATTTTGTAGTATAAAGTGATAAAATGATTCAAAGATTTTCAGAAGAAGCGATAGTTAAGCATAATGACTTTTTTGATGTTCTTTGTTAACTGAATTTGTTGTTGTATTTTTTCTATTTTTTTAAAATCTGTCAATTTTTGTCAATTTCTTCTTGAAAGTTTTAGAATTTATAAAAATTCCGCAAAAGCGGCTCCTCACAAAAGGAATTCATTAAAAAGTGTTTGAAGAGATTGATCTCCGCCGATATCACACAAATTTTTCCAAAAGAGTAACAAGCATTTACAAAAACTAATTTGCTTAGAATTTCATTTCAAAGATGTTTTATAACAAAATAACCATATACTCTTTTCGCATAACTCCAACTTTATTGGGGTTTCAAGGTCTTGTATGTGTCATGTTTATAAATTTATAAACGTAAAAAAATGTAAATAGAGCACTTTTTTAATTTTCTTGTTTTTCATTGGCCTTATATAACTCCAAAATATTTAGTCTACTAGAAGCATTTTTGTAGGAAATTTTATAAGCTTTAACTTTTATATGAAGCATGCTTGCTTTATTTGCGAGAAGTTATATCTTAAGACCTAT
The DNA here is from genome assembly GCA_963932375.1 of Phania funesta. Classification (NCBI taxonomy): domain Eukaryota; kingdom Metazoa; phylum Arthropoda; class Insecta; order Diptera; family Tachinidae; genus Phania; species Phania funesta. The sequence goes on from OZ010652.1 coordinate 103,526,905, forward strand.
CACTAAAAACTAAAACATGTAACCTTCAGAGGGTACTATCCCTTAATTAATCCAAAAAGAAAAGTTAACATACAATAAATCATGATTCAAGTCCATTTAAGACCGGTGGTAACCCTATATGGCTATGATAGCATAAGACAATATTTGCAAGATGGTTTCGATCTGAAAAAGATGTTCTAAAGTATTAAAATATACGAATATATTTATGATTTCGTAGATTTCTATGCTTCAATGTGTTGTACTTATAAATATTTTTTGATTATCTTCATTATCTCACATTAATACCAAAAATAAGTTTCTTCTTTGGGTATTTTGATTTTAAATATAGTTCCTTCATTTTATATTTTTATGTGGAGACAATATTATTTCGTTGCTTTAGCTTAAAATATGGAATAGTCTAGAGAATTTTGGTATTAAACTGGTGCTAGTAGTATTGTGTGCCAATTAAACGGCCTTGAGCTCATTTCTTGATTATGGCTGTCAGCCGGCAGCAGCGAAAAGCAGCTACAAATACGGGCAGGCAGGTAAAGAAGCAGTTTTTTTAGTCCGTCTGTTAATAGATTCATTCAGCCAAGCAAACGAATAAGCGTAGAAAACTGCAGCTTTGCAAACAATTAACGCTTTTAGCAGTCATACTTGTTAAAATAGGCAGCATAGTTCTTAGCTGTTGTTTGTGACGTAGACGTCGAGTATCACTAACACACTAACATTCGAATGCAGCAGCGTTTTTGAAAAGCTTAAAAAAAATTAATTTGTGTGCGAAAACTTTAAGAATAATAAAAAAAATATTAACTCAAAACTGTGTTATACGTTGCCAAATTGAGAACGAAAATTAAAGTTTATATTTCATATCTGTGGTTAGTTTGGAATTTAAAGCTGACATACAGAGAATTCTAAGGAAATTAATTGATATAAATATAAGTAAAGATTTATTTTTTCGATATTCGGTTCAGTATAAAAAAAAAGATTCGTGACATGTGGTAATGCCAACATTGCTCAATAATGTTTGGCGTCAACAAACAAAATTGCCAAATTTGGTGCGAAGAGCAGCCAGAGATAGTTAAATAACTGCCAATGCACACTGAAAGATGCACTGTATGGTGCGATTTGTGGCCCGGCGGCATCATTGGATCGTACTTCTTCAAGAACAATCAAAATTACACCTTTACAGCCAAAATGAAAGAATTTGACTTGATTTACATGTGGTTTCTACAAAAGACGGTGCCACATCCCACACGGCACGCGATACCATGAACCTAGAAAATGAAATAAATATATCGCAATGATTTTTTACCACTAAACAAATAAATAAAAGCAAGTCGTTGCCACCATGTATTCCTAGAACCAATTTTATATATTAAAGTAGTCGGTTTTGATCTTGCACTGCCATATTTTCAAAAGGAATAACTTTATTTTACAAAGAAATTGTAATAACAAATAATAGTTAAAGATCACTTTATTTCTAACTTTAGCTAAAGGCACCTTTTACTAACACGAACTTTAAAAGCAATAATGGACCTAAATCGATTGCAAAATCAACTAAATTGGCAGCACTGTGGAAATCCTTAGCTGTTTTAATGTTTTAGTAACGTTGAAATCGAAAGCAGAATAGGCAAAATATTTTTAATTACAGATATTTTGAATTTAATAATTTTGCGATGGTACCTAATTGTAAGTATAAATATATTTGATTAAAATCGATAAAGTATAAATATACATACATACATATTATGTATGTATGTACATAAATATACGGCCATATGGCAGAATAACTAAATTGACAAGAAAAAGATATTTTACACTTCCTTACAGCAAAAATGTAACAAAAAGATTGAACAAAGGAGGCATAAGGAGTAAAAAGAGGATTTTGACTGCTACATACAAAAGATTAAAAATGTACTCTTTTTATATGTATTTATACTACGTAGTATATACATATATTACATGTATGTATGTACATACAAACGAGTATATAGACATTTATACAGAAAGTATTTCGTTGGAAGGAAATTATTTAAACGAGAAGTGGGTTATTTTTTTTCACAAAACCAGCAACAACAAAATTAATTCTAAAATTAAAAGCCCATTCGACTTTAATATTATAGACAGGCAAACCAAGAGAATTTATTGCATTAAATATTTAAAGAAAATAACAACGAAAAGGAGAGGGAAGGCCCTTATGAATTTCTACGTAACAAATTTTGAGGGCATTGATGACCCTTTGCCAGTGCTTTTATTGTTGTATTGTTTTCACTAATTAAAAGTGAGACGTCGTCAACGAACAGCTATTACAAGAATGAAATAAGAAAATGAAATGAAACAAAAAATTTTTCTCTATCACAAAATACCAGAAATGCAAAGAAAAATAAAATAATTTTCTACGTTATTCCCGCATACATACATTATTTCCTAAATCAGAATTTATTTTCAGCTTTTTTAATAAAATTCAAGGTATTATATCATCAAATTAATGTGAAAAATTATAATTTATTAACAAAAACAATAATAATTAAATGATTTTAGCTGAAATTTTTCAATTAGAAATAAAAATGTTATTGTAAAGAAAAGAAAACTACGCCTTTAATGGCCAACAGCAAAGAAAATATGGGAACTGTGCTTCTATACTTTTATGTAACCTTTGTCTTTAGTACATACTACATACATACATAAAATTATCATTCAAGATTAATTTATTTATAAAAAAAAATTCAAACTTGATTTTCACTGTAGCAATAAATTTTTCATATATTTTATTTTACTTTTTTTTCTAAGCCACTAATATAGATTTTTTCATTACTTTTTTTCAATTATTTTTGTATACGGATAATTTAGTACGCCACACTCTGGACTTTTTTTGTTCTCTTTTCATCATTTGTATTAACTTGTGTGTGTGTGTATATTCAATTCTCTCACTTTTTTAGTTGCTTTAATTTGTATTCATAATGTTTTTGTTAAAGTTTTCTCTTCAGTAATTTTTAGATATTTTACTTATTTTGTTCGATCCATCGCCGCGCAATACCAAATCAAGACTGACAACAAAAATATCTGAAATCGACTAAACACAACATAGAAGTTGAGTTAAAATCGAGCTATTTTTTACTGGCTTTTAGTGAGAAATGAGTGTAATGTGTTGAATAAGGAATGTAGTTTACACTCGAGTATGCGTAATATGGTATTTTTTTGTTTTAATCAAAACATTTAGCAAGGATTAAATTAATATTCTTTTAAGAACCATAGGGTGTTATTTTTATACGCTACAGCTTCGCCGTCGAATCTAAAACAACATTTTAAATTGCGGTCTTGCAAATCCGTGGAGGATTGTGAAATATCGCTATTCAACGGCGTTAAACCAGAGGCGATTAAATATTTGGAAGACATTCGCAGCATATATATTTATGTATATATACATATATGTATATATGTACTTGAAATATAATCACATAAAAATGGCTAGAGGTTTAAGGCCAACTTTATCGTTACCTTATTTCATATTTATATACCTACCTTTAAATACATCTTTTACATCTAAAAAAACATATTTGCCTTTATAGATTATTGTGACCTCTATAAATAAAGAGGTATGATAAGTTTAGTTTAATGTGCAGCATTTGCAGTTAACATCATTTTCAGGCATCATTTAGAAAATTATTTTTTGAATACATACCAACACATATGCACAAGCAAATGTATACCGTAGATTTGTATATATAAAGTCTATATAAACAAATTTAGATTGGTATGTAAATACAAAGTAAACAAGATAATTAAGAGAAAAAAGAAATAAAGGGCAGACCAAAACCAGCATGTCCAAGGATTACCCTAATCGAGGCTAAATTTAACATTCTATTTTTTTAACGTTTAACTTCGTAACTTATATTTTATCTTAGCTGTTTTTTCTGCTAATTTTTTTTAATTTTAAAAAAGCCGAGTGAGATGAAAACGTGTAAAATTCTAAAAACACTCGGAATGAAAAAATTCGAAATTTGGCTGTTCTACCTTTCACTTTTTTTCTGTTGAAAATGTTGATCAAAGCTTATGACATGTTTTTTGCTTGTAACTCAATAATGGCAATTAAAATTTTAATTGAAAAATACAGTTTAAAAAATTAAAAAAAATATAAATGTAATTTCGTAAAAAAAAATTTCATGAAATTTGCCTTGGAAATTTGACTCAATTAATGGTGCAATTAAGTTTTAATTGCTTAATGGTAATTTGAAATCAATTAAAGCTTTAATTTCGCAATTAATATACATGTCTGAACATAGTATTTACGTTACTAAGCACGTGTAATGTGTATTTGAGCTGCCATTAGAACTACTCACTATGGGCTTTGTGCCAATTAGGATTGTGCATATTTGCTGTAAAGTTGCCAATACGACTTAATTGTTTAAAAATTTCGGGCAGTATAAAAAATAGCATTTAACACCAATTTATTAAGATTGTATTTTTAACAAAAAAAAAACACGATTCTAATTTTTCTTTTTTACAAATATTATTATGGCGGCTGATCTGTCAAAAAGAAACTGAGCAAATATGCAGACCCCAATTGGAAGTACATATAGTTCGTTCTTGTGTTGAAAACTATGACTTTTTGCTCACATTTGCAATGCCCATCGTGAGTGCACTCTTATTGTTGTTAAATCGTTAACAGCTACGAATTATTGGCGGATGATTTTTATAAAAAAAAAACGAAATTCGAAAAGCATTTTACTTGAGCTTAAAAAAAGCTAAAGCATAATTTATTTTAATAAAGCATCACCTGATAATATTATCACCGAATCATTTAACTAAAGATTAGTTAAATTTTAAATGATCGCATAAGTTTAGGTTGGTATCATCATTTTCTGAGTAAAGCCATTCTTTTTTTCTTTTTTTCTTTTTGCTGCATATTAAATAATTTTAAATGATAGTGGCAATATTGGTTTTCCCAACATTGATTAATAAGATGTAATATAAAAAATTGGTATTGTATTCAATAGAAATTCTGTTGCGTTGCTTTACGTTTCAAAAAATAATGGCCTTATTTTTTATGCGTTTTCTTTGTTGATCTGTGTTAATTAAATATAGTGGAGTTTGTGTTACATATAAAAAATTAAGTTAAATTTACCTCTACATGTTATATATATTTATGAACCTGATGTAGGTGGGTTTGACAGGAATCCGTCGTTCCCCCTTTTTTGTACAAATCCGAGTTTTTGTTAAATTTCGTGGACAAATTTAGTTATGGATTTTTTATATTTATAACTACAAGAGTCATTGAAGTTAAATGCACGTTGAAAACCTCCCTTTCAAATTTTAATGAAAAATTGCCCTTTTTACCTTTTGGTAAGGATTTATTTGAAGAAAACGAGATTTTAGTTCATTACACTAAACCATTTTGTGATCTAAATAAAATCAGAGAAATTATTCGGGTATGGAGTATAGAATATCTAAAACATTCGGATATTTCGACTTTCGAATAAAATATTTGTTACTCGGAATACAGAACAGAGATAATTTTGAGATATACATATCCCTTGGACTACCAAAACACGGATGTAATTATTTACCAGAAAACAAAAATTGCGAACTTTAAGTTTTCATTTAACCTATTCAATTTATTTTTCGAAACATGTTTAAAATCAATATATTTATTTGAATTCATACATTTTAATAAAAAATAAATAAAAGAAATTTTGAAGAAAATAAGATTTTAGGACTTAGGACTTCAATGTTATAAAAAAAAAATCCCAAATATCAAAAACGAGCACCAAAGATACGAAATTAAAAAAAAAAAAAAACACCAGTTAAGAGCTTTAAATGTTCATGCAAGTCGTGGTCGGAGAAGCGGCTTAAATTTATAAACTCTATAGAGATAATACAGGACGTTTACAGGGAATCGCATGTATTTTTTTCAATAGTACACGGCAAATACACGGCGGTTGGAAACATGCTATTGTGTAAAGAGGAAGTTTCAGTTGCACTGAAGATGTGGTACCGTAAGCACCGCGCTTTTATTATGAGATGGTTTTTTTTTCGTTCAAAATTTAATCAAAATTTGTTCCTTTTTGAAAACAATGCAATTCCCAGCAAACATAACGAATAATATACAAGGAGACTGGACTATTAATTGACAGCAGACAAACACATTCTGGCGGTTCTCAATGAAGTAATTGAACACAAAACATGAATCAGATCGTGGGAATTTCTCTCAGAATTCAGGAACATCAAACTAGGGCCTTGATATATGTACTACGCATTGTTAGGAGTTGTTCCGCACTTCTTACAAAACTCTTCATTAAGTAACCAACAAGTGAACGGCGATTTTTCGCAGCAATGATTATCAATGTAGCGGCTTTTAATATACAAAAATTATTAACCAAAATCAAAAGCACGGCACAATGAAATGTAGGATGATTTACAACAGAGCAATTGGTTTGACTAAATTGGCAACTAAATTGAAGTTCAGGTGGTAAAGATAGTTGACACATAAATTCTAATTCTAGTGGAATGACTTGTTTTTAAAAAGAAAAATCCATCACATCAACAACAACCCATCAATATCTAAATCATTCGCAAAAACTCAATTCAGTATCAATAGTTTTAAATACATTCTAGGTATTTTAAAACCATATCCATAAATATACTTAATTAAATATTCTATTACGCTGCAAAATATTCTACTTGTTTTTCTTTCGTTTCCTTTAAATTGTAAAAATGTATGGAATATGGCTACAAATTTGTTGTATACAAATAAATACATATGTATATATGTAAATGAAAAATGCACCTAACATACATTTGTATGTATATAGAAGTTTCACTCAAATTACATGAACTCTCGAGTAAAACATCCTATGAAATGACTCATTTGTTCATCGCCCGTATTTGTAACTAAACCCTTCAATTTTTCATCACTTAACACTCTTTCTTACCTTCGGTTTCGTTCGACTTGAGGTATTCTATCTCTTATTTTCTATTACACGAGTGAGAGCTAGTGCATAAAACTAGTCTATTGTGAATGTGCTCGCGTATATTACCTGTAAAGAAAAAAAATGAAAAGAGAAACAATAAAATTAAAACCATTTAGAATATTGGACAAGTTCTTTATCTGTTGCCTTATACTTCTCGCTACTATAGAAACGATCAGCTGATCGTGTATGGGGTATTTAAAAATTAGAGTATAGATAGAAAGAGAATAAACAAACAATTGTTATATATCTATGTACATACATATTATATGTATGTACATGCGAATGAATTTGAGTATTAGGCAAGCTGACTGATAATGACGATGAACAATTGGCTTTATGGAATTTCAGCTGTTTTGAAAATGTGTGTGTATAATAAAAACAAAATCAAATTTTTTATTGTTGTAAATCAGTAAAGTAGCCATATGATAATAAATGAAACACGTTAGCAATAATTTCGTTTGTTTAATTTTTATAGATTTTCTCTTTATAGTTTTTCACTTTTTGTTTCTGCCTTTTCTAAACGTGTCTTTTTTTAGTGTTGTAAGTACAGGGTGACAAAAATATGTTTAAACTATTATTATACTAGTTAAGTTAATCAATATTTAAAAATTTTAATTGAATTATTTATTTGCAGTGGCCATGTTTAGTGTTTGAATACAAGTGGTCTTGTAAAAGCGTAAATGCAAAATATCGTGGCTTTTTTACGAATATTTTGCATTTGTACTTTTGCTAGAACAATTGCACCGAACACTGTGAAAACCGCCAGTCAATAAAAATATACATTATGCCACAATATGTTTAAGTATACTATTTGGATAATCTAATGACGGTTAAAAATATTAAACATGCAAACAAGATACGTATGAACGTATTTGTAAGACTCTTCTGGGAATTAATATTCAGTATGCATTTTTCAAGAACGTACATAATAGCGTAATGTCAGCTTTCAAACCTTGCAGGTTTTTTTAAATAAAGAAAATACATTTTAAGAAAAACATTGAAAATTTATATATATTTAAAAAGCGAAGCATATCTCATCACCCGTTTACTGCTTAATTGTACTCGCAAATATCTAACACTTTGTTGGAATTTGTTATGCAGTAAAATCCCGTTAATTCGTAATAGCAAGAGGGACCAGCCTTTTGTTTTTGCTGAAGGATAGGGCTTTATGCGCGTCTTTTTGTCATTATTACATTTTATTTTCATACACATCAAAAAAATTAAATAAAAACACACAAAATACCATCATAAAAAATTAACTGTAAACCAAGATGGTGTAGCTTTGCCCAAAACATGGAGTTTTAGTACTTTGCATTACGAATTATAAGAGGTTCTCAACAACCGATTACAACTTACAAAAAAAAAAAAAAACACGAATTAAGGAGGTGATTATTTCAAGGGTCCAACTATTTGTTACGATTTATTGAGATTTTCAAATTAACGGGGTATCAATAATAACGAGTCTACTGTATTCAGTTTTTGTTCACATCTAGGTATTTGTATGTATTTATATTTCTTTCTACTTGTTCAATATTTTTTGTATGGATAGGTGTGTGTATATACATATGTCATGTGCGCACACAATACACATCTATATACATACATTATTTATAAAAAGTATGTACTTGTATATAAGTATATTTGTATATAAATACTTGTATGTATAATAATATGCAGTTTATTATGTATTTAACTTAAGTCAACCTTATAAATGTATGTATGTAAGTATGTATGTATATGCATACTCACTCTGTACTTGATATATAAAGCTCACACATGCATAAAGTTTACAAACAATTACAAGTGAACATACAAAAATAACACTCAGCTTGGAGGAACATTAATGAAATACAAGAACTAGTTTATGGTTTAAATAACCTTTTTTATAAAAAATATTCTCTAAATTATAAATAAACAAAAATTAAGGTGGAACTGACTGGTTTAACTCCTAAATTCTTAAACTTTACCGTATACTGAACTGATTTTACTTCTTCGTAACTTTTCAATTAAAACGTGAAATCTTAAAAACCTTATTTTATGCATTTATCAAGAGATTCATAAAATGTAAAAAAATTTTATGTTTGTAATCTGCTATGTGCTCAGATATGTATGTATGTAGCAAATATATTCTAAAAATGGTTCTGGTAACTGTAATAATAATATTGTCTCTATGCGCATTTCGCAGGAATCTTTTACCCAACTTTTGCTCGAAATTCTTTAGACCAAATGAGAAAGCTTAAAGAGTACGCACATACGAGTATTTAAATAGGCACAAATCTTTTTGAACAAGAAAATGTATAAAATTTCATTGCTTTGAATATTTAAGGTCATGATTCACTAACACATTTAATCGTAAATCTGTCAAAAATAGTATGTGGGCTCCAAAAGTACGATAGTGTAGATTGAAAGCGAATGTGTATGACAGATTGTTTTTTCACAGGTCTGCTCGATTCATAGTGTTTTAAAAAATTACATCAAATAATATTTTCTAAGCGATAAGAGTTGTATTTTGATTTTTAATCTTTTTTCGTGATAATGCAGCATCGAAAAAACATTTTAATGCTGTCAGATTTTTCTGACTGAATTTCAGAGCAGTGAATCCCAGTCTTTAATATGATTATTATTATAACAATATATACATGTAAGAAAAACAAAAATAAACACAAATTTGACAAATTTATAAAACCCTTTTTTTATCATCAATCCAATTTTTTCCAAACATACATATGTATATTATTTGTTCATTTCAAAATGTGTTATAAGATATTCATTTCATGATAATGCTACATCTTCAATGTCATTTTTCAAAAATGGTTTGGAGACAAGCCGGTTTCGGCAATGTGCCATTTTCAGAGTCACTTTTCGAAAAATGACAATAAATATGGCACCATAGCCGAAACCGGTTTGTCTCCAAACCAAACTTGACAAGGGATGACGGAAATTCGCTCCAAAAATCTACATCAAAACACCCTGTCAGAGTACCAAATCAAGAATCTACAAAAATTCGTAACGAAATATCGATTGTGTATAAAGAGATGTATGAAAAAATTGTATTTAACACCTTAAAGATTGGATAATTAATTAACTTAAAAAAAAGTAAAAAAAAAACTATATAAAACTATTTTAAAATAAATTTACGACCACAGGAAAAAGTCTAGCGGAATGAAACCGCACTATCTTGAAGGCCGATTTCCATCACCTTCACGAGGGATAACCACATCCATTCTGATGGGACCAAATATCGCAGCGCTCGGCGTTGAATGCGATGAACTTATTAACGTTTTTTTTTTCTAAGTACGTACCAATGATCCCGAAATCCGCACCAAACTGTAACATTTTGTGAATATATTGCTTTTTCGGATCAAAAATGGTATTAGTGGCTGAATAATAAAGAACATATTTAGTATACGCTACTGATTGTCAATATCGGCCTGTCCTTGTTAGAAGAATCTTTATTTGTAGTACAACATATCTATGTAACACATGTTTATAGAAATTTTCTTTTCAGAATTGAAATGTCAAATTTATAACAATCCAAGAAAGAAAGAAAGTAAGAGTGCGTTATTCCAGTATTTATTTAGTTATTTGTGGCATTATTAAACTTTCTACTTCCGTAAGACAAGCCAAGGACAACAACAATTATTGTGTTTAGTATTAACTCACCTTTTTCCCTTATAATGAACCAAATTTAACTGATAACAGAAGGATCTTCACACAGATTTATTGGTGTACAAACGAGTCCACATGGCGAATCGTAAAAACAATTGTCATAAGACTGATAATGATGTTATTGTTATATCTTTTATCAGTGTTTTAATCACATATACCAACAGTTCAGCTTTAATGACTTTCTACGAATTTCAAAAATCACTTCTAACATTTCAACCACTGTTAAACCGAAACAAACTGTGAAATCCACATCAAAATAAAGTACGAAAATAAATAACAAATAAAACAAATTGAAAGCACTCAAAACGTGAAAATTTAACAAAAGGCATAAAAGAAAACCTACAGACTAAACAAGAGAAACAAGTTTAAAGTCTGAGTGAAATAAAAATAAAAAAAAACTGAGGTGTGTGTTAAAAAAATATGTAACACAAGTGTATATTTTTAAAGATTTAAAAAAATCATCTTATTGTAACATTTTTAATGCAGATATATTTCAGGTCACTTTTATATATAGACTATATATAATTTATATATGTGTGTTTACATAAATTGATGACGTTATTGTAATTGAAGATATATTTTTTAAATGTTTTTATGATGCATCTCATGTACAAACATACATACATATGTATGTAGAAGTATATTTTATGAGCCCGACAATATAGAATATATTGAAATTTAGTCCCATAGAAAATTCATGGGAAATTCTAGATCGCCAAGACTCCGTAATTACACACAAAAAGAGGATTTATCTAATGCAGTTTTAAGTAAATTGCAAAAAAATATTAAGTTTTGATAACTAATCAACTATTTTTATTGAAGTAAAATTTTAGTTTCCATTGTATTGTCAGTACCCAAATATTGAATACTTTTGCTTCATAATTTTCGATATAAGTATAATATTTTATGTTATTTAATTTTAGTAAATATATCAAAAACAAACTATAAAATAAAATAATGAAACACTTGTTAGTTTTTTTCAAGAAATAATTTAGATTGGAGACCTCCTCCAGTAAGGAAGTAAATTTTTAGAAAAGTTTTCATTGTTTTGTCAAGCACTGTATACCTGCAATCACCGAAAACGAATTCACAACAGACCCTTCTTAAAAAGTTCCAGATTTGTGTAGGCTATGTTAAGTGTGTCCAGCTACAAAAGATGGCAAAAAAAAATCACACATGCACAGAATGCAAGAAGCTTATTTGTTCTGAATATATTGTTCCTTATTATTGTGGCGAACGCTCCAATTCCTTAAAGCAAAATGAAGAAAATTACAACTTTTAATTTGTAATTAATACCAAAGAGTTGTATAGAATTATTGTTTATTTTGTTTTTATTTTTATATTTCATGTTTTAAATTTGTTGATTTTTTTTATTATAATCTAAAGAGCTGGAAGCAGTTCAGCCAACCATTTATTTCATATAACTAAGAGTTGAAAAAAGAGGTATGTAAATATAATTTATAGAGACGTTAATCAAATTTTAAAAATTACGGAATATCGAACCGCATAAAACTTAGGGACATTATGACCCATCTGGCTGGCGGTATTATTTTTTTCACCTGCATGACGCCGGGTTAAAATCTGCTCAAAAGTTTTATCCTGTAGAATATCACTATCGTCAGATATTACAGCTGCCAACAATGATGATAGTTAAGCGACTTTCGCGCCATATTTATTAATTTCAAATGCGTTTTAGCTGGATAAATTACACGTTTGGTTTTGGAAAGAAACCTAGTGATTTTTGTTTTCAAATAGGTATGTGCAAGTCTAGCGATTTTACAGTTTCATTTGGCAGATTTTTATGAAAAAAGCTGCAATCAGAGCTTGGTAAAATTCTGGCATTAAATTACGGGGTTTCGGGATTAAATGTTTTCCGGTATTTCGGGAATTTTCGTGAAAAACCAATGAGTAGGTAAACATCGTGTGCAACGTAAGCCGTCCGCAATAAAGTAGAAGTTGGTAGAAATCGGTTTTTTTAAAAGAGTTAGAAATAAAATATCAACACTTACAGCAATAAATATATATAAATATATATATATATATATATATATATATATATATATATATATATATATATATATAAGGTTATGATCAAACCTCACTTCGAATTTGGTTCAACGATTATATACACATGCTGCACAGATAATGAAATATATAGACTGCAAAAATTACAGAATAGAGCAATGCGGACGATTTTGAAATGTAATCGTTACACCTCAATAAATTTAATGCTTGAAACCTTGAAATGGATGAGAATACGCGATCGGTTGAAAATGAATACACTAATATTTATACAGAAGATGAAAACAGGCAACGCACCGCGATATCTAATTAATCAATTACAATATGTTCGGGAAATACAACCATATAAACTAAGAAATGCTGAAAATTTTAGACTGCAGCGGGCAACAAATCTTAGTATGCAGCGATCACTGTATTACAAGGGACTCGAGTTATATAATATGCTACCTAATAACGTAAAAAATGAAAATAATCCTAATATTTTTAGAAGAAGTATTGTTGAATTTTTTAAAAGCCAATTAATGTATATGAATTTATAGATGATATAGTTTATTTTATTTTATTCTCTACGTAATTAAATTGTAAATTGTAAATTTATATAAAGTATATATTATACTACTGAAATAAAATACTACTACTACTACTACTAAGTTTCAATAGCTTCCATCCAACTACCCAGGTAAGTCTATGGTAATAGTATCAAGGACGAAACAGTTTTAAAACTGTGTTCTGTGTTAGAAAAATAAGAGACTTTTTATTATAACAGTTTAATGAATGCAATGTAAAAAAGATTTCCTCTTATCACCAACAAAAACAATGATTTTTCGTTAAAAATATTACTTTTCCTTAGTGCAAAGCCAATTATTTGTTTTAACGATCATTACAAATAAAAAAGTTAACCAGTTTTGACGTCAACATTTCGATTTTAAACTTTCTAAAATTTAAATGCTTTAAACCTAAAGTTAGCTTTAATTCAGGAGTTGACTTTTTTAGAACCCTCTTATTTTTACGTATATATACCAAGTTTTTACTGCTGGTTATTTGCAATTTGATGACATTTAACAAATTTAAGATTTGTTTCTGTTTAATATTGTTGTAAACTTACAAAATGACAGATTTGAAAAATGCACAGTATTGTTAAAATCAAAATTATTAGAAAATATATAAGTTACATTTCATTTGAACCCACAGCTTTTATACTTATTAGCAACGCATTGCAACGAATCTCCTTCATGTTAAGAATTCGATATAACCAACTAGTGGGTTTTTATTGTATACACGGAAAAAGAGAGAAAGGAAGAAAACATAAATAATAACATTTGCTAAACCAAAAAAAAACATCAAAATATAATAAAATACAACAAACAGCAATTTAAAAAAAAAACTCATGAAGAAAATAAAAACTGAAACTTCAAAACCAAGAGAAAAACAAAAATTAAGTTTTTTTTTTTTTTTGGAAAGTCAGACTTTAAAAATATGTTAATGTACAACAACAGCAAAAAACCAGACTAGCAAATCCCTTTAATGCGAGCCTGTCGGAGTATGACTCCACCGAAAGACCAAGAACTCGAAAAATTAATAAAAATTAAAAATATGGTGAATGAATTGAAAGTGCCCACTCAAAAAAAACCGAAACGAAACTCATCGCACTCCACACAATAAACACAAAAGACAAAACCATTAAACAACAGTCAGGCAAATGGATAAATAAAAATACAAATAAAAACAATGTGAAACTCAGACATCTCTATACGCCAGACAGGTTTATTTAACAACAAAAAACGTTCCATTCCTTTGAATAAGAAAAATCATACGAGGCGGTCCCAAAATTACCCAACTTTAATCTCAATACAGATTTCAGTAGCTTCAAGAATGTAACTTAAACATGTCGGTAAGATTATTTTTCTCTTATCTTATTTTGCGACCATCACGCAAAAGCTGCAATAAGGTCGCATAATAATCTGCGATGACTCCTTATGTAGGTTAACTTTTACGCGTCTTTGTCACGGGTGCTGAAATTGTACATGGCTATAAATCACCAATTTTTTTTTTTGCCGTGAAGCATATCTAAACAATGCTCATGGGGCCAACGCAACACTGCCCAAAATTGAATGGATTTTTTTTTTTTTTTTGAGGAAAGTAATCCTCAGGCCTACAAATTATAATTTAAATAATTGTGCTCCTTTCTTTGGGAAGGGATAGATTAGAGAAGATAGGGTGGTTTGTGAAATAGAGGGAATAGAAAAGCTTTAGTGTTTACAACTCTGCAATTGCACGGTATGTTTATTATTAGAACAATGTTGCAGCGCCTCTGGTGTTATGTAGGCGCATTACCACTTTATTATTTTACTTCGCTGACGATTTAGGGCTATAGTGATAACGACAAGGGAGGCACTGCGATTATATACTAAAATTAATAAGAGACAAATTCATGTTATTTGGCAGCGCCTGGGACCCAAGCGTCTAACAATCGAATTCTTAATACTCAACGCGCTAACTACACAAGCCACAGCACACGCCTACTAGAGAGTGAAACTGCAATGCTCATCTTATTATATTTAATTATTCTAAACGAGCACGGTATACTCCCTCAAAGTGGAATGTAGCTCGACGTTTGCAATACACAGTGGTTGCTGCCATAGGCCAAAAATAGAAAAATGAATGTCAAAACATTCAAACCAAAACGGGATTTGCAATTAGTTCTTTGCTCAAACTTCACGATGTCATATTTGTTGTTTTATTATTTTAACCGTTCTTCCTAAAAAGAACATCAAAAGTGTAAGCACCTGTTCATTTGATTTGTACAACATCGTCAGCAATGTGAAAATTATACTTAGTTTAGCGTAACTAAAATATTGTGAAAAGTTATTTGAATTGAAATTGAATAATTTGAATATTGTATATAAAGAAAGGTATTGACTTTATTGCCACAATTAATTTTATATTGATAAGAAGTGTTGCATATTGCACAAATCGTTATTTTATATAAGTAACTTTTTGAGTTATCTTGGTTCGTCTATCAAGTGTTCAGTTTAGATTTCATGTGTGTTCCCTTCATCGTTCCACAATATTTTTTACATATTAATTGATAATATCTTAAAATTCTAAGTGTTCATTTTAGCTGCAGAGACCTGCAGAGGCTCGTGTAGTATTCAATAACTTAATCCAAGCTCCTTAATTAGAAGCATTTATATTATTCTGGTTTCTCTAGTTTTTAATGCAAATTGTCTCGTCTGCATGTTTTCGAGATTTGGTGTAAAGAAAGGGGTACGTACGTATTCCCACAAAGTTCAGAATGTGCAGGGTGCAATAGTGAAAGACATTGAGGGTTACTAGCCAGATCCGAATGTGTTGCAAAAATGATATAACAATTGCATTGTTTTGGCAAACTTACAAACGCAAGAA
Organism: Phania funesta; assembly: GCA_963932375.1. Classification (NCBI taxonomy): domain Eukaryota; kingdom Metazoa; phylum Arthropoda; class Insecta; order Diptera; family Tachinidae; genus Phania; species Phania funesta. Next base: position 103,542,954 of record OZ010652.1, read on the forward strand.
ATCAGCAGTTTTGAAGAACCATTCTGATTGGCTCGATAATAAACTGTTTCATTAAAATGTTGCTATCAGCCAACAGTTTCCAATCTGAATCGTGGAGTTCCTAAAATATATTTAACTGAGTCTTCAAAAAGTACGAAGGGTTGACGAATAGCCGAGCTGAAGGTAAGCAAAAGTTTTTAGATAATGTCCTAGCAGATAATTTCTTTGCGACATCATATGTGCGCCCTAAGACTTGTTGAAAACAATTTAGAAGTATGCTCGACCATCGTCTACACGTACTGTAAACCTAACCGATTTTACAATCCAAAAGCCTCAAGTAGTGTTGAACTATACTAAAAATATGGGTGGTGTTGATCGGGGAGATCACTATATAGCAAACTACTGTTTCTTAAGGAAATCCCTTAAATGGTGGCGAAAACTCTTCTTCTGGGGCCTTGAAGTATGTGCTACTAATTCCTACATTCTATATAAATCCGTTCAAAAAGAAAAGAACGAAAAAGCACTTTCACATTACGTATTTATAAAGCAATTGGTTGATCAGTTAGTAGATGACTTTCATATGTTGGAAAAACCTCGAGGACGCGCTAATACTGAACAAGGTTTGCAGCGACTAGATGGTAAGCTCCACATCATTCGCAGTGGGACTAAAAAAGAATGCATAGTATGCTCGGATCGTAAGGTTTCAGGGGGAAGACGAGAAACAAGATTTTATTGCGATACTTGCACCCGCAAACCAGGGATACATATTGGAGAGTGCTTCGAAAAGTACCATACTCTAAAGAAATATAAAATTTAAATCATATTGTTATCCTATTACCCTGAATATATATATTAATAAATTTTCACTAAAATAAAAATATTTGCTTTTCTATACTTGATTTAAAAATGTTTAGTACACAGTTTCTCTTCGTATAAAATATAGCTTGGACCTGGTGGGACGGAAACTATAAACACTTCCGGACTGTTAAGGGTTAAGACATAAACCCCTTAAGTGAGAGATACTTCAGAGATAAAATCGATGGAGTTAACCGCACAATATTTATATTGGGAAAATAGAAAAATTTAACATTATTTGCAACTCACCATTGATGGGAAATATGTAATACAAAATGTTACATATGCAAAGCAACGCCTACGGAGATGAATGACTTCGATAGATGCAGACAAAGACAAGTTAACGAAGCACGGAATGAATTTGGACTATCGCCATTTTACTTATACATACGATTATTTTCAGTGTATTTCTCGACATATCGCACAGATTAGAAAAAAATATGTGGCAAATCCGTTCTCAAAAGGGAAAGCAGATATTATTAATGAGGAAAAAAAATTTAAGTCTGAGTTTCGAACGAATAGAAAACCCAAAATTGGAGGAATTGACTAGTCTAATGATGGAAACACAGCAAAACAATTTTTCAATAACCCTGATATATCTGCCGAAATTATGGGCCTTGATGAAGACTTGATTATAAGATGATCAACATTATTCCAAGCTATGGCTTCAGGCTAGAAGATTAATTCTGTGAAATTCAGGGAATATGCTCTCCGGCTGATTTTTAAATATAAATGACACTATCTTTCTCCCTCAAATCATACTTCACGCTCCTGATATCATGCAAAACTGCTTAGTATTAATCGGTGACCTTTCTGAAGAAGTTGCAGTCATGCAACAAGGACATAAGTGTTTAGACTGCATCATATACGCAGAACTTCACGCGCTGTGACAAATACTGATTTGAATAAAAGATTGCTTTAAAGCTCCGCTCGCTTTATTTTAGGATAAACAAAACTGTCATGCAAACAGAAGTCAACACTAATATAATCAGCTATCGATTTGCTTATTGATCCAATATAAAAGTTGTGTATGTTTTGTAACATTGGATTTCTGTTTGCTATTTTTTGTTTGTGAGCTATGCACATAACTTGCTAAATCTCTCATTTTATAGGTTACTTTTTATATCAAAATTTAAAAAAAAAACCCTACTTTTGCTTTTGTATGTCGTAGTAGGTGAACAATTAAGCACCACGACCATGTTTACACTCTAGAGATAACAAGAAAAATTTTAGTCCGTTATGATTATGTTTTGCTTTTAGGGAGAGGGAATGGGCGTACACGTGTCCAACCACGTTCATTCCTACATATAAAAGTCTCACAGAACTTACAGTGAAACGTTTAGCACGATATATCCACTAAAAATATTTTTGGACGCTACCTCATGTATGTATACACGTCACAGTGCAATGGTTGGCCTGAGAATTCAAGTTACAATATCACATAACGCTGGCCAATTTATTCTTGTTTCCAAATTCTCGTAAAGTGTTTACTTTATAGCTAATGAACACGTGATATTCTCAAACACTAATAATATTGCCACTTTTAGGATGTTTTTTAATTCCTCTAACTATGTAGTTATGAAGCCGTCCTCGTATATACAATAATATACAGACCATCATATCAAAATATCATTAGGTTGAAATATGTATGTATAAAGAATACAACCAGAGGCAAAATCAATGTCTTCCCTTATGTTTCACTGTCTGCTGTTAGTTAAACCAGTCATGCTGTAATTACACCCTGCGAAAATGTGCTAAAGCTATAGCCATTTCAGTAAACAACCAAATAAAAATCATATTACTGAAAATGAATGCAGGGCATTGTTTCACCACCGTGAATTGTAACATAGATGTATCCAAATATTAAGTGAAGTCGGTAATGTAACCCTATGCAATTGGAATTCTCAACTCAGAGGACTAAAATTACTATCATACATGAAGTACAACCAACATATAAACCAAGTATAGAAAATTTAATTTATGATATGTAACACGTTTGAAGATCATTTTTTATTTTGAAAAAGTATATTTAGGTCTGAAGTATAATAAGCATTCAAAATAATATAATTCGGCATCACCTAAACAAATTCGACTAAAATGAACACAAGTAATTGATTATTGGTGAAAACTACATTTCCCTCGTCTGCAAAACCGTTGAGTGAGATAAATATTTTACAAATGTATATATCGAATATATTTTTAAATATTTTTTTTTTTTTGTGCTTAAATTCATTTTTAATCTTTCGATTAAGAATTCATACGATAATTTTTTAAAATACTGAAAAAGTTATTAGACAGTAACAAAATGGAATCCACGTTTTCTGTGCCGCTACGTCATTAGCATTCCTTCCCTGTGTCTTTCTACTAAGTTAGTATATTGTAAACATAATCTATTTAACAAAACGTATGATAAAAATTTAATACAAAAAATATCTCAATATTGCAAATTTTTGTTGGATTAGAACGAAGTCTACCCACTGCAGCTTTATGCAGGGAACACAACTGGGACGAACGACGAATTTTTCGCCGCGAATATTCGTCGCCAAAAATAAAACACATTTGTGTATACCAAAATGCACACAATTATGACGTCGGTCGAAATTCGTCATACGCGGCGAACTTTGAATTAGATTTATTTCTTTCGGCGGCGTACGACAAACAAAACAGTACAATGTGGCCATGTTTGGTTTTAGTTTCCAAGTATTTTAGTAAATAAAGGTTTTTTTTAATAATAATTAATTTAATTTTGTTTTTTAGTATTCAAAATAAGTTTACAAAATAGTAGTTAACTATAAAATTACTTTTTGGCTGTGTTGTTGTTAGTGTTTAATATTTGAACTATTATTTTTTATATGGTCACCCATACATATATATTATATAGATAACAGCTGTAGTTTTTTCGTCGTTATTGTGCTTGATACAACGAATTTACACAGCGAATTTTTACCGACATATACGTCGTGTTGGACAAAATTCGTCGTTCGTCCCAGTTGTGTGCCCAGCATTATTCGTTTCAAATTTTATAATTTTAGATTAAAATTTGTTCGCCGAATTTGATATTTTTAGTTACATGATAAATCACAAACTGATATTACACTGCAATTACACATTCAAGATTTTGACTTTAAATTTATCACACACGCTCCTTGTCGAAATTCGTGAAAATTTACGCTGTGACGTAGGCAGTACGTAATTTGATAGTTAATGTTGATCTCTGACTGAAAGCAGAAATATGAATATGCACATAAAAACTGGCCAATATGTAACATTTTTTGCATTCAAAGTTCATTGTTTATACAAACAGGACTTTTTTTTCATTAATTATTTTTGTCTCATTGTAAGCCTAAAAAGTGCCCACAGTTAATAGCACTGAATTTTGCATAATATACATACATACATACATATAAATGAAAAACAAGTTCATAGTCGAGCAAAAGCTCTCTCGCAGCCTTACTTAACATTTGTTAATAAAAGTTTCATGTTTGAAATTCCTGTGCTTTAAAATCAATAAAAAAAAAAAAAACGTTTAACTTTAAACAATTTAGCACGAGTGTAAAGTGTCTATACGATGAGTTTGAACTTTTTAAGATTTGTTATACAACATCCTTTATGGAGAGATAAAAAAAAAGAGCAGTGTTGTCAGATTTGGAAATTCCTTTAGGAAATGTTTATTTTATTTTTTGAGTTCTTGAGAATTCGAAGAGAATTAGTTGGAACTTTTATACAACATTTTAGTCCTTATTATAAACTACGTTCGATCATCGACTGTAGTTGATCACACGAATTTTCTTTTGGTATTATGACGTGCAATCGAAAACGAATGTTATTGTGAATTTCACTCATTTTAGTTGTTAACAATATTATATTTCTATCAGTTGAAAGCAAAACTAAATACGATTTGTGTGCAATTAGCTAAAAAAAAATAAAAATGAAAACTGCCTTTCGAGTTTTTGTTTGGTACGTACGACGTTAAACCTGCATAATATCAACAAAAATTGTTAAAAACTAGTGTATGGTCGCCCTTTCAAGTACCTGCATTTTCAACGATTTTTACACTTTGTTCGCCACAGCGTACAATGCAAAATCCCGTTCGACAGAAGATTAGATACGAAACAAAAATTTCAACAGTGTTTGCAGCTCATAATACGAATTTGACATTCGATATTCGTTATCCGATAGCCAGCGAAGATCGAATACAGCTCATTATAAGGACGTTTCACGTCGCAATACCAAATTTTTTTTTTAAATTGTATGTCAAGTATATAACGACATCTCGCCAAACAATGATTTTAAAGTTCCCTTTGCTATTTTTGTTTTAATTAAAATACGCACTTTTGACTCTCTAATCAAATTTTATTATCATTGCATATATTTATTTAGATGTTCTTAATACGTACATATATATGTTGGGTATTGCTAATAGCAATACTGGTATAGAGCGATTTTTTCATTATGAATTACATATAAATACCATAATGTGTATGCCTAATTAAATACTCTATGAGATTTAATAACATTTACCATATGGAAATATTTTCTTATTATATAAATTTAATTAATAAAAATAAATATGTTTAGAAATCAAATTTTATTTGGCGTCTTTAAGTTTTTTGGCTATATAAGTTAAAAATAACCAGCAGTAGTGCTTGTAGTAAATGTTAACAATAAACTGCTCTGAAACAAGTCTTAAACACTTGTATTGTTTTAAAAGAAAATGCAAAAAAAATATTAATACAGGCGGGCTTCTCGGACCACTGTACTGACCAACTTCGTTGGAAATGTTATGAAGAGATTAGACTAATGATCTTAAACGCAATAGATCTATTCATTTCGTCACATAACCAATTCTAGTTGCCGGCAACTCCGAAAATTGTTTATGGCATGGCCAAGCTGAACTTCTTTCTTTACAGTTAAAAAAAATAATTTAAGACGAAATAGCAAAGCACAGAAGAACTTTGCGTTTTTTTAATAAATTGGTTGCAAATGAATTCCAATTGAAATGTCGTTTTTAGTGGGGAATATAAGCGATCACTTTTCATTTTTTGAGTTAATAGTTATCTATTTATGGATAAGGCTCGAAGAAAAACGGTAACCCTGTAGGAGATTCTGATTACGCAGTAAAAAAAATGCTTGTTTTATAAACGTTGTTGATAAAAAATAATAACTAGTACTCGTTTGTTTTATTTCTGGTTTTCAGCAAGATTTATATTAATTTTTTTTTTTTTTGTCAAGTCCATTTTTGCGGGCATTGCAAAATAAATATAAAACCACAAGCAAAATATAAAATAACAATAAAATTATATGTATCTTTGTATAAAATATGTTTGCAAAATTCTGTTATTACCACTCAATTTTGCAAATAAAACAAAGCTCTCTTAAACTACCACTCGTTACAAAAATGAGTATCGTAGAAGAGAGGAACCCATGTAATAAAATGTTGTAAAAATGTGTGTTGCCAGAACTCCATAGAAAAATGGAGAATTGTAATTAGGTTGGATTAGTGTTGACAATTTATGGCGACCATGTTTGTTTTGGCGGCGTCTGTCACTGATGGAAAATCACCTTGACAAGTTACACAGTCATAAAAATATTATAACTGGCGTTTGCAAATTCCCGTTCCCAAAATGCAATTATTTATAAATTCTGTTTTGGAAGTGCATTTGTGTCCACACGTTGAAATTCTGTTTTTGAAATCTGATGCATGCGAGGACAGGGACTAATTCGATTCTACCTTTTCGCTAAAGTCATTCCCGTTCCCAAGAATTCGGACTTCAGCAGACTTCAAATTGGCGCATTTCGCCTACACCCGTACAAGATCCAACTGACCCAGGAGGTCAGTATATGGCCACAGTTAACATTTTTAGTTAAATGGCTATTTTCACAAGCAAATTTGCCGTGTATGGTATGTACTACGTTAACTCACACTAGGTTAATCAGGGCGCAATGCCTACAAATTTGGTGTGCCTACTTTGAACGTTGCCAGTCAATATTAAGCAATTTATTTTGGCCCAATATAAGCAAAGATTCAATTCTGCATAAGAGATCTACCACCAAGATCGTGCGAACTGAACCATCTAAACTTTTCCTTGTGGGTTTTTTTGAAATTGCGGTTTGAGCAGAATCGATGTGGAAGTCATTGAAATTTGGACTTCTTGGATACGTGCCATCGTTTAAAACAGCGGCGAATATTTAAACGGTGACATATTCCATACATAATGGCACACATTGACCGTAGAAACAAAATATGAATTTCGTTAATATCTCCCACACAGGTTGTTATATTTCATAATATTTAAAATACTGAAAACTCATTAAATTTAATAAGTATCACAGCCCTAAAACTGCTGAAATAACAACACTGCTGTAGGGCTCAAACCATTTTGACTGATTTAAGCGAGTATAAGAGCATTTGAATTGACATAAAAAAAATCCACAGTAAGTAAAAATACAAAGCAAATAACAATGAATGTGTAGGCATAAATTTGAACAAATTGTACCTAGTTTAAAAAAACCAAACAATATAAATATGAACATAGATAAATGAGGTTTTAACTCTCATTTGATTTAGTGTATATTTTAATAAGCACATTTTTTACATTTTCTTGATATGCTGTTATTAAAGATAGATTTACAAATAAAAAGTTTTAAAAATTTCGTTTGGGAGATAAGATAATCAATCAGACTTTTGAAAATAAAAATGAATTCAATTAAAGATAAAAACACTTAACACAACTTTACAAACCATTGTTAATCAAAACTGTATTTTAAAATAGTTATTATCGAAGAACTATAAAGTAGGTAGCTTCCTACACTAAAGCTACTTTAAGGTGTAATTTTTAGTTTCGGTTCAAATTTTTTAAATATTTTAAAGCACTTCTTTTAGTTCATACTTCTATTTATTTATTGGATTGTAAAAAGTTTATAAACAATCAAATTTTTTATATAGATATAATAATTAACAAAGTATAAAAACCATGGAAAGACTTAGTAGATTACGGATTAGCTGATAAAATCAGTCACGTAAATATAGCGAGTTACTGTTTATCTAATAAATAACGTTACTTTTGTAACGTAAAAATCTACAGGAAATAGATTTTTAGGAGCGAACATCAAACTTTGTCGTAATGCAAAAACGAGGAGCAGACTCATTTGCTTACGTTAATACGTGCAAAACCAAAAAGCTGTCTCATTTTTCATACCAATAGTTTAACGATACTGATAGTTTTCAAGTAAAACGATACGAATCTACTAATTTTACCATTGCTAAGGAAGTTTTCCAACCGCATTGACTCCAACAGAAAAGAGAAAAAATGTAAAAACTGCTCTTTCAGTACCAAAATTCAGGTCTCAGGCTAGTATCCAGGCAAGTATCTCTCCTCATATGCCAGAGATGCATGGGCAAGAGGTTGATTGGTCTCTAGTATGCGAACTCTGGATACCAGTCGATTATCAGTTTTAATACAAAGTTACCCGTGCATATGTGGGTGGACATATTTTTCTCCATTACTCATGGGAATTATATGGATTCTCTAAAGGAACTTCGGTTTTAATTGGTCAAGGCAGAAAACCGAAAAGATCTCGCAAGAGGTGGATGGGTAAATCTCTAATGGTACTTCTAAGTCGTTGACCTATGAGATTCGGATATAGATAGAAAATGAAGCATTGCAACAGGTGGACAGGTTAATCTCTGTAAGAACTCTGGTGTTTGTTGGCCAATGGAGGAATTCTAAAGAAATGGAGAAGAAAACCTCACAAGGGGTGGACAGATCTGCCCCCAAAAATACTCCTGAGGAAGAGGCTGAGACTGTAGGGGGACCTAAGCCTGAGGCAAATGCTAGCAATTACAAGAGACTCCGTGATGAGGAAGAAGGTCGACAGTTAACAGTCAACAGTCTTAAATCACTACAGTCAAAAGTATTGGCTAGAACGAGACTCAATAAAAGTAATATAGTCGTAGTATAGACAGAGAGGATGGAGTTATGGTTTGGGGTGCTAAAAACGTATTAGTATTTCAAAGTGCAAAAACTACTACAGAAACTTACAAGACTGTTAGAATTGCTTTCCCTGAAATAAATGATATATTTGGGCCAATTCCATGGATTCTGCAAAAAGATAGTGCTCCTAATTCAAACCAAAATACTCTCCTGGCCTAAACATAATTGAAAATGATTATGGTTGACTTTTTTGCAAGGTTTATGAAGGGCGAAGACAATTCGACAATAAGGAATCACTGATTCCAGCCTTGAAGGACTACTGGAATGAAATTTGTTTGGATTATTTGAAAATTGAATTCTGAATTTGATTCAATTTATGGTAAATTGAGCCCAATCAAGGCCTTAATTACGTAAATCTTCCAAATTCGCATTTAAAGCAAGTGTATGAATACACCATAAGGTTCGCCATTATACCTTCTTTTTAGCAGTTAAGAAACAAAGCCTATTAATTTAAATACTTCAATAGTGCTATTGTTGTTTTGCAGGAAAAACAGCACATATTATTTAATTAAATTTTATAATATCGTTATTTGAAATCTCCAAAAGATTTTAGAATAACAAAAAAATGCTTGTGATGGCACCGAAAAACATTTTCTGAACAGCAAAAAATTTTAACCCACATAAATATTACGAAAATCACACCTATTTTCTGTATTAAGTTTATCCATTGGTTTCCAAAAGAAGTTGACAAAATAAGGATTTGTTTAACATTCTTCTAGTAAACCAAGTTGTGTGTGCCTCATAGCTTACCATGTTATTGCACTACATATGCCCTTTAATGTTTCACGAAATGAAGTTACAACGAGCCTGAAGTCGTTGAAATATGTAATATTCAATATTTTCGCAATATAGTACATGTTGTATACATGTATAGACACATTAACATACTTCAGAAAATAAATAAAAATGACTACAAAGTAAAGTAAACAACTAAGGTAAATTTAGTTAATTAATTCACAAGCTGGAGGCCTTAAATAATTTTTTTAAGCACAAATTTATTATTTATACTCGATATTTCCGTCCGCGTTTGTGTAGCATCCTGAGGAAAATATTACAAAAACTTCAATTAACAATCGATAAAATATGAAAGAAATTTCATAATACTAAAAAAAAAAGTTCTAAATTTCAAAAACTAATACATATACAAACTGCAAATAATTTTACATTTGAACAAGTTTCAAAATTTTAGAGACAAATAATATAAAAACCGAAAATAATTTAACAATAATGTACATACATATGTATATGTACATATTTAAACAACTTATTAGTAAAATCTGAATCTAAAAACAATTAGCAAACTATTCTAAATTAAGTTATTTTATGTATTAAATGCCTATGCAACATATATGAACGACATTATCTGTATTTATAATTAATTCTTTGTGATATTGCTGTTTTACAAATTTGTAAAATTTCTAATACAACGTCGCTTGATTCTTAGTTTGATATTCCGACAGTCGAATTTTTTTCAATATTTAAAACTGATACGTTTTCAAAGTTAGGACAGTGACTTAATTCAAAGCAACGGTAAGATAGAGCTGTCTTTTAGAATTTCTACACCCCTGACCCGACTTATATCCGGCTATTCTAGTCTTTAGCATATTTTTCGTTGTACCAACATATACTATATTACAACTCTTCTGATCATTTCCGTTACAAGGTATTTTATAAACTATATTTGACATACCCAATTTTTAAAGTTTTGCTAAACAATCTATATAATGAATTGCAAAATTTGTGAGCAATTCTGAATTTATCATTTTAAAAGTTTTTTTCTTTTACTTTTCCAGTCGCCTTGATATACCTGGTACATAAGTTTACGACTTATAAGTCTTTTGTTTTTGAATTGATTAATCTTTAAGAAAATTGTTTCGGAAAACTGTTATCGATCAATATGTTTCTTAATCTTTCTTTGTTCTTTATGTAAAACTCTATGTCACGTATCGTTAAAATTATTTCTGCCAATTTTTAGTAAAGATTATTTTACTGTACTTAGAAAAATAGTTTATAATTCTCCCAGATGCTGTTGACCATTGATATTAAGTTATTGCCCCGTCTTATTACTTACTGATGTATCTAAATAAGGAAGTTTGATCATATTATTTTTCATTTGTAAATTTAATATTATTATTAAAGGAAGTCAATATTTCACAACATCAACAATTCCACATCCAGAAATACTTCAAAACAAATCATCTACATTCTTAGTCATTATTTTAGATTTAGTATTTAATTTCCCAATATAATAGTCGAGTAAATTCCCGATAACTATGTCCGCTACAATTCGACCTTCCTTTTGCACATATATCTTTTTATTATTTTGAAAATAATTTATTAAAGCCTTCAAGCTTGAAGGTCTTTTTTACATAAAATCTCTTTTATTCTTCTCAATATTTCGCATTGTGTAAAAAATCATCAGGAAATAAAATATTTTTTATAACAAAATTATGAAATACGTAAAAATAAGCCCTTCTCCATTGTAATGTATTCCTTAACATATATTCAATTTTTCATTAATTGTTGTTATTGCCAAATCAACCGGTATTCTGGGCAACATCAAAAGAAATTAATTTTTCATAATTTTCTGTTCTCAAACTTCTAACCCTATTTCTAAATTCCAGAGATTCCTTAACATATACTTCGAAAACTCAGTAATCGTCTTCAAAACGTTAGTAACATATTTGCATAACTCGTACGATGGTAAATTGACGAATGAAAGACCTCAAGTTTGCGAATTAATTAACTAAATAAGATTAAAAGCTCAAAAAACTTTAATAAATTTAAATAAATATTTAATTTATTTTCCACTTTATTTATTGATAAAAAGCAATTACATGCACATAAACATTTATGTCCACATACAGACGAAATACAAAGTCATAAAAGTATAGTTCAATGTAAAAGACAATTGAGTGTCTCAGAGGGAAAGTGTAGAAAGAATTTAAATACAAACAGCGGGTAGAATGGAATGTATAGTTATACCAGGTCGTACATCTACTTCCATGTGTATGAGACGGTCATCATCTATGCCACATAATAATTCTAAAGTAGGCACTTGGAGAGCAGTAAAAAACAAAGACGCCTTCTTACAATCCACGGAGCAGGAAGTTTCTACTTGTTCTACCGAACCATTTGTCTCAGATAAATTAATTTCCTTGATTTCTAATTGCTTATAATGCGTAGTAATTGTAGCCGTTGCAGTTTCAGCCACCAAATTCATCTCACCATTAGAGGTAGCATGAAAAATGATAGTAGGTGATAGATTTTTTACTTTATCAATGAGGTTACGCATCAAGCGGTTTGAAGGTACATTTAAAATTAATTTCGGTCTTGGTGTTTGAGGAACTTCATAGTAACTCCAATCCGATCGTGGTATAACACTAACAGGTACATCATGAACTGTTTTGGTGGTATTATTTGAACTTTGTGAGGGTACTTCAATTTCGACACGAAGACAGGAGAACTGTATATTGATTAAATTTAGTTTACATGTGCGAGCATTAGAACGTAAATGTGTTAGAGCACGGCTCAAATTAGCCGGCGATATGGACAGCATAATGTGAGGATGGTTATCATCTTGTAATTCTAAATCGAATTCCGGAAAATATAGGCCAGTTTCTATTTCTACCCATACCAGCGGCGCTGTAGTGCCTGACTCCTCATTTGCTATAAAGTACACTTTATTCTGGGAGATGTCGACGACACATTCTTTCGTTAATTTGGACAATGTTAGAATAATATTTTGAAATTCTTTCATATATTCAGGATCTTTCATCAAAGCACGAAATTTCATGATTAAAGGAAAACTTTTTTACATTACCAATACAGAAACATGTAACACGATACCATGAGAAGAAAATCATCAACATCATCACCACCATTATCGTCATCACCATCACACAAGAAAAAAGGAAATGAAATAAAGAGAAAAAAACAAAAAACACAACTAAAAACAAACTGGGACTATAGTTGTATTTATATTCTACAAAAAAAAAAAAACTTATTTAAAAAAGACATCGCTCAATTTTCTCAATCTAGCACGGTTTTTGGTTTAAGGTATTTATATTGAATTTCTTTCGAATTCCAACAAAAAATATTTTACATTAAATATTAGAAATAAAAATCTAATTTTAGACATTTAGTTTGGTAAAAAGTTATTCGGTTAAATTAAATTGTAAAAATACAACCTCTTGAATTTAGTTTCCCATTATCAATAAACGAAAAGATAACACCTTGATTGAATTTTATTTTTTATAACTTATGCATAAATTAATTTTTTTAATTCGAGCGAGTGCTCAAAATGATATCGGCCATTATTATAAGATATATTCGATGTTCGACTGTGGTCGAAAGAGCTGAGCGTATGAATTTTTATTTGGGTATTATGACGCACATTCGACAAGGCCACCTAAAAGCAAGAACCATTTCCAAATACCTACATTATAGTGGGTCAATTTGTTCCGGGAGGAAAAACTTGTCAGAATATAGCAGTAACGTAATCTGCGGAAAATTATCCAAAGAAATAATGACTCTTTAATCAAAACGGGGAGCCGCTGACTTTATACTAGAGAATTTTAATTCATTTTGAATAATTTTTTTTAATAAATTATTTGTAAGGAACGCAAAACATGCTCTGCCATAACGTTTTTTTTTTATTGATCTGTGCGTAGTTTCAAAATATAAACATGTTTAAAATGTTTGCTATTTAACACCCGTGCCTCTTAAGGTTCAAATAATTTTTGTTTCAAATAAATTGAGATTCGTCAGTAATGTCTATTGTTTCTTTGAATTCGGAGGTAGATTTTTTAACGCGTGAACCGGGATTACGTCACATGCCTCATCAAAATTATAAATGCTTTTAGATTGCCTAATGACTTTTCCAAACCTAATTAACCTAATATACGATATATTTTGAAGTGATTTTTATGAAGTTAGAAGCAAGATGCTTTCATATGGACTTCATATGGTAAGAAAAAAATAAACCAACATCTAAAAGTTACAATGCATTCTTACACACAATTAATAATGTATTTTACATCGGGAAATACACGTGTAATTTAAAAATAAATATTTGTTTCTGTGGATTGATTCGTTAACATATAAGGAATTGATGCTAGATCATTAACTAGCAGAAAAGATATAACTCCTGAACCTGATGCAGAAATTTCAGAGTTGCTTTCAATACACCCAACAACTAATCATGAATCGACATATAGACCCTGCTCATCGGAAATAGATAATGTTGTGCAAAACAATTCGTCTTTTACATTTTCGTAGGAACGTTTGGGGCTCGTCAACGCTTAGACCTTACAAAAAACCTGTAATAAATTTTGATTGCTCGGACTATGTTGATATGCTTAACTTAGATGATGATAGCATTTTGTCTGAGCCGCCATGCACTGCACACATCCCCTATCATTTGCTGGGGTACATAGAACGACCTGATCCAGAAATTCGGCGCATATTTAGGGAACTAAGCGCTTCGTACAATTGCTGACCAATGTTTCTCGGCGTATAGTAGACAGTAATATTGATGATGTTATGGCAGTTACTATTGAAAGCCGTAACAGAATGCCACAAATGGAAAGTAAAAACATTTTATATGTCTACTTTAATTTAAATTTTTCTTAAAAACATTTAAAATATTTAATATGTTTAATAGAAATTGTAGTTATGAAAAAAAAAGGTTTTTATTATACTAACTTCGTCATGCAAAGCATGGTTTTTCGAAAATTTTCTTAGAATTTTCCGCAGATTACATTTCTTGGTTGACAAAAAAAAATTGACACGCTCTCATGTACATACATTTTAATTGTTATAACCCCCATGTATTCCGTATTTATGAATAGAAAAAATCAATAATAATGCACGCTACGTTTTCTTCCATAAAACTCATACAATCACATCTTAAAATATTTTATTTATGTTGAAAAAAATATCCCCAACTGGCAAAAAAAGACAACGTGATAAGAACATCTAAACGTCCTCAATTAACAAAGAAATTGAATGATGGATGTATGTATGTAGATGTGTTCATCAACATTAAGAAAACATTTTAATAATATTTTGTTGATTTGAGAACATTTCTATAACAAGAAGTTAGCATTATCCATACAAAAATTCGGAACATAATCACATAGTTGATAACTATTAGAACCAAAATTATTCCAGATTCTTTTTCCATGGAAATAATGTTGCAATAACTACTACTAACAACCATTATGCGTAAGTGTTATATGATATGAATTACTGTTAAGTAGTAGTTTAATATCTTTAAATACTTTTATTGAATTAAAGTTTTATTAAAGAAAAATTCTGAAATTTTGCATACTAAAAAAGCTATACATACACAAAACTATTTTCAACAACAAAAAATTATATTGCGTTAATCTTCTCAACAAATTATAGCAAAAAATATACTAATTTGTTCAATTATAAATATTCAGGTAAGTGGTAGAAATCGATTAATTTTAAATCAATCTTTTTAAAGGGGTGTGATGTATTTCGATTCGGAAAACGAATTTTGAAGAATTGTAATTAATAAAACAGAGGAACAGATAAAGTCCATGTCATATAACAGACTTAAGGTAAACAAATTATAAAAAAATTAATTTTAAAATACAGAACAGAAAAGATGACCACATCACAACCATTTTCGTTTTCAAAATTGAGTGTAAATTCCCCATGCAACTCCGATGAAGTCTGCTCAGTGAGAAAAAAAACTCTTTACAATAACAAAAAAAAAAATAAATGTCATGAAAAAAAAGAGAAAAAAGTAACGAATTCGGAGGTGTGTTTATTTATTAAAACTGTTAACGAAAATATGTTTTAAATAATTAATTTCTTTTAAAAGTATGTATGTAAAATCAAGAATAGCAAATTGTCTTTTAAAGCCGACTTTCTCTCAATTTTTCTAAATTTACAACCACAAGTTTTCGCGACGAAATTAAAACGTTCCAGCTCTCAAATGCTAATTGAGTAAGTTAAATTGAATACATGTGTGAACATCAAACTGCATTATTTCTCTAGAAATGTTGTGACATTCTTGGTTAAGAGCATTATTTAAACACTGTTTAATTTTTAATACAATTTTCAGGGGGTCCAACTCGCCCAATAAATGCTCAATGGCAACTGAGGAGGACAATGAAGTGCAGGTCGTTCCCACGACTTGCGAAAGTAGCAGAGCTGTTACAACAACAACAATGAAGTGTGTGTCATATAATTATATTACTCTTTTGTTACTAAGCTACTTAAGCTAAAATACTGTTTGGAATACTAAGATGTAGTTGCTACATAACGTTCCAAAATTAGTTGTATCGCCCAAAAAAAAAATTATGCAGTTATATACCCACGCGTTTACATGAAGTATTCAAACGAAATGGAGGTCCTGCTAAATATTGATTTTTTATTCTTAATTTATTTTGTTTTTATAGTGCAAATAATGACATTCGAGTTGTTTTGTTCCGTTTTTTATTGCTGTTTGAGAGTTAAATAAATGTGTTATTCCTTTTCTTGTATGCCTATAAATAAAGCTTCAAATAACAACTTTTTTAAGTACATATGTATTTAAAATGGAGCCACCATAGATTTCTTTCAATTTTATAGAAAACCGTGTTATTTTTTTTTTTTTTTTCAATACCATTATTACTCGTTAAGACTCGTCATGTCAATCTAGCTTCTACCTTATTTAATTGCATTTTTATTCTAAAGAATATTAAATGTAAATTCAAGGTTTTTTGCATTAATTTTTACTTGTAATTAAATTGTAACACATGAAACTATATCGTCTATACCAACCAATCCAGATGTAAAATAACCTCCACCCTATAAAACAATATATATTTTTTCATTAAATAAAATGACCACTTGTATATTGAATTGCAAAATACCACAAACAGAAAAAGAAACAAACATATGATAAATTTTATACTACTCAGGAAAATGTTGTGGTGAAAAAATGTAACACGAAAGCACAGACGAGAATATAAAAAAGAAGACATTTTGTTAAAACATGAAATGGCGAAAACATGATGAAATTATTCTAACAAAAAAAAAATATTACGGCATTACATGCTGACAATTTTTAATCTTTTTAATTAATTAAGTTTAATTTTGCAACAAGAAACACACATACGTTTCAGTTTTCAGATATTCTAGAAAACTTCTACTCATACCCCGACATTTTTTCAAAAAACCTGGAATTTAACATTAATTCTAAAGTAAAATCTTGTTCCTAATTTTTTTCAGCTTACCTTTTTTTCTGTTCTTAAAAGGATTGATGTAATTTATTAAACAATTTACACACTAATTATTTAAAAAAAATTATCAACTTCTCACTGTAGACACAAATTCACGTTCGCCAGCATGCGACGGAAACCTAAGCTGACTAATTTATCGCGACGGCGCCTCGTGTTAAAATTTATCGATGCGGCTTCAAATCTCTTTAGTCGGCGTTACATTCCGTCCGCCTTGCCGTAGATTTGTTCTGTCAAAGTGCAGATTATTGCTCGCACAGTGATTTGGCTTGTAAAGACCGATGCTGTTGATGACCTGTTCGTGTTCAAACGAAGTTGTCCGAACAGTTGTTCGCACAACCCGGTTTTACCATCGCACAAACAAAATGCACATAGGCAAAATGTGTGTATGCGCTCGTCTGTAAACACCCGTACATAAACTATGCTAAGAACATGGAAACAATCTCAATGAGAGATGAAAAATTATGCTCAAACTAAACACGAACATCTACACGTATTCGCGGCACAGGAGACCACGAACACAATTTTTCCCGTTATTCTACTGATTCTCTCTCCATTTGAAAACAAATTTTTGGGTAGTCAAGTATTTTATTTGTGTGATGGCAGAACAGCATTGTGGGAACAACTATTCGGACAACGTTGTTTGAACACGAACAGTTCATGTCTCCACGAGCTAAGTTCCTGTGCGAACAGCAATCTGTACGTTGGCAGAACAGATCTATGGCTAGCCCAGACTGCATGTAGCACTACGTTTTGACTAGCAACAAATTTGTTCGTGCATAGCGAGAGCGTCTACAGAATAACGTGAGAAAATGTAATCTTGGTCTTCCTTTTTTGTTGTTGTTATTCGTGCTGCATGAGAATTTTATTCGCTTATGTCGGGCAGTAGTGAAATGCCATTTTTAGAACTTTTGAAGTTATTTACAGAATTTAGAATGACAAAAAATTAACGAAAGGGAATCTCGTAGAGATTCAGAAAGCTTAAAAACCTATAGGTAAAAATGTATATTTTGACCTCAACAGGAAATAAAGAAGCAACTCAAAAAGAAACAGAGATCAGAAGTATCAGCAATGAAGAAATAACGCCGCCTATGAGATACATGGTTACCAAGAGGTGTCGAAGTAATGAAAGCAAAGTTAAAGAAGAATATTAATGAAATAATAAATGAGAAAATTAATAGCGAGCTTAGTAAGGTCCACGAAAATATAGGCCTATTACCAGATGCCATTAGAAATCCAGCGTTATGAGATGCTAATCGTTCTAGTGAGCAGAGATATAACGTGTCGCGTAAGCGAGTACCTAAAACGTTAAATGAGGCTATTTCTACAAAAGTCCCTCACTTCAGCCGTATCTATAGATGGCTCGTAAGTCTACGCTAAACAATTTGGAAAATATCATCTGGCCTAATTTTTAGACGTGTTTAATAATCATATCATCCTGAACGTATGCTTTATATCACATGTTAATTTTTTCTATTATCGAAAAATGTTTTATTTACCAAGAATTTCATTTGTGATATGAATTGTATTGCATTTATACATTTACTAGTTTCTACCGAGTATAAGTTTTGTTTAATACATTTAATTAATTTTATTACGTATTTGATAACGAAAGTCTAGAGAAATTAACAAACATATTTATATGATACATACATTATTACCACAAAAACGACACGTTTTTACATTTGATTGGAAAGTTCAATAAAAAATAAAAAGGGCCAACGAAGCAACTTGTTTTTATAAAGTTTGTGTTAAGTAAAACTAATAAAATATAGAAGATACGTGAATATATGCCGGCTGCGTAGTGTGTTTGGCAGAAAAGAATTTATCAATTTATTATATGGAGTACAAAAATACGGTCAGAAAACTTAAAAGTTAAAGTAGGACAGCGCAAGTAAAAATTAGGAAGGAGACTCATAAAAGAAATTGTGCGGTAAAAGAGGGACAAAATAGTTTAGACGAATCGTTTAGTAGCTAAATTCGAATAAACAAAAAGAATGTGTGGCTCTACTCCCGCCGTTTCGAAAGGCACACGTGCCCTCATATTAGTTGGTGGTTATGGTACCCGTTTGCGGCCTCTAACTTTAAGCACTCCAAAACCCCTGGTGGAATTTGCTAATAAACCCATTTTATTGCATCAGCTGGAAGCTTTAGTATCAGCAGGATGTACACAGGTAACGCCCAAAAGAATTATGTACAAAGTTCTATCATATTTTTATTTTTGAACACAGGTTATTTTAGCTGTGTCTTACCGAGCGGAACAAATGGAAAGAGAACTCAGGATGGAGGCAGAAAAATTGGGTGTTGAACTTATATTTTCACATGAAACCGAACCATTAGGCACTGCTGGGCCTCTGGCTTTAGCAAAGCATTTACTAAATGCCAGCTCAGAACCTTTCTATGTACTAAACTCGGATGTTATTTGCGATTTTCCCTTTAAACAGCTAGAACAATTTCATCATAATCATGGCAAAGAAGGTACTATAGTGGTGACTAAAGTAGAAGAACCTTCGAAATACGGTGTTGTCTTATACGATGAAGTAGGCTGTATTAAAAATTTCATTGAAAAACCACAAGAGTTTGTTAGTAACAAAATAAATGCAGGCATTTATATTTTCAACCCATCAGTATTAGATCGTATTGAAGTAAAACCCACTTCAATAGAAAAAGAAATATTTCCTGTTATGGCTGAGCAACGTCAATTGTTTGCAATGGAATTGTCTGGGTTTTGGATGGATATTGGCCAACCTAAAGATTTTCTAACAGGTGAATATATATGTATATGTTTTGGAGTTCAATCAATTTTATGTTTTTAGTATACCTATTTTTTAGTTCTTGTTTTCTTATCTCAAAAAAAAAAACTGATTATTTTTAATCTTACTCGGTTTCATAGAAATTTTTACCTCTTAACTCTTTTAAACATTGTGCTTGTTATCTATTTGATAATGCAATAAAATGTTTTATATACATGCGATTGTTTTTAACAAAAAAACAAAAAAAAAAAAATAATAATATGTAATATACATGTACACGTACGTATGATATAATAAAGCTAAAAAGACGTTAGTTCCTAATTACATAGTACTTCAATTAGAGGATTCCTAATATAGAGTATTGATTGATTACCGGTCTAAAAGAGTTATCTACGGTGACAGAAGGTCACCTAGAAGACAGTTGTTTCAAAATGGAAAAGTTTCGGTCTGATTTTATTGATGAAGTAAATATATTACAAAGTAATGATGGGCAAATTAATGCGGTCCTCCAGACATGTGTAAGCAAGCTTAATGTAACCAAGACCAACGGATTTTAAGATCGTCACGGATAGCCAACGTATTATTAAAGCAATAGCGTTCAAGAGACTTAAAAAACATTTACCCGTCGTATTGCAATAATAATATTACTTTTACATTTGATATGGGAAATCTTAGCGAATTTTCATTCCCTACACAACAATCGTTCAAAAGTTAGCATGCACTTAATAATTCACCGGTTAAATTTAGAAAAAAATGCAGTCTCTAACACTTCTTAGCTTTTAATTCAGCAAAAAACACAGTTATTTGCTGTTGCTTAACAGCTCGAAAGAAACAATCACTCTAAAGGGAAAATGACCAACGCAATAAGTATTTTGCTTTAAGAGTGTGGTTACATCTCACGTAGGTAACTGAACCCGCTTGATGATTCTTATGAGGTGTTCTAAAATCACGGGTATATTGCAAAGTAACCTTCTGTCGATCCACATATATAGGTTTGTGCTTAAAGTCAACATAACCCAGGCTGTTTTTCAATTTCAGCCATAATGGCATACTTGAGCATTTGAAATAAAAAACGTTTTTTAATGTAGCTTTTTAATACAGTTAAAATCAACCCTTCTTTATTGGATATCCCTTTATTCGAACTATATAGTTAGAAACATGTTTTAAATTACAGTTATAATTATATATATGTATATAGCTACATACATATGTATGTATTTAATAACATTTAACAAACCTTTTCTCTCTTCCGCAGGCATGTGCCTTTATCTTTCCTCATTACGGCAAAAACAATCATCGAACCTTTATACTGGTCCTGGTGTTGTTGGCAATGTTTTAGTTGATCCCAGTGCTAAAATTGGTCAGGGTTGTCGCATTGGTCCCAATGTTACAATAGGTCCAGATGTCATTATCGAAGATGGCGTTTGCATAAAACGTTCAACGATATTAAAAGGCGCAATAGTTAAATCGCATTCCTGGTTAGAATCTTCTATTGTCGGTTGGCGTTCGGTTGTGGGCCGATGGGTGCGTTTGGAGGGCATCACTGTCTTGGGTGAAGATGTTATTGTTAAAGATGAAGTCTACATAAATGGTGGTCAAGTGTTGCCACATAAAAATATCACTGCCAGTGTTCCGGAACCTCAAATTATTATGTAAATAATATTTTAATAACTAACAACAATAACAGCAACAAATTTCGGGGTGCTATTTGATTTATAACACAAAATATTTTGACACTTTATTTTGTTATATTTATGCAACAATTTACTTAATTGCAAGTAAATTTTTTTGGTAAATGTATGCAATATTTACAACTCTTAAGATCGTTTTTATTTTGTATTTTCGCCGCCTTTTTAAAATTATTTTTACTTTGTTAATTTTCGGGACTTATTTTTGTATTATACATTTCCCTAAAAGAAACCCAATAACATTTCCATATATAGCTTTGCTAGAACTATCAGTTCTTCGTTGTTTTATTTTATAACGCTCTAATGTTTAGAACTATTAATGATTTTTTGTCTCAAAAAAATTTTTTAAATGCCCAGTATATTTTTATAAAAATAATCCCTGTTGATAGAATATTTTGTTATAAGTAATTTTTAAAAGACATTCAAAATAAAGCTAAAATTTTTTTATTACAACAAAATATGCATTTCGTAAATATTTCTTACAATTTATTTTAGTTTTGCATAATTTTATTGTTGAAATGTAATGATGGAAATATTAATCAGCGTAACGTTAAAAGTACTGAGATCAAAATGAGGACCAAGTTCTTCATACGTAATATTTTTCTCATAATCTTCTCTTATATTAGATAGTTACAAAAATTTTTGCCAAGCTAGAAAGTTGTCGTATGAGGTTACCTAAACGTAGAGTCCTTATGTTTCAAGTTTTGGTAATTTTTGATTAAAGGAAGCAAAATTATGATGGGGGTAAAAACAACGCGAAAGATTTCGTGAATTATACACCACACTGTGTGCTTTAGGCCTGAATCTTGGCCTAGCGCACTACCGTGCGCCTTATAATACACTTAATGACTTTCTTTGTTATTAGAATGTATTCATTTTTGTACAGAAAACGGTAGAAAAGAAGAACAAAACTGGAAAATCCAAGAACTTATTCGATATAGAGACAAGATAATTTATGGGATCTTTTTATTTCAAAAATGCTTTCTAGCTAATTCTATCCCAACTCATTATGAAAATGCAATTTATATGTTTGGGGATTTTGATAAGATAGTCACTAGCACATTTCACTAGTTGCTTAAGTCAGCTCATCAGGAAGCCTTTATCCAACTTTTTAGAAAAACTTGAACGTTTTGCGCTCGAAGTACTTTAGACCAAATGAGAAAGCTAAAAGAACCTTAACACAAGAACAAACATTAAAGTTTTACCAAACTCTCATTTGGTGCAAATAATTCGAGCATAAGACATTTAAATTTTTCTAAAAGGTAGGGTAAAGGTTGCCTCATGAGCTGGCTTTAGCAACAAGCTTGTCGCATTTCCCAACAAATAATTAAATTTTTTTAAGAAAAAAAATTTCATTTAAGAAATTATTCCTATTTTAGTCAGTTCTATGTTTTATAACGACTGAAAATTTTATTGGTAAAAAAAGGCTATTCGACGGAAATCCTTGCAATTTTGGAATTTATTTCCTGGTACGTTATTTTCTAAATCTTGTTTTAAATGTTGTTACCACGTATGGCGATAAATCGTGGGTCTACTCACCAAAAAGCTGGTACTCAATATAACAGTTAGACTAAGCACACTCCGAAACTTTTTAAGAGATTTTAACTTATCCATATGGAAAAACCCGGGATCTTCAGGGGGCATGGATTTACACTCTGCACATGTGGATTTATTCACAGATGGCTTCAAATAGGATAGTGAAGAAGGCGGCCAGCAAAGGGCATAGTAATGGTGGGAAGAACTCACATGCACGAAACGAGCTAAGCTGCCCAAGATCATACAGGGTTCGAAACAGAAAACTACTAAAATATCGGAGGAGCAACCATAGGAATTATATTTTTTTATCGGCATAGTTATGGTAACAATTCAATCTCTGCTCTATACACCCTCTCTACTAAGTTTCTCTAATCTACCTACCCTTCTTCTCTATCGCACCAACGACTTTCTCCCTCTTTTCCAGGTAATGCAAAATGCCCAGACTTTGAATCAACAATTAAGCCGATCGACATTCATATGTTCGTAAACTTTTATTCAAACTTATTTAGAAATGTACGCTCTAAACTCTATGGTGTAAACAATTTTAAAATTTTAGATATAACCTGTGTGGGGCTAACGCGTAATTTGATTCAAAAGGATCAGGATTTACGAATTCGAAAGATTCGTACAGCGTATTAAGGTTTTCGTACTATTTGTTACGAAAGCGCGGAAGTTTTCTGTACTCACTCGAAAGCATCTCTGGGGGTTATGTAATTCGAATCGAAAAGAAAAACTTTCGAATTCGTAAAAACTGTATTATGGAGTACCGCTTTATTTACAAACGTTCGGAATTTTTTCCTCTTTAGAAAAACAAAAATTCGTTTCTCGTATATGCAATTATGAAGTGCGAAAGTAAATAAAATTTACGATAAAAGCTTTAAATTTTGTTTGAAAGCTATTTTGTTGTCGAAGAAAATCAAATATCTTCAAATATAAGTATTTTCATAACAAATATATCGGGCATGTTCTAATACTCGCAAGAGTGTCAAATCGCATGCGAGTAGCAAATCGCCAAACTTATTTTTGCATGTTCTGCAACTCACGTGTTTTACTTGCGATTTGCTTTTTTTCTAACTTGTGTTTACCAAAACAAAAGCAAAACAAACAGAAGAAATACAGAGGCAAAAGTTGCAGAAGCAAAGAACGTTTTTAAATTTCATGTTTTTAGAAAAAATTTGTTACAAAATATCATTAGTTTTGACTAAAATAAAAAGAAAGCACTATTAATTTAATTTATTCATAACTTTGTAGCTTCTTTAAAAACTAGTTTAGTTTAAATACATCAGTTCACTTCAGTATACTCTTGCGACTTGAACTCGCCAAAACTCTTGCGAATGCGAGTTACAGAACACCTCAAATGCGAGTTGAAATCATAATCGCTAATTTTGTGCGAGTGTCTGAACATGGCCGTATGTATGAAAAGTGCGAAATTATTAGTGTTTTTATTAAACTTTTCCAAATCTAAAGGTGAGGGTTGCCAAAAGAATGTAATTGGTGGCAAAAATAATGCAAGTTGTTTATGAATTTTATATTGCATCAACCTGACTTAGCAAAAGGGCACCTAAAAACGTTCCTAATGCTAAAAACAAGTAAGAAGGAATTATGGACAAAACTGATGCTGGTATTCCAACTTGAGATAATACTAAATGGAAAAATGTGCGCATGGTTTTAATAAAATGTAAAAAGAAGTTATGTTAAATATTTCCTTTTAAGTTTTGGGCTAATTATAAAAATATTATCAAACTATCAAATTTAAGTAGAATTTAAGGGACTGGAGATGTCAAGGTAAATTTCGCTAACCTATCGTTAGATAAAACACTCAGCCGAATGGAAGAATCTTCTCATTTTAAATATTACTTGTGATGAATCGACTCCAGAACCCCAAAGCAAATATTTCCATATACTCCTCGTTAAAGTTATATCTAAAGTGGACCTGAACAAATCGACTTCTTTAAACGTTTCTAACCAAAAGCTATCTAAGGGTAACAATTATTTAATTAGAATATGCGACTGGCAGAAGCGTCAACACAAACTTGCTCAAAAAAAAAATTACTTTAGGTTTAAAGTACACAAGAGTTAACAAATAGTTTTAGTCTATAGAAACTTTAATAAGAAAACGTATTCATAAATAAGTATATACATAGGTTTCAATTGATTCAAGTAGTCGGATTTATAAATTTTTAGTACTTTAAAACATATTAAGTGAAATTAACAAAAATTAAGTGAATAACTAACAATTTGCATAACTTACTTTAGTAGGGGATGGAAATTGTATTCAAATAACATGTGTTTTTATTGGTTTTGATTGTACATTCATAACTGAAATAATAAGGAAAACCAATTAAAAAAAATTATGAAAGAATAGGACGACCTTAAAGGGTAGAAGTTGTTAGTTGGGGAAGAATATTGCTTCTAAAACAATTGTTTACCAAGAAAATGAACATGTCAGCTTATTGTAGGTTTATTGTACGTGCCTACCTACTTTACCCCTGCTTTAAAATTATTTTATAATAATCGGGTTTTACTAAAATGTTGCTTTTGTGGTTACTGTTGTAAGTTTTTATGAATATGGCCGTGAGTTTAAGAGGGAACATCAAATAAAAAAATACTAAATTAAAAATGACGCAACTAGAACTAAATAAATTTAAATTCTTTAACTGAAATCACAACAACACAGTCTTGGCTAACAAATTTTAACAGTTTATGTTTATTTTTGTTTTAGTTGTTTTCATTTCACAATTATGACAAAAAAAATAAAAACGAACAAACTATTATTAACATTGCTGAATTCGAACGAATTAATTAATACGGTTTAACATTCGAATCGGAAATTTGTTTCGAAAGGTTTTGTTTCTCGAATAGAATTTCACAATAACCCCCATGTGATTTTTGAAATCATTTTCTACCCTCACATGGTATTAGTTCCTTGTCTAATCAGCTGTAGAAGTAGTCGGCAAAGTGTTTCAACATCTGACCAAATACCATGCAGTCAATAGGGCACATATTCCCTTCTGGCGACATTTTCCCCCAATGGGGGAATATTCAAATGTTACCTAAATTGATCAAACAATAATTCGCCGAGTAATTTTAATTTTACTTAAACATACTTTCATAATAATTCGTCCTTTAGGAATATGCTACCACATTACAATTTAAATAAAAATTCATTCAAATTTTTTGGTGCCATCTTAGAAACAATAAAATCATACGATTTAATTCCGTATCCTAGCAACTTCTATTTGATGAGAAACAAGGAAATGGTCACAACTAAAAGCTAAACAAAATTATAAAATAAAATTATCGCAACCAAATAATGGAACCCATAGAGCAACCATTTAGCCTACTTTGGGAGGACAAAGAAATCAAATTTGATACTCCCAATATGTAGATTTTTAACTTATTATAATGTTTAATGATGTTCCATTTTTTTTTTTTTTGTTTAATTTTAGCCAAAAACGCTTGCGAAATGGTGAAAAGGTTTTATCAACTATTTATTATATTGAGGATACTAAGGGAAATCCGGGCGATTCTGGACGTTTATTGGCTACAAATTTACGTTTAATATGGTATTCATTGGTACACAAGAAATTTAATCTTTGTAAGTTATTAGTTTCAACTTGGAGCGTCTTTTATAATGAAAAGTTTCTTTGCAGCCATTGGTTATGGCCGCATAGCCAATGTAAATACAAAAACTGTATCAAATAAAATTCGTGGTAATTGTCTGGCCCTATATATTTTGGCTATTGGGGGCAATACTCGTTTTGAATTTTTATTTACTGATGTCTCAGGCGAAACGGAACGCAAAAAAATGCCAATATTTCAGCGTGTGTTCGAGATTTATAAGTGAGTAGGAATTTATAAGAAAATAACGTATAAATTATACATTTTATGTATTTCAATACAAATGTGCAAGTTCTACATTGGACCAGGGGCTGACTGCTACTCATTAAGAGCATTATTTTAATCTAGGAAAAGGATGGTAAAGATAATAGCGAGCATGGATATTCGATTTTAATAGTCCTATTTCAAAAAATTACAGAAAAAGCCTCTGTAAGAAGTTTATTCCACATAAAAATTGATGAGCTCTTGGTGTAGAGATTCAATAGAGTTCGATGCCCTTATTTTTGAATGGTCCTTATGGCACTTATAAGGTGACTTCGAGTAATTTTCGCATTATCATGCATCTATAAATAGCCGTTTCCATCCAATCCGTGTTGGATTTCATGAACAGGCTGGATATTTTCAAAGCGTACGAATTCCAACGTTTTTAATTTCGTATAGATTTACGCACTAAGCCCACAAGTCTCCTGTGGAGTGTCCCCTACGAGTGCCAAAAATTTAATAAGATGGCCATTTGTAAAGTATAAAATATTGAAGAAGGTAACTAATGGACGGTTAAGCGTATGACATGCGGTCGAGATTTTAATACTGATATCCTTGAATGTTTGGGCTGCTTAGTTTTTTTTAAAATAAATTTTCTGTTATTTCAAAAGTAAATGTCTCTTTTACAACTCAACTTGAAATAACTCTGCTACTTCCATGTTAGTCTTATCCTTCTTGTCTTCCAGTTTATATCAACGTACCTACTTGTATCGTGACTTAAAATTACGTGGAGCTATTCTACAGTCGGGTCGACTGGTAATATTACCGCAAGAGCAGGTGTTTAACAAAGTGAATGGTGTGTGGAATCTCTCAAGCGATCAAGGAAATTTGGGCTCTTTTGTGGTTACCAATATACGAGTAGTTTGGTATGCCGATGCCAATGAAACTTTCAATATAAGCCTACCGTACATGCAAATCGCTACTGTAAGTTAATTATTAACGAATAGATAAGTTCAAAATTAATCATTTCTTACACAGTTACGCATACGAGAATCAAAATATGGTCCCGCTTTAGTAATACAAACTGCCGAAACTGGTGGCGGGTATGTTTTAGGCTTTCGCATCGATCCACCCGAACGCTTAATGGAAATATTTCAAGAACTCATTTCTCTACATTCCGTTTATACGGAAAATCCAAATTTCGGCGTTGTGTACGAAACGTCGGAATTGGAACAACAAAATGCATCGGCAAAATCTCAGCGAGTAGAGGTACGAATTGAAGAATATGAAGAAATAGATGAACGCCAAGATAAAGAAATCAATTCAAAATTAAATACTTACTTGGCCGAAGGAAGCATGTCGGTGGGAGAAGAAAAGCCACCGCGAGAACCGGTCTATTGCAAGGAGTTGGGTTTTGCTATGGAACGTATACGTGATGGTTATAAGTTGAACGATTTATGGGATGTTTTGCCGCAGCAAATGATATTGATTGAAGAGGAATAATTTCTTACCAATCGAATTAAAAGAAAAACAATAAATAACAACTACATACGCAAAATTCTATTCATTATATTATTGAACAGCAGTCGTTAAAACGAAATTAGATTGTAAAAATGGTTAGTGGGACCTTAAATAATTTCATTTTTACATCATTTAAGATTTCCTAACCAATACGAAAGTGACCATTACAATTCACATACCTTTCGGTACCTTATTGGCCAGAATAAGCGCCTATCATTCCAAAAGGATCAGGCAATGATTGTATGTGCCACTTTGATATAGTACCTTATTGCCCCCGGAGGCAATCTTCTTGGTGATCCCACTACCTTGATGTATTGTTACCGGGATAGATTGGGAAACAAGTCCCTGAGGCTTGCCTGGGGACTAAAACCAGAGGAAGTTAGAACTTTCTAAGTTCGACCAGTAACAATACAAACACGGAAACCAGTATCCATTGGGACACAATTCCCAGACTGGTTGTTGGTCAGGCTCCTTTAGGAGTGTACGTGGTAGCTGTGGTTTATACCGCAATCGTGGGAAGATCAGGGGAGAGGATCAATGTGGCGTTATATTACAAATAATTCTATTGGCAGCGGACGAATAGGTCGCTCTAAGCACTTCAGTAAGAGGTGGATACCTCGGTCTTGACAGTCATAGTCGTCAATTGCGTATAGAGGCGTTGGTGGCCCCAATTTAATACACCTAAGACCACCTTTGGATTGTGTCTCAAGACCGATGCCGACGTCAATTATAGCATATTCTTCCCCTGCTTATTATGAAAGATGGTAGTGCGTACCGCGCGTTGTATATATTCATATGAAAGCTGATGGTTGTGCCTAAAATGCTTTATTAATTCTTCTTGCATTATGTGTATGTGTACTCCACTTAAAATTAATTGAACAAAGACACAAAATTCAATAAAATGTTAAAGTAAACTCACTCCGTTGTCCGTTTTGACAAGAAAGTTTGAAGAGTTGTTAGCCTCGAACGTATAAAAAGCATAAAACGCGTTAACGAGTGGTATGGTACCTACATCTGAAGTGTCACACCGTTTTTTTTTCCCACTAAAAAAAATTATTGAGTCTGAGCCCACTTAATGTATTTATTTTACTACATTTAGTAGTATTTCCAGAGACGGATTTCCGGTTTACGAGTCAATTAGAAGTTCCATTAGAAAATTAATCGCGATCTTCTCTCAGTACAAATGCGTGTATCCTCATTTAAAAGCCGATATTTTATTCCGAAACGTTGTTTGGCTTTCGGTTAAGCATAACAATGATTTGCAGTGTTGTTCGAAGTTCTTCTGTATTTAACACTGTAAAATCTAACTATAACTATCGCGATCTTGCGTTACCAAGGAAAGTACCTGATTGACAATTAATCAATACAATGCAACTTAATTTTTTTCTTAATTTCTTTTTATTAATATTAATAAGTGGCTCATTAAATTGTTTATAATTTAAATTTAATTTGTAATAAGTGTGTAATTTGCGACCTTTTCTTCTATGATTTTTGTCTTACATGACTTTTACAATATGCCTTGATATTTGTTTAAATATTAAATCTAAATTTTTGTTTTGCTTTTTGTTTATCAATTTTATAAATGAATCAAATTAAAACAAAACATTTACACATACACAGAAGTTATAATTTAAATAAAATTCATGGTGTTTTTTAAAAGCTATTTTAAAATTATTTAAAATCGTTTGCACTTTCTTAACTTAACTAAATAAAATTAATTAATGCAGAGTAGAGTTGTGACGCTGAAGAACTACACAATTCATTTCAGAGATCTTCTGACCGGATCTCGAAAATGCATCACATATGTATGTATGTAATGCGGGTTCAGAAGCGACACAGCTCTAATGCATGGCATTTAAATAGAAAAACTAAAAATTTTAAATTAAATGTTTTTCAATATTATATCACAACACACAGTTTTTCGCTTCTTATTTTCCTTTGTTAATTTCATGGAAAGATTTAAATCTTTTTAGTCCTGGTTTTAACACAAATAATATTTTATTTATAGTTTAAGATATTAAATATTTATGAATTTAATTAGAGTAAAAAATTAACTTATTAAATAAAATTATAGGAAAATATCATTCTTTTGCTTTTATGTAAAATGACTACATATATTCTTATCTTAATTTCAATTGTTAATACTATACTATTTTCAATTAATTATTTGTTTTTTAATTTATATTAGTTTTATTTTTATTAAGAAAAATGTGTTTTTATATATATTTTTTGCAAAATTAAGTTTTTTATTTTAATATATATATTTTTTTTTTGTATTTTAACTCATTCACACGTATAAACTTTGATATCTACTAATAATTTAATTTGCATTGTTTAAAGTTTACTTATATATAATTGAGTTTCTTGTTTTAATTTTGTAAGCTACAATTTTTTGTTTCTGTTAAAACACAACAAGCAAGAGTCCTGTTTTCATTACTTTAGATTATTTTTAAATTACAAAAACGAGAAACAAAACAAATTTCGTGTACCGACTCCATTTATTTGTTTTATAGCCTCCTAATTGAGTCAATAAAAACTTTCAAATAGACAATGAATTTGAATATGAAAATAAAATTAGTCTAATTAAAGAAAACACTTTTGAGACTATATTTGCTAAAGAAAAAGAAGGTCATTTTTTTTGTAGCCATTTGTATATCTTTGCGAACGCAGGCCTTTTATATTGTTACATTTAGCAATGTTTTTAATGTGTCCGCTATTTTGAGAATTTAAATTTACGGCTTTATTTTTTGTGACAAATATGATGCATGTATATTACACTTTGTATGCTTTTGTGTTCTTTGCACGTGTGATAAAACACATGTTCTTTTCCAAACATACTGCACGAAAAAGTGTAAAATATATTACATATTTCCCATTCAACTTTAGGAAAAGGTAAATTGTTCCTGAAGCTTTTTTAAAATTATTTTGACGTAAAAAATGGGAACAATTTAATTGCTGCATTTAGCGGTTTTCTGATAAGAAGTTTTTGCATAGTATGTTTGTTTTCTTATGATCACTTTCAAGCTGGTGCATTCCTTGGCATAAAAAAAGTCGAATACTGATTACTGAAATACACCACACAAAACGAATTTCGACTACAGATTCATATGTACGTAACTCTCGTTCATTTGTAAAGGTCAATTAAGGAAATTAAAATCTTTTGGAAGTAGAAATTACACCGACTCCTGTAGGGTCAGTTCAATTTAGTATATTTTTATATGGGCCAGTCAAATTATTCCAGTTTTCAGTTATTCCAGTCATATGCATAAATAAATTAGCTATCTTATAGGTTTCATAGCGAGTTACTGATTGTGATTGCTTTCGATTTTCATTATTTTCTAGACTAATGTTCTTTTTTAAATTATACAACAATGAAGATAATCAATACACTTTTAACGACTTGGTTTTTACACAAGTTAAAAATTTCCAAGTTATTACCTACATTTAACTGCTCGGTTTTTTATTTAAAACAATTCAACGATTACACGACAATTAAACAATATTAAAAACAAACAATTTAAATCAAACAAAAAACAAAAAATTCAAAATCCTTGCTAAACAGAACATGTTTCTGAATATAAATAATAGCTCTGTTCCTGTACTTTTCAGTCAGATTTGTCGGTTTACACGTTTCTATATGTGCCTGCCAAAACCTGTAAAAGGTTTTAGAATGGAGCATATACGAATGTATTACTAGATTTTAGTTACAATTAACAAAATACAAAACAAATATTTAGAGAAAATAAAACTTGCAAATCTTCATTTATAAGCTTTTTTGCTTTTACTCTAATAGAGTCTATTAATATCACGTTGTGCAATTAATTTTTTTTTTTTTTGTTCAAAATATATGTTTATATAATTGGTATTTATAATTTTATGATACAACATACTAGGGAATGAGATAAACGAGTACAGAATGGAAATTAAACTTGAAGTTCGTTACCAGCCACAATAAAATATTGTTTTGTTAGAAATCTTGCTTAATCCACAAATAATTTAATCATGTACGAATAATAAAACCAAAAGAAAAAGAAAATAATTAATTATACATAATTTTTGCGGACAATTTAATTTATATTTTACGTTTTTTATTATTAACGGTAGTAGTTGCAATAATCTTACCCTGTTCAGCTAGATTCTTCAGTCGAGAACGAGTCAAGGGTGGTGAAAAACATCCAGATGATGTTGTATTCTTGCGGGAATTTCGAGAGGATATTGTTTTTTGCGAATTAATATTTGTAGGATGTTTCAACAGTGTACTTGTAGTGACACTCATATCCTTTGTCGGAAGCCGATAACTTTTACGTGTTCTTAGCGCAAGAGATTTTGAGGAAACGGAATTTTTCGGTGATGGCGTTATGGACGCTGTTGGCAATAGATGATTCTGGTGTATATCGTTAAGATCGTCTTGTGCTACTTTACGTTTTCTCGTACTTTTGTTTTCTACAGCAATAGTTTTGCTTTTGTTACTTGAAAAAGATGGCATAGATGCACTATTTTTCAACTTTTCTTTGGCCTTTGTGGTAGCCAATTCAACTATATTAATTATTTTAGATTTGTCACGAACTAATTTTCTGCGAGTATTGGCTTTTGATATTGCCCCCGCTGTTGTTTTAGAAATTCTATTTAATTTGGCTTTTGTTCTTTTTACATTTTCTTTCGCAGAGGCTTGTTGGGTGGTTTTTTTATTCGAGATACGTTTATTTTTAACAGCATTTGATGTTAGACGAGCACTGCGAATCTTGGGCAAATCTTGTTCCGTTTGCTGCTTTTTAGCAGGCTTTTGCTTTTTTCGCATAAACAATTCTGTGAGAGGTATACCAGGCGCTAAATCCTCGGGTGTAAGCCGCCGTTTCAACTTCAGATTAACTAGGTCCTTCATTGGGGCCACCAAACACACAAACGCTGATGGATGATTTGGAGTAGTTACGGAGGTGGATAAACAGGTTAAGCTTAAGTAAACAAAAATTGATAAAAAAAAAATAAAATTATACATTATTTTTGTACATTACATTTTGCAAAGTTATTTTAAATTTTCTTTAAAACGCCAGGGCAAGTATCCAAACACAAAAATTACATACATACGTATGTACATGTTTTTCAAGTTTTTGTAAAAAACATAACAACAATTGTGTAGTTTACTTTATAGAAAATTTAAAATTTTATTACAGTTAAACATTTGCTTTTTAAACGCAACTACTTTTTATACCTAGGCTTTGGTTTATAAATTCCATGAATTTCTTTATTTTCTTGCTCATTATCATCATCTTCATCCTCATTCACATTGATTTTATCATTTTGTGTTTGATTCTGTTGTTTCTTCCTCTTCCTATTATTAACATCACAGTTGGATTTTAAAACAAATTCACTTTTCTTAGTGGCAAGATTTGCTTTTGGAAATCGCAAGAAATTGCCGCGAGATTTGCTGCCACTGAAATTAGAATTTAAAGAAATATTGTGAAATCTTTGAACTTAATACAGTTAGAAACCAATTTCTCATAAATAATAAAAGTTACCTCTTCCATGGTGTTTTGGGAACTATACGTATAGGTTTAAAATGGCACATTTCCTTCTGAAGACTATCAGTACTGCCGGCGTGTTGTCGTTCCTCCGGATGACGATGAATAACAGTAGGCGCAACTGTATGCAATTTGGACAATGAACATGAAAAATGTTTACTGCGCACCACTGCCGCTGATGTCGACGAATGATTAGCGCCTGTGAAAGTATTTGATGATGTAGTCGTTGAGACCTTGTTAAGATTATGAGATGTAGTTGATGAAGATGAGGTTACATTATGTGTGGACGTAGTAGAGTTGTTAAAATCGGTTTGTAATTTGTTATCAGTAGCATATTTGTTGGCAATCGAATTTTTGCTTATACTGCCAGTTGTTGAAATCAAAGCTTTTTGCACAGAATCTTTAAGAGTCTGAATAAAACTCTGTTTAGTGTTGGTGGTATTTGTGGAATTGGTGGAATTTTCGTTTTTGAAGGAATGAGTTGTTGCTGATGTTACAGCCGATGAAATAATTTCTCTGGATGATGCTGCTGTAGATTTATTCTGGCTACAGAGATTGTTAGAGACAGTGTCATTTTTAGAATTCTGATGATTAAATGTTGTGCTTTGTGCATTGGAATTCAGAGATTTTTTGGTAGTTACAGTGGATGTTGAGTGGTTAGTGTTGTTGCTTAAAGATTTAACTGTTCCGGATGATGTGGTGTTTGAAGAGTTTAAAGTTGATGATTTTTTGTTCGTAGATGTAGTTGCTGCAGAGTTATTGCTACCACCACCATTACTACTATTATTGTGCAGTGTACTGTATGATGTTGTCTGTCCCGGTGTTGCAACCAACATGATGGCAATCCGGTTAATATTTAACTTTGTTTTACTTTTAAATTTATACTTTACACATATTGTTTTTTTGGTTTGCCTATAAATCAAATAAAAAATCGGTAAGGCACGCACACATTAGTTTACTTTGTTCTTATGTTTGTCTCAAAATGTATTCTCCTGTTATAAAAATTTTGTAAGGAATTCTTGTAAAAAGACACAAGTTACGAACACCCCCACCTCGCAGACACCATATTTATATTACAATCCACACAAACACACATGTTATTTTAGAACGCATATGAATACTACTCACTCATACTTAAAGTTAATATTTTGAAGCTACCAGATTTATTTTAATATACGGAATTTATTTCATATACATGATATGTAAGGTTTATAGGAAAACCCTTAAATTTGTATTATTGTTATTTTTATATATCTTATACACAACAAATCATTGGTGTGTTTGCCAGTAACTCTAGAACAATAAGAGCTACGAAGCTGAAATTTGTATCAGGTCCATAAATGTTAGGTGTTTTTATTTTGGACCCAATAGAAGATATTACGAAAAACTTATATGTATGTAGTTTCGGTTTCAAATCGGTAATAGATAGCGATGAACTTATTGGAAGTTTATATGGTTATAATACTTAATATTTCAATTGCGAAGTGCTTATCAACATATGTTGCTAGTTATCAATGATACGCCAGATGTGCAATAAATTTGAAAAATCCACTTATGATAAATAAATATTCATACGTTTTTGAAATTATTTGTAAGATACTAGTACTCGAACAACAGAAATGGTAAATTTACCTGCGAGACAGAACTACGTTTGAGTGGTTGACCTAGTTTACGTTTTATTTTATATATAACATATATATAAACTCACGTCACTACTTCATTTGTCAAAATTATGTAGCATAAGCTACATAATTATAAATGGAGACCGAATTATTTTTAATTTCGTTATTGTCACTACTTTTAATTACAATTTTCTAAAATCGTATATAAATATTATCAAAAATATTTGACACTTTCTAACTATTTATTAAAGATATATATCCCTTCAGACTTAAGAGGGTTATAAACACAACGTTAGCTTCAGTTGATATACAACGAATTCTAAACGTTTACTTATCAAAAGCGTCTTGGGGCAGGTTTTCCCTCAATGGTTTTGGCAGTTATAAATTTTTTGTGCTTATAGTTTTGTTATTGGCAGAAGTTATGCATTGAAATCGGTGTGTTATATTTTCTTTTCGAACACGCTTAAGTGTTATGAAAAATTATATACAAAATAATTTTTGGTGGGTTTTACCTATTTACCCCAATTATTAATTAATATTTGCTTTTAGTTATAATACGAATTTTAGAACACGCATTATTTGCTCCAAAATTTGTTTATAATGTATGGAATAATAAAATACGGTGTTTATTTGCTACATAGTGCCATATGTAAAAGTTTTTTCCCAGCGGTATTTAGATCGTGTACATATGCACCATGTACTTTGTTTATTGTGACGTTATGAAATGCATGATGCAAACAAATAAACGTGCTTATGCCAATGTTAACAATCAAGTGTCAAAGCATCAACTTTGAAAACGATGCCCTGATTGCTTTTTTGCTGAGCTTCTAATATTTATCGATGACGTTTGGAAACGGTATGTATTGTTCAAGCTTTGTACTTCAGCGTTATGAAATCCTATACTTTGTGCGAATACAGAACAATTCACGTTTTGGAAGTCAGCCAATGTTCAACACAAAGGCACCGGATTCGCTGGCCCATGTGTGCGTCCTTCAACCTTGTATAATGTTTATTCCTTTCTGTTATATTGATTACTTAGTATTAGCATAAGTTATTTTTTTTAACTTTAATTATTTTTGAAATACAAATTTTTAGTTTTTCTTTGCTAAGTCCTGAGCGCAATAAAATAAATAATATTAAAAAAAAGTGATATTTACTATCGTAAACACATAATTTAAGAATACAAATATGCCCAAAGTTTATTCTTATCGAAACACCAAAGTTTAAACAAGTACTTTTTTTCTTTACTCAGAAATATACAAGTTAAAAATAACTTGTTACAGATGCAAAAGTAAAATACCTTAAACAAGAAAAAATGCTGCGTTTTGGATATTTTCAATTGACAATCATGATAAACAAAAATATAATCTGGCATCACCAATCATTTCATTTATTTCAATAAATCTTACCATGAATACGAGACCCTTGATATGAAAGCCGGAACCGGTTTATTTTTACAGAAATATGTATAACTTTTAATTTACAAGCAACTCCTTTACAAATACTCCTATTTTAAAAGCATACAATTAGTTAAAATATGTACATAATGCAATTCTTTTACGTGCTCGAGTTTACTATTGCACTACTACATACACACGCGATTTTTTCTCATTGGCACTTTTTAGTTTCGTCTTCTACTACAACTTTGTGGCTTTTACGTTTGTTCTTGTTCTTCTTTGTTTTCATTATAAAAAAAATTGTTTATGCAAAATTTTTATTCAGCACCAATTTACCTTTATATTGAATCCCTTTTATAACTTTAGTATTCTTCCAAAATCAAAGCGATTGATTTTTAATTATGCTAGGTTCTAATTTGTTTTTCTCATAGAGTATGCTTTTGATTGAATTGCAAAAAAATTTAAGTAGAAGAGGATATTATTGTACTTATGCTTTAAATTTTGCTTTCGCTAGAGTTGGTATTACAGCTGACGCAAAGGCACACATGGTGAAATATGGGTGGCAAGATTATAATGGCATATCGAAAATATTGATGACATGTGGCAACAAAACAACAGGGATCGAAAAATACTATATAAAAGTTCATTCAATGAGTCCCGTAACATTCAAGACGTAGTGTAATATAAGTAAGAAATAAACAAAATTTAGACATAACTCGATTTTATTATTAAACATAGTTGCCTTCGAGGGCAATACAACGAGTATAGCGATTTTCTAACTTTTCGATACCACTTTTATAGTACGATTTCTATTCCTCAGTTTCAGCGATTACTTCATTATTGGCCTTAATCCACTTCTCTACCATTTGTCTAGATGGAGCAGAGTTCGGATAATGCTTATCAAGCCATTGTTTGGTCTTCACTGTATTTCTTTCATGAAAATGCAATGATTTATCAAAACTTGAACTTAACGTCATCTATGTGTCACCCTATATTTGCTACAAGTGTTATACTGTACGGAATTAATCAAATCCAGTTTTCGGGTTGTTGCTTCATATATTTTTGCTCACGCCTCTCTCATTTTAGTACGGTTTGCTGTGTACTACAAAGCCGGAAATTGAATGAAAAAAGAAATAAACAATTTCTGTCAGACTTTTATATCTTCAAATGTGAAAGATTGCAACTCTGGGTCATCTATTAATAGCCAATAATAAATTACAAAGATATTACACTTTTCTTTGGAATGATTATTCAAATAATTGTGCTCATTGTGTTTTCTAAGAAAAGGAGCAAAAGTATAAATAGAAAACAAAACAACTTTTAAAAAAATATATCTTGCAGCATTTGAAAAGTATTTGCAGAAGTTAGTCATCATATGATTATTTCACACACCATTATTTATCACAACCTCAATGGCATCTTACAGTTTCCAACAGTTTTCATTCAACATAAAATTCTAACAATAAATTCAAGTTTAGAATTGCGAATAGCTAGAACAGAAAATGAATCTACAAGGCATTCAATGAAGAAATTGAAATGATGGAACATTTTCCGTGCTACTGCTTACCTTTCGAAGTCAGTATTTCATAGTGAACAGGTTACCCAGACAACTTAAATTATTATTATTTTTCCTTTTTTATAGACATTTTCAGATATAAATTTGAAAAAATCCTCAGCCTGTTTTTACTTCATTTATTCTTTGATTTCACTTTTCTATATTTGTTGAAAGTTCCACAAAGTTGAAAAAGGGGCTTCATGAAACAAGGCCTCGTATATTTTCGCAATTGCACATACAGCAATTTTGTGTGTTTAAATGGGTGATATTATCTGAAGCGAATCCATGCAGCTGAATCATAAATTTCGCTGCAAAAAGAAAAACAAGAAGGCTTAATGTAAAGAAGATAATCCAAGCTGGCAATGCTGGTCAAGAATCACGATGATGTTCGTCTTCGCTAACAGAGTATAATTGCTAGTGCATCCAATGTTGCCATAATTATAAATGGTGTAAGTACTCGTTACATTGAACAAAAATCGTCAGAATAAGAATAATTCTTTTAATCCTAAAATCTTTCCTATATGCTTTCTGGGTGGGTATTTGTGCGGTGGGGTTTTTGAAAATCTCCTTGGGCAGTTTTTTTTTTAATACGGCGAAAAAGGCAAAGGACCAGTGAAGAGAAAATACAGTAGCATTTAAGTTGTGTGTAAGTTGCATTACATTCTCTTTTATTGTATTTTAAACTATATTTGTCATTTATAAATAAATTTTTCTTATTTAAAAACACTTAACAAAAACAATTATAGCATTTCAAATTATTTCAAAGGTGAAAATTGCTTTGAGATATGAACAAATTGATCTCGTGGTATCACTGTACATACATTATTTTTCTTCCCAACTTGGACGTAGAGTGGGCTAATTTTGACCAATAACCAAACACTAGTCTATTTTAAGTTTTAAAGCTCTCTTCTGAAATGTATTCAGTTTCTTAAAACCTTAATACATGTAGATTCAATGAAATATTTAAAATACATATGAAATGTATTGATTATGCCACATTTTTTATTTCCGTGTACTAATTTCATTGTAAAATGATATAAATTAATGTAAAATTTCTGTTTCAAATATCTTTGAAACAGTAAAACACATTAACCACAAATTTCAATTATGTAGATACATTAAGTAATAATGATGACATTTGCTATTAACACACAGAAAATAAGGAAAAACCACAATTTACGATTTGAGGTTTTAATAAAGTTTCTAGACAAAATTTGGGGATCAGACACCATACAAAATGACTACTTTTAAAATTTCAACCCAAAAAATCGAAATCAAACCGAAATGCTACAAGAATAGGAAATACACCAACACTATCGCTCTTACTTGGACTACTTTTGGCTGCATTAATTTTTATTTGTTGGAGTTTTCTTAATAAAATAACTTTACAAATTATTGTTCAAATTTTATTTAGGTCAACTGTTGGTTTAAGTCGCAAGTACTTAACATTGTGGTCATGACTATCTATAAATCTGTTCAGCCATCGTTCATATTGCTGTTCGCACAGGATGAGAAACGAAAAATTATGCTCAAACTAAACAGGAAAATCTACACGTATTCTCCACACAATAGACTACGAACATAATTGTTCCCATTATTCTGCCGACGCTCTCTCTATGTACGAAAAAATTTGTCAATTTGCTAGTCAAGACGTAATGTAAGAAAAAAATTGGCAAATCAAAACATATACATATTTCTAAATTCCTATTTATATTTAAAGCTGTTTGATCAAAATCAAAAGAAACATGTTTAATTTAATTTCATTGTTAATTTAAAAAATAACTTCATTTCATTATACTATTTTGAGTTGACATCGCCAAACTTCTTAAATTGTTAATCAGACAACACCTATCATGTGATTTCAAGTGGCATTGTAAATTTTATGTAAAATGCGTTTGTTAGAACATGGTCGAATTACTCGTCTCTATGCAAATTTCCTTGGTCGCTCATGCCAGTTCATCAGCTAATAATCAGGCATGTGATGACACTCACGCGATTGTCAAATCGTATGTGAGTTGCAAATCGACAAACTTTTTTCAGGCATGTGATGAAACTCGCACGTTTTACTTGCGAGTTGCTTTAAGATAATTTTTACAAAAATCTGTATTTGAACACAAAATTCTCGATTTTTCATTTTTGTATTTAGGATGAGAATAAAAACAACCAACTACTTTCATGAAATTATTAGAAGCACATATTTTTCGAAGTTCATTTAGATCATCAAAATCTTAATGCATTTTTTATATTTCATATTTGTAATAAGAATTGGTAAAAAAATATTATTAGTTATGATTCAAAATAAAGAAAAACATATCAAATTTATTTTATTCATCATTTATTTGTTTCTTTAGTGTTTGGTTCAGGCAAAATGCAACAGTTCACTTCAGATTGCTCTTGCGATTTGAAGTCGCCAAATTTCTTGCGTTTGCGATTTCCATCACACCTCTCTTGCGAATTCAAGGCCGTTTGCGATTATCATCACATGCCTGAATATCTTTTAGTAAAATTTATCAAACAAACAGAATTGTTTAGGACAATCAACAAACATTTAGTGATTTTTATTTTTACTTATTTTTCTAAACTTACTGAGCTTTTTTCATCACTGAATCACAAGCTCTGAATGTAGATGTAAGAGGCAATCGAATTAAAATTGATTTCGTAAGAAAATCGAAAAATTACAGCGAGTTTTTCGAAGTTTGTTTTTGTATGGACACCTACAAACTTATAATTTATTATACTTATAATATGCAATAAGGAAATTTCTTAACAATTGAAATATAATAGATGTTTATGTTCTTTTAAAAATCATGAAAGTCAATCAAACCAAAAGTCATTTTAACCAATTTCTAAACCCTCCTTACAAATTTTTTAAAATTAATTGGAGCCCGAAAGTAGGCTGTGCAAATTAAAAAAAATCATTTTAGGCTGAAGTAAAGATCGAAAAGAGAAAATATTTTTAATTGTACTTAGGCAACTTGACAAATTAGACCAATAATATTTAGTCATTGTTTTCCTTTTCAATTGTTTGGCTGTTTGGCGATTTGTTGCCAAGGAGAGTGTTATTTGTGTAAAGTAAAATAATTAAAAAAATTTTTGCTTCAGTTTTCTTTTTCTTCTTTTGCTTAATAAATACATGAAAAAGTGTTACAAATGTTTTACCGTTTGTAAAACAAAGAGAGAAAGAAAAGTATAGTAATGTAACGCAATTGAAAAATAAGTATATATGTACATCCATATGTATGTGAGTAAAACTGGAAAGCCATTAAAAAAAGTGTTGCTGTTCATTCACATAAAAAGCAAAACTAAAAAATAAAGATGTCGTGGGTTTAATGCGTTGGGAAGTGCCAAACTTTTAAAACACATTTTTGTGTAAGAATGGAACTCGTTCAATTGGTGAGTTTTTATTTCACATTTAACAGTCTATTTTCCGAACATTTCTACGAAATGAATTTTATGAAGGCAATAACACGTTACACAGTGTCAGATTTGCATAATTTAGAGGGAGTAAAAGTGTGTATTTCAACATTAAGTTGAATTTTTTATTAATTAGCAATGTTTAAGACTGTTCAAACCATTATTAGCCCACAATTATGAGGTTGCCAACGAACCTTTATATCCACTGTTCATTTATAAAAATAATCAGCTGTTTGTTTGACAAGCAATATTATAAATTTTGCGCGCCATAATTACAGTTGTAAGAAAGGGTAGTATATTCATCCTTGCACTGCGTCTTGACTAGCCACAAATTTGTTCGCACATGGAGAGAGTGTCGACAGAATAACAGGAAGAATTTGGTCGTGGTCTTCTGTGTGGAGAATACGTGTAAATGCTCCTGTTCAGTTTGGTCATGTTTTTTGTTTCTCATCCCGAGAGCTTCCTTGTACTCAGCATAGTGTACACCAACATATTATTTATTTTGCCTGTGTGTATTTTGTTTGTGTGACGGCAGAACTGCGCTGTGCGAACAACTTTCAACATTGCTATTCACACGATCAAAATTCCTGTGTGAATAGCAATTTGTACTTCAGCAGAACAGATCTGTGGTTAATCAAAACGGCATGTTAAATAGAATATGGCAAAGAATGTCTTATATGTTGACTTTATATTACATGGTGGCCTCTTTTCTTTTGTATTAAGATTCTGAAGCTTATAGTTTTTGGGTCTATCATGCGATTGGCTTCATTCACTTAAGCCTTCAATGTATTTCTAATATGCAAAGTACATCGGTTGAATTGGAATCATTCGTATTTAAAATTAATTATTGGTGCTTTCGTTTCTACGAAAAATGTAACATTTTTTGCCCTTTTCTTATACTTAAAATATGTTTACGCTCAGAAGGGGTGAAGTTTTTCCTTAGATTTTACCCTTAATAATGCCGAAAAGCATTGCCCATTGTGATCTGCATAAAACCTCAAATAATAAGCGTGCACTTTTTAACAGGATAAAATTTTATTTAAGATACGAAAGTGCCATAAATTAAAAGTACCCAGATGAGAAGTAGAAGTCGCTTAAGTCTTTAGAAACTTCTTAAGGACATACATAAACTTTAAGAAAAGCAAAGCTTTTTACTTTGAAACGGAAGTAGAAAATCGAATAATTATCGGTTTAGAGATTTTTTATGAGAAATTAATTAATTGCCTTCATATAGTAAAATGTTCTCTACTGAATTGAATTAGTTGTTGTTTTCACTTTAATACTCCTCTAATAGCAAGTACCTTATTCGCTAATATTAATGTGTTGCATAAATAGATCACAGGATATACATGTGTTTCCTCATCAGCCTTCGACTCAAGAATCAGGATATATGCGATATTTTCTACACTAGAGCTCTTTTCAAAAGTGCATCCAGATCAATTCGCACAAATTTCCCGTGGAATTGAGATACCGTCTCCTTACCGAAGATCCAATATCTCTCAAAAATTAAAGAGTTAGTACGGTTTGCATCCACATGAGTTTAAAGTTATTATCCTGTGCTTCAGCCTTTTCTTAATCTGCGTTAGCAAGACACAGTAGAATTCCCATACAAACACGGAGAGAGAAAAACATGGTTGAGGTAGCCATAATCTTAGAGCAGCATATTATGATTGATTTATGATGGTTGTAAAGAAATCAACTATCATGAATCGTTTAATATGAGAACAACAATATGAGAGAACGTGTAATTGTTGTTGGTTTGGCACTAATTTTAATCTTCTCCATTCAAAACCATCAACAAGGCGAAGAAATAT
The DNA here is from genome assembly GCA_963932375.1 of Phania funesta. NCBI lineage: Eukaryota > Metazoa > Arthropoda > Insecta > Diptera > Tachinidae > Phania > Phania funesta. Next base: position 103,586,681 of record OZ010652.1, read on the forward strand.
GCTGCTGTAGCGCGAAGTATTGAAGAAAACATCGAAATGTCGATTTGTCGTCGTGGAAAATTTTACGGAAGGATCTTGGCTTACGTGCCTTAAAATACAGCTCGTGCAAGAAGTGAAGCCAAACGACCATCGTTTGCTTCGCATTTTTGATGATTGGGCTTATTTGAAACTGGCCGAAGACGAGCATTTTGCTCAAAGAATTGTGTTTAGTGATGATGCTAATTTCTGGTTAAATGGTTGCGTCAATATGAAAAGTTGCCATATTTGAAGAAAAGACAATCCCCAAGCCTTTAAGAAATCACCATTACATTAGCATTAATTCTTTAGTGCGGTTTACACGCTGGCGGCATCACCAAACCTTATTTCTTTCGAAATGAGCAAGGAGCTGACGTTACAGTGAATGACGGGCGCTATCGAGCCATGCTTACTAAATTTTTGTTTTCATAAATTAATTAGCTAAACATCAACGATATTTCATTCCAACAAGACGGCACAACTTACCATACAGCGCGCTTAACAAACGATTTATTGCAAAATCAATTTAGTGACAACATTATTTTCAGAAGTGGTCTTTTTCACTAGCCCCCTCGTTCGTGTGATTTAATGCCTCTGGCTATGTTAAGTCATTGGTTCATCCAGATAAACCAATAATTCTCGAAGCATTGGAAGGTAATATTCAAGCCACCATTTATTTGAAAAAGTAGGTCAAAATCGGATTGATCGATTGGACCATGTAACTAACACATATAAATTTATTCAAACAATATTTCTGTCTTGTTTTATAGTTTTCATGGTTGCAAATGTGTACCATAAAATACACTTCTGATCTAACGAAACAGATTGATTTTATGAAATTAATAAAAAAATAAAGAAAGCTATTAGACGGCTAAATTTGTAACCGTATTCTTTCCAACCTAATAGGATGTGTTTGAAAGATTTACCATAAAAGCTTCCCGAGAAATGAAGGTGTAAAAGTGCATATTTTGGCAGCTATTCACTGATTCATTCATCAATATTATGGGGCACTTCCAATACAGCTAAAGAGTTGAAATTTGATATACTCGTAGGTCTGGGAGAATAAGTAAAATAAAAAAAATCTGAAAACGGACACTTTTTATTTGTATGGGACACTTCCACTATAGCTAGAGGTCTAGAATTTGACAAACCGTCTTGGGGAACCAGTAATCAGAAAAATCTGAAAACGGACAATTTATATCTAGGAGGACTAGGATGCCACCTTATTTATTTATTAAGAGAGCTAATATTTGGTATGCAGGTAGGTCTTGGGAAATAAATAATCAGAAAAATCTAAAAACTGACAACTCTTATCTAGGGGGACTAGGCTGCCCCTTTTTTCCACTATAAGTAGAGAACATACAACACAACTGGAGAAAAGGAGTCAGATCCGCACGTCAACATAAATGTAAAAAAAAGCCCAAGTTCCTATCCGAAAATTTCGGCCTCTAAAGGTACTGGCATCAAAATGAGGTCCAAGTTGTTGATATGTACAACACAATGCCATTTCTAGGCAGCTTGCTAATTTGGGAAAAATGTTACCAAACTACCAAGTCGTTCCCTTTAGTAATTCGCAAAGCCCGCATTTACAGGTAGATGCGTTCCGCCAGGGCAAGTCATCAAACGTTAAAATCAATGTTTTAAAAGAAACTGGTTGAAATATTAGACCCAGTGGCACATCTTTAAAGGCTGTCCCGACTCTTTCCTTTAACCACCTTAGCTGAGCTATGGTTAAACCTTCGAATAAAATTTTTTACCATTTTTGGAATTTACTTTCTTACAATCCATCTTCAAAATTAGTTTATATTTTTTATAGGAGGGAGTGCAAATAGTTTCCATATCTTTACTGGAAAAGTGCCTTTTCTTTCCACGTTCAAGTGCTAAGTATAATAAACGGATGTAATTATCATTGCTTTTTAACACACTTATTGAAAACCTCAAACATTCTTCTTCTGCCAACGCATCCATGATTCTATTACATTCCTTCTTTATATTTTTTACGAATTCAAATCAAATAAAACAAAAAATGAACTCTACTCTCATGCATACGAGTATTCTTTTGTTTGGTTTGCTTTGGCAAAATGTTTGGAGTATTTCACAAAGATGGCGCCTGCTGTGTAGAAAATTGATCGAAGTATTCCCTGCCGTTTGAACTATGATGCGATATGTCATCATATGTATATCGCTCGCTCGCTCGTTCGTTCGTTCGTTCGTTTATAAATACATACGTACTTACGTACTCGTATATTGTGAGTGTGTATCTTTGCAAGTCTGGAGTTTTCATGCCAGAGCATCTTATCTGCAGTTTCTGGTCGATGGTCAGCTTGTTGCCTGATTGTATTGTTGGTTGGTAAGTTGATTTCGAGTACATGTTGAAGGTGGTTGCTGGTGTTATCCATTGCCCCTTTTCAGTCGTTTTAGTTTTTTTTTATTTGCTCGTTTAATGCATTTCTCATAATCATGTAGTTGTTTGTCATTGATTATGTTGACCAGTGGTCATTTAGAACATTCGTACACACAATTTTGGTAGCGCCATTCGTATTTAATATTTAATTTAAAATTTATTTCCATGTTATTTGAGTTTTGATGTTTTTTCTTTTAATATTATAAATGGCAGCAATATCTGCCAGCTACTTGTGAGAATTTGCGCTTAAGGAAATTTTGTAAAAAGAAATAATTGTAAGTTGAACTTTAATAAAACAAACAGACACTGGTAACTGCTCCTCAGGGTGTTTACATTTTGTATGAAAGAAGAGCAAATCTGGAAGCGTCTACATTTAACGCTGGTTTCAAAAGTAGCTTTCATTTAAAGCAGAAATAAAAAACTTAATATATGATATCTTTAAAGTTGTATAATTGTAGGGTGTAGACGGCTTACTTCATGGGTGACTTTTCCACCCACTTCGTTCCTCGAATGGATTTCATGCATTCGATTTGTAATTTAAGACTACCTTACTTGCTTTGAGTAACACTAGCCTTTATCTTGGCTATAGTGATTTTTATAGAGATTTTAGAAAATTATCGGCCTTCTTCTTCATCGCGGAGTCTCTTGTAATTGCTACCAATTGTATTAGGCTGAGATCCATTATGGCATTCTCATTTAACCTCTCCCCCTCATGCCGGGCTTCATTATCAATCTCTACCGGTATCTGACTGAAACTAACGAATTATCTATTGCAGATTCCTCCCTTGGCCAAAAAAAAAACCGCAGTATCTTCAGGGAATTCATATAAGTCTACACAGAGCTCCATATGCACGGATAAGTTTGTATTAAAACTGAAATCGGCTGGTACCCAGAGTTCGCATAGTAAAGGCAAAGCACCCTCTTGTCCACGCTTCCCTGGCTTATGCTGTTCCACCGCGGATTAGGGATTTTTATTAGAAACTGTTAACTTCTCTTCGCTTGACTTATTTAGCCAGACTCCAGAGACTGTAACCTGTTACCAGCGGACACCACTAAGAAATATAAGTCAGAACTTCTGACAGTGCAACTAGTTACTAGTTTGCCTGCCAGCTGACGGTCTATCTAAAGTACCTTACTGGCTTTTGTGCGAGTGGCTCTTTGAGTAGTATTCGAGATTTCTTCACCTATTTAGATTTAACAGGTTTACTCATTGTTTGACCTTAGCTCGCATTAGGCCTTTCTGCAGTACAACACTGGACTCTGGTCTACAGAAATTCACAGCAGATCCCTTTTTTTGCTAGTTCATCTGCTACTTCTTCCCAGCTATGCCTGGCCTGTGTGTCCCTTGACCCACATTAACATTACCTCATTAACCGAGGCACATTTGTTTACTTTGAAAACACATTCCAGCGTTGTATAACCGACTGGTTGTCGAGCGCAATGAGAACCAATCTTACATGCAGCCGACTTTCCACCAGGTGATCATCCAATGCATGCAGCAACCCAAGCAATTCTTCGTGGTGAATGGACACTAGACTCATGTACATGTTCAGCTCAGCTGCGTATACACCTGCTCCTGTTCTGCCGTCTTTAAAGTTAATAATTTAGATTAAAAAATATGAGGATGAGTAGAGTTACACTCAAGATGTGGGACTTGTAATGAGTCGTTTTATCGCTAACGGTGAGTTTTTGACCAAACCGAATGCGATTTACGCCGGAACTGCAATGTTATTTTTTGAGGTTTCTTGAAATCACGTGCTTATGCTGAAAAACCCCCGCCTCGAAGGAAGCCATCCGAAGAGTAGAGCAAACTATTCCACGAGAAATGTTACTATATTAAAAGCGTGGAAGAAATATTCTTTAATTATAAATTATTATAGTTATATCAAGTATATTTATTTGCCACAATTATGGAATATTACGAACCATTTCTACTGAGAGGTGCCGGACCGCCCGGAAACGTCTGGAAATATATGCTCAAGCGGAACGGAGTCATATACGTTTGCTACTTCATGTTTTATAAGATTTTCTTAAAATTCCGAGTTTGTAGAACATATTGTTAAAAAAAAATTCTTGGATCAATATGTAAAAATATTTGGCCTTATGAAAACCATACAATTCCCAGTAAACACCTTGTACAAAAGGTGGTAATGTTCTTTTGCTGTAATTTCTTCATGAATGAAAAACGTTAGTTCTGCTATTTCATAAAGTGTAGAAAATGATACGGGCGAAGTGGCCTTCGCAAGAATAGAGGCTATACGGGTTCGACTTATGACATTCTTTACCCCTCTACACAGAACTTTTCCGATAAATTCTCGTACTCTTGACAAATATTGTATTTGAGTGAAGGGCTTGAAGAGTCGTGGTCTTCAAACCAACCTTGACAAGGGACGATGGATATTCGTTCAAAATATCTATATTAAATCATCCTGGCGCAACATCAAACCAATCTTAGGTTTTTTAAAATGGATTCGTTAGTTTGAAAACCCCCACAGAAAGAAGTACGGATGGGTAGAATCGGGCGATCTTGTCGGTCAGTGGGGTCCCGGACATAAAAGTCTTCAGAGTTACGGTTGTGGGTCATGCAGTGTTGCTCCATTCCTTCATCCTGTTGAAACCACATGTTCTCCAGTGCCGTTTCATCCAATAAGAGAAGGAGAGAGCCGATTATGCCTCCAGCATAATTTGCACACCAAGCAGTAACTCTAAGCGGGTGTAATGGGCTCTTCGCAAGTTATACACGGACTTACAGAAGCGACAATTCTGCTTATTCCAATATCCATTGGGACCGAAATGGGTTTCATAGCTCATAATGATTTTCAATAAAAATGTGTCTTGCTAGTGGTCTAGCTCCAGGATGGCTTGAACGTAGGTTAACGCGTTTAACAGCTGCACTTTTTTAATGAACGACTTCAAGTTTTTTATTAAAAATATTTATGAACACCCGCGATTGATGCCCATTGCGTAGCACGTGGTCTGTTCGATAATACGGTGCCCTCCGTTATTCACAGTCGGACTCGCCAGACTTACCAGCATCTCGTGTTATCCTATACTCCTCAAGGAGAGCGGCTAAACGCCATAGTGTTTGGTGTCGAACAATCGGGAAATCTGGCTCGAAATTCACGCCTCGCAGATTAAGGCATATAGCGATCCATATTTTATGGAGGTGTATTTTGTATCTGTTTACTTCACAAATGCTGCAAAAATTATAGCATCTTACCTTGAGGCGATGTTTTTTGCGCCGCCTTGTGTAAAGAGAAGTATCATCTAGTATTTTCTTCATTATATTTTTATTTTATAATTTAACATTGATTAAGTATTAATGAGGATTTTTAATGAATACAAGACTTAATTTATTTTTCAATTGATGAGTTTTTTTTTCAATAAAAGATTAAAATTGTAAAAATACAAAGAAACTGAAAAAATTAATAGATTAATAACTAATCAATGAAATTTAAGGGTATTGGCTAATGGCTTAGGGGTTTTCTGTTGTTAATAACATATGCGAGGCTCAGTGGGAAACTTGGCACTAATATTCAACACCCATGCAGACAGACAAATAAATTTATAATAAATGATATTTTTAAAATCAGTTTTATTAAATTTTTAGTTATTTTTCTTTGTGAGTTTTATATTCTATTCTTCTATATATTGTTTTTCAATTTTCTTCGCTGAGATTTGGAAGCGTCGAATTATGGGGCATTGAAAGTATACCAGTATGTATAAGAAGAGAATGAAACAAATGTTAAACATTTTTTGTGTTGTTTTGCTTCTATTGTTGTTTTGGTATTTATTTGTAGCTTGTTCCTTTTTATTGATAACTAATTTCTTTCAAACGTTTTCTTTTACAGAATATTACATACTTTATGCATGTACAAATTTGAAACATTAAATTTTTTTATTCTTCGTTTGGTTTGTTTATTTTTTTATTTAAGAAAAAGGTCGATGAGGTTTAACGAGTTAAGTTAATTTTTTTAAGCTTTAATTTTATTTTATTGAATCTTTGTAAAATAAATTTGCAATTAAATATTATTTATAAGTTGTTACCAATGTAATAATTAATTTATTGTTGTCAAATCTTAATAAAATAGGCTCAATGTGTCAATCCGCGAAACTGTAATAAATTGCTTACAAGAATGTTGGGATGGATCACTAATTGGTTTACGTTTTTAGGCGTGTATGTTTTTGCTTCTTCCTGGATAGTGGGAACTACTAGATCTCTGTGAATATCTACATTTCTTATATACAAGGGGGCACATACGATAAGTATTAAAATTCTAGATTGTATTCTTTGTAACTTCTGGATGTTTGATGCCATATTGGTTTTATAACGGTTTTGTATAAAAGGACTTTGTATTCCAAAGGCAAGGGTTAGGAAAGACTTATTAATCAGTATAGTCGATTTGTTCCTATTTTTATGGCTGTTATTTATGAATATGAATATGGCAGGACCAAGTTAAGCGCCACGTGATGTAGTTAGATGGATACCTAACTACATCACGTGGGTTTCCGCTGGAACGGTGGTATTTGTTATTGTTAATAGTGGACGATTTTTTCTTTTGAGGGAAAACGCTACATTAGCACATTTCGATGGATTTAACTGTACACTTTTTTAACCAATCTTCTAGCTCATTAATATGAGAAACACAAATAAATGCAGTGTCATCTGCAAACGTTGGCGTATATGTATTTGGGCTTGTTTGCATATCCGCTATGTAAATAATATATAATAGTGGACCTAGTATACAACCTTGTGATGAGGGATGCTCAGACACCCATTGCGGAAGGTGTTATACACAATGAGTGTATGGAGAACGACATCTGCATTTTTACTGATGGTTCTCTTATGAATGGCGGGAGCAGTTGTATTCTTAGCTGAGCTGAACTGTAGTCTGCGTCTGGAGAAATACGTGTCAGTTTACCAGCCATAATTGCTTGGGTTGCTGCATGCGTTGGATCATCTGCTGGAAAGGCGAACGCATGAATGGCGGGAGCAGGTGTATTCTTAGCTGAGCTGAACTGTAGTCTGCGTCTGGAGAAATACGTGTCAGTTTACCAGCCATAATTGCTTGGGTTGCTGCATGCGTTGGATCATCTGCTGGAAAGGCGAACGCATGGAAGGAAGGTTTTCAATGCACTTGAGGCAAGTGAACGTGTGCTCCTACCTAGTGCTGGAATGTGTTTTAAAAGTAAACAAATGTGCCTCGGTTAATGTGGTAATGTTATTGTGGGTCAAGGGACATACAGGCACAGCTGGGAAGAAGTAGCAGATGAACTAGCAAAAAAGGGGATCTGCTGTGAATTTCTGTAGACCAGAGCCCAGGGTTGCCCTGGGGAATGTACGAGTGGGAGCTAAAGTCCTTTAATGGGTAAACTCATTACACCTGAAAAGGTAGAGGGAGGCTAACACATGCAGACAGGCTCGAATGGTGCTCAAAGAGCCCCTTGGCAGAAAGTCCAGCAAGGTGCTCAGATATAATTGGGCTACCTTAAGCTGGATCATTACGTTAGTGATAGGGCGTGGAAACTTCTAGTATCATCTGGCCAGGAAGAAAATCGAAGAAGATCATACTGGCAGACTGCGTCTGGAAGAGCCTGAGACAATAGCGTGACTCCGTGATGAGGAGAAGTGTTGCCAGTTACCAGTCGACAGTCTGAAATCCCTATAGTCAAGAAAAAAGGCTAGGTCTAGCACGAGACTCAATTGAAAGTATGGTAAAGGTAAAATTTGGATTTTAAAGCACCAATCAGGAGCGACTGGTGCGAGCCAATAGAACATAGCCGCCGTGGCGGAACAGCTGAATTGAGCGTCGTCAGCAAGTCAACCCAGCATACTTTGCAGTTTGATTTTGCTATACATTCGTATAAGATTGTGCTTACCAAGGGATTGAAACGTAACGACAATAGAAAACGTTGTGAGTTCGCTAATTGGACGCAGACAATATTCGCCGGAAACTCCGATCAACATCTTCTTGGACAAGGCTTATTTTTGTCTCGGCAGTTATGTCAACAAGTAAAATTTTATTGGAGTAAACACAATCGACAAGTGCTCCACCAAGCAATAATGCGTCCACAAAGATTGACTTCTTCGGTGCAACACGACGGACCTTGTCTCTTTCGAAACGATAAAAGAGACACCGTTACAGTCAGAGCCTATTACCACTAGATCTCATCGATATATCCGAGCTGTAGTTGTAATTAGATGCCACCACTTTTCATACAACTGAGGAAATGCTCGACATCATGGCACCCTTCGATTATTTTCTCTGGGGCTACGTCAAGTTCTTAGTCTAACCTAATAAGCCAACCAGTTTTAAAGAGCTCGAGGACGAAGTCATAAAACCGATTATTTGAAGATTTGACAGCAAAGCTGAGGTGACCATTTAAACAATGTGCTATTCCATACATAATCGCATAAAAGGAGCTGCAAAATAAAGCCAGCAACGATTTGATATCTCACACTGTTTGTGGTTTATTTAAATTTCTATTTCTATCGTTCCTATCTTATAACCCGGATCGAACCGGATTGTGTACAGACCTTGTGCTTGATAAAATCTACGTACTACGATTTCTCTTTCAAGAGCTTAATACATCAATAGATAGCATCACAGAACAAGTCAAATTCGTTAACGTACCGTTTAAATTCTCTGCAGAGATCCTTCCAGTCAGAACGCAATACATCCCCCGAGTCCCAGTTATTCACTACGGAGGATGATAGAAACGGTGGACCATTTTCTATGTAAACATAATGCTTTGTTAGACAGTAAACCTTAACTACATATTAAATTTCATTACGAACGAATACAGAGTCTCGCAATCCTTTAATAGGTTTTGCGGATTCACTTCATTCAAGAATGTAATCGTACATGTTTCGGACTGGCTTCCCCATAGACTTATACTCGTATACTGAAATGAATTCTTTTGTAGCACCTTGAAATAAGTCTACATTAACAAAACCTCTTTTGTTTAACATTTAAGTCCGAGATTTATAAATTTTTATTTAATTGCTTAAACGCTACTGAGTACCTGCGTAAGCCATTGTGTAGACATTTAATCATGTTGACTTAATTGCATAATACACCAAATCAATTTTTAACCTTGAAATCACATTATCCAAACATTTAAAGCCATTAAATATTTATCGTGTTTCAACAAAATAAATAAAGAAAAAACAAAATACAGTCACGATATTGAAATGACAGTGTTAAACAAGGACAAAGGAGAGCAAAGTACTATTTAATCGTTAATGGTTTGTTAAAATTGCAATGATTTGTTAAAAAGTATTTGAACTCTTTAGGGGGCTTTTAAGAATGAAATACGAATACGCTTGCAGAAGCTCTTTTAAGAACATGTCAAATAGCATGTCTTGAATATGATTCCGGCAGCAACTATATCAAGCAGATGAGGTTTACTTCTAGTTGGGAGATTTGCGTTTCTTGTCTTGTTTCTCATGACACCAAGTGTTTTAGAACTCAACGGTGAATTCAAGAAAATACACAAGTTAAATAAGATATATAAGGGCTTACTTTAAAATCTTTTAAATGTAAAATATAAAAATGCATTTTTATTTTCATATTTGTTTCCCTTAGAGGGCAAAATTGTCCACCAATCACAATAACTAATACCACCGTTCCAGCGGAAACGCACGTTAAATATTAAGGTGTCCACCTAGATCGGCGCCTAACTTGGTCCCGTCACATTGAGGCGAAAATAACGTCCATAAAGCTTCGAACAAATTAACTGCATTGGCTAATAAGTCCTAACTCAACTTTGACTTTGGAGTATAAAGTCCTTTTATACAAATCCGTTATAAAGCCAATATGGTCATACGGTATTCAGCTGTGGGGTACTGCCTGTGCATCAAACAGGATTTTACGTCATATCGTCTGCGCCCCCTGGTACATAAGAAATGAAAACATACATAGGGATCTCAAAGTTCCCACTATCCACGAAGAAGTTAAAACGTACACGTCCAAATACGTGAACAAACTAGTCGCACGTCCCAACACTCTAGCACGCAATTTATTGCAATTTGACGGCCACCAGAGACTAAAAAGAACTGACACATTGAGCCTGGCGAGGCGGATCTCTCTACACAATAGGAGATCGATTTTTAAGATTTGAATACAAAAAATTAGTTATTACGTTGGTAATAACTAGTAAATAATAATTTAGAAATAAGATTTGAATACTTATTGTGAATTTCTTTTAATAGAAAGATTCAATAAAATAAAATAAAGTGTAAAAAAAAAATATTTGTTTCCAAGGACTCTTTGGATGGACTTATCCAGTCCTAATTGCGAAAATAGCGTATATTTTTCGAAATTGTTATTTTGTTGCGTAATTGTTATGCAGCCTTCCACACGTCGTCTGAATCGAAATAATAATGGTTACAGAAATACAAGCCTTTAAATTTTAACCTAAAGACAGCCTTGTGCGTGTCCTCAAAAGTAATATAAAAAAAATATGAGTGTCATCGAAGAATTATCGAAACAAACAAATAAATTAATTATTAAAGGAAATCAATATTTTCTTATGTAACAATTGTCAATCCGTCATTTTAATGTGGAGATAGAACCATGAATAACTTTTCTATCACGACCATGCATGCTCAAAAAAATTTTTACTAATCCATAGCCTTGGTTTTTGCTCACATGCATGTACGCTCACGTACATATAATGAAAAATAACCTATAGTTACGAGATACTCAAGGAACAAAATCAAATTAATTTTTATATTTTTACTAGTAAAACTTTTCTAAATATTTCATACAAACTTGCAGTCGATAATGCACTACTTTTGCTTATATTTCATAACTTTCTAATTGGTTTTCAGAAATTCCAAGCCTATGCAAGCTCACGCCTGCGAATTTTTTAGGACTCACGCTCATGCACTATAGCATAATTCGATCGAAAAATTATCCACGAAATTAGACAAAAATTACAAAAAAAAACCTTTCCCTGTAAAATTAGTTTTCTGTGGGTTATGTTACTTTTTCGGTCACGCGAAAAGTAACTGACATAAAAAAATTCTATGGAGACTTAATGTGAATCTTATCGATAACTTCATTATCAAATTCACAACAATTTGGAATAAAGTAGAAAATCTTGTCCTTTAAAATTTGTTTTTTGTTGGGTATGTTATTTTAGCATTTAGGCCTCGTTATGTTAATGTACGTGGCCGTTTACTAGGTAGTATTGCTTGGGTTGCTGCATGCGTTAGATCACCTGCTGGAACGTCGAACGCATGGAAGAAATGTTTTCAATGCACTTGACAATCATTCGGTTATAAAACACAAGAGGCAAGTGACCGTGTACTGCAAGCTAGTGATGGAAGGTTTTCTAAAACTAAACTGATTTGCCTCGGCAAATGAGGCAAGAATTATATGGTTTAAAGGACACATAGGCACAGCTGGGAGTAAATGGGGAGAGGAACCAGCTAATAATCGGATCTTCTGTCGAGTAGAACCCACAGTTTCACTGGAGAATGAGTGCGAGCAAAAGTCCTGTATTGGGTAGACCAATTAGACCTAAAAAGACAGGATCGAATATATATATATATATATATATATATATATATATATATATAATAGGAGTGCAGAGAACGTTAAATTGGTAGCACTGATTCGTGCCGGCAGCTTTGAACTCTCTCAATAGGAGTTAGTTTCGTTTGCTATTGTATCATAAATAAGCCCACGCCGGAGCAACGTCTAAAAACTGTTGGAGTTTATTTTGAAAAACATGTTTCTATGTGCGAAACTTACCGGGTATTTTGGGTACGTACATACTGTGATAAGCCAGAAGCAATTGGGCAAGTGGATGCTATTATTCTACGCTGTTTTTGAAATACACACCCAACAAATTGCTTGAACAGACTTTTTAGATTTACCTCGTATAAAAAGTAATCCGTAGTACTATACAGCAGAGCTGGGAAATAAAATACTCTTTGAATCTCTTTAAATTACATCTTTTTTTAAGTAAGTTTTTGGTTTTAAGTACAATTTACCATGAGTTTCCTCCACACGTACAAATTTGTTGGTTTCTTGCAGCCATGTTAACGATTTTCTTGTTTTTTTTTTTGGCTATTTTTGCATTTGACTTGTTTCTGCTTCTAGTACTCACTAGTCTGTGTGGTTAACCGAAGCACGGCTCCGTTGGACATCAAATCGTCAACTTGAATGTGGTTTTTACATGATTTTGTGCTTGCTTGCCCTCCCATAGAGGCACCGCAGCACGCGCCTCTACCGATATATGTATAATAAACATAAAGTACTCGTCCATAGCATACAGATTTGCAAAAACCCTCAATTCACTCACGTACCAAAAACACAAAGTGTGCATAATATTGAAATAACATAAATTCTCTCTACTTAGAGAGTTTGGCATAAAGGAGTCAAAAGCATGAGTATTATGAATGAATTAACAAATTATGTATGTTTTTAAGTACGTGGCTTTTTTTGTTTTTGTCCAATTGTGAGCTCTGTCCTAGAGTTTTTCATTTCAGTATTCACAGTAATAATAATTTTATTTAATTGTACCCTTTGTTTTTGTTCACAGATGAAGTTTTGGTTTCTTGCTGTCATCTGTGGTGTCAACTGTCACTCGTGCCTTTATTTAATAGAGCGCGAGCGCTCATTAACAACTCTTAACAAAAAAGAATACCACACTATGGTTTCCTTCCGGTGTGTTTGGTAATGCTACGTTTACGTTTTGCATACTTTTGTGCGTATGCAACCGAGATAGAGCGAGCACTCACTCGTATGATCATTTCAGGCTGGCATTCAAGCCGTCTGCGTTTTACATACATACATACATATGTACATATGTATGTATATATGTATATTATTTAAATTAAATTGTATTTCTGTTCAAGCTGTGCTAATTATTCATTTTTAGACTTTGTAGTTTTATATGCAACTTACATAAATAAGAAATGATTAGTGAGTTGTATTATTATTTTGATTATTCGTTAATTTTTCATTAAATTATATCAGGATTAATGGGGATATTAAAAAATTGGAGGTTTTTTTGTAGAATACTATACGTTGATATAGGAAAACACAGGACTTGTTTTATGTACTTCGTAAAACAGAGTTCGTAACTACGTGGATCAAGATATGTGAGAAAAATGTTTGAGTGAATGGAAAGAAAAACACTCTACCGAAAAAAATTATTTTTAGGAAATTTTTTTGATCTCAACTCATTTGTTTTTTACATAAAAAGAATAAAACCCTAAAAACACCACTGTGGGCAAAAAATAGTAGGACTTTTTAATTTAAATTTCGCACGGAAGTCCATTCGTCGAAACATCTGTGGCAAATATCACATCAAAGTAATCATTAGTGTTTAGTATACGCTTGTCTTTCTGAAGTACAACAAAACGCATTTGGCGATTTTTACAATGAGTGAAATTATTCAACAAAGAAGTTCTATTAAATTTTGTGTGCGGAATGAAATTTCTGGTGCTGAAACGTTCAGAATGTTGCAAAAGGCCTTCGGTGATAATTGTATGTCGCGAGCAAGTGTTTTTGATTGGTACAAATTATTCAAAGAGGGTCGAGAACGAAGCCGAAAATCCACGTCAAAGCAAGTCAAAAATCAAGGTCTTGTTGACAGTTTTCTTCGATCATCGAGGTGTGGTGCACCCCGAATTCCTTCCGACCGGCCAAACTGTCAACAAGGAGTACTATTTGAGTGTTATGCGTCGTTTGCGCGAAGCTATTCGTAAAAAGAGCCCGGAAATATGGGCCGACAACTCTTGATTTTTGCACCACGATAATGCACCGTAGCATACCGCATTGATTCTTCGTGAGTTTTTCGCCAAAAATTCAATCAATATCGTTCCACAACCACCGTATTCGCCTGATTTAGCTCCGTGTGACTTCTGGCTGTTCAGCAAAACTCAAGCGACCGTTCCGGGGAAACCGTTTTGAGTCAATTAAAGACATTAAACGTGAATCCCTACGCACATTAAAGGCTATTCCGGAAATTGACTTTAACAACCGTTACGAGGATTGGAAAAAACGTTGGCATAAGTGTATTGCAGCTGGGGGGGATTACTTTTCGGGGGACGAAATAGATTTGGCAGAATGAATAAAGAAATTCAAACTTATGAACAAAGTTTTACTATTTTTTGCATACAGTAGTATTGGCCTGTATTTCATTTAATTTCAAAAAATTTTTACGGTTTGGCACAAATTTTCAACTATGCTGTATTTTTTTTATGGAACTAACTTAAGGCATTTGAATTAAATTTTTCGGATATTTTACGAGAAACGCAAGAAACAGATTATGAAAAATAAAACCCTAAAAGAAAATACACTCTCGATCAGATGATTAGAGCCATTTAAATTTTGATTTTTAGCGGTCCATATCTTTTTGCATTTTTTGTTGACAGCGAAAATTTTACTACCACCGGAAAGAGCCTTTTCTTAGGGTTATAAAACCAAAAATAAATCTTAATTTTAACATTATCTTGAAATTACTTTTCCTGAAAAAAAAGAACAATTTTGTTTGATGTGGTTACATTGGGTACAATAAAAGTTACAATTTCTTATAAAACAAATAGCTGAATGAAATGGATTTCTATGCCGCTACTCACGTTGTTCTTTGTGCCTTTAAACTGATTTTGTGTCTACAGTAAACATTATTTATTTAACCCAATACTCAAGCCAAATGGAATATGATAGTGAATATTTTTTTAAAATATTATATTCTTCCCTTTTTTCCTTGGGTTAGTACGAAGTTAACACCACTCTTAGTTTTTGTTATTGCATTTTTTCTTATCATATGCGTTTTTGCTTCAGCCATTCATCGATCGGCAATGAAAGTATCGTATGTATTTCTGTTTTAACCCGGTTGAATCTATTTTAATATTGAAAGGCTTCTCATTCCAGGAGTCCTTAATGATTTGAATTAGCTACCTTATCGTCGTATTGTCCTCGTATTTATACCCCTTTCGGGAATGCCAACCGCAAACATTTTTAATTTCGTTTAAGGCGAGGAAATATGGTGGCCAATTAAGAAGGCAAACATTTTGGATAGAAATGAATTCTAGGATCTTATTCCAGAATTCATGCAGTTGGTCCACAAATAATATTTAGTTTATGGAACATAACCTTTCAAGTTTCTCGTGCCATTTTTTTAACTTTGAAATTCTGAATCGATTGTGCCGTAATACGTTATAGCACCCAATACCGTTAATTCCACTTTCTCTGCTTCTTAATTAAATATCCCATGTCATATGCTTTCTAGCAAATAGTTATCGATTTTCTTTACCTGCAGCTAGCAATGGCTCTCTTCCGCGTTGAGATATTTTCCGGGATACTAGATTGAGACTTGATTTTTCTTTTGGGTTAAGTTGAAGCGGTTGGGAAATCCCCAGGTTTCAGTATATTTCATGTATACGAACACAGTTTTGAAGCTTCGCCCAATTTCCCACAAACTGACTGGTTCGATAGAAATATCCATTTCCATTTCCGCTATATTTTATGTACTTTTCCCGCAAATTTTTTAATAATGTTTATTAGAAACTAATATGTTTCTTCATTGTTTGACGTAACTTTCTAATATGTTTCTTCATTGTTTGACGTAACTTTCTCGAACTACAATTATTAATATTAAAGTAATTTAATTTATAGGCGTAAGTTCGACGACGTTTAGTTTGCACATTTCAGTGTTCGAGAAACTTCTATGCTCTCCAAAAGGGTCATGCAAAAAGACGTAGACTGGTACCTGGTCTTAAATTAAAGCATTGCCTTTTAATAGCGTCATGGAAACTTGCCAACCAAAACAGTTTTCGTGAAGAATTTGTGAGGGTGCGTGCTAGAGAGGGGTTTCCGCTTGGGCTAAATTCATCGGCAAACAGAAAGAATTTATAAAGTTTCCAAATACGGAATCAAGTCGGAGGAGAATCATGGAAGGGTTTAAAACATTTAGATCCTTCCGTTTTCCTACGTCTTGAGTTGTATTGATGTGTGTATCACAGCCATCGCTAAGATGGAAATAAACTATTTAATGTAGTATATTTTTTTTTATTATAATTAAGCGAATAATTTAGTTAATTTATATTTTTATTCTTTCAATTAAGAAAGAAAAATCTATTTTTATTCACACGATAATATTTAGAATACTGAAAAAGTTCAGTTACTAGGCACTAGCAGAATGGAGTACAAACGTTTGCTGTTCCTATCTACTGAGTGGTGTCTATTGCAAACATAATCTATTTGACGCATCTAGTGATCAAAATTTAGTTGCTTATAGTTTTCATATTTTTGACCATTTTTCTATTTTGGGTTAGAACGAATTTTGCCCCACTGTAATCTTTATTCGTTGTATTCTATATCGTACTCTACTATATTAAAAAGAAAGCTGAGTAGACAATATTTGGCCGAGTAAGACACGTTTCGCTGCGGAGCGAAGATGCAACTGTCCTAGGAACGGCAAATAATAGTTGTAACTAATTGTGTATAGGCCACATCAATTATAACACTACTTACTAACTTAAGTGGCTCTACAACCTTTAGTCGGTCTTGGCATGCATAATAAATGATTTCTAAACACTTCGGTCTTGAGCGTGCTGTCTCCACTTTGTGATACCAAGGATTTTCACATATTCTTCCATATAACGCCTTTCTGTCAGGACCGTTCGTTTCCATTCGACCACAGTGTCCTAGCCAGCGCAATCTATGTTCGTTCAACACCTGCACTCTCGCTTCGCATAGATGGGCTCATAATATTTACGAAGGATCTTTCTTTCGAATACACCCAGCACTGCTTTGTCCGTTTTCGCAAGCACCCATGTTTGAGCGAAATATAGAAGCTAAATTGCTGAGATCATTCTTCTGGTTTATGGCAGATTGGGAGTATATAAATTGCTCTACTAGTGTGCCTCTATCGCAATTGCTAACATAATCCATTTTAGACGACTCTAAATTCATAAAATATTTATTATAGTCCTCCCGACTATATTTTCCGCATACGCGAGGTGGATGTGGCCTTTGAAGTTAATTATGCCCGCTTTAGTTGCCTTTGCGTTTTCTAAAATGTTCTCTATCAAGATGTTGAAGAAGTTGGGTGATAAGCTGTCCCCTTGCCTCTTGTAGTAGTGAATGGTGCGGAGAGGTCATTTTCTATTTTAACTGAGGATTTCGAGTCACTCAGTGTCATTCTGCAAAGGCGTACACGTTTTGCTCCCATACGCAAACATGCTTTTGATTAGTTTTTATCTTATCGGAGCGTCAATTGCAGTCATACAATCGATGAAAAGGTGCTATGTATCGATTAGCTTCTCGTGGGTTTTTTCCAGGATTTGTCGCTGAGTGAAAATTAGGTTGATGGTTGATTTATTCGGGTTGAAGCCACGCTGATAAGGCTGGATCAAATCGGCGACTTTGGGCTTCAATCGTTTATAGAGTACACTTGAAAGTAATTTAGATGCGATGGATAGGAGACTTGTGGCTCGGTAGTTGCCGCAAACGGTCTCGTCTTCTTTTTTGTTGACCGGACATTGTATACTGAGGTTCCAATCATCATGCATGCGTTCTTCTTTCCAGATTGTGCAGATTAGCTCGTCTCCTCCGGCCTTATACAGCTCTACCAGTGTTCCATCGGCTCCTGCAGCTTTGTTGTTCTTTAGCTATTTAGGGGGGTGTACATTCAAAACCATCTTCTATGACCGATTGCGGGGTTAGATCTATAGCCGCCAGTAAAAAAGATAAGTGTTCCTTCCAAATCCTCAGCACACTCGACGTATCGGTCTTCATTTTCATCTCAACACGAAGTTATCCCAGTGGACGTGTCTTTTGTCTTGTGTTTGGCGTGCACCTAGAATTTGCTGGCACCATATCTGTAACCATTAAATTCTATCTGCTTACATTTTCGCCTTTCCGCTCTTCCCTTGCTCAATGTTCGATATCGCTCTAACATTGCTCGCGTCGCCATAGGCGCTAGTGTTGCCTCGTATGATACGTTTTTATCTTCTGTGGCGGCTCTACACTCCTCGACGTAACATTCATTTTCTTTCAGGCCTCTTTCTGAAACCAATTTCTTTTTCGTTGGCTTATGTCACAGAGTCTAGGGTATGTTGCCATATAGCCTTTCACCTAGCAGTCTGTTGTGAAAACAGCCTCCCGAAATGTTCGTACGTCCAACACGTTGGATGCATGTCTCCCCTGAACTTTTCCGACGGTTGGGCCAAAGATACCCCACATAACATTAATTGTTTATAAATATGTGTGCTATAAAATCCGTTCTCCTTAACCTTATTCCAAACACATTTAACTCCATATTTTCCTAATACATGTCAAAATTAAACTTTTGTCAATGGCCAACGTTTTCGCAAAATAATAAAATAACTTCGAGATGTACTCGGTTATATAAATTTAGCTTGCATTAAAATAAAATAGGAATATTAAATAATAAATAAATAATGAAATAAGTAGCGTACGGTTTGTTATATTCGTATGCAGCAATAAGGCAAATAATGATTTTTATAATAAATAAATCGTGTGAACTTAATGCAACATTGGGGGTCCATACGAGTTCATAAGTTTGTTCTTGCTGTTTTTTTGTTTGTCGTATATTTGAGTTGTTTTTTTTCTCTTGGTTTTTATTGTTTGAATGGCAAATTCGAATAAATAAATTGATTTAGTAAGCGAATGAAGGAAGGCATGAATGTGATATGATGCTTATGTTTTTGTTTTTCTAGTGTTTAAAAGCACTTCAGAGAGAAAAAGCTCGCCAAAGTTTAATGAAAATAAAAACAAACAAAAGCGCAGTTAGAAACACAATTCTTTTTTTGTTTTATTTAATTCAAACTCAAATTTGTTTTGTTTCTTCATTATTACTGTTGATTGTTTTGTTTTTATTTAGTCAAAGGAAAAAGCGAAAAAAAGAAAAACTACAACAAAACTCGTGCTTATTTATACAAACGGGTAAAAACACGCACACCACACAAAACAAAAGAATTTGAAAAAACTGTCAAAATGACAGTTAAGTTGGTTGTCAAAGTGAACAAAAATTATTAAGTACACAATACAAGGGCATCGATTAACAACAAGAACAACAACAGCCGCAAACATATAAATACGAAAACTGTGGTGAGCAATCAGTCAGCCAGTCATTTATTCATAATCATTCAGTCAGTCATTTGTTCGTTCCGTTCTTCATTCGGATTTACTATGAATTGATTTGAGTTTCCGCTTGAATAAATTGTTGTTTAACCTTTTTAAATGTGCATTTTATTTTATTGTTCTTTGCCTAATAACACAATCCAAGGTTGTTGAATTTTAAATGTTTTATAATCTGTTAGATATTCCTTTGGAAATCTTGGCAAGTCAATCATCAAGTGGAAAACTTGAAGACCCCTTTTATGCTTGACTTTCCTAAAAATTGACTTGGTTGTGAAAACGAAAACTCTTAAGCTTTTCTGTTGAAATAGAGGAAGCTTAAGGATTTCAAAAGTGATATATGCATATCTAAGACAGGAAGAGTTTTATTTTGCTTCAAAGATGTCTTGATGGAATACCCGTCTGCTCCAAGTGAATTGATATCCTTTTGATCCTTGAAGAAATTAGGTGGTAGTATTCTCGACGGTGTCCAAACGTTTAAAATTGAATGCAGGACTTGTATTCTTAAATCCTTCGTCAAGTTTGGTTTGGAGGCAAACTGGTTTCAGCTATGTGCCCTGTCTACTTCAGTGCTATTGTGCGCCACGAGTTCGTGTTAATTTGTTCCTGTTTTATTGTTTATCAAGTAGCCATCTGCGAGGTGTGAACAGGGAAAGCTCGTAGGTGGGGTGTTTTTTTTGTGTAGGGGTTGGTGATACGTTAGTGATTACTGAATTATGAGTTTGGTTATTATTGTGTAGCTGTGTTTTTTATTGTTTATTGTTTCATTTTGTTTTGGGCCAAATATCTATACCGAATCACCCTGTCGGAAAATAAAACCAAGAATCTTCTTGAAACTACGTTGGAAGCTTCCCGTAAACTTTTTCATATCACCAAGTTTTATGACTAATGATGGGAAAAATAAATCAACAGAGATCTTCGTTTCGCCCAATCAATCTGTCGTTATAAAGTCTTTCCCTATTATAACATTCACAATTACGAACTAAATCATTGAGATCTTCTTACGTTGGATAGTAGGCGTCACTCACTAGATAACAAGTGGTTCATCACTGTATACATAGCATCGTGACCTGATAAATCTATATGTGCAGCTTCGTGCCCAACTAGATTATTTCCAGACTTTTTATAAAACGTGTAATCATTGTGGGCTTCATTTTTACTACGTTCTCTGGAACTAGTATCTAACTAGGTAGTTAGTTAAGTCTGCGTCTTGTAGGGAAAACACATAGAACATGTTCTAATGTTTCCTGTCCTTCCAGACGGAGTCTGCAGGAATTACTTTTTAACACACATATTTTATTCATGTGACAGTTAAGTCTGCAATTTTCGGTTAAAAGTTCAGTGCAGTGTTTAATTTCTTCTGAGATTTAAAATACCCTCTACCTTAATACCTTCCTTCCGCCTGCCGCATGTCTATTTTACCTCTGCAGTATTCGGGTAGATCTTGTTCTTCCCTTTTGGGTGTTATATTATTTGTTGAGCTATTCTTTATTCACTAGAAGGGTGCTGCACCTATGAAAGAGAGTCTGCACACTATTTAGCTCTTAGTTATTAGGGTTAAGTTTAAAGCTCTCCCATACCAACTTGGATTGGAAGGAGTAGTTTGCTAATTACTTTTAAGCTGCACCGAGCTTTAAGGTGTGGACCTCCGCCTGAGATGTGAAAGATGTTTTCCCATTGCAATTACTTTACAGAATTGTGGCCTAACAATTCCCGCTCGAGCATATTATCTTGGACCTATCAGTGCATCATAACTGACAGTCCTG
Source organism: Phania funesta (assembly GCA_963932375.1). Lineage (NCBI taxonomy): Eukaryota > Metazoa > Arthropoda > Insecta > Diptera > Tachinidae > Phania > Phania funesta. The sequence goes on from OZ010652.1 coordinate 103,607,995, forward strand.
CTCTTATTGTTTCCCCAAACAGAGCTTTCACTGATAATCACTTTAACGGCTTGAAAAGTTTAGAATTCTGTTTATCTAGTCGGAGACAGCGAGGCATGGAGAGTTATTTCCTTAAATTATGCTAGATTGTCTAACCTTAAGACCGCACTCGGTGCTATCCTTTTAAATGTGAGATGCAGGGGAGTGAGTCCAGAGATCAGTCCCGACGATGGTTGGGGTACATTCCACAACTTGGTAAATAAAGCCATAGAAATGCAAAAAATAAACTTAGTAAATGTCAAACCTCTCGAAGCTTTTACCGCTGTGTTAGAAAAACAGGACAATTGTAAAGTAACTAATTGGTGGAAGGTATAACTAAAGTCCAAATGATAATAAAAGACAGAGTTTGGTGAAACTAAGTAAAAGTCCCGGGTTAGAAAGTTGAGCGTTCTGACAGGGCACTCAAACGCGCATCGGTATCGCAAAAGGAGAGAGAGCATATAGGGAAGACACAAAATAATGGAACATACAAACGAGATCCCAGCATTACGCGAATGACATATAAACTCAACTTAAAGCCTAACCTCTCTTGTCAATCACGCCAAGAGAATGTAGTACTTGTAACAGCAAGGAGGAAGAAGAGACAGTCGTTCGTCTCCATACGCCAAACTTATCTCGGGACTCCGCTACCGTCGCGAAGATATTTGATTTGAAAATACAAAAATTATATTCCTTCATTAGGAGCTCCAACTGGCTTGATAATGACTCCACAGCGGCAAAAATATAGTGACCATTCCACTGCTACGCTCTACATTAATTACTTGTTTTTAAATCGACACTCTCCAGTTCGTGGTTATTTTCCTTTCTTCTTCCCATTTTCATGCAGGTAACACAAGGGGACTAGATTAGCGGCCAGTTAATCTAACCAACCTAAACTTCGAAGGCAGCAACACGAAGCCAAGAAAAGTTTATTTTAAAGATTGTTTAAGCATCAAATTTTGGGTTGTATCGATAGATCCCATATTTATTCGAGTTATTCTTTTTCTGTTAACAACATTCATTGGTATCCAAATGTACTCGAAAACATATTTCAGACTAAAATGTTTCTTTTTAATTACATTTGCTAATGAATGTTTCTAAATTAAAATATTTATTATATTTAAATAAAACATCTTTTCAATTTGTATGAATTTATCATTTTGTGTGTGCTGCGTTCATTCATTCTATTCATTAATAATTTTTCATAAATAAGTCGGAATGCATTTCACAGTGTGAAACTTTTGTTTAGTTTTTCTTTTATTTTTTTAATTTATATCGTAGACGATTATTAGGGTTTCATGGAAATATGTTTGTTGTTTCAACGGAACGCAAGCTGAATATGGTGGCTGTTAAGGTTGGCGCACTAATGAAAAATTATAAGTTACAAGAGTAATAAATTATATGTAGTTTAAAAAAATACACAATTTATATTTGATAATAATTAAAAAAGTACAACTTAACACCATGAACATGGTTAAAAAAAATTAATTAAGAAAACACAAACAGAAAGAAGCGTTGAAAAAGGGTTGGGGAGGGAGGTGGAACAAGGTAACAAGGGGGAAATTTATGGAAGAGAAATTTATAAATGCCCGTGGAAGGAAAATTATATTTGTTAAAGCAACCAACTTGTTAGTAAAAGAACCATTATTTGATCATGGAATGCTTAAAAAGCTTAGGAGAGAGTAAGTCGATTGAATTTTTCGTATAGGAAGAAGTTAGAAGTTAGGGGCCGGCCGAAATAGATCATTTAAAAGAATTTCAGTAAAAAGATTGCTAAATACTTTCCATTCAATATCCCTTGAAATGAATTATTTCATACAGTGTATCAACCGATAAATTCTAGAATCCTATTTAAAGAAAAGCTGGCCAATATGCCCAGCATTTGCTATTTCCTGCAAGTTTCGTTCGATGCAGATGTGTTCAACACTTACAAAAATTTTTAATTTGGTAAAGTTGAATTCGAGAATGTTAATCTTCGGCAGACTTTTTGTTTTACTCCCTTTCGTTTCGTTTCTCCAACCATTTTCTTATTTCACAAATGTGTGTTGGCCTTAGTTTTCTTATGGCTGGTGTTCCTGGAGCTGTGTGTGCTAGACCATTTGCCCGTTCATTGCTAATCAGCTCATGGTAACCTGGAATGCAAAAGATACGAAATTAACCTTAATTGGGTTATTTTACATGCAATTACGGAGTTCCCACAGACTTTCATCTGGATGGCCCATGTTATGGTCAGGAAGACCATGGTGCAGTTCTCTAACGAATCGAAACAGCCCGTTTTTCACCCTTGTTAAGACCCGTCTGAATAGAAGGGAGACCTCACGAACGGCTGCTTTGTGTCACTACTTATTCAAGAAATCTATCCGGTACTGGAGTTTCACGTGAAGCTGTAACTTCCATTTCAAGTAGCCGGTTGCATAATTGTCTGTCCATAGTATTCTGATGGTATGATTCGTGAACTCGATCCTATTGATTTAAGGGCAGTCTTATTTATATCTTTTTTGAATTTATTTAACTCTCTAAACGAACAATAGATAAAGTTTGGTCTAATAATACTAGTGTGATGACACATGATGATTAAATTACATATATACAGTGAAACCTGCTTTAATGGACAGCTCTTATAACCAGATAGTTCACATAACCCAAAACTGGTTTTTCTCCATCCCAAACTTGACAAAGGATGACGGAAATTCGTCCAAAAAATCTACATCAAAACACCCTGTCGGAATATCAAATAAAGGATTTTAAAAATTTTGTTGAAAATATCTCTCAAAATGGGACAGAAGCGTTGCAGTTCGTCCATATTCCTACTTCCATTTTACCAACTTTGATTCATGGTTGTATTAAAGAAAAGTATGTTGGTACTTCAAGTGATTTTAATATCGAGGATGATATACCAACGTATGCAAATTTACAAGAAGTGTTTTCTCAATCAAATGACTAAAGAATTTTTAAAAATATGTGGAAGTAATTACGCTGAAGGTGACCGTATAAAAAATATTGAAATTAATAGCTATTGCGTAGAGAAGTGAGTCTAAAGACTCTGAAGACGAGGTATACGTAGATATACCTGATTCAACCAATTCATTTTATGAAGCATTAAAACAAATTTTTCGTTGGAAACATTTTGCAAGAGATGACACTGTCGCACTCCAACACATCAGAAACATTGAAAGCGGGTTTTAGACTCAACAGCTATCTATACTGTTTCATTACGCATGTACTTAGATAATGTAATACTTCGGGAGTGGCCCGGACCATTTTCCTTGGGAAATTTTCGAATAAACGGAAAGGAGACAACAAAGCGTCCTGTGTGGTTACAATATGTGGTACGTTTATATAGATCAAAATACCGACCATTATCAGACATATGAGTGACCTGGGAGACTTGATCGAGCTTCCAAAAATGTTGCAACAAAGTATCAGCCTCAACTTTATTTAAAAACGAGGCTATGACTGAATTTGAAGAAGTATTTTCCGTTCATTATCCACCATTTATATTCCAGTTCGCTTACCCGACGAAATTACCGACTAGCCCTCTTTGTCTCAAGAGGTCCTCAACCCTAGTGTCAGGAAAGAACAAGTAACACAAAAAAAAAAAAAATTTGAAGACTTAAATAAATTGTACACTCTACTACACACACATGACCGCCGACAAGACTTTTTAGAGACGGGTGTTGGTCTCTATGTCGCCCTCCCAACCATGTCGCATAGGAAAACTTCCTTTTACTTTTATATTTGTGACCCATTATTCGCTTAATCGCACTGCACTGTTTACCTATTCATTGCCACTGCAAATAATTTGTGGATAAACATCTCTTTCGAGTAGCAGGTCCACATGGAAAGTTTAATGTAGACTAAAGTTGGCCAAGGGTAACTCGGAAAAGTGTGATTTACTGAAAGCCGGGTGGTAAGCTAATTGTCCATTAAGTTTCCCATAATGTCAATAGTCATAGTGACCATCGGTTCCTGTGGTTATCCGATTTGTATAGTCGGTTCGGAGCACCAAATTGTTAAAGTTAAGGCGTACGAATAAAAAACACAAAAAATAATAATATTAAAGTTCAAAAGTTTACTTCACACGTTATTATTGGGGTACAATACCTGTCAACCTAGAGCTTGTTGATTAACTAAACGTAAGAAAAGAATTACGTCGCTTCTTAGCGTTAAAATTCGGCTTTAATATCTCTGTTTATCGAGAAAGCCAAAATGGAAAATGTTCAACTGAAACACATTCATACACATCAGAAACATTGAAGGTGGTTTTGAAACCTAACTGCTCTCTCCAATGCTTAAAAATGCAACTGCTCTCTCATAAGCGGACGTAAACAGCGGGACGATAAGTGTTTGCAAATGAAAACTTTTACAGTATATGTTTTTCATCAAAATATACTAGTATTGTAGATCATAATATGGTCCTTAGAATAATAGAAAAACATTCAACCAGGCTTAAGAGCGGCATTTTTTATCTGAAACAATAAAGCACCAAAAACATTTTACATATTATGTTTATAAATAATTTTTTATAGTTAGAATTATTATATTATTTTTGTATAGTTACGACACTTTATATTGTTGAACTCTACCTTGTTGCAGTTTTTATGAATGGAAATCATTTAATAATTAAATGTTACTAATAACTCGTTTATCGTACCTAAAGTAATGTTTTAAATATTTTCAAATAACCATAACATCTTTGCCACAACAATATATAGGAAGGGAACATAACATAGTTGTCGTGGCTATACTGCAACCCTGTATTTTTCTTTGCGTGTAAGGTTACGTGTGTGCACCAAATTTTACAGCAAGAAAAAATCTCATATTCGTTAACAACAGTTTCATGGTTGCTTCCTTTTTTTGTCTTCCAAAAAAATTTCAGCATTTAAAATTTCCAGTGACCAAATTGAATAAATTTCAAAGGAAAAACAATTAGAAACATGTAACAAAGTTGTCAACCTTCATGCTAATAATTATCACTTCTCCCATTGCACAATCTTCATGTTGATATCCTTTTAACTCTCCTTCCGCTTTCATCTTTCTCACTCTCTTTTAATTAAATGAATATCTGTTTTCCTTTAATTTTGCAAGCTCCTTACCTTGACTCGTCCTTTTTGTTGTGTGTTGTTGTTGTTGTAGCTCTTGCTGTTTATGATTTTGTCTAACCCATGTTTGCGTTGACATATTTATTGCTCAGCATGATCTAATATTCGCAGTATTGCAAGTTTCTTTGTGTCATCTTTATTATTGTCATTTATTACGTTTTGTTGTATTACTCGTCATTCCTTTTTGAATATTTTATCTGTTTTCTGTGGCTGAGTGTATGTGTGTGTCTCTTTTTTGGGTTTGAGTTATTGTTGCTGTTGCATGTAATTTGTCGCTGTGGGATGTTTTGTTTTGCCTAAATTTGTTTTTCTTTTGTGTGTTTTTGTTGTCTTTGTTTTGGGTCATGGCATTTGAATTTCTTTGAGCTAAAAGTTCAATCCCGTATCATTTGCTGAGGGGCGGTTTATTTTAATTCGAATCTAATTAGTTTTTTCAGGTACTTGAAATTAAGGATAAAGAACCTTGGCTATCATAATTGAAAATTACATTTTAAAACTGAATGTTATTTGTATTGAAAGGACGGCATTTAGCAAAAATTGCCTTGCTTTGATGTGGCTGAAGGTTTATTGATTCCTCAGGCTTCATAGCCATAACACAGATATGGTCGCGACTGGGTTTATGTAGAACGTTACAATAACTAAATCTAATATACCACCATTCTGCTTTAGTAATTAATATTGAGTACTATGCATTTTTACCATCCGTCAAACTTAATGAAAGACGTTATATTTATTATAATTGCAATTTGATCAATTTAAATAATATTATATGTAAATCTCCACAATTGGCCCAGGTTACTAGATTGTAACATTGTTGGAATTTGCTACGACATCTTTTTGTCAAACTTAGTTAATATTTTTAACGATAATATTCCTTTAGCTAAGCCTAAAGTTTATAAACTTCCATGGTATACTAAGGGATTAAAGAAATTGAAAATTATTAGAAACAAGTATCATAAGACATTTAAGTCTACAAATAGTTCTGTTGACTTTAACAATTTTCGTCGTTCTGAAAGGGAATTCAATTTCCTTAACAGATTTTTATATAATCAATATATTTTGAGTTTTAATTATTCTTTGAAAAATAATCCAAAAAGATTTTGGAGCTTTGTAAATTCTAAGAGAAAAAGTTCGTATATCCCTCTTCATTTACACTATAATAGTTTAAAGTCTAACACTTTGAAGGATTCACTCAACATGTTTGCTTTCTACTTTAAATCCAACTTTTCTGACTTCTGGTCTCTACTTGATAATTTCGACCTTAGTGATATTTCCTCAGTAATAGACTTTGGGTTATTTGAAATCTCATCTAAGGACGTAATGGAAGGCATTCTTAAGCTTTCGAACTCTTTCAAATGTGATAATGATGGCCGCTGTGGTTTTCGACTAAGGAAATGTTCTCCTTCGTTGTCTACACCATTGGCAATTATTTTCAATTCAACCACCACTAATCTGGCAGTTTTCACGAGGTTTTGTACGCTTGCTTTTGAAGATGGGTTACAAATTGATACCATATATATAGATTTTGCTAAAGCATTTGACCGTGTTTCTTTTGAAGTTATCGAAATTGGGGGTTCATCCAAATATGATATTATGGTTTCACCATTATCTTTCCAATAGAACTAACGTGGTATCTATTGACGGAGCTTGCTCTCAATCATTCATTCCCACTTCTGGTATTCCGCAAGGAATCATTTTAGGCCCTTTATTATTTAATATTTTTATTAATGATATTGGTTCTTGTTTTAGTAACTCATGTTATCTGCTATATGCAGATGATTTATTTTTCAAATCAATTGCAAGTCTTAGTGACATTCTACTTTTTCAAGAAGATTTAAATAGGCTTAGTTGTTGGTCTCAGTTCAACGGCTTGGAACTTAATTTAAATAAATGTTTTACCATGACTTATCATAGATGTATTAATACAATTACCAGCAACTGCTATTTAAATAATCATATTTATTCTTCATCTAGGTGTATTGTTCGATAAAAAAACTTTTATTCAACAGTCACTTGGATTATATAATACCTACAAGTTATTCTTTACTATATTTCATTCGTCGTAATTCCATTTTGACCATAAAATACTATTAAGATCTTATTCTCTTCGTTTGTAAGATCTAGATTAGAGTACTGTTCATTTATTTGGAGTCCTACCTCTCAAATTCGTTCGAATTGTATTGAAAGGGTTCAGAAGCGGTTCATAAAATTTGCTCTCTCTTTTAAAAATTTTTCTGACTCAACCACATATGCTGATAAATGTACTCTAATATCGCTAAAATCTTTTGAAGTCAGACGTAATATTACATCATTAAAATTCTTGTATGCTATTTTAAACAACTTAATTGATTGCCCTGATTTGTTATCTGAAGTTAAATTGCATGTTCCATCAAGATCTCTTAGGAACAACAATCATTTCTTTCAAATTGATATCCATAGAACTAATTATAATTCTTTCCAAATCTGAGATTGCAAATATATTAAATCATTTACTAAACTAACTTAGCTTCTAAGTTTAACTTGCTAGTCTGTAAGGATTTTGTTGTATCCATAGACTTAAATATAAGCACAATTTTAATGGGCTTACTTAGGTTTGGGTTCGATATCCATTGTATTACTCTATTAGGTCAATTTTAGAAAATATATTTTTCTTTGATGTTAAATACAGTAGAATATTAGAAAGTCTTGTTTATATGTTGCCCCTACATCTGTCCTTGTAAAATTACCTCTTGAAATTAAACTAAAAAAATTAGTTCGAAATTGAATATTAAAGAAAAAACGAATATTTGTTTTTTCACAAACATTTAAGATGAACAAATCAGTTGAAATCGTGAGGCAGTTTTAAATAGCAAAACTTTAAAATGATTTTCGCATAACATGCGACCGGTATCTATCTTCTGACATAATTAGTTACCAGTTGGATCCATGCTGTTTTGCAACACCATGGGACGGTTGTTCTCTTTAAGGGCTCCAATAGTATGGAGTTTATTTACAGAAACATGTCTAGGGCGGTTAAATCTGCAATCTTGCCGGCGAGTGAATATGGCCAAAATCGCTATCAAACGGCCTGGCAATGCCGGCTTCAGGATACCCATTTTAGCGCCTGCTTTGTGTGCTGCAGTTCCGTCCTTCTAGAACCTCACGTTCTATAGTCCCAACTCATCCAATTTTGTAATGATGAAGTCATAATTCATGGTTGATTCCCGACTACACATCTTGAGCAACAAAAGCGATATTCTGAGCAGAACGAACAGTTCGTTTCTTTAATTCGAATGGCTGAACGTTGGAACGTTCGTCCAGTAGCCCTTGAATGACCAGGATAACGACGACGAAATGTATTTTTTGCCAACATCACAGACGAATTATTTCCCAAATACATTGACACCAGCAATCTACGTTATTGCGTTCCATGCTTGCTTCACATAAATTCAAACTATATTTACTTTACAAATATCCTAAATGTGCTCAAATTTTACGTAATTTATAAAAGTTATTCCATATTCCAATCGATTCCTTCATTTTGCGCCACCTTGTACATGTATATTATACCTGAAAGAGTGCCTACACAGAACATTTAATGCCATATTATCTTTTTACAACAATATATTGTTTTTGCAAACATATAATGGTTATTTGAAAACATTTTAAACATTACTTTAGTTGCAATAAACATGTTATTGTTTACGTTTGATCATTAAATTAATTCCATTCATAAATGGAATTCAGATGATCGGCACCAAATCTACATTTATGGGTCTTCTTCGATACTGGTCGCTACAGCTGCTACGTTTTCTTTAGTTTGTACCAATCACTGTCTGGTTGGTGACTTAAGATCCAAAAGGCGAATTGCCTTGAAGCCTTGATGACGACCGGCCTCACACTGCGTTTCATAACTTTTACACGTTCGGCAGGCTTGAAACAGTGCATTACGTTTTTATTCCTGAACGTATTTGAATATTATTTTTTTAATCTTATTTAACTGTTAACAATTTTTAATTACTCGAATGTTTTATTTTTTTATTTGTTTGAGTTTTATGAAAAGAAACTCACTTTAAAGTTTATACTTCAGGCTTGGCGTGGAAATAAAAGTACTTTTATTTTAACATTAATTTTCTTTGGATTACTCATTTGGTTTAAAGAAATTCGAGCATACGACGTTTAAGTTTTTCTAAAAAGTTGGGTAAATGTTTCCTGATGAGCTGGCCTCAGCAACCAGCGAAATGAGCATAGGGACTAGCTTATCCACCCATCCTCAACAAAGAAATTGCATTTTTAACAATTGCATTTCTAAAAAGAAAATTATCGGTCAGAAACTGATATTTAAAGAAAATTCAAAATTATCTCCCGAGTTCGTACATTTTCTAAGCGAAAAATAAAACTGGAACAATAATCATTTAAAACTATTTTTTTCATAAAACTTATAACCGTTTCGAAAATTACCTTCTAACGATGTGACGATTAAAATTTGACGTCTTTTCAAAAGATGAATTCAATGCTCATTTTCACATAGTTTTCATTATTTTGTGAAGTTCTGAAGAAAACCTAGTTTCACAATTCATTTTGGCACGTCCACACTCCTGTTCAATGGATTAGGCCCACATAATTTCTTTTAATTAACCGGCCCTATATTTTGGTATTTAATGGTTAGAACACTAATTGTACTACCAGGCAATATCGTGTTTTAAAGTTGTAAAACTCTTACGCTGTACTACCAGGGGATAGCGAGCTGAGCTCAAAGGCATATCAAATATTTTATGAAAGTAAAATGCATTGGTGTTTTTACCATAATTTTGCTGAAAAGTTAAGAAGAGAAAGTGGTTATTTTTTTCTTCATTTGTTTATACCCATTAAACTAATTTTCGTAAACACTTGTTTATTCGTTATTAAACAAAAATATTTTACATTGTGTAACAAATTAACTCCATTACCAAAGAACTAGTACATCAAAAGTTGTAAAATTCTTACACTGTACCATACAACTGCCAGTGTTTGCGACTTCACTACTGCTAAAGAGTGATTTAGACTATGTGACTTGTCGTACGATTACTCAATTTTTTGTGTAAAAGAGCACGGATGGGATCATGTAAATCCAATATGTAATGAAGTCGTACGTAATTGAGAGAAAATGCCGATGAAAATTTGACAGTCGTACGGTTCTCTTTGTTTTTTGAAAAATTTCAAAAACCATCACACACCATTTGATCAGGAGAGAATTTTTCAGGGATGCAAAACTATATCTAACGAATTGCACTATATATAAAGAAAAATTTTAATTTGTCGTTCCAAGATATTATTAAAAACGTATGTAAAATTTAACTTGTATTACATATGTATGTATATGCGTCTGCATATAAAAAGCTTATCTTTTTCAATATTAACTGTACAACACTAGAAGTTCTTTACGAAAGAATTGTTTGGCGTAAACTTTCCATGCCTGATTTTTAAGTAAACAAATAGCAACATATATATGTGTGTGTGCACGCACCATATGTTTTGGTATTTTACCAATCATGTAAACGAACAAAAATCGGTCGTATGATTTTACTCTAATTTTTTTAAATACCGATGAAATTTCATCATATTTCTGCTCTCATTTTACCGATGGAAAATATCATCGTCTAAACCCCACTTAAGCGTGTTAAGGCCTTTTTATGTGCGTGCTAGATCTATGAACTTTCTAATTACTGAACATGTGATTGTTTTAATTTAAATAGAATTCGCACAAAAACATAAATGTGAAAATAAGGCCAAGGTCGTATCCAAAAATTTCGGCCGTTAAAAGTACTGAGATCAAAATGAGGACCAAGTTATGTACAATACCTTCTTATTTCTATGCCACCTGCTAATTTGGTAAAATTTTTCCTACAATTCTTTTCCATATTAGAAAACTAGAACTTGGTTCTCATTTTGATGTCAGTACTTTTAACGGCCGAAACTTTTGGATAGGAACTTGGCCTTATTTCCACATATGTGCGGATCTGACTCCTTTTGGTCAAGTCCCTTTTTTAGAAATTTATATATTTGTAAGTATGTATAAAACTTCTTTCCCACAAAGTTTACAGACGATTGGATCACAATAAATGTCTGCTCACTACCTATAGTGGAAGAGTCACTTTAAATTAGGGAGCACCCTAGTGCCCTAGGTATAAAGTAGCCGTTTTAAAGTTTTTCTGATTAGTTATTTCCCAGCTCTCTGGCTATAGTGGAATTTACCCCATACAAGGGGGTACCCTAGTCAACACTCTAGACAAAAAGTTTACGTTCGCAAATTTTCTGATTACTTATTCCCTAAGACCTACCTGTATTTTAAATTTCAGCTCTCTAGCTATCGTGGAATTTACACACTGAAATAAGGGAGCACCCAAGTCCCCGTTTTTCTGATTACTTATTCCCCAAGGACGACACCAAATTTCAGCTCTCTAGCTATAGTGAAAGCGTTCCATAATATTGAGTCAGTGAATAGATACTAAAATAGGCACTTTTCACACCTTCATATCTCGAGAAGCTTTCACCTATGAGGTGTTACTGTCCGTGACACTTTATTTTTTGGTCTCATTTTTAAGAGGCGTTTGCCCGAAATGATGGATGTTTACAAACATTAAACAGGACATTTTTGGACCCCTAAAAAGTTTAATTTAATCATAAAAACCACAGTTTTGTGCCTTTGTCTTCATATCTTAATAAGACCTTCAAATGTTTTTTGTTCGTCGCTCCTATACGATATTTTATAGATATTAAAGCATAAAAACTAAAGTGACCGTAGCAGATCCATAACAATTTAACCCAATAAAATTTGCAATAATTAAACCATTATTTTAACAAATTGAGTTGAGCTAATGGATTTTAGAACAACAACTAAGAGGGTTGTTAGAAGAAAAACTTTCAACAATTTATATGACAAATGACAATTAAATAATGAAAAGGCCTGGCCTGGCCATTCATTGTAGGACTGTTAACGGAAATGGAACAATTGTTGTGTAAAGATTTGCTGTTTTACAACCAACAAAACAACTGTTTCTGCTTGCAAAAGGATTCTGGTGCAAACAACGAACACTTACATACACTCTGCCGCCAGGACACAACAAAACGGAAAAGAAAAACACCCATCATAAGAAACGAGACAAAAAACATACGAATTTCCACTGTGACAAAGCAGCCACGCAAATGTGTTTGTACAGAAAGAAGACAGCTCTTTAGCTGGGGTGTTCGTTGCTGATAGTTTTTCTTGTTTGGCCATGCAGTCAGTTAGTCAGGCAACTACAACAAGTTGTTAAGAGTGTGTGGGTTTGTGTTGTTATGCAGAGGCGTGTAAAAAGGAATATATATGTTTTTATGATTCTTGGTTGGTTGTTACTTTATTGGACTGGGCTGGCTGGCTGGTTTCCTTGCTACACACTTTGGTTGGCCATTATTTGTTGGTTCTTGATAGTGTGTGTGTGTGTGTGGGGAGTGATGTTGTTGTTGTTATTATTATAACTGATAGCGGTGGTGTGCATATGTATGTAAGTATGTTTGCAAAACCATAATTGCGCAGTTTGTGGAATGTGCGAAATATCCTGTTGGTTGTACAACTTTAACAAGGTGTAAAATTTTGCCTACAATCAAAAACAAATACTTGCGCCATTTAACTAAAATTTATCTTGGAATGAGCCAAATTGTATCAAATACAAATAACACTCTAAACTAAATAATGCCAACCAGGAAACCGGAAATCTTCAATAAGTGTCAAATTGGAAATTGGTTAAATTGGCCGTAGGGTTTCTATTCATTTTTGATTTTATGACCAATTCAGGATGTAGTCAGGAATGAAATAGAGTATTTGTTTGTTATTTGGATTAAGCAAGCGACAAGGAACTCAGCATGATGATTAAATTAGCAGCTGTTTTAAGGACGTCTTCTTAGCAAATTTAAGTAAAAGTATTGAGGTTAAACAAATAAATTTTAATGGCAAATTTGATTTCTAATGCCTTTGTCTTGGGTGGTTTGGGAGCATTAAATATAGATCTTTTCTTTTCAGCTTCTTAGTCAATTTTTTAACGAAGAAAAGTTTTGCCCTAGACTGCTCGGAAATTGTTTCGACTGTTGTGAAGTATTTTTTGGAACCTGTTAGAAGCAATGAATATGTTACTCTTATTTGTTGTTTTTTATTGTCGCCCACGCTTCTTCAGTGATTTTTGTCGACGTTGTTTTAAACAACGCATTATACAGACTCAAAGTATGTGTGTTTTATAGCAGTGTTCAAAATGCCAGCGGCAAAATAGCATTGCTATAAATTCGATGTTTTATTAACAGCGATTTTGCTGTTACTGCGCTGTTGAAAATAAATACAGTCCAGCAATAGGAGAAGTTTATTTTTATTTATCGGTGGGGTAATCGAAGCAGACCGTTTATTTTATGACTCCCCTACTTTTCCCGAATTGATGTCAGGCAAGCGATTTGTAATTTATGACTACCGTTTGTCTCATTCAAGTCTTGTTTTACATTTAATCTCGGCTGCAGTGAGTTCAGACTGTCGACATTCTTCCTTATCATGGAGTCCCTTGTACTGCTAGGATTTGCCTAATTCTTATATCGCTCATGCCATTAAAATGTTTATGCCAGTCAGTGAGGGACATTCAATCACATTATGGGCTATCTTCTCAGGTTCTTCCTCAGGAGTACCTTCGTAAGCGCCTTACGAGGTTTTGTTGTCCATCTCTTTAGATTTCATCCATTGGCCAATAAACACCGGAGTTCCTGCAGTGATTAACTTCTCCACCTCTTGCGAGGAGTCATTGCGCATCCCTATCTGAATATCACGGTCCAACGCCTTCGGAGTAATTTCAGAGATTGACCCTTCCACCTCTTGCGAGGCATTCTAGTCAATCTCTTCCGGATTCCTCCTACGGCCTATAAATACCGAAGTTCTTTCCGAGAATTCATATAACACCATGAGTAATGGAGGAAAAGATGTTAACCTCCACAAAGCACCATATGCACGGGTAAATGTGAAATAAAATTAGAGATCAAGAGACCTCGCGTCTCTGCAATATGCTCATCCCACTGTGGATTGGCTTTTTTATAAGAGACTGTTAACTTGTATCCGCTCGACGTATTTAGCCAGACTCATAGCATAGATGGGAACCTGTTGCCGGGCTCCACCACTAGGAAGTATAATTCAGAACTTCTGACAGTTACGGGAAATCCTACCTTTTTGCCTGCCAGCAAAAGCTAAAAGAAAAACTCGCACAAAAAAAGTTATGCTATTGCTATTCTCGTTATGTTGAAAACACGGCAGCATGGAAAACATCACTAGCACCTGTATGTCCGCAATCATATTGTCAGCATTGTGACATGGTACAGCAACCGTGCTTTGCACTAATACCCATAAATAAAAGGTATAAATTTAACCCTTATATATCGTTAATAATTAGCTACTGATGTTTAGAAATAAATGTTTATGTATTTTTTAATTTTCTTTTAGTGTGCTGTTAAAAAATTATTGCAGCATAGAACAACGCAGTGTTTGCTGTCATATTTGCACTATTACTACTGCTATTATATTTTTAATGCAAACTTCATAGCAAAAGTAATAGCAATTTTAATCCAGCGTTTTTTTTAACTCTGTTTAATAGTTATTGCGAAGGTTGCCGACTTCCCTAAGCTTTATCTGCTATAATTTTCGATCTACTTCGTATATTTTAGGGGATAGATTCAAGCGTAGCTTGGCAATCTTTTTCAAAGGACTTTGTTAGTTTATGAATGTTTATTAAATCTTGTTCATAATTTTGAAATTTTAATTGCCATGTTAAGCTTTAGATTTTTCGCACACATTTACATAATCAACTAACAAGCATAACCATTTTTACTGGTACTCTTTTCCGTTACTCCTCCTTTTGGGAGCATAGGCCTACCACTCAACACTTTCATCTTGCACGGTGTGGCGCTGTTGTTTTCTATTTTTGCTATTTTAGGTTATTTTTGTCCTAGTGCTAGGAGTATTGTGCGGCTCCAGGTGTACCTGAAGCCTTGAGGATTCCACTCCAATTATTATGCTGATGTTAATGTGATAGTAATGTGATGCTAATGTGATACTACTAGGATTTTTCCTGATGGTATGGCCGATCCACCTTCATTTCCTGTTCATTATCTGCTTCAATATGGGTTTCACTACCATACAACAGAGTTTACTTAACACATGCGTCGAATATTCTGAGCTTGGTTCGTCTACACATGTGTGAGCTTCTTCATATAACTGCAGTCGTCCGAATGCTGCTTTCGCTTTTTAATGGTATATCAGTAAAATATCAAAATCGAATCAGTACTGAAATTTTTTAAAAATAATTTCGAAAACCAATGATTTGTAAAAAAGGCGTTATATATTTAAGAAGTATATAGCAACATTGTTGCGAGAGCGATTTTTAATGCGTTCCCTAAAACTAAAATAGGGCAAGTGCGAGAGTTCATGAGAGAGTAATGTAATTTTTCTTCTTACCCAAAGTTACACGAACTTTTTCTTTGGGTAAGTTCGTACGAGAATAAAATAATCACCTGGTTTGTGTGAACATATATAGTACTCGTAATTAAAAATCAGAAAATAAATAAAAATATATTTTTAAAATAAGAAAATGGAAAATATATATAAATTAAAAACAAATTCAAGCGCCTTACTTCTTCTATTTTTACTATAAAAAAGTGTTTCTTTTTATTATTGGTTTGATATTCCCACAGAGTGATTTGATGTAGATTTTCGGAACAAATGTCCGCCATCCCATTTTCGTCCAGAACGAAAAATTACACAAAACGGCAAACCAGTTTGTGTCCAAACCAAACTTGACAAGGGATGATGGCAATTCGTTCCAAAAATCGAAATGTTTGTTTTTATTTAATGTTACTTTTTGTTTTTGCCACTGTTCAGATTCCAATAAATTGATTATTAGATGAGTTTTAAGCGACTAAAATCACAAACGGAAGTTTAAAATTTATAAATTAGCAGCAATGAGTGTAATATCGACTACACACGGGGGAACATTGGAGGAAACATTGGCTTGTTTCATTGGATGTTCCTTCGTTTGTATCGATGTGTACTGCTTTTAAGGCTTAGTTCATTGAAAGCGCTCGTGCTGTTATGGTAATCTGCACAGATTACTATCGTCATATGCGTTTCTGCCGCGTCTATTTGTTTAATAGTGTGTGTGATATTCATACTCCACTAATGCTTCGTTTATAGTTTCCTTTGTGGTTTCTTCGTCTGTATCAAAAAATTAAACTAGGTTTCTAAGACATGTTTCTCCTAATGTTGCCTCGTCTTTGTCTATCATAAAATTTAAGGACTGCGTTACCGTTGTGTGTGTTTTTTTTCAATTATCACATGCAGCTGGATATATTAGTGGATACCATAAAAGCTTAAGCTATATTGATATACAAAAGTATAGGTCGTTTATGAATCCTGGAGAAGGCTTCTATTGGAGGGATACCCTGGCTATATCACTTCAATCTTGCCCAATTTAATTTTGAGATATCAAAAAAAACCGTAGTGCCCTACAGCTGGCATAATAGTTTTGGATATTAAAAGACGGCGGTTGCGTGCAGTTGACTAAACATATTAGTTTTAGCTTTGGTCTATGTGCTGTTAATACCAAGTTGTCGAATTAGGCCTTGCATGTGTTCTTGCCTTATCGCCAATGACATTGTGTTATCTAAGCGGTCCAAAGATTTGGTGAGTGTGATTTTTCATCGGATGTTTGCTTAAATATGGTACTAATATGTTTGCCCAATATATATTGCCTTGAGGAAATAATATGTTGCCATTCCATTTTATGTAATTTGCTTTCTTTGGAACAAT
Source organism: Phania funesta (assembly GCA_963932375.1). Classification (NCBI taxonomy): domain Eukaryota; kingdom Metazoa; phylum Arthropoda; class Insecta; order Diptera; family Tachinidae; genus Phania; species Phania funesta. The sequence goes on from OZ010652.1 coordinate 103,624,939, forward strand.
ATTATGATTACTGTTACGTAGGGGTAGCGCAGGATATTTTGATAAATTTGCAGAAAGCCGTTTTTTAATAAATTCGCACAAATGATCGTTTAAACAACCTAAAGTTCGTTTCTTTATTTTGAATCCCTGAATTTGCGGCTGGTCATAATATATGCGGGACCAATTTGTGTACATTTAATTACAATGTTTCGCTTTACGTTTTATATTTCAAAAAATGCTCTTATTTTCGAAAATTCTCAATTACAAATGCTCAGGATGATCAATATAGGGTTAAAAGAAATTATTTCATACGTTTGAGTCCGTTAAGATTATTTTATTTCATGTAAGTTCTCATTCGCAGCACTTTTAATTGTTAGTGGGTGTAATCGACGTTAAACTTCTCGATGAAATTATGACAGATTCGTGTAGCAAATTCTAGATATCGCACTGTTCTATCAATTGCTTGACACATGAAACAAAATATTCCTTCTCAGAGAAGGTTAAGAAAAGTGCAAAAATAGAATAAGAAAATCTAGCAAATTGCAACTTTAGTCGCACAATGATTATTCTGTTACTTGTGACAATAACATTGCATTGGTTATCGAAAACTGAGTCATATTTCCAAACACTTCCAAACAATTGTCCTCTTCAAAAAAAAAAAAAAATAAAAAAAATGCCATAAAGAAACTATATTCCCTAAGAGATATTTATGCCATTTGTTTCTAACTATCGAAATTCTATTAACAATTTGTTTATTCTCTCCAAAAGGACAACGTTAATATTATTAAGAATTTTATATAAAAAAAGAAGGAGAAAAAAACTTACATACTCGCATAAAGGTTCTGACAATAACTTGGCATTTTTTTGACATTTATATTTTTTTCACCCCGAACTTTATGAATTGTATGGTGAAATCAACGAAATAGTGAATTATGGACTATAAACACGCAACTTTTATAAACAAACAAACAAATAAACGAAAACACACACAAAACAGTTTTTCTTTTATATTTTGGGAATACGAAATGTCTTTAAAGTTTTTATGCATCGTTTCGTTGTTGTTGAGATTGTGTTGTTGTTGTTGTTGTTGTTGTTGGTTTTTGGAATATATTTATCACATACTACTCGCACAATACGTTAAGTTTTATGAGCTTATCTTCACCATAAAACACAGAATGGAATTTCAAATAATGAAATCCTGAGGAAACAGGATGGTAGAGTGTACCACCAACGTAATAATACTTAAATGGTTGTTTACGTGGTTGCCATTGCTTGGCTTTATGTGTTTATTTAGCGGAAATAAGAGTTCATGAAATAGTTGTCCGTGTAAACTTGTTGACAAATAAATCAGGTTTATCTCTCTATTTTGCGGGCGGAGAGGAAACGGAATTGCTTCATTCACTTTGAGTCATTATCCAAGGCGATACATATGTATATGTTGGTCCTTCACAATGATATACCGGCAAAAAATCTCTTGTCTCCTAAAAAATAGTTAATCCGCAGGACCGCTTTGCATTTTTTTACGATATTTTTCTAGTGGCTTCAACTTCGAATTTCGGATATTTCTGTGTTTGTTTGTACTTAGCTCAGATCAGTTTTGTTCGCTCCTAGTGATCCGACCAGTGAGGGCGTTTAAAGAATATACGGTGTTCGAATTTAATAACTTGTTGTCTGATATACAATCAGGTTTCAGGCCAAACCACAGTTGCGTGACTGCGTTGGTGAATGTTTCGGAGAGTATCAGATGCAATTTAGATGACGGGAAAGTAAATTTCTTGGTGCTTCTCGATCACTCGAAAGCGTTTGATACGGTTGACCACGGAATATTATGTCACAAGCTTAGACGTTTTTTTGGGTTCTCCTTGAATGCAGTTCGGCTTGTACGCTCCTACCTTTCTAATCGCTTACAGTCGGTATATGCGAATGATAAGGTTTCTAATCCCAGACAACTGACAAAAGGTGTTCCCCAAGGCTCGATTCTGGGGCCACTTCTTTTCTCGATTTACGCTAATGATTTGCCAACTAATCTGTCTCACTGCGATATTCATATGTATTCTGATGACGTACAGCTCTGGCTTAGTAGTCCAGCTCAGTCTATCGCGGAAAATATCAGAAAGATCAATTATGATTTGGATAACATTCATAAATGGGCATCCGCTAATCGTCTACCTTTAAATCCTAGCAAATCAAAGTGTCTGGTAATTCACAAAAAAACAACGCACCCAATTTTAAGTGATGATATTGTCATTAACCAGGAAAAAAATTAAGCTAGTGGTCACTGCAAAGAATCTTGGAGTCGTATTTAACAGCAACTTAACGTGGTCAAGCCATGTCAATACATTGATTGCCAAATTATATACCAAATTGAGAACGTTATGGATTGTCCAATATGTCACACCTTTGAGAGTGAGAATGCTACTTGCTAAAGAGTATTTAATTCCAAGCCTTACTTATGGGTGCGAATTATTTTATGGCTGCGATAGTGCTAGTTGGAGAAAACTTGAGGTTTTATATAACAACATTGTAATCTGGGCGGGAGGGATCATGTTTCGGCATACGCAGGTTCTTTATATGGGGTGGTTTTCGCTAGATCGCTAAGGGGTAAACAGATTATCATTCCTAAACACAATTGCCTCGTTTCAGAATGGCAGTTCTTTCTACATACTATACGCCTTTGGAATGCTCTTCCACACAATCAACAACTAAACGACAACGCAACGTCTTTCAAAAAATTTCTGTATGAATATTTTAATTAAAATTCTTTTTAGATTATTTTAATATGTATATGTGTATATTCATGTGAGTGAACATCTTTTTAATTCCATAAAATCACTTATGTAAACCATTTTTCTTTTGTATTATTTTTAACTAAATTTGCTTTTGATTCGCTAAACATTATTTGATAAGCTTGTGAATATCTATTAATATATTATTACTTGTTATCAATATTATTATATATTATCTAGATCTGTAACCGCTATTTTATTCAATTATGTAACATATCTGTATTGCTTCACTTATGATAACGTTAATATCGTATTTAAATTAATACCCATGCACTATAATTATAAGACTTGGTCTTGTTGTGCAGGGATGAAATAAATAAAATAAATAAAATAAATAAATAAATAAATAAATAAATAAAATTTAATCTTGGCTAGACCCGGTGGGTAGAATACCTCCCTCCCATACATATTAGTTTTCCTATATATAAAGAACTACAACAATGGAATCTTCAAATTTGGTATTTGCTGTTATTTCTAAGATCAAGTGCGTTCGCAGAAAAATTCTGAACACATACGAGCTGGTAGAGGGGTACCTCCCTAACAGAGTGAACATATATTTTTCAATATCTTAGGAAAAGTGGGAGTATTCAAATTTGCAACGGCCTATTTTAAAGATCAAGTGCAGGCAGAAGAGTGCTCCCAATACAGAGTAAATATTAATTTCCTTATATCAAAAACCTACAACAGTTGAGAACCTTCAAAGTTAGTGAGGTCTATTTTGGACACCAAGTGGTTACTTAGGAATAATCCTGAAAACATAGAAGCGAGTAGAGGTGTACCCGTCAAACAGAGTAAATATTAATTTCTTTTTATCTAAAAAATTTAAAATATGACAGTCTTAAAATTTAGAGTGAGCGTGTTTCAAAACCAGTCGTAAACTCAGGCAAAATACAGAACGAATATGATCTGACAGAGAAGTACTCCCCATATGAAGCAACTTATTTTATATCTAAAGAACTACAATCGTAAGTCTCTACCAATTCGATGAGGATTTAATCTTTGGCTTAGATTCTTGATAGTTTTTTGCGTAGCTGGCTTTCGGTTGGTCACAAGGGTTTTGTCCTATACCAAACATTTTTTGAATAGTTGCGTTTTGTTGCGACCGGTCGTAATGATTGTTTACTATACCATCTTTCGAATACTATCCTAGGCTAGTAGACTTTCACAATTTTAAGATACTAAATTTCGCATGGTTTTCTGCGTGGTCACTTAATAAATATCTACCTTTTTTAATTATTAATATTTTTCCTAAACTGAAGATATTACCAACGAAGCACACCGAGTGAAGCCAGTAACATATGAAAAATTGTAATTGTATTATTGCACAATAGCTTTTAAAACCCGCATAGCAATTTCAATGACCTATTAATGGACTTTTTAAATTCTTTAAAGGATACTTATTTTCAGATTTTTTATCCAAATGTATTTACAATTCAAATAGACTTTATTTATTTCATTGCGAAGGGCAAGAGGTACACCGGATTGCCACTATTTATTTCATATTATTGTTTTCCGCTTTCTTCTAATAGTCAAATTTTGAAATAAAATGCGCAGTCTAGCACCATTGTCGGTGTGCCACCCTATTTGGCAAGTATGAATAGCCGGCCACCTGATTACCACTTCAATGTCCTGCTAATGAGCGTTAGCTTAATTTCAGCTCTTCAGATCTAGCATTCATAAGGATGAATGCTCGCCTTCATTATATTGTTACGTTTATTACCGCAATAAACGTTATTTTGAAGGGTTCGTTTAATTGCAAATATTAAAATACAGAGTTCTTTATGATTTTATCAGTACATAAGTTTATTCGGCAATTAAGGCTCTATTTACAACTGCGCAGTACTAATTTACACTGTACACTTAACACTTCTTTTGTACACACAGCTGTTCACTCTATGAAATCTCAAAGTCAACTATGCCTTCTGCGGTGGACGGCGCCTTTACATACAGATCACGGCCGCTTCTTGAAATGTCCCGAACAAGCGCGAAATTGCGCATCATTTATTTCAGTTGCTGGCTTAGTAGTCTTGTATATGTGTTTGCGTGTGTGTGTATCTTTTGTTTACTTTTGCTTGCTGTAGAAATTGTTTTTGTTTCTACGTTGAATCACGGTTCGGGGAATTTCTGCTACGCAATTTATTTCTGCTTTATGTTTATGATATTGCGTATTTGTACAATAGGTCGTTTCACACAAATTTGACTATTACTTTGTAACAATATGTTTACGTCTGTTTGGTAGCAATATATTCATATTCACCAGTAATCGAGTTTGCATTCTGAATTTGGTTAAAGTACGTGAATTTTAAGTCACCTATCATAATCATAACTCTTCTGCAAAAGAAAATTGTAAAAAAATTTGTTTCGAAAATTTTTATTTTTAATCGTTCATGGGGAGGGAAAGGTTGGTTGACATATCCTATTTCCCTCCGCATAAACTATCACTTGCTTTTGACTCTATTTCTACAAGTTATTGTGCGGCTGGATGATCTCATTACCTTCTACTTTCAATACATTAAAAAAACATTGTTGTCTGTTAAAGGATATCGAGTATTAACGACTAAATAACGTAACTGGCATATTTTTCGAAGCTGGCTTTTTGATGCAGAAATGTTATGCAGCCTCGCACACGTTCTTTGGTAAAATTTTGAATCGAAAATGATAATAGTTACAGACGAACAAACCTTTCAATTTTAAAGTAAAGGACATCCATCTCTTTGTGTGAGTGCATAAATAACGTAACTGATTTAAAAAAATATGAGCGTCGCCGAAGAATTAGCCAAATAAAGAAATGAATTAATTATAAAATCATCATTTATATACGTAAGAATTGCCAAGCAGTAATTTTGATCTAGATCTGGAACCGTGAGCAACCTTTCACTGACGATCGCTCACTAATGCATTCCAATTACGAAACAATCACGCAAACATACCACGTATGCACGTGAACACAAGCGGGTTTTAATACTTACGTTCATGCATGACAGCGTGATTGGAGCGAAAACCTACTGACGATCAAGCTTGATCATGCATGCTTCTAACAAATGAAATGAACGGTTTGCATCTCTACTTTGATCTTTTATGTCACTTGCTTTTCATAAAATCTATTTGGTCTTTAGTATTTTTTATTTCTAAATTTACGCAAAATATTGGATGTATAATGTCTGTTTGTAGTCTACAGTTGACATTTTATTAAGAAATTTTGGAAAAATATCTTCTGTTAAATTTGTTTTGTATGGGTTATGTTATTTTCGCAGTCAGATATCAGTCGAACCTGTCAGAAATGTAAACGACAAAAGTACGTAACTGCCAAAAAAATTCTATACGAAGATTTAACGTATAACTTTACTGTAACTTGCATAGAATCATTAGAAATTTCATTAAAAAAAATCTAGAAATTTAATTATGATTTCAATTGACTCAATAATTTATTTTTTATTTGAAAGAAAAGGTTTTATTTTTTTCACATTGATAAACAATTTATTTAAATTAAGTTAAATAATTAAATTAATCAATTAAAAGTTGTAATAAATATCAAACTAAAACGATCTTCAATAACTGTAAATATATCTTTCAGCGGAAGATGTTCTCACAAGTTACGTTTTCAAATAATTTTTTTTAATTCTCTCCCATTTTGAATCCCTTAAAATAAACATTACAAAGTGTTTGGCAATCATTAATATGTCTCATGAAATATTTTTGTTAATATTGGAACTGGACCAAGATGCTGCAGCTATAAGTTTATTTTTTATTCTTCAATTTTTTTTCGTTATAATAAATGTATATCACATGAAAAATTGCTTAAAGAAATGATAAATAATATATCGTAAGAAGAAAACATAAAAATCTGTTATGGGGTTTTTTCTGCTTGCCAAGGCTCTATTCTATGTCTTGCAAGAAGAGCAGAAAAATGAGTAATCGTAAACATTTGAAAAACACTGGGCTGCAACTTTAATGGCCGGCCACAAAGGCATCACATACTTACGAGTGTATGCAGCAACAACAACGATGCCAATGAGAAGGAATAAAAACGAAAAATTAAAAGGAGCGTAATAAAAGGGACTTGTTTGTTTAACACTTAAGTTTTACAAGACTTTGAGAACGCACAAAAACTACTTACTGTTTGCTTTTAATACCAGTTTTTAACTTAAAAGAAACAAATCATAATCTTTAGTTTCCCAGACGCCACATAAAACAATACAAGTAGGGGTTTTCATTAAGGAACAATGATTATTTTGGGCAAAATATATTAGGAATTCACGGTGAATTATGAGGAACTTTTTCAGCAAAAAATTTACTCGCTTTCTAAGTGTGATCTGATACAGTTTCTGGTTTAATTCTAGTTCTGTTGCAGTGGCGGTGAAAGGTTAGCTTCAGCTTAGTTCCTTCTAGTTCTCCAATAGAAAGTTGCGAATCGATAAAATGGCTTTAAAGTCAACATAAATAAATTTTTCCATGACTTCTACATCATCTAGATCCAGCTAATGTTCACTTCAACGATGCCATGTTTCGCCCAATTGCCCTTGACGTCAAATATGGAAATTGTTCTATTCAATTTGGAAATCGCTGTGTTTTAGGGGAAGGAAAATACCCTAATTTCCCTCCCCAAAATTTCTAAAAATTAACGTTTTCGTAAATGAAAGTTTTGAAAATTGTTGTTTTAGATAAAGTTCCCTCATCCAAAAGCTGACGCTGGTTCCGCGCCTGATTTAAATTCCTGGCACTTCAGATTTACTCCATTCAGCCTCAGATAACATCTTGTGGCACTTTTATTTTTTCTACATCTCTCTATTTTTTTTTGCAGGTGGGGAATTTTAATGCTGTGTATGACATCTGCTTTGACAGTTCTTGATTGCTAAGTAGTTTCATTTAGTTATTAGTAATGAATTGCCTAATGCCGGAGCAAAAGAATAGTTCAACTCGAAAACCCTAACCAAAATCTCTAAAATTTGGAGCGATGTAACCATTGGCCCGCATGTGTTCTAAGATGTGCCAAAAAAAGAAATTTCCACATGAAACCCCTACTTCCTTCTAGCGCATGCACTCTTTAACTGTCTGCGAGTATTGATGAGAACTAAGACACAGTTTCTAAGGGAATAAACAGCAGCCAAAGGCATCCAGCCTGCTAACATTCCTTCTGTCTGGCCTTAAATTTCGCAGTTGTTCTTGTGACCATTTGGACATTGCGTATAAAAGTAGTTACTTAGTATTTGGATTGCGTTTCTTCTTTTGCATACTACCTACCATATGAAAAATGTTTTTCTTCCATATTTTGGTTTAGTTGTTGTAGTAGTTGTTGTCGTTGTTAGTTTGGCCTGAGATTTATTGATGAGTTTTAGCCAAAGGGCGCCATTGGGGGCTGGTCACTGATCGCACCATGAAATTATTAAAATGTGACAGCTGAGCGATTAAATGAAATCATTTTAAATGTTTAAACTCTTCAGATTTATGTTAAATGATTTATTAGCGAAACAACTTATACTTTAACAGTGGAGGACTAGAAACGATAGAAGCTTACAGACTTTGGTAAGAGAAGGTTGACTAGTTAAAAATATTGATTTTTGCAAGAAGTCGTAAGTTTGCGCAATTCTTTGGCGGGTTGTAAGACATTTAACATCTATTTACTCTGCTATTATTAGCTTGGAATCGAAATTACCAATTTGATTTTTTCGATTTGTTCAGTTGCTCTCCAGTGTCATTCCAGTTCTAGCTGAGCCAAGAGTTTAAAAAAAATCCGATAAGTAGCATTAAGGTAGGAGCTATTCGAATTCATTTCATAAAAGAGTTTAATCAAACGACATGACTCTTTAATTTTGTCAGCTTTATTTTGTAACAATACTTCAAAAATTAGTCAACTAGATAAATAAAAGACTGAAGAGCTCTTGAAAACTTTTAATCGCAATTACTGCTCATAGTTATTGTTAAAACATCATTATTGTACAGCGAACAACAATAGTCAAGATCAACAAAAGAATAAAAAGAACTTCAACCATAACAAAGCATTATTGCACTCCTTAATAGAGAAAACCCAAAAAATATTAATTTCATATTCGAGTAAGAATAAAAGTAAGAGAGAATAAAATGATAGAAAACATTAACAATATTGCTGAAACAAAGTGAAGTAACAATTTGTTAAAAAAATCATAAAATGAATTCGATGCATCGATAACGAAATTTCATTATCCGGCAATTGCGAACCAATAACACCTTATCGTACACAAACCAAATACATCCGGTTTTTTTTTATATGTATGTTCTCGTATATTATTATTATTAAATATTGCAATAAGTTTTCAAATCTTAATCCTAGTTATTATTATGTTTATTAATTACAGCCAATGTAGTAACTAAATTGTTGCGTTCAAATCTAAGAGTACATTTTAATGGGTTAAAATGGCCGTCTTGCCAGGCCCAGGGTATCGCCTTTTCTTAGGAGTAACTTTTAATTTCTTCTTAGACTGTGATAATGTTTAAATCCTGGTGTATATTCTCATTTTGAATGTACCACGTAGCGCTGACGATTAGACGATCGTCTTTGTGACTTCTGAATATTTGATGCGCAAGCAGTACCCTATAGCTGGATGCCACATGGTGTTGGTCGATATGATTTCTCAAAAATTTCACATGGTTTTCTGCTGAAACAGTGACATCAGTTATTCTTACTGGTGGACAATTTTGTCTTCTGTGTGTGAAAGTTATGTGAGTGCGAGGGATTAACCTTAATTTTCCACTTTTTTAACTAATCCTTTAGCTGGATAATATGAAATTGTGGATACTCCAAAGCAATGTTCCGCCTTACTTTAAATTATTTATCAGTCAGGAAGCTTTTAAGCAGCTTGTGAGTATTTTCAGGAAGCATTGTGCCAGATTTTAGCAAACGCCTGGGACATATCTGTGAAGTAATTGTGATTAGGTCCTGGCGATTTTTTCACATCAATAATTGTAATTGCCAATTTGCCATAAAGGTGGGGTATGATTTGCATCGGCACCAATCTTGCGATATAAGCCGACGGTGGCTTTAGCACAGGCTGTATTAAAATACGACCACCAACGACCCTATAAGCACTTGCATACGTAGCAATTTACGATCTTGGCTGGATGGATCCTGGACCCACTTCTTGTTGAGGGGCTAGGTGCTTCCCATTCTCTTTCAGTCGATAGCTGTTCTATTGATCAACACCAAGATCTTCCCGCGATTTGGATATAAGCTACAGCTAGGAGCATTTCTGTAGAAGCTGCACCAACAACTAGCCTGGGATACGAGTCCCAGGGATCGGCACTGGGACGCGAATCGTTACTGGTAGAACTTAGAAATTCTTCATACCTTCTTCCAGTTTCAGGTCCTAGACAAGTATTAAGGACTGGTTCCCAAGATAATAATCAAAGTGGCGAGATTTCAAAGAAAACAGGTCTCCGGGCAAACAAACCTAATACAGTTATGCCGTGATTTACGTCGGCAGCAGTCTTGCGAATCAATCCCACGGTGCTCTTTTAGCGCCGGGCGTATTTTAATGCGACCACTAACGCCTCTATACATAATACCCGACCTGTACCCATTCTTTCCTGAGGGATTTGGAACTACAAATTCTTCTGTTGTATATAGCTAGCTATTTTATTGCTAGCCTTCGTTGCAATGCAACGCCACAATGATCCCATAATTTGGGTATAAATTGCATCCACTACGTGCACTATCGAGGGATCCTCAGTATTAAACAGTTTAGGACTCGCGTCCCAGAGACTGCTGGTTTCCTTAGTACCAGTGTTTATTATCGTTACTAATTGAACATAGAAAGTCCAACCTTTTTCCAATTTCAGGCATCAGACAATAGCAATACATCAATACAGGTGAAGGCATGCCTCTGGGGGCAATTCAAAATACTCAACTTAAACGAAGCTCAAGCTATTTTAAACTCAATCAGATTAAAGTTAGTTATCGCTGAGCTCAGTAAATGTTGCAGGAAGAATGGGACTATAGCGGGTAGGGAGTACTTGGCCTCGCTCTCGCTATTATACACTGACTCAGTCAACAACTCCGCTTATTGTTGAAATTTAATGTAGGGGATATCGAAGCAGATCTTATTGGTCCCTTCTCTCCTCGAATTAATCTCAGTCACCCGATTTGTAATCTACGACTACCTGACTTTCATTGCGTCTCTTGTTAACACTAGCCTTTACTCTTAACTGTAGTGATTTATATCTGTCGACTTGTAACTCTCGGTCATCTTCTTCATTACGGAGACTCTTGTAATTGCTAGCATTTGTCGAAGGCGTAGATCTTAGTTCGCATATGACATTCACATTTAACAAATATCAGTCCATGGTCCTAATCCTTGTGCTAGCCAGTACTGGATATTCACATACAATGTGCGCTACCGTCACAGCCTCTTTGTCAGGAGACTGACTCGTGTACTCTTTGCAATGTGTTCTTGTCCATATCTTCAGAATTCCCGCATTGTCAAATAAACACCGGAGTTCCTATAGAGATTAACCTCTCCACCTCTTGTGAGGCTTCATTGCCCATGCCTATCGGAATCTCACTGTCCAACGTCTCGTGGGTTCCTTCAGAGATTGACCCATGCATCACCAGCGAAGCATTCTGGCCCATCTCTTCCGGTCTCCTCCCTTGGCTAATTAAAACCGGAGTTCCTTCAAAGAATTCATATAATTCCCACGTCTAATGAAGGAAAAGATGTCGGCTTACATAGAGCTTCATACGCACGGCTAAGTCTGTATTAAAACTGGAGGTCGACTGGTATCCAGGAAGTTTTCAAAAGAGAGAGTTTACATCTCTCTGCTCTGCCAGCTGCCAACTACTCGGTCGAATTACTGTCTACCCACTTCACTCGTTACGTGTAATCAAGTCATTAGTTCTAGTTTAAGTATTACTTGAATTAGTTAAGTTGTATTTAGTTCAGTTCTAGTTCGGTTAGGTTGCAAATCTAGTGCAGTTCTTGAATCCAATTTAGTTTTCGCTTAATCTCGGAAGTAACTCGATTTATATTTTTTTTATTAAAAAAATAATATAAAAATCAACTTCAAATTCCAGAAATTTTCAGCAATTCAACGAATCTAATAAATATATTGGTCCTACAAAAATTCATATCAATTCGCAAGTAAGGAAATGAATTACTTTATGAACTGGCTAAAAATTCTCTTGAACATTCTGTTGATGTTCGGTTTTGTGAACGCCCCAGGTGAACTTTTACATGGTGGCTGGCAAAACATTGAAATGCTTTTTTAGCAACATCAATGGGGGGTTTGGCATTGATGACGATAATGATGAAGTCCGCATACATGATGATGAAGATTTTGATGATGTTAATACGAGTTGTTTAATCATTCCAGTGGTAGTAGCAACAATTGTTCCAATGTTGTTTGTTACTATAGTAGTTATTGATGTTCGACATGAAGTCAACACTGGGCATAAGGGGTAATAGAAGTTATAAACTGTTGTGGTGGCAACCAGAATTTCATTAGATTTGTAGTTGCTGTCGTTGTTGTTGTTGTTATTTTGAAAATGTAATTATAGCTTCCAATAATAATAATAATGAAGCAACCAAACAACCCGGTGTATTGTTGCATATTTTTACTTTTGATTTTATTCTTATTTTTTTTTTTAAATTATGAGCGCGAAAATTTGCTGTGTGTGTGTGTGTGTGTGTGTCACATATGTTGAAATTTTAAGATCTTTTTGTTTAAATTTCAAAAACATGGCGTTAACAATGAAAAAGTTATTTTAATAAATTTCGTTAAAGAGGCGTAAAATTCTTTTGGAGTATGTATCCTGTGGTGTTAATAAAACATTATTAAATTTTGAAAAATTATTTTGAAAAGTCTTCTTTACTTTTGTGGCCCGCTTTTTTGTTGATGATTTGATGAAAAGGTGCCTGGGATGTTTAATATTCTCTGTATTTCAAAGAAGCTATTGCAAAATGTTAGCAGCTTGCTGCAGTTGAATTTACATTGGATTTAAACTAAGAAAGCTCTGCTTAAAACTACTACAGCTTATGAATAGTATTTAATCCTTTTGTTACTACAATTACCACTTTATTCAAGCCCAACGCTGTCATTATATATTATAATTCGTCTAACTTAGACTTTCTTACTCCTGCTAATCTAATATCTCTTGTACAAACAATTTAGCAGCTGTTTAAAATAAAAGAACTAATTTCAATAGAAAAAGGTTTAAATAAAATTCTCTGCTGGTTACTTTTACTTCAGCATATGAGTGCTGAGAATAATTTTAAGTGATAAATTTGTTAAATGTCCACATAACTAAACCAAAAACTATTTAACACAAATATAAATTGCTTTTAAAGCCAAAAGAAGTATAATAAAATAAGCCACTAATTTTAAGGTAAATATGACAATATTTCTCTGTACAAAAGAAGGTTTGCTGCAAATATACAAGGACAACACTTTAACACTGCTGAGCGGAACAAGACCACCAACTGCTTTTTCAAATGAAAAACTAAGATCCTTCATAAATTTTGTACACTGCAAGAAAACATTCGTCGATGATCGATGTAAAAAGTTCTCCAGGCTAGGTTATACAAAGTATATTAGGAAATTTACGCAATTAAGGCCTTAATTGAGCTCAAATTATCATACAAGGACTCAATTAATAAATTGAGCTTTTAGTGTAACTCTAGTGAAGTGTGTTTAGTGAGCAAAAAAAAAGCAGTTTTCAATGATAAAATTAAGGCACATATATCACCATTGCAACTACATTTTATTTCTCGTGGCAGTTATCAAACTCTATATATAAAATATAAAAACAAATTCAAAAAGAAATGAGAGGTGAAATTGATGGTTAGTAAATTTCATCAAATTTTAGACGAAAATAGATTTTAATTTATTAATTCCTTCTCTAAACCATTCTTTGGAAGCCGACTTTCTCTGAGCTTGTCCCAATTCACATACACAAGATTTTCCGAACAAAACGAACGCATTTTCAGCTGTCAAATGCTAATTGAGTAGGCTAAATTACACCAAACTCTAAAACTCAACTTGAAATTTAATTGTCGCAATAAAGGTGCAGTCGTTGAGCGCTCAATTGCAGCCCATTACCGTCCTTCGGACTCAATTGCCTTGATGGTAATTTGGATATCAGTGCATATATTGACCTCTCTTTGCCTTGCGGGCTCCCTCAGAAGCCGTATACACTCCTTAAACCGTGTTTTGGCCAAGAAGTCGGAAGACCATTTCGCTGTATGGTTCAGTCCTGTTTAATCTTTTAAGTTCGAGGCGTCGCCATAGGTGTCTGCGCTAAAGTTCAGTTTGACTAGGAGTATCTGTCTGGTATCAGTGTTTCGTAGTTAGCTGGTGCCTTTACTTTATGTATCCGGGCGTTTGTTGCTGCAGTTTGCTTTCTTTAACTTTTGAAGGTGGGATTTGTGAATTGGATGTATCCATTCACCCATAATTTATAGGCGTTTTGCCTAAAGGGCCGCCGCATATCTTATTGGGATACCTATCTATAGGTTAGACGTATAGTAATGTCTCCAAAGCCCTTGTTAGTATAGTCCCGCTTTCAGTTGAAAATTAACGTTCTCCAACAATAATTAATGATAATTAAATAAAATAAGAAAAATTATTACAAACGATGTTGAGGTTAAAATTATCGATCTTTGAAATACCCTAATGGCCAATTTTGAGTGCAGTCGGACACTGAAAAATGTTCATAATGTTATAAAATATATTTTTTGAAGCAAAGTATTAAATTATTGGGTCATATTAATGAGACTACTTTAAAAAACTTCACAGCATGCGTACACTTCCAGCAACTCCATAGAAAGAAAACACATGATCCCAGGAAAAATTCTGATCACCAAAACGAGTCTACATCAACATCATCCAATATGAGTAGTAATGGCTCGGTTATTATGCCACGACATTGTCATAGTATATCGACATAAGAAATCCTGTAATTCTTAAATATTAGGTATAAGGTGTGTTCAGAACCTTTATGTAGGACTCTAAGTGGAACATTTTTGTGGAACATTTTAACCCTCTAACTCTTCTCCGTATGGGTCTTTTTTGTCCTCTTCTTGAAAAACGCCAAGAAACTCTCCTTAAATTTGTCGTAAGATTCTACTATAAGTCTTCTAAGACACCAAAGCTCAAAATTGAACTTGGACGCCGCCAAAACTTAAAATGTGTTTAAGGTTTAATTTCGTACTTATTCGAAATTAGTGTTAAAATGTCCCACAAAACCAGATTTTATGTGGCTAGTTTCTATTGAAAATATATTTCACGTAAGATTTCATAGGGTGGTCTAACCGTAATGCACAATGTTAATTGTGAGTCACACCTTAAGAATTAAGCAGCTTGTTAAGATTGTTGAAGGTTTTCACAAAAAATGAGCGTTCAAATCGAAATGCATTTCGAGAACTTCGTGATTTTTTATTGATCAGCATAATCTACAAATGAGTCCACAATAGGAAGATTTGTGCGCAAATTTCAGCAAATCGGGTCTTAAGGAAATGTGAAAACATCTGTTCATGCGCGCCAGCCGATACTTTGTTCCACACATAATTGTCGTTGATCCTTCTGTCATAATAAAAAGTATTAAAATAATTTTCTGAATCGTTTTTGTTTTATTTACAATTAATATCGTGCGGTTTGATTGGACCACCCTATACTATAAGTCATTCTACAAAACGTTATAAAATGCAGGTATGAAACAACCTGAACCAAAAATAGAATATTAAAGACATTTTTCTCCAAGTGTTCCTTTAAATTAAAAACTATGAAAAACTTGCTTCGCAACTGAACAAATTCATTAACATAATGAGCCATCTAATATGAACAAATGCAAGAAGGGATCCCTATAAAATGATGTTTTGTCCTTCCTTAGCCATTAGTTCTACTAAAAAAGTGTTGGGATAAGGGACACAGACATTTTAAAGCCATTAGCACGTGCGACAGGAGATTGGAGTGATGCTGCACAATACAGATTCTTCTATTTGGTTTTCTCTTTCTGTTGTAGCTGTTGTTGCCATCAATAATAAATAGTCAATATCTAAAAAAATTAAGTGTTAAATTTATTGACATCTCGTTTGTTAAAGGTGACAAAATGCTTGTTGTTGTGTGTCGCCTCATGGTTTTTATTCCTGTCCTTATCGTTTTCGTTTGCATTAAGCAACATATTTTGGCTTCATCTCTTCAAGTTTGTCATGGGGGCTTTTGATTTTCTTTTTTCTATTATTACCTTTTTGAAAATTCTTCGTGGCTTTTGCGTTTTATACAATTTTTTTATATGACGCTTTTGTTGGCCACCCCCCGGAGGTTGTTATTTGATTTTCTATCAATATGATTTCATGACCTTTGATATGAATAATTATTCCATAAAATTCGGAAATTTTATTTTTATGACAAATTGTTGTTTGAAACTTAAAAAACTTAATACGCTTGTCTAATTTTTCCGAGCTCCAGGTCATCAATAAAAGCTTCTTTATTATAAATTATAATAAATATTAATTTTATTTTCTCCAATATTTCGCTACGCCTTTGTGTAGCATCGTCAGGAGCTCGGAAAAATTAGACAAGCATAATAATAATAAAGGTCAAAAAACTAGAATAAAGTTTATTAAAAAACTTAATTTTGGTTTCTCTAACAGAATTTCAATATAATTTTAAAGTGTCCTGATGACGGCTTTAGCAGAAAGCCATAAGGCTTTTGATTGGAATTTGAAAAAAATATATACAAGAATTGGAACTATGACCATTAGAAAAAATTTGCACAGGCCAAAGTTAAATGCACCAGTTAAAGGGTGCTTTAATGGGAATCTTTTTGCTAGAAGGTGACGACAAACTTCTTAAAATCGATATATGGAAACATAAATTTATATCGATATAATAAAGGCAGTTTGAAAGAAATTACGAAAACTCTGTGCAACCACTATATAACGATACTAAACGTTTTATATTTTAATGAAAGTTTGGCTTCCGCTTAAAATTAAACAAATTTGTGGGAGACTTCTACAGGCCGGAGTCCATTGTGGGCTACAATGAATTGGAGGCATATCCAATGTACGAAGAGGGGCAAAAACTGAATGGAAATATGTCCTCTGGCAGTCAGATTAAAGAGAATGGGAAATATGCAAACTGATTAGAGAAATGTTATAGATTTTATTTTTAACGTATAAAAAACTTTCCCCTTGCAGTGCACAAAAGTTACCTTTAAACACTTTTGAATCGCACTGTATATTAAGTGGGTTTCATGAATAACCATTTTTCTTTTTAAGCCCAACTTTTCGGGAAAGCCGACATAAATTCTATTATAAATTGCTATTTTTTTAAGTTACGTAAGTGTAACACATAAAACTTTAATTAAACAAGTTTGTGCAAATAAAACAACGTATGTGAATTTCAAGCGTTTTCATTGGATAAAAAAATATGTTGAGGAAACGAAAATTTTATAAACTGTTGCTTAGGACAATGTTTTGGAGGTGGCACGGAGGATTCTCTTCTTTTTTCTCCCATGACCAAAGATTTACCGTTATTTGAATATAGTTTGAAATGTTTTGCGTTCTCTTTCAAATATATTTGTACACGCAAAGTAGATTAGTAATGCAATTGCCAGAAATTACAGTTTCTTTGATTGAAGCAAAAAAAACTTGGTGAGTAATTTATCACAGGTTCTGGATCATTCTATTGGCTGCCTAGATCATGCGATTTGGCCCCACTGTACTACTTTTTATGGGGCTAGCCGCAATTCCAGCCCTGGAAGACAACATGTGGATAACATTTACATAGAATAACTTTTAAAAGTGAATGACACGCATTCATTTAGCGGCCCAAATAAATATTTCATTCACTTTTGCAAATTTTCTCGGTGTTTTTTTTTAAATTTTTAAAACTCAAACGGTCAAAAGGTCATCCATTATTAGGCGAGTGTATAAACAGGAAATTTACTTAAAAAGAACTGCAGAAACTTCTCATTCACACTTAAGTGCCTGCCCCGGCCACACATCAAACTTGCTCGTCAAATTTATGTATGTGTTCGAATAATTTTGTTTTACTTACCTCAGCGATAGATCAAATTCATTTTATCAAACTTTCTTTCAAAGTTGGTTTGAAAGCGAAATATGGTAGTTGGAAAATATTTTATTATTTTACAAATTTAAAAATTATATTATTGGAAAGTTCTGAGAAAGGTGGAAGAAATAGGTGACTGTTGCATAGCGTTTGCAGTGGTGCACACGATCGCCATATAGACACGACATGCAAACGCCAAAATCATTGAACCAATATGATTTAAGCCACGTTCGAATTTTTTTGCCAGATTTTTTCTTTGAATATTCATATTAAAGAAAGGTAAAAAAAAATCGATAAAAACTCAAATTGAGTTCTCCAAAATATTTTCTTCGTAACTGTTGTCGCTTCGAAAATTAAACCAAAAATTAAATTTGAGGAAATTACGCGCCCACACGTCAAACTGCCTTCAAATTTCTGTAGCGTATGTATTGATAATCAAAAGTGTTTTCATTTTCGTCAAACTGACATCAAACCAATACGAGTTTTTAAAGCAGTTTGATGTGTGACCGGGGCGGAGCGCCGATATTATGAAGTAAAGGGTGTTTTTTTTATAGTTTTGTAACTTTAAGTTGAATGATATTGAGTTGAATGACGGAAATTCGTTCCAAAAATCTACATCAAAGCACCCTGCCGGAATATCAAATCAAGAATCGTATTTTATTAGTCTTCGTATATGATTTCGGGGATTCTGTAAGTGCGAATATTCCACCACTTTTTCAATAATTTGGAGTCATATCTCGGCACAATGTTGTCTTTCAATGCATCAAAAGCGGATGATTGAATGTCATACACTAATGACTTTACGCAATCCTAGAGAAAATAATCGGAAGGCATTAAATCGCACGATTGACTGGATCAGTTTGAAGCATAACTGATTTGTTAAATAAGGCGATTGTTTGACCATTCTCTTGAAGAAACATGTTTTCAATAAGCATTTCATCCAATAAGAGCCCCATATAATTGGTAATCATGGATCTATACCGCTCGCTTTGTTGATATTTGGTTATTGTCAATACTACGCTCCACAGCGACAATTGCTTCTTCACTTCTTTTCGGGTGGGTATTAATTATCAATTAATATAAAATAAATTTGTTCAATTAGAAAGTGTTACTCTGGCATTTGTCCATTCATGGTAAAATCGCAAAACCCCAAAAAGTCTCAAAAAGTCCTCCTCAACCAACCTTGACCAAATTAATTCTCTTCAAACTTTAAACGGAAACCTTTTCAGAATTTTTACACTACAAACTTCCTTTTGCATTTATTATGTCAGAACACACATTTTTTACACAAATTAAAGTCATTTATTATTATAATAACTTCAAAATAAAAAACAACCAAAGCAAATAGAAAAATTACAATCGAAATCTTAATAATTTATAATACAAATAGAATGAATTACTAAATCAATTTATCAATGTTGCATGCGTAAGTGCGTTTGTGAATGTGAAGCCTTTAACAGAGAAGGCAAAAAAAAAAAAAACAAAAAATTGCGCTGAACTTTTTTTCTCCTTAAATAAAAAAGTAGCGAGTAGTAAACTGAATTTAGGGACACACACAAATAGGCAAGAGGAAAAATAATAGACAACCCGCAGTTAATGACGAATTACTAAAAAACATGCAAGGATTTAGTGTTGCTCCTTCTCACTTCTTCTACTGCTTTTGTAGTGCGAGTAAGTTTTTTGTTTTATTTAAATACTGGCAATGTTGTAAGTAACTGGCAGCGGCGAAGAAGGATATTTTCATACAAAAATATTTTCATGCAAAAAGGTGTCAAAATAAAGCTTTAGGCAGACATGTTAAGAGTTATTAGCGTAACGAATATGATTTCTGATTAAAATAATAAATAATAATAACTCTATAACTTTATTTTCTCTTGGTCTACTTCCCTAATTAATAATTGCTTAACAGCGAAAACTATTAATATTTAACATTATTAAACTTATTGAGATTTGGGAAACCTAAAATAAAATCATACAGTTCTGACCACTTGCTAATACATAAATCCTGTTTTTATCACTAGGACTTTTGCTTCTGCATTAGGCCCGCTGTGTTTTGTATATTAAAGCAAGTGTAAGTAAGAGTCCCCATGATGCAATTGAGTTAGCGTTGTTAAGAAACGGTGTTTCTGTAATTATTGGGAACTGGTTCATGGATGTGCTGACATCAAGGGTTGTCGAGTTTGGACTTTGCGGGTCAACGTTAGCCGTAAAACAACTAGGGTTTGTCCACTAGGTGCCATTTTATTGTCTCTTCAGTGGACATTGGTTATCGATGAACTCGTGGAGAAACTCAACAGCTTTGGTTTCCGTTCATATTGTTTACGCCGACGCTCTAATCATATCTGCGCTAGGTGAGGAAGACGGAATCATATCGGCAAGGATGCTGTGAGCTCGATCTAACTACTAAACGGTGCATTGGCAGAGGGTTCGCAATCAACCCGAAAAAAACTATCATTGTGCCGTTTAAAAACAGTGGAACGCACAGTTTTATGAAGCTTTCCCTTACCCGGAATCAACATATTTCGTATGTTACCAAAAAAAAAACAATAAAGCGCTCTATGCCAAACGTTTTTCGATAAAACGTAGCAATTAAAACCAAGAGTGATCTATTGGGCAGCGCTTGACAAGGTCTATAGATTTATCTGTGTGCCGATCACTGGGGCAATGAGAATGTGCCCGGCATCTGCCCTGTGAGCAATACTGCACATACCCACCTTACAAATCTATGTGAAGAAGGAAGCATGCAAAAGCAGTGAACAGTCTGAATCTGTGCCGGTGAAATATGAAGGTCGCACAAAAGATGCAATAGGTCGTAGTCCATAGAGCGTCGATAATAATAACAATAAGGGGCCCTTGCAATAATATCAAAATTATATCCATTTTTGGAATAAATTGCTGTCATCCCTTGTCAAGTTTGGTTGGGATACAAACCGTTTTCAACCATGTGCCATCTTCAGTGGCAAACTTTTACGCTTTGTTCAACTGAGTATCGCTTTTAGACTAAGTTTGACATAGCCTGTAGTACCGGTTGTCTGAAAAAAACGCCCTGTAATTGATCTTTAGTGATTGACGGTCATTTGCTCACCAACATTGCTTTCGAAGGAGTACAAACTATTGATGCCGGCATCCCAAAATTTGAACCAAAGAGTAACTGCGTTTCAAAAATGTGCCCCGTAGCTAAACATGTTTTTTTGGCCAACTTAGCAAAGTGTGTAATTTGGTAAGGTGAATTACCGCTTACAGATTCGTCCATTAAATTGCTGGAGAATTTTTCAATGTGTGTGATACGTATGTATGTGTGCTTCTTGGTTGTGCATTGAACAGGAACTATAGTTGTCAAGACTATGTGCAATGGGAGATCTAGTTAGATGAACAATATATTTGACAGGCATTTTCCAAACCACCTGGCATCCACGAGTTATTGAAATACCCTTTAGTTCAGGTTTTTTACGTCTTTCGAGTACTCTGCAAAAACCACGTTAAGTCCATGTTATATGTAAGATATGCACTTCAAGAAGGGAAAAGGGATGTTTACTCCCTTAAAACAAATAAAACGTCTATGGTTTATTTTATTAATGAACGGTTTGCTAACAGTTATTTTAAAAAATGTGTTTGGTTTAAAAGATTCCCTCACAAAGACTTAAGCTGGATCCGCGCCTGCTTAAGGAGCAAGGAGTATTTTATTTATAATCGAATGTCATGAAGAAAACATGGTCCAATTAGCATTACAATGTCCTAGTAGAGGACCATATAATCCAGCTAAATACTCGTACGCGTAGGCAAGGGGAGAGAATTTATAATATTTCTTGTTATACTACTGTGGGAAAAATATGGTAAGACTTTTTAATTTAAATTTCGCGCGGAAATCCATTCGTCGAAAATTTTTTCTACGTTGGTATGACTGTCAGTGACATCTGTGCCAAATGTGTCACATCAAAGTAATCATTAGTGTTTAATATACGCTTGTCTTTCTGAAGTACAACAAGTGCATTCGGCGATTTTTACAATGAGTGAAATTATTAAACAAAGAAGTTCCATTAAATTTTGTGTGCGGAATGAAATTTCTGGTGCCGAAACGTTCTGATGATCAACACGCCAATAAAATCAAGGAATTGGTGTTCGAGAATCGACGATTAACAGTCAGAGACCATTTGGGCCTAAGTAAAGTGAAATCAAATCATTTGGGCCTAAGAAAAGTGAAATCACGATTGGTTCCAAAATCACTAAATTTTCTTGAAAAACAACGTCCCGTTGACGTCTGTCAAACAATGCTTTCCGACTACCAGGATGTCATTAAAGGTTTTATAACTGGCGACGAGCCTTGGATCTACGCTTACGACCCGGAAACAGACAATCAATCGACCGAATATCGTGCCAAAGATGAGCCGAAGGCCAAAAATCCACGTCAAAGCAAGTCAAAAATCAAGGTCTTGTTGACAGTTTTCTTCGATCATCGAGGTGTGGTGCACCCCGAATTCCTTCCGACCGGCCAAACTGTCAACAAGGAGTACTATTTGAGTGTTATGCGTCGTTTGCGCGAAGCTATTCGTAGAAAGAGGCCGGAAATATGGGCCGACAACTCTTGATTTTTGCACCACGATAATGCACCGTAGCATACCGCATTGATTCTTCGTGAGTTTTTCGCCAAAAATTCAATCAATATCGATCCACAGCCACCGTATTCACCTGATTTAGTTCCGTGTGACTTCTGGCTGTTCAGCAAACTCAAGCGACCACTCCCGGGAAACCATTTTGAGTCAATTGAAGACATTAAACGTGAATCGTTACGCGCATCGAAGGCTATTCCAGAAATTGACTTTAACAACTGTTACGAGGATTGGAAAAAAAAACGTTGGCATAAGAAATTTAAAATGATGAACAAAGTCTTACTATTTGTTGCCCACAGTTGTATTTCCAGGTCTGTTTTCATAGTAAAAAGTAGGTCGTAATTAAAAAATCATATAAAAGTTATTTTTTTGAAACAACATTTTAATTATGTTTCATTAAATACAATTTCTTCCTCTTTTCTGTGACACGAGTACTTTCGTTAAGACTATAAACAAATTATTATCTTACGAAACAACCAAGGAAAACTTTATTAAAACACTTTGCTTTAGAAGCCTTAAAAATGTCATAAACATACACGAGCAAACGAAAAAGACAATTTCAAGGAAATGTGTATTTAATGAAATAATTGTAAAATGCCAAAATTACCCTTAAACGGAAAAGAGGCAGCAAACAATTTGTTACACATGCCTACTTATTGTGGCTTTTTTAGGACTGTTTTTCTTAATGTTGATGATAATAAATCCAATTATGACAATCATGGAAATGATGACAATGATAACGGCCGCAATAATGCCGCTCACGATGACAACGGTAATGTTAATGATGAGTGATTTTGTGACTGAGAGTAACTGAACTCTCTTCCCCCACTTTGCACTTCACGAGCACAAAACAAAATCCCCGTAATTGGTGCAATCTGTATAAATTTGTCAGTTCTCATCAGAGAAAATAACTTGAAATGAACAATTGCTTTTGATTAAATAAATTCGAAAAAAAAGAACACTTAAATAAATTTATCTGCTTGTTTTTCTTGTTTCTTTTTTTACGTTTTGTTTTGTTTCGAGAAATATGAATAAAACAAATCAAAGAAATTTGAACACAATTTCATTAAATTAATGAATTTAATACTGTTGTCATTGAGCTGGGGGCCTTATCTGACGAGTACCAACCACATTTATAAGGGTCACAAGAGATTAGGTCAAGTGGCATAGCGAATACAATAAAGGGAGTTTAAGTGGTCTAGAAAGTCAATTAAGGTTTTGATACACACACATACACATAGTTTGCTAAGATATGTGACGTAGTAGTTCGTTTGTTGTTGCAAAGTTGCAATTGGGGCAATCGAATTTATCAAATCATATGGTAGCAAGTGACTATCCAAGATGTTGAAAAAGTTTTCTTACAAATTATTCATGTTTTCAGATGAATTCAGACGAATGACTTTTGGACCCAGGAACAGTGCAGAAATTTTTCAAAAACTTGTTAAAGATTACACTACTAAAACCGCTTTCCATACCTTAGCAGTGGGTGAAATACAGCAACGTAGAAATAAGATTGTTGAACATCTCGCATATTTCTCTAGCAAATAGCTCCCAACTGAGCGAAAATATTAACACCCTTTCAGCCCCACCAGACACACAACATGGCCTTTGTATCATGAATATTCAGTGAATGACCAGACGTAGCGTAATTGAAGGTTTACCAATGAGGTTAGGTTATGTACACAGATCACCTGTGTGGCCTGAAAACGAAAAAAAAATAGGGAAAACAAAAATCTAGTAAGTGGAAAGTGAAGAAGACTAGATAGATTAGAGAAGATAAGTAGAGTGGATGTAGATAGAAAGAACTTGAATTGCCACTGTATCCGTATCGGTGTGGAGTCAGTCTGGTGTTGGTCCTTCAGGCCAGGATAGAAGCATAGGATTATTCTATGGTGTGGTTGCCAAATCTGTAATGTTAAGTAACCGTTGCCATATCTTTTAATTGCGTATTCCAAAATCTTAGGAGATTGGTTCGACCCATGTGTAATGATCCATATCAAGAAAGGCGGTATCAATTCGCGTTCTCCAGGTTGAGAGGAGAATGCCGCTAAATTCGTCAATACGCGAGTTTTCAGCCTTGCTCTTTTCCTTGCCAGCTTATCGGCTATGCAGTTGGTCATCTTAGTGAGTCTTGAATGTCTCGCCATTAAATTTGAGATTCCCGACATACCTGAGTGAGTCTAGAAGTCCAGTGGATAGCTATCAGAGACCTAATTGTGGTTCAACTGTATCAAATATTCTATAGTACCACAGGTAGTTTGCCGACTAACCAGTTCTTAGAAATTGGAAAACATATTAAAATAATAGGAAAATAAGTCGTCTGCAACCAAGTGTTTGTCGACTTTGTACGTTAGTACTGAAAACAATTAAAGAAGGGCACGTTCCATGCCAGTAAGTAAAAACAGAAAATAGTCGTATGTTTCTCTGAATATTTTCAGGTCCATATTATAAAGAGGTCTGATCTAGCGACAACTTAAGCATCTTTTATTCCTCTTACTTATTAAACTAATCTGATATCATCCGAAGAGCTCAGAATTAATTTCACTTCTTATCAGTGGTCACCACCGTGGCCAGCACAATAAAACCTTATTTCCAGTTCCGGAAGTGTTTCAAACCACTCCCAAATAAGTCTGAATAGAAATTCGTATGAGGAAGGATTTCCAAGCAGCTTGGCTCTCCAAGAAGAAAGTAATATGCGCCTCGTCTAGATCCTTATCTAAGTTATAGAGAACACACGTTAAGATTTCCTCAATTTGCAATTGAAATACTGTGAGCCATTTTCTCAAGGACACCCACAGACTCATGTTGTAACTAAACACCCCAGTATCAACTGAATTCTAGGTTTTTGATCCGTCCGAGAATATTTTGAGGTCCCATATAAATAATATTTTTAATAAATTTATTTCCCATTCAATTACTCAACATCGAATCTTGGATCATGATAAAGTTTGGTTTTCATAACGAAGTATTTTCCTGCAAACCCATTCCAACAAGTGTTGATAAGCTTTTAGTCGTGTCTCTTCCTTACATCTACAAATAATTAATCTTAATGAGAGTTATTATTTAATAGTTTTTTCTATTAAAAATTTTTATAGCTATAAATTATAAGTGAACCTCAATGTTCTTAAATAAATGTTTAATATTATTTTTTTCTTCTTAAGGTTGTCATTAATTCTGTGCTGTGTTTTCTTTATGGGTTCTTATTAATATTATTTTCCTTTATCATTAAAAATTATTTATTAGTGAAAATAGAACATTAATTACCTGAGTATAAAGACTTAAATTGTGCTTCTGTTATTTATAAGATGCAGTAAAAGCCAGCGAAATAAAAACTAATAAATTCATGAGTGTAAATTTATGAGCAAATAAAGAAAAACCACAAAAAAATTTGGGGAAGGATGGCTTGAAAACATTATGGAAAAAATATGATTCGAAAATGTAAAACTCAGCATTTACCACTGAAGCTTCCCAAGTAAAGTTTCTTTACAGCAAACTAAAATCGTTTCGGACAGTTTGTTTACTTCTTCTACACTTGGCATTCCCTGTAATAGCCAAACCTTCCTGATAATTATGTTAAGTTTCCTTGGCAGGATGTTGTTCTTTATTCTGTAGTGTTGGTTTTGTGTATTTTCCATTGCATTTAATTAACACCACATCGCCATCTTTGCGATCCGGCTGCAAAAAAAGTGAATTTTCATTATTTGCTAAAGAAAATCTTGTTTAATTAATAATTAATTGTATGATGCTAAAATGGAATGTGAAAATATAAACTACAGCTTCTGTTTAATTTCCAAACAACTTTTTTTTTGCTTTTTGGACAACCTAAAGCGTTGAAGGCACCAACACAGCCAATGTTGAATGCACAGCAAGTGGCAACAAAATGGTAATCAGGAAGAAAACAAGCTCCATTTATTTAATAGAAAAAATTTAAAAATATATTTTTCATTACGGATGATTTCTTGTGAACTACAATTTTAATTCTAATTAAATTATACCAAGAAGAATAACCAATATATATCTGTGGAATTTCAGTAAAACAGCTTATTTGATTTGGCTACACCGGTCTACGCCGCGAAGCAAAGATTCTAGTCGACTTAAAACACAGTATTCGTCGTCTTATTGATACTAGTTGGACCACTTACTTGCCACTGAGAGGGAGGAAGATAAATGAAGGGTGATGCGAACATACCCTCTTCATATGGCAACCTCACCCACTGTTCTAAATGAACTTGATATTACCGATTTCGCTAACGAAGCTCTGTCGACAGAGAAAAAGTCGGCATAAACTTAACAACAACAAAGTGGAAATACTGCTGCCAGAAGCCTGTGTGTGAAGGCTACAATCGACCACCCCTTTACTGGGCTCCCATCTTGAAAAGATTAATGAAACCACATCTTCCGTGTTTTGGAGATCCACTTACAACTTCTAATCCCGTGTTAGGAACCACTAGAACTTTCTATTTTCGTTCTGTATTGGTGTTTTCAGAGTTCTCGTGCTTAAACGTTATATTCGATTAATACTTTGCCGTAGTCGTTTCAAGCTACAGATCTGATGCAAGTTCCTGGTTTCGCCGTAGGAGTCGCTAAAATCGCAACTGCTATCTTCAGGCCATCTACACAGAGATACAAAATAACTTAGTTATTCCAACTGGTATGCCATGATTTACGTGGGCAACAGTTTCGCGATAAAATCCGACGGTAGTCTGAGCGGCGGGTGTATTTAATGCGGCCACCAACGCCCCTGTATGCCCTTGTATAGGTAGCAGTTGAAGTCATGGCTCTTTCATGCTGTGAAGTTTGGAGCTACCCCTTCTCCTCCGTTGTAATGCAGCGCCATATTGATCATGCACCAAGATATTCCTGGGATTTGGGTATGAACCACGTGCACACTCGAAGAAGTGCCACTGTATAATCAATCCCAACAATCTTCCATCCACACTCAGGAGGCCGTCAGCTGGCAGGCACAAAGGTATAGCTTACCGTAACTCAGTGCATAGTCAGAAGTTCTGACTTCTCCTCGTGCTGGTAGCCGGTAATAAGTTCCAGCGTCTGCTAGGAGTCTGGAAAAATAAGGCGAGCGGAGCGAACTTAACACTCTCTTATAAAAATGCCTAATCTACGGTGGAATAGCACACGGGATGCATGGCCAAGAGGATACCTGATCTCTAGTATAGGAACTCTGGATACCAGTCGATTACTAGTTTTAACACAGACTTACCGTACATATGGAGCTCTGTTTATATGATCAGATTTTTCTCAATTACTCGTTGGAATTATATGAATTGCCTGAAGAAACTTCAGTTTTAGTTCGCCGAGGGAGAAATCTAGAAAAATTGGACAAGAATGTCTCACGAAGGCTGGTCGGGTAAATCTCTGAAAGCGCTGGGCCCTGATATTCCTAGAGTCTTAGACAATGAAGCCTCGCAGAAGAGACTTATCTCAGTAGCAACTCCGATGTTTATTAGCCAAAGAAGAAATAATGAAGAGATGGACAAGAAAACCGGCTCCAAAAATTCTTCTGAGGAAGCGGCTGAAATGGTAGCGCACATTGTTGTGAATGTCCAGCACTGG
This sequence comes from Phania funesta, assembly GCA_963932375.1. NCBI lineage: Eukaryota > Metazoa > Arthropoda > Insecta > Diptera > Tachinidae > Phania > Phania funesta. Next base: position 103,652,921 of record OZ010652.1, read on the forward strand.
CAAGCATAAGACCTATGACTACGGGCAAACACTTGCTAAATGTAAATGCCAAGGGGGAGGAAGAAGGCCGACAACTACCAGTCGACGCCTGAAATCGTAAATTACATACCGGTTGCCTGAAATCAATTCGAGGAAAGAAGTGGTCGATAAGGGACCCATAAAATAAGCGGTTGGCTTCAATATCCCCTCTACCTTAATACATTAATAAACAAATAATGCAAAAATTAGTACGTATTTGAAAATTTATGTTTTTGATTGGCAGTTGCTGAGGCACAGCCAACGAATGGCTAGTGCATTCGCTAACTACTTAGGCTTCAGCAATACAACTTTAAACAGTTTAGGCAAAGAAGATACAAATAAAACAAACAATTTCTTAAATTTTCATTGATTTGCTATGATACTTTAAACTTTTTTGTAGATTTTTGGAACGAATTTCCGTCATTCATTATCAAGTTTGGCTTGGAGACAAACCGGTTCAGTGAACTGAAGATGGCACATAGCCGAAACCGGTTGGTCTCCAAACCAAACTTGATAAGGAATGACGGAAAAAAAATCTACACCAAAACACCCTGTCGGAATATCAAATCAAGAATTAAACTTTCTTTATAAAGTTCTTTTCTTAAAAGTCTTATTTTATGCTTCATAATTTCACTGCAAATTATTTGATATTTTATTAAATTTAAAAATATTATCGCAAAGACATATTAACACTATAACCTCCCCTTAATTTAATGATTAAAAGTAATTAAACAGAAAAAATATCACGTATTAAACACGTATCACGTCACATTCGCAACACAACATGGTTCTTGTCATGGGTCTCTCACCATGGATGCCAATATTTAATTGAATTTAAATTGAGCATGAGTAGCCAAACTCTTGGCACAAGAATTTAATGGTTAATACACAGAAATATAAACAAACACACACACCCAAACGTACACATGGAATATAAGAACACCCACATACGCTCGAAATTGTCAGTTAATAAAAAGAGACGGGAATCTCTAGATGTGTAATGAAAATGAACAATATTCCACTTTAATTGCATTTACAGAAAGAAGTAAATGTATCAACGTCGTCGTCATCGTCATCATCAGTGGTCTTATCATTGAACAAATCACCCCCACTGCCTTTGTCAACGTACAAACATGCACGAGCATGTACGTATGTAAGCATGTGTTATTTAAGAAGAAAAGGACTTGTTGCAATAATTTTATTTACATTGGCGTCTCTGTGTAGTCGTATCAATGATAATGTGATTATATTACGCCAAAGTGGCGACATTTGTGTACTTTTTATATTAATTTTACAACTTTATACTTCTTGTATCATATTGGGAGGCCAATCAAAATGTTGGGGTAGAAATTTTCAACAAACATTCACTAACATTTCAACTTTACGCTTCAAACGAGAAAGGAAGAAAAGTTCTGTAAAAAAAGCGGTTCACAAAGTATGCCCCGTTGACATGGAATCGCAGGGTGCCACTATACTAAAGAGCAAAATTAAATACGAGCAACATAAAGTACTTTTACTTTATCGTTATTTTTGTCGCATGAAAATGTGTTGCAAACGAATCAGCTACTTACTTCTTAACCTTAAGAGAATATTTTACAGGGGAAAAATCAATATATTACAGAGGTCAAAAATCCAAAACCATTTTCCCAAGAAAAAAAGCCAACGTTGTTTTTATATCGCCAATTATTTAGCTAGGACGAGTTATACTCCTTGTTTTAAATGAAGCAACACAAACGGACGTGCAACACGGTAGCAGCGTTAAAAGAGAGTAACATAGAAAAGGCTCTCTTAAATCACATATCGAGTTACCTTTGTGTTACATATAGAGCAGGCAAGCTTCCAAGTTAAAGGGAAAGTGAGATTAAAAATAAGTTCAAAAAAAAAATACTCCCCTTTCCCAAAAGCCTTGTGGTCTGAGCAGATAATTAATAACAAAAAATTTTTTAATAAAGATGGAATATTTAGTTTAGTGATTATAGTAATAATTTTCCATTCTCAGCAAAAATTACATTGAACTCAACACTCAACTGTCAACAAGACACTGTGGACTTAACTATCAAATCAATAAATCAGGTCCACACCCTCGGTCAAGAGGAACAGATAATATTAAAACATGTTCCATTGCGATTGTATTGTGGTCTTAAGCAGTAAGATACTAGTTCCAGACAACCTAGTTAAAATAAAGCCCACAATGATGCCGAGAATTATAAAAAGTCTAGAATTATTTTAGCTGGGCACGAGGCTGCAGAACAGATCTATTATTTTGCGGTTCTATTTTCGCCTATAACTAATAATAATAATATACTTCTATCGTTGATACACTAACTAGATCAAATATCGAATTTCAAATATCGAGATCATGTTAGGCCGCCGTCCAGATGGGTTCTTAAATATTTAACGTGATTTTTTATTAAAATCTCAATTATTTTTAGTGCTGGACAAATTTGTGGTCTGATCGTAAAGGCTACAAAGGCACATTTCGACGGGTTAACTTTTATTTTCCATTTCCTTAGCAAGTGCGCTACAATGATAAACGATGGATCACGATATGCAATTATAAATGGAGTGTCACCTGCAAACCTTGACCTATACAGCAGCTACCTTAATATGCAACCTTGGGTGGCACCAGCAGATATTTTTTTCGGATGTGAAAATTGATTTTGGGATCTGCGTGCTTGCTTTAAAAAAATTATGAGTGTTTTGTGGCAGGTTTCTTGTTATTTTGATGAGTAAGTCCTCGTGCCAAACTTTGTCAAACTCTTTCTCAAAAACCCATCTAATAAGAGGGAAAATAATATTATAGCGTTGTTTTACAGTTTCATGTCTCTCGAAAGTTCCTCCTCTAGATATGGATCTAAACACTGTAAAACTAATTTCCCAAAAAACTACTATAATTGGCCTGCACGATGCCTTTTGTTTAACGTCATTGCTTGCGTTTGTATCAAAATCATTATGGACTTCTTCTAAGAGGAAGGAGGTTATTGTCCTTATAAGTATTGCGTAAAAAATGAACATATTAGTTCTTACAGCAGCTAGAGATATGTTACTTAACATCGCAACACTAATGCGATTTGGTCCGAGCGGTTTTTTTAAATCGATATTCCTAGTAGCCAATTTGATCGAACGTAAACAAAATTTGTAAGAATCTTTTACACTATCACTTGCTTGCGGTGGGTTGTCGTTATGTCGTTTGGGGTGGAAACTTTCTCAAGGCATTTGCTTTTTCGTATGACTTCTCGGCCCAGGTGTGGATCTCAAGTCTTAGTGTGTGTGTGGTGTTTCACAGGCTGTAGTCAGACTTCATAGTTGGGTCCAAATTGGTTAAGTAATTTTGAAAGGCGGACTCTTGCTAAATCCTGATCAAGCGTGTCATATTTTGCCTTAGGCTACTTATTCCTACTGACTTTCAAATTATTATAACATCTCAAAATAAATCGTGAAGTCATGACTAGTATAGAATAGGGAAATGAACTATTTTTCAAAGCCCTGATAACTCCAAGTCAGTACCAACAGATGTTGACTTTTGGTCCAGTGTAAAATATAAGCCAGTTACCCTAACAACACATTTATACATTATCCTGTTATTTAACAAACTTAATTAGCGTATGGATAATTTCCTTTCAACGTATTACTCTATAACAAAAAATTAAAACACACATGCTTAAGTAACTTTTTATCCATCCAACCGCCCACATTTTAAGTGCCAAATCATTGATTCGATTATTGTGCTTTTATATTTATTTTTATTTTCACTTTGTGGTCCTTAGGGCAAACGTATCATGTGGATTCAGTGAATGTGGTTAATAAATAAATAAACAAACAACAGTCAAACCGAAAATAAAATAATTTTAGCAAATATTCGTATAACAAGACAACAAGGCCACCCACCATTTGACAATGCTGTGCATTAAAAGAGTGTGAACAAGAGTCATAAGAAACCATTTATTTCAAAGCATAAAGGACAAAGGAAAACACCCTTAAATAAACAAATGAAGAGCTTAACAAAACCTCATTGTGAAAGTATGCTTGACAACTATGTATGTATGCCTTGCCAGTGATACATACACCCCCAAATATGCTTTCTTTTAAGTGGAGCTTAATATTGTTTGGGGGATATTAAGGACTATGGGGACGATTAATAAAGTAAATTAACTTCAGGGATTGTAACACAAAAGAAAACAATGCAAAACATACTTGGAAACTTTTTATTAAGAGCTAATAAAGAGGTGGAGCCAAAGAGCACTTTTTCAAGTATTGTAAATTCGCAGATCGAGTAGCATGGTCTGCAAAACCCGATTAACCCGTTAAAAAATCTTTATTTATTAGGGTACACATATGGGAAAAAGTCATTGTCACTTTACTTTTTCAACGTATCAAAAACTGCTAAACAAATTGTTCTCAAAAATAAATAACAAAAATGAACAGTTCACATTTCGTCTGGGCAAAAGTATTCCCCACTTACAGTAGTAAATGAAAAATATTTAATATTACACATATATGTGTACATGGGTTGTTATTATTAGTGGGTTTTCTTTGTACTTAAACAGCTCTTATAATCGGTTCTACTTTGAATATTACTCTCTCACTTGCTTATTCCTCCATTTTAACTTCTTTTAATCTAAATTTATCTTATGGTTCCAATAATGGCATAAATAGTTAATTATATTAATGATTAAGCGAACAATATCTGGTGTATGATTAATGATCAGAGACCTACTGAAAGTATAGCACAATTGCCAAAAAAAAGTTCTTTCACAAATTAGAAATTCGTTTCTGTCTATTATAGTTTATATATCTACGAGTTCTCCGACACTAGCAGCCGACAAACATCCCTCCACAATGACTCCCGCACTACCATGTTTGTTTCTAATGAAAACTAATTCTGTGTAAATCGTTCGGTTTGATAAGTTTTGGGCTGGAGGCAGGAGACTATGTACTACAAGAGAACTACCACAGACCAATATAGTGGTTATAAACTCTTGATGTAGGCCGTGGGTGTATGTTTTGCATTCAATAGAATTTATCATGCCTATTCAAATCGCTAGCACCTTATTGTACAAGGTGGTATTGTTGGCACTGTGAACTTTTTACCGATTCTGACACAAAAATCACTAATATACTAAAATATATGATAAACCTTTAGACTGGAAGAAGAAAACTTGTGCTATAAGTTTAGTCCAGTAAAAAAAATTAAAAGCAATAAGTATAAAACCGGGTTTTTAAAGCAAAAAACCGGGTTATTCGACATTTTAAAAATTGCCTTTTTAAATAATTCAACTTCTAGACGACCGGAAAACTCGGTCGAATATATTCGTCCTTTCCTTGTTATTACTAAAGATCTACCTGCACCTCCCTGCTTATAAGGGTAAATTGCCACAATCACTCCAGTCTAGAGCCCATACACCACAAAGAAAGGTCGTTGAATGGATTATTGAACATCAAGGAGAAAAAGAGCTAAACCAACCTCACCGGTGAAGGTAATTTTTAATTCGATAGCTTCGTTCTCCGTTAAAATTGCCACAATTTGGCCTCGGAGAAGCCAAATTTGATGGCCGAAAAATAAACGCATCCGCAACAGGGCATTGCTTGACTTATACTAAAGGCATCATTTTACTATACTTCTTTGAAAAAGAGGCTGGTCACGCTAAGACTTTTACTCGTGCTCCATATTACGGCATGAAAATCAAATTAATATGAACAACTTGAATAATATTTATATGAACGATATGTGGTTCCCATGATCTTCTCAGCTAAAAAAAACGTATATAAGCGACTTCATAGTCCAAGGTCTATGACGACTAGATCACATCTACATGCATATCTAGCAGGTTTTAAGTAAGTTGGTTATAACAATTTCGAACAAAAATCTGCAGTCTACATATTAGCCCCTAACCGCGAAAATAACGTTACTGACATATTTTTCGAAATTGACTTTTTGATGCATAATTGTTCTACAGCTTTCAACCCCTCGGCTTGTAAAATATTGAATTCAAAATAATAATAATAAAGGGCAATCAATATTTACATATGTATGTATGTAACAACCAGTTACTTTGATCTAGAGCTACAACCATGAATACGTTTTCCCTCACGAACATGCATACGAATGATAAAAAGAGTACTAATGCACAGTCTTGTTTTTCTGCTCACACACATGTACGTTCATATGAATATAGAATAAAATTAACCACGATCACAAAACTCATGGTCACGAGATTATTACGGAAAAAAGTCAAATAACGAAATCATTTCTACGTTTTCACTATCAAAACTTATCCGAATATTTTATACAAACTTGCTGCTAACAATACACTACTTTCACGCAAAAATTCTACCCATGCACGCTCACGGATGCATGCTAATTGCTTTTGAAAAAATTAGGTGTTTAAATATCAACGAGCATCAGTTTACAACAAAATCCGACGAACTTGGTGAACAATTTCACCACAAATGTGCATCCATTGAAGAACGCTATAAAGGTAAAAATATTCACTCTCGTATAACCGAAATATGCTGGATATTGTTTCATAACGATATGGAATTTTCTAGAGTTAAAACCAAAATGCAATAAATAAATACTTTCTTAAATACGGAAATTTGCCTTCATCATTTTATAAATAATATTATATCTACACCTTTCTCTTGTATAGTGGCTTATAGTGAAATTTTTCGTGAAACGTATTTTCAATACAAACTAGTCTCATAAAATCCGGTTTTTGGGACATTTTAGCACTAATTTCGAATAAGTACGAAATTTACTCTCAAACACATTTTAAGTTTTAACTCGTTTCTGGTGGTCGATTCGAATTTTCAGCTTTGGTGTCTTTGAAGGCGTATAGTGTAATTTCATAGCAAATATTTTTGTAGTACATATCAGCCTACTAAATTGCGGTTTAAGCGGTGTGGTTTGCCCTTTTCAAGAATGAGGCAAAAAAGGCCTGTACAGTGCAAAAGTAGAGGGGAAAAGTGGTGCACAAAACTCGTAGTTTTTACAATAGTGCTGAACACACTTTATACCTAAAATATAAGGATTACAAGACTTCCCGTACCGATTCACTAGAACAATGTGAAAAATGTGGGGAGAATTTTAACCAGACGTAAACATCCAAAACGCCGATACACGAGTATTTTTCCCCTCCTACGGGAATCCGTTGTCAATGAATTGTTGCTAATAATTTTAAAAGATACTAGCAGACAAGAATTTTGATATTTATAAAAACTGAGGGAAAACCGTTGTCACTAGGATTCACCAGAACCTTAACAGAAAGTAGTGCTTGAAAGTGAAAATCTACCGTGTCCCTGGTGGGCAGGAGTCATAATTTTTAATTTTTTCTGTTTGGCTTTCAAATAAAAGCAAAATATCTAACTACTAAAATCAATTCTCTATTACTGGCTTGTTATCTAAATTGTCAGTTTAATATAAGGCCATGTTCCGACACTCGCATCTCGCACAAAATTTGCGATTGTGATTTCAACTCGCATGTGAGGTGTTCTGTAACTCGTATTCGCAAGAGTTTTGGCGAGTTCAAGTCGCAAGAGTATACTCAAGTGAACTGCTGTATTTAAACTAAACTAGTTTTTAAAGAAACTACAAAGTTATGAATAAATTAAATTAATAGTGTTTTCTTTTTATTTTAGTCAAAACTAATGATATTTTGTAGCAAATTTTTTCTAAAAACATGAAATTTAAAAACGTTCTTTGCTTCTGCAACTTTTGCCTCTGTATTTCTTCGTTTGCACTGGCGATTTCAATAAACAGCTAATACGTGTCATCTTCGAAAAATATACGCAGCTAGTGCTGTAATTAATTCAAATGAAATGCCCGGGTATTTTTTGTAATATTCTAGGTTCAGGTATTAGAAATATGAAAAATACAGTTTTCTTTTAAAACTTTTAAAAAGCAAATCGCAAGTAAAACGCGTGAATTGCAGAACATGCAGAAATAAGTTTGGCGATTTGACACTCGCATGCGATTTGACACTCTTGCGAGTGTCAGAACATGCCCGATAGCCCTAGTTTTAAGACAACATTATGACCCGGTTGTTCTAATAGATAGGTTCCAAATTTCCCTACACCCAAATGCTAAAATTTTGCTGGATCTTTTTAATAGTTTGCTGATTTCAAAAGTCAACGATCTTTGGAAATTAAAAGGTAGATGTTACAATATGTGCGACTTGAGGTTTGTAACGAACAAAATCATTGAATTATTTCATACCCAAATGATTTGATTACTTAAAACTTTGCACTTCAGAAATGTCAAACAAAAGAAAACCTCTCACATAAATGTCACCCCTTAAACGAAACAAGCAAAAAACCCCAATGAAAGCAATACGACGAATATTTGTCATCAAAGAAATCAAACAGTCAAAGAAATCAAACAGTCATTAAATGAAATGAAAACAAAAAAAGAAAAAGAAACTCTCAAGTACATATTCATACATTTCAAATCAATGAACAATTTAAGGCGTGTAAAGAAAGAGCATTGCAAAATGCGGGAAAACAATAACAAGAAGGGAACAAAAATTGCCTCGAGCTAAACGGTTCGTTCTACAATCGTCAAAGGTTTCTATACTTTACCTTCCTTTTAATGCCCAGCCAGCATTTTGTTCATTGTGTCAAGATTTTGATCTTTTGATACGATCATGAACACGCAGTAAACTGTTTTATTAAGTCAAAATGTCAGTCGTTTAGTCTATCGCTTACAAAAACAAAACAAAAAAGGCCACAAGATTTTGATTTTGAGTTTGAATAGAAACGGAAATTTGATATGTTCTCTTCTGTTTTCAAGGCAACCGGAAATGCAAAGAAATAAAAGTTCAACAGAAAAAGAGAAGCTCAGAGAGTATTTAAATACAAGAAACTCTGTGTCCGTAATACAAGGTATTTTGTATGTCATAAAAATGGGAGTCGACCGGCAGAAAGAAAAATTATTTTTTGCTTAAAATCTTCAAGTTTTGCCTGCTTCTTCACTCTATAATTACTTTGCAATTTTATTTATGCATTTAGTTGGGTAAAGTTGAAAAGGCAAAGATGTAATTTGCTTTTCTTTTCATTCGCTGCCTTATTGTTCTGTTTTGTAAAGTGTTTGCTGCTTACTTTTGCTAGAGGGCTGTTCTGAATGCCCTAAAAACAGCCCTTTTAGAAGGCTTTTTGTGTTTTGGCGCGGGACACTATTGTTTTCAAGACTTTCTCACGGTTCCTTTAAAAACTCTGCCAAGAGTTGTTCTTGTTTTCTTTTTTTTTTTGCATATTTTTATTTCATATTTAATTTTAAACTAAACAAAATAACGGTTTTTATTTAAAACTTCTTAGTTTTTTCTTTTCTTTCTTCGTTTTATATTTTGTTAAAATTGCAAACAGAAAAAAAGTTTTTCCTTTCTTTGGTATTTTTTGTTGCTGTTCATTGGGTACAACGAAACAAGAGAAAAAGTGCGCAATTTTTTTTTTGTGTCGATTAGGTATTGAAGAGTGTTCAAGTGGAAGTTTCGATTGACCCTTTAACGGTTTATTTATGAAAATATTTGATTTTGAACAACGAACTAAAAAAAAATGGCAAACAACTTAAATGTTCACTTTGTGTTATTTAACAAGAAATGACTCTTACACATTGTCTGAAAGCTTTCAAATGGTACTCATAACTTAAATGAAGTGTAATGAAAAAAGTGGAAAAAAAGTTTAAAAATTGCAAAAACAGAAATTCCCAAACTTGCAATAATGAAATGCATATGAGAAAATCTTGCGTAGTGAAATTGCTGTTTGAATTACAGTAGTCGCTCGATTTGCATTGTTTCGATTTACATTCATGGTTACCAATACGAATTACGTTGTTTTTTTATGGTAGGACCAGGACTCAGGGGATGACCCCTATTCATGCAATGCATTGTGCTAGAACTAGGAAAAGAGGTTATGGAAAGGAGGATAGAGGGAGTAGTGTTTATTAATATTTGATTTGAACCTTTCCACAGAGAAAGTAGGAGGAAAGACCTCTGCTGGAAGATTATTCCACATACGAATGGTCCGGCTAAAGAACGAATTCTGTCTGTAGTGCGTTGTGCGATCCACTGGCCATTCGACCACAAATGGATGTGCTCTTGATGAAGTACGTGTGGTGCGTATGAATGAACGGGTTTCGGGAAAAATATCCCTAATTTCATCAGAGCACAATCCATTGTAGTAGCGATAGAACAGCGAAACACAACCCACATTGCGTCGATGCTCGAGAGAGTCAATAGAGTTGGATACCCTATTGTCACCGATGAGCACCTTCGCCCTCTCCTGTACGTGGTCGAGTAACTCCAAAATAGACTTTGAAGCACCGGCCCATACATGAGAGTTGTATTCCATTTTCGGTCGGATATAAGTGGTATAGATAGTTAGGAGATCAGATGGGGTGAAGTAATTCTTACACCGTTTGAGGAAGCCTAGGCACTTGAATGCTTCTTTCGACACTTGAAATGTGTTGGGTCCATCGGATATCACATTGAATCTTCATGCCAAGAACATCAAGAGCTTCCGATTCCTCAATATCTATACCACCCATAACTACAGATGGAGCAGCAAAGTTCGTCGTGCGTCTGTGTGTTAGCATACAACACTGGGTCTTATTGGGGTTAAAATCGACCCTATTCGCACGACCCCATTCTGTGATCGTCACAAGATCACTATTTAAGGAATCATTCATGCGGTACCTCATAGCCCCAATCTCTAACAGGCTTGGTCTGTTGATGAGTGAGTAAGAATGGCATGTTATACGATTTAGGTGTTCGGCGGAATATCGCTTCAAGACTGCTACATTAAAAACCCTCTTCTAAGCCAGAGACAGATTGCTCAGCCAATTAGGAGAGATGGTGACATCGAAATTATAATTCTAAATCTAGGGTTTAATATACATAATATCGAAAAAAAAATGTACTTTCGTATCAGTAATATGAACACAAACTCAAAATTTATATAAAAAGCCATTTTAAATGCGATTTACGTTTTTACGATTTACTACGTAATTCTTTTGAACCGATCACGTCGCAAATCGAGGCAGCACTGTTTATAATTTTTTTAATCTGTGGTGCTGATTGTCGGTGAGGACCCTTCTGGAGAGTAACGTGGTAGCTGTGGATTAGGCTTAACTAGCGGGAAGATTATGGTGCATGATCGATGTGATGTTACATTAATTGTACGACAGGAGATTAGATAACCCAAAACCCCTCGGTAAGTTTAGAGTTTAACCATGGCACTGAAATCGCCACCAATGTTTGCGATAGGTACGTAGGGGCAGCGGAGGACGCATTCGTTCATTCGTTAATAAAACCACCATAGTAGAACCCGAAAGACAAGTGCTAACGTAAAACACAACCACTGCTCCCTCATCCTAGATCCGCGGCTGGAAGATCACCAAGCATAATAACTATTAAAATTGAGAAATATACTTTTCGAATCGGATAACATAATAACTCTTGGAGTTTTGAAGTACGAAATCATTAGATTTTAAAAAATTATAACAGCCATTTTTCGTAACGTTCTCTTTTACCATTACTGCCGATAGATTTTCTTGTTCATCAAAATATCTTTACAAAATAGAAGCAACGGGCAAATAAATTATGAAATTCCAAAGATTTTAAACTGTTGGATGAATTATTCCAAAACATTCTGTGGGGCACAATAAACTTGTTGGCAATTGGCTGGATAGGATCAGCCTGTAGCTAGCCTATTTAATAATTTTAGAATTTTATTCAATCTTATTACTTGACTATTTAGCAAACGCCAAATAGTTGAGCTATTTGGAACTAATGGTATTTTCGTGTCAGGCCAGAGTTTTATTCGCCTTGACAAGAAAAGCCACTGGACGAGGGGACCCTATACCCCTTAACCCAGAATTTGGTTCACCGCAGTGAGTTAAGGCCAGCCGTGAGCAAACCCCCTTTCCGACAGTCAATGATTTAGCCAGTGTTTTATGAGCTGCAACTGTTGAGTGAAAAAAAGGTTTCTATTAGCTTCAGGCTAGAATTTTATTTTCCCCGAAGAGAGAGCGAGAGAGTCAGCTCGTTTCTCGACTCAACGAATAATGGCTATATTCTGAGGATGTCGGGTGGTATGAGAGGTTGGGAAATTAACAAACACCTCCGTGACCGGCGGCGGTCGAACGTGGACATCGTGCCGTGCCGTAATTAATTATTTATATACATTTTCTTTTTTACAAAAAATATAAAATTTGTTGCCACCATAAAATCTGCAAAAGCATTGCCCTTACAATCTGCATAAAATCCACAATTAATAACGACGTGTTAAGCATGTAGCCTTTAACAATGCAACATTTTATTTAAGAAACGAAAACGCCATAAGTTAAAGTTTTTTAATTAATTATCCAAGAAGATTAAAGGTCTCAAAAAGAAAAGTTTTTCACAAAATATTTGTATTCCCAAACGATATTTTGCTACGTGTAGCATCATCAGAAAATAAAAGTTGCTGGAAATAAAACTATTTTGTGAACATTTGTTTTATCAAAGACTTTAAGCTTGGATAATTTTGAATATAAAATTTGTTCTAAAAGTTAAAAAATGATTAACAAATATTTTAACGTTTATTGAAAACAATTAAAAAAAACTTGTCTCTCTCTCTCTCTCTCTCACTCTCCCTGGGTACCGTGTGCTCTACTCCAGCCAACTGTGGTAGCACCATGTTACAACGGAGCGCCCTAAGACAAAGCCATTATTTCCTAAAATTCTATACTTAGTAAGTTATTTGGTGAATAACTTTTGTTACCTTCAGCACAATAAACTGGCGCGTTAATCAGATTTAGCCTAATGCGAATATAGGTGTGTTTCACATCTTACGACCGAATGAACAGAAAGTGCCCCCCAACCACGGGGATGTAGTGATTGCAAACTTAAAGACACAGACATCATGTTACTACCTTAGAGAGACAATAGCAGTAACCAGAGACTAATCGTCCCCAGACATAAAGGTTTCTATGAAATAGTCGGCTTAGTTATTGGTCGAATTTCTTTTTTTTCAGACCTCTGGTATGTCTCGAAGACTAGCAACTCTTTATCTGCCGCATAGAAATTCATTAAAGTAGTAGGAACAGCCAAGACTGCAATTCTCTTTATAAATGCAAAATTACGCTTGTTCAAAGTAGTTCATTACGCTGTCTGGGTAAATATCACCAATATTCTATGACTCCACAAGAGAGATCTCACACGATGGAATCTGTTACCGGGCTATGTGAAGTTAGAAACCATCAGTTCATTAGGAGTAATACAGAGATCAGACAGTGAAGATTTTGCCGATTAGACGATGAGAGAGCTACGAGTATCATGCGATTAGTTAAAAAGATTTATGAACGAATTAATACTTTTGATTTATTGAAAAACAAAATAAGATTCATAACTCTTCCAATAGTTTCCCGCATGAATCATTTCTGTAAAGCCAAAAGCATATAAGTTGTTACTTATGAACACATTGGAAATCTAACCACCGTAAACTTACTTGTAAGTATTTTTACACTTGTGTCTGTGTTTGATGGCATTGTTTCCCAATGGAAACAACCTTAGTCGACATAAGTTGTTTTATTTGCACAAAATTTTAGTGTTTGCAACACATTGTTTTTCGTTTGTGAGTTTTGCTTCAATATTTTATACGTGTGACAACATTAACAACATTGAACGCTATGTATATATCGTTTAGGTCGCTCCCGAAAAATGTTGTTAACACGACATAACCGGTTATTTAGAATCATCCGATTGAAATCTATTAATATTTTTGTGATCAAATATTCGCAAAATTTACCACTTCATAATTATTTAATAATTGAAAATGTTAGGAGTTTCACATCAGTGGGGTCTCCTCCCGCTATAGACTCCACTTGTTTACAAAGAATTTTAAATTCTAGATTGTGCCATTTTAAGAGCAAACGCTCATTAAACTTGATCAACATTTTTAAATAATTTAATAATTAATTCACAGTATCGTGAGGCATAAGTGCTTTATTACAAGTGCATCTGAGGTACAAGTGTTATGGCGATACAAATAACTGAAATAAATAAATAACCAATCAGGCAAACAAATCAACCAATTAAATTGAATAAATGTGGAAGTTGTTGTACAAGAGAAGTTAAGTTAACTAAACAGGTTCATAAATTACAAAATGTGTCACCATTAACGGACATGACAACCGTAGAGGCCTTAAAAAATAATAATAACAACAACAACAACAAACACAACGACTTGACAACAATGACAGAAATAAAGAACAAACAAATAATGCGCATGCGTAACAGAAATGTACAAGTACCAGAAATGCTTTTAACGTACTGATAGACGGCTGGTTGTATAGGAAGGACAGACCACATTCATATCAACTCACGTAGCATTGGACAGACTAGGCTTTACGCATTTCAATTCACTCACTTAATGCGATACGAAGAAGCAATTTGTTAAACACAGGTTTTATCATGTTTTGGATTGTTTTTTTTTTCTTTCAAACTTGTTGCCAGCCAACAACATTTTCGCTCCGTTTAATCATTAAATTAATTTTTATTTTGTCACAATAAAGTGGTATTTTAGATAAGAACTTAGTAAAAGGTAAACACTTGTATTAGATAACGACTGTTTTAAACCCGCTTTTAAGTAAAAAGCAGCAACTTAAAAGGTAAGAAAACCAAATGGGTTATTAAGGTAAAAAGGCTTAACGAAATGAAGTGTTTAAAGGAATGAAAAACATTGTTTGCATTTAGGAAATTTTACATTGATTTCAAGAAGTAACTATTCATTGAAATGTTAACAGCTGTCTTTTGACCCACGATGAAACTGGTCACAATTTTTATATTCCAATAATACTTTGCAGGAAATATAACTAATGAATGTTTTTCATTACATTAGCCATGCGATCGAAACCATTTTCAAGTACTTTTACGTTTGTTTGGGTTTGAATTTCATGATTGGCAAGGCTTCAAATCTTCTGTGAATGTTTAGCTAAATATTTCTCTTTAACGGTTACTTACAAAAAATAGTTCAACGGGCTCGATTCACAACTCTGAAGCGGTTAACTGATGTTAGAAATTATGCTGATTATTCGATTTCGCTGATTTGAAAGCAAATTTTCAATACTTCCCATTTTTTGTTCAAGCTTAAGGCGTCTACTTTTGCAAATGTCAAGCAATTCTATCAAAGTCAAAATAACCGGTAGTTGAAATTTCATGTTAGAGGACCCTCCGTTTATAAGTCTTACAACTCTTTTGTTATGTTTAAAACAATTATTATTTTTAACAATTTTGGTTCAGGTTCAATTAAATTAATCGCGATATTGGCAAAACTGTCAAACTTATACCTAGCCTAAAAGAATCTATCTAGGCTTATTCAATGGAGGGAGAATGAAGAAAAAATATCTATCGTTTAGTTCAATAATTAATATTCCGAAAAAAACTGAAACTTACGAAAGATTTTTATGGATATGTTGATTAGAAATTCGCATTAGTTTTATAGTGAGCGCCGGTTCTAAGATGTAAGGAAGTCTTTTTAATCTACTGATTACCATTGATGCCCACATTAAGATATTGCTCTTATTGTACAGAAAACTACCACAACTCTAGTGGAGGTTATATATGACGAAAGAAGGATTAATACTATTAATATTATTGTCAAGGTCCTATGCATCAAGCATGTGTGACATTTATCTTTCACTGGCACAGATTCAGCATACGAACAAAGCCAATTGCCTTGCTCAGTAGCAGACCATATATATACACCTCTTGGACTTAATGAGGGCATGTTAAATACCTGCATTCTACGAGAATCGAGAGCTAAACAATCACAGATCATACGCTCAGATATCTCATTACTCACATGGCAGAATCTTTATTTGATTATCTCAAAGCTTCCTATTTTAAGTTGGTGTTAGCTAAGACCAGAGGGTCTGGTAAACCGCCCAGGCCCAGACTCATACCCTATTATACCGCCTTCTGGCTGAGCGCCAGTATGAGCCGATATTGAAATCGCATACCGCGTATTCTTCTGTAACTCCCCAGTCATTTTAAAACTATTTATTTGTGTCCAGGGAACAGGAATAAGGGCCTAGTATTTTCTTCTTTTTGATATTAGCGACTTCTGCTAAACTAGCGTTAACATTTTCAACTTTTCCGCACATGATATACTGTAAGAAACATAAAGTTTCAGGCAGGTTCTTTAACTAAATTTGGAATTGCAAAATTAAAAAAACAACACCCCTATACATAGTGGAGTTGTATATCATGTCCCGAAATAGGTTTATCATGCCTTAGAATATGTGTTTTAGCACCGCATGAAAAGTATGGCAACCTTGCAAGAGAATAAGCTAAAGCGGGTCTTGTTTGAATGGCTAATTGCTGGTACCTTTTACAGGTAGAAGAAAGAGAGAAAATAAGACAAATGTTGGGAAAGGATGACCGTGCAAGGGTTTAAGCAATTCTTTTAAATAAGTCATCTATAATAACAGCTGTGAATCCAGTGGTTGGGAAATAACAACTCCCTCCCACTCTCTCACTATCACCGTGAACGGCAAAAAAATCACGTTTTCGCTAAATGTCGAAGTTTTGGTGTCAATATAATTTTCCCAAAATATCCACTAGATCTGATAGTAGCTAAGGTGCAACTTTATTTAACATGCGCATCTTTTTTTAAGTTTGAACTCTTTAGTAACTCTGCATATAAATAAGCGAAGAAATGACTATTTGATTGGGGAGAGATACATGTGATCGTATGACACACTAACAAAAGCTCTCAGTGAAGGAAACGCTTGCAACTTAATGTGACAATGTTTGAAATTTGATACTTTTTAGTTTGTGGTTTTAAGATGATAATGCGCCAATTGTGGTGTTGGTGTGTTTACGTTGTGGCACCTTTTGTTTATGCCACAAACCACACAAACAAAAACCGAAAGTCAAAGATAACAGGCGTGTGAAAAAACTCATTTTACTTTTTTTCACAAAAACAAACATAAAAAACACTTAAGATAAACTAAATTACGGGTACCTTTTAAAGCTCGTTTAAGCCGGGGCTACTGCTTAGTATCTGTTTTTAAAATGCCATGAGAGCGAATGATGATCATAAAGGCGTAAACTATGAAAAACATCAACGAAACACACAAAAACCCTTTGAGCAAAATCAGGGCTTTTTTATAACTTCATCAGCAGTAATTCACCACTGCTGCATTTGGCGCAACAAAATTTGAACAATTTCAATTAGAGCCTTGGCCTTGTTTTTTCTGCTACGTTTTCTGGTTAAATGCAACTGTCCGCCTTTTAACGCTTAAAAATTATATGGTCCCCGCCTACTTGAGGATTTTTTTTATTTAACACTTTATTTTCAATTATTTTTTTAGCCTCTTTTCTGTCTGTGCCTGGGCACTACACGTTACTAAAACAAAGAATTTTGCCTGAATTTCTTTGGAATAATTTATGTTGAAATTCATTTTAAAAGTAAATAAAGCCTTAAGTCAACATCAATCATTTAATTACCTAAATCGCCAAGTTATGTTGGCCAAGTCAGTAAGAAAGATAAGCGAAACTAAATGATGGGGCGTTCCCTGTTATTTCTGACCTAACGAGTGCTCTTTCATCATCTTGTTGTTTATTTGTTATACTCGTACACTACACGAGTATACAGTTTAGCAGGGGAAGATGTTAAGTGTTTGTGTTGATTGTTGGTCGGTGTCTAATTTTACCTTTCTTTAATATACAAGTCCCACCAGAAGAAGAACTCAGCCAAGGCAAAGAGTTATTTGTAACGAATTTGCGCAACCCCTTTTCGACAAATAAAATTAAAGATGGTTTGTCTCCAAACCAAAGAAAACTAATCAAGAAGCAAAGAAACCACTTTGGCTACTCGATTTGGCGGTTAGAGGGGGCAGCAATGTGGCTACTGATCGTTGCTAAGTATCGGAATGAAGCTTCAGCGAAAAGCTGCCTATACAATTAGCCGAAGCAAAGATATTTTATCAAAGGAGTAACTCTAACTAAAAAAACTTAAGATATTGCCCCAGTGCATGTCCTTTGTAAGCGCGAAGATAATTTACAACGATGGGAAAGAAATGCTTACTTTGTACATGACAGCTTTAAATAGAGGAGCGCCATTCCCAACATATGCCCAGCAAGTGAGATATGACTCCAATAGATGAAACGAGTTTCAGATTAATTCAGGAGTATCGTAAGGCACGATACACTATTTCTTCCAACACTAAATATTATTTGCAGATGACAACAGCATTTGGCACTCTTTTCCATTAAACTGGGCACCACTTGACGGAATATTAATATTACACTCAATCGACTTCTTGTGATAATTTCTGAATGGGGACGTGCGAACAGGGTCGCTTTTGATACACATAAGACCCACCCAATATCGTGTTGTTACTTATGGGCGCACAACAGATTATGTTGCTCTAGCATTATGGATGATACAAGTGTTAAGGAGTCGGCAATTCAGTGTGATGTTCAGTGTGTTTTTTAAAACATTGCAAGAGATAGTTTACTGCAGCTCATCTTTTTATTGTTTATACCACATGCCTATCTCACTTGCCTTAAATGTCTGAATTTGTAAAACAAACCGGTAAAAATGGGCACATTTTTAGGTCTAGATCTTACTGCAGAAACTAAAGATTCAAATTGTGTAATTCTTATATTAGGTATTGCAACTGTTCAGTTGCGGATCTAACCAGGTCTTCTTTGTGTGAAAAAACTTAAATCCACAATATCTAATATTATTTAATGGTGCTTTGCTTCCTTTCTTAGTTCCCCGAGTTTCCTAGGGATTTGCCGGTTTCACTTTTACATCGGTGATTCTCGCACAGCAATTAATGTTTAGGCTCGACTTTAGCGATTACTAGCTTCCTACTAGTATTTCTCGATCTCTATGCTTATCACTACCGCGTCGTCACTAGCATTTGTTTTAACAAGAGTTTTTGCGATTTTATTCTTTCCATCTTAAAAAATTATTTTGAGGCATTGGAAGTTTCCGTCGTCCAAGCATCCTTCCTGCATATCTTGCATTTATCCGCATCCGAGTGACCCGTTGGTAAACACACCATCTTATTAATTTCAGATTTGCTTAGTCTCAGCTACCTCCTTGCTTTATCCCCATTTCTGTTTCATTCCACAGTGCTGCATGGGCCCTCTATGTCGAGTCTTTCACCTCAGGTTTCTTGGCCTCAACCGGCTTTGCAATAGGAGGTGGGCTTAACACCTCCCGGCCTTAATTGCTAGACCGTTGGCTCGTTGATTCCCATCCATATGATGCGGTATCCATATAATGTGCAGTCTACCACGCGTTGCGTAGTCGTTTATTCCTTTCTTGAATTCCAGAATCGTCCCCGATCTAACCCTTGATGTTGTTTGGCTGTCCGTAAAAATGTTGACCTCCACACGTCTGTCAGTACCCCTAGCTTAAAGTCGTCTGTGAAACAGCTAAGTCCCTCTGCCTGGTATCAGTGTCGTACAATTTGCTACCATCTTTATTTTAGTTATCTGATCCGCTAATTCCGCGCCTGGCCTGTAACCGGTCATTACCTCCCATATTTTCTGGTTTCGGCGTCGTCCTGCAGGCGTGCAGCGGTAATAGCCGCCTGATATTTCATTTGGACTTCAATGGCTTGGATATTTAAAACTGCCACCAGTGATCTTGTTGGTGTGGTTTTAATTGAACTGCTTCTTTGTTGAACCTTCTAAGTTAACTATGTTCAACCTCTTTTCCACTGCCGTCCACCCTACTACGAAAGCGTTGGAAAAATTGGCTAAATCACGCTTCTATGGATCCAGTGTGCCATGTTCGGATTGAGGTCGCATTTTGAGTCCATAGCTCTCCTCCATAGTGACCAATGTATGTGGGCCTTTGTTATCCTCTCCTGTATGCAGTGTTAAGAACGTTAAATATTTTTGATAGTTTTTTTTAGAAAAAAAGTGACGAGTATTTGCAAAAGAATTCGGGAAGAAAGTCAAAAGCAAAATGTATGTTTTATTTTATTTTCACGTCTTACATTTAAAGGGTTAAATTAATAAAATAAGACAAACTCTATAGACAGCGTTTGATTAATTAATTAATTATAAAATATTGGCTACGAGACCTGAAATATGTCAGTTTTATTCTGTTTTTAAAGACACATCATCATGAGGTAATCATTGTCTTCTGACATCAAACAAACACTGCAAATATCATCTCATTGTTTCTCTCTTCATTATTTATCACTAAATATCTTTTGGTCTTTGTCTACACTCTTCTTATGAAGTAACAAAAAAAAAAAGAAAAGGTTTTGCAGTTGTCTTTCTTTGAAACACCCTCCTCTGGGGCTTTAAACTATTCTCATTTGTTTCATTAATTTGGAAAAAATTGGAAAAATGTTTATTTTTTATTTATTTTGTAAGCAAAAGATCGTTGCATTAGACGCTGTTCACTTATTAAATTCCTTCTTTCTTTCGTTCTTTTTCGAAATAATTTCTTAGAGTTGGTTTTTTGTGGGAAAACACCTGTTGTGTTTTTATAACAATTTTCTATTATTTGAATTGTTTGCTTTAAGAGGCCGAATTGTGTGCAATTGATATTGTTAATTCTTGTAAAAACAAGTTAACACTCGTAATCGATTATATTTTAAACGATTGTTGGTTAATAGGCATGTTATGTTTTTGTAATTAATTATTCTCAAAAAAGAGGAATATTAATTTTATTTATTTTAAGGAAAAATGAGTACTTCAGAAGTGAGGGACTGTTGACCGCAAAGAAAGTTTGGAATGATTCTCCGGGCATAAGACAGGCTAAATACCTTTTTTATGTCCAATCATTTTCAATTGAACTATTCGTTATAGAGTAGTAGTCACAATTAGTTCTCCTTTGTGTCCTTTATGCCTTGTAAAGGATGCAACAATTAAAAACATTTGATGTAAACAATTCTATTAGTTAGAGATAAAAAACGTGTCTTTAACTCTGTGCTCTTGTGTTCGGATATTATCAGACGGGCTCCTCCGACTTTAGTACCGACCTCAATTGGGAGCTTTATACAGGGATTGATTAAATAAATGATAGACGGTATAAAGGATGCTGTGATTTTATTATAATAATTCGACCTCCCTAATCACACCCCCACGCTACCAATAAGTGTTTATTATTTGCCATTTCTAACTGATGGCCTACTTTCTTATTATTGAACCGCAGTGCGGTTTAGGTTTCTTTAGGCTTCAGAAACAGCAGCTCAAATACTTCTTCGACTTAATAACCGAGAATTTTCCTTTTCCGTAAGCAGATTGGATTGGAGTTCCCGAATTATGACTTTGAAATCTCTTTCCTAGTATTCGACAGCTCCTTAACTTGGCTTCAGCAAGACGGTACATTTAATTCACATTAGATATAGACTTTTCAAGAATAGTTAAAAAAGAAATGAATTTTACAAAACGTAAATATGACACCGGTTCTATTTTTCTGCCTGCGTTAAAGTGATAGCGCGAAGATGAAAAGTAATATCGACGCAGCGGCGTAATACACTGGCCCTTTTAAATACAGCGTAGGCTAGGTTAAGTTAGGTCGAGCTGACTATTATTCAAATAATCACTTAAAAACTGTCCCCTTTTATTACAAATGGTAATGAAATGTGGTGTGAATTTGCACAGATACTTCGTTACCTGTTTGCCTTATTACAGTGGGGAATAGATACCCTGCTTGATAGGATTAGGGGAATATTCGTAGCCCGTCTAGCGACGGGATATATTCCGGTGGTTTGGGGGGAAACTAAAGTTGTTTTTCTTCCCAAACCGGGTAAGAGGGACTATACTGACGCTAAGTCCTTCAGACCGGTCACCTTAACATCTTTTCTATTGAAGACAATGAAATGTGGAACATCACTTAATATGCGTCCATACGATTGCGTATGCAGACGATCTGGCACTAATGGTTGGTGCTAAGTTCATCGGGGCCATTCAAGGTTGCATGAGACAGGCTCTCAAGGTGACTGAGACATGGTGCATTGATCAGGGTCTAACCATAAATGCCAGTAAATCCGACGCTATGCTTTTCACTCGTAAGAGGAAGGGTGTAGAGGTTGAAGCCTTAAAGCTTTTCGGGTCGGAAGTAAATGTGTCCAGGAAGGTGAATTATCTGGGCGTTACCCTGGATAAGGAACTTACCTGGAATGAACACATCGAAACACAGGTCCGGAAAGCAAAAGGGATTATGCATCAATGTAAACGAGTGTGTGGCCGTTGGTGGGGAATCTTGCCAAAGGCTGCATTCTGGATTTACACAATGATGGTGAGGCCCATTATAACTTACGCATCCGTGGTGTGGTGGCCGAATGCCTCTCAGGGCACAGTTATGCGTAAGTTGGATGGGATTCAGAGGGTTGCCTGCATGGGTATAAGTGGTGCAATGCTCACGGCGCCAACACAGGCAATCGAGGCAATGTTGGGATTGCTGCCATTAGACTTATTCATTAGGTCAATGGCCGCATTGTCAGCTTTGCGAATGAGGAGCGATGCGGTTTGGCATAGCTTTGGGCCGAACATCGGGCATAAGAGTATCCTGGACCTCGTTAAGAAAGAAGTTAGAGCTGCTCAGATGCCGATGGAACGCATGAGTAGAAGAAAGGTAGTCGAGAGGCTGCATCTGACACTCATTGCGGAAGGCATTATACACAATGAGTGTATGGAGAACGACATCAGCATTTTTAATGATGGTTCTCTTATAAGTGGCAGGGCAGGAGCAGGTGTATTCTCAGTTGAGCTGAACTTGTCCTGTAGTCTGTGTTTGGGGAGATACGTATCAGTTTACCAGGCAGAACTGCTTGGGTTGCTGCATGCGTTGGATCACTTGCTTGAAAGCCGAGTGCATGGGAAAAAGGTTCTCATTGCACTTGACAATCAGTCAGTTATAAAACGCATGAGGCAAGTGAACGTATATTCCAAACTGGTGCTGGAATGTGTTCTGAAACTGAACAGATGTGCCTCGTTGAATGAGGTGACGTTGATGTGGGTTAAGGGACACATAGGCACAGCTGGGAATGAAGCAGCAGACGAACTAGCAAAAAGGGGAACTGATGTGGATTTCTGTGGACCAGAATCGAGGGTTGCCCTGGGGAATGGCCTAGTGTGAGCTAAAGTTCTTCAATAGCTAAACTCATTACACCAGAATAGGTGGAGGGAGAATACCACATGTAGACAGGCTAGAATGGTGCTCAAAGAGCCCCTCGGCAGGAAGGCCAGCAAGGTACTCGGGTATAATAGGGCTACTGTAAGCTGGATCACTGCGTTAATGACAGGACATGGAAACTTCAAGTACTATCTGGCTAAGATGAAAGTCGTAGAAGATGATACTTGCAGACTATGCCTGAAAGAGGCTGAGACGGTAACGCACATTGTGTGTGAATGTCCAGCACTGGCTAGCATAAGGCTTAAGACCACGGGCAGACACCCTGTAAGATGTGAATGCCACGGGGGAACTAAGCCTTAGACAAATGCTAGCAATTACAAAAGACTCCGTGATGAGGAAGAGTGTCGACAGTTACCAGTCGATAGTCTGAAATCACTTTAGTCAAGAGTAAAGGCTAGGGCTAGCACGAGACTCAATTGAAAGTAAGGTGGCTGGATTACGGATCGGTTCCCTGAAATCAATTTGAGGAGCGAAATGGGGGTCGAAAAGGGACCCAGTATGTAAGTGGTCTGCTTCGCTATCCCCCCATACATTAATAATAGTAATAATAATACCTGTTTGCTTGGCCTTTGGTGCGTCATAGCGCAAATATGTTGTCGCTATCATTGCCTTGCCGTCTGATTCTGAAAACTATAGAGAAAATAGATAGCATAAATGTTTATGACATTTTATGTAAGTTCTAGATCGAGAGCCAATACTCGCATAAAAAAGTTGGTTGTTTATATGGTTTACCCCAAAACCCTGTTGTAAACAGTCCAGAGTTTTTGTATCAAAGCGATTTGAAACCTAGCTTTATTTTCTTTTTCATACATAACGTACGTTAGCGTCTCGCTTCTGCGAAGATTTATCTGGATGACCTCAACCATTAGCCCCCAGTTGACGGTCTTCTTGGGAGTGCTGTGAAAGATTTGTCATATCTCCGCGGCTAGCTACTTATTTTGGCTGCCAAGTACTCTTTAGGTACTTAGGGACATTTTTTCAGCACCTAAATGCCCTTCGTCCTCACTAATGCCATCGAAGGTAATCCAAAATTGGAAAGTGCAAAATATGGTAGCTTTTCATGAAATCCAACAACAAAATGTCTGTAGAATTTCATAAAACATCTACGATATTTTGCTCTTGAAGTTTTGCAAAACCTTTGCACCAAACTCTGAATACCGCTACTGTATTAATACATTGTAACCGTGGGAAGTCAGACTTAACCCTTTGCAAAAAAACTTGAAATCTTTAACAAATTGTTTGTTTTCAACAAACTTTCCCTTTTAAAAGCTGAGGCTAGACCCACGTCTGCTTTCACCGTTCGTCACGGTCACTATTTATATTAAAACGTAAATGGCAAACATTGATTTATTGTCTAAAATAAAAACGTGATTTTTATGGTTTGAATATATAAAATTGTCGAAAGTTTGTGACAATAAATTTCAAGTTGACGGCATCTATCAAATATTCGCAGCAAGTTGAAGCTATATACATATGTATATCAGGAGCGTATCTGGAGTGTGGCAAAAATGTAATATTTCCATCGCAAGAAATTATGTAACAAATCTATGGAATATTTCAAAGCTAGTCTGCCTCTATTCCCATTTCGCTAAGCTCTCAAACCTTTACCCAACTTTGTAGAAAAACTTAAAGGCCGTATGCCCGAAATTCTTCAAATCTAATGAGAAAACTTAAAGAACCTTAAAACAAAAATGTTAAGGTTGGTTTATTTCATTATCGTTTTACAAACAGAACATTTTTACTTTCTTATAGTTTGAAATTTCCCCTCCCATAAGTTTAACTTGGATACGCGCCTGTTCTATTAACAAGCTCTACAGTTTTATCGATTTCATTTAGTAACTAATAAAAGTTTACAAAGATTTATCTTCGTCTTTCAAAAACTTTATTCGATTAATTAAGCAAAAAACACTCAAAAACTCTTATGTGCGCTACAATCTTCCAGAGAAGGTCTCTTTTTTGACATAAAAATTATTTGAATTAAATGAAGCTATTCCACATTAAAAAATCACCTTTTTTAACTAATAAATTTTTTTAATTTTGGTGCTTGTATTAAAATGGAAATGTTCACTTTTTTCTATAAATTAATTCGACAAAACAATAGAGAAGTAAATCAATAAAAAAAAACAAGTGATATAAAAAATATTTACGACAAATTAGACAATGCATTCGTTGGACAAAAGAATTAAAAATTTCACAGCATTAATACGAGTTGAGATAAGAGATAGCGGCCCTATAACCAAAAAAAAAAACAAACAAATAAAACAGCTTGTTTAAACACGATCTTCTTGTTAAAACAAATTCTGTTATTAAGATCATCACGGTCACTGTTTTAGTCAGAGGACACTTGAGAAGAGTCCGATATCAACTACAGCTTGAAAAACAAGATAAAAATCCTTAGAAAAAAATTTTAAGAAAACAAATGTCAAATGCCTGTTTTATAAAAATAAAAATATTTTACGAGGGAGGTTTCATCATTCGACTTGCTTGCTTGGATAGCGCTGAATATGCTTACAAGCAAAATTTATTGAAGTACACGTTTTGATTAATTTAAATGTGATAATATTTTATCGCTTGTGTTTTTGCATTGGAAGAACCAAATAAAAAGGAAGACGAAGAGCAAAAATATTCATTAGTATCTTACAAACATCGTTGGACTACAGGGTCCATTTTACCTAAAATAATCCTATGTTATCATTTACGAACCATCTCGTTTCCAATGAGGAATATGTCTTGTTATGCGAAGCGAAGTGTTCGTACTTAAACGAACGAAACTAACCGCTTGTGGGTGTTTCATGAAATAATGCCACATAGTAATTTTAAGTTAATCTTACGTTCTGGATTGTGTGATGGTGTCCTATGGAATTGTAATTAGAATTGTGTAAGTCACAAACAAGTTCATTTAATTGAGGGGTTATTTCTGGGATTGAAAGAACAAGAACCAATTTTCCATTTTTTTTTTTTTGTATGTGACACAAAACTAAATTGTTTATTGTTTTTGTAATAGTTGCTACCAGCTTTGTGAAATAACCGCTCGATTAAACTAGTTCATGACCGACACAACTTTAATTGTAATTTAAAATGGATTAGGTTTACTTCATGAATTTGACGTACTCCTTGTTTCTTGAACCATGTCTTATGGATGGCTTTATTATTGATTACTGTTGGGACAGTAGAAAGAATATAGTTGTTGTGAGGTACGACTACAATACTCATAATCAAAATATTACAGTCCAACCAGTTCGTCACAACATCCGACCTTTTCAGACTCTGGGTTCCGCTTTACAGAAATTCACAACTCAGCTGCGCCTATGTGTACTTCAACCCACAACCCGTCCAAGAGTAAAAATCAATTAATTAAAAACAGAATGCACACATCTTGTTTTCTCTATAGAAAATTGTTGCTGGTGAACAAAGATCGAACAATAAAATTTAAGGGGTATTTGGGGCACGACTCTCTCACTACATATAAAGGTATCGACAAACACAAAAAGATCATGTCGAAAAGTTAAAAGGTTTTATCATCTTTCTGTGGCAGCCATTTTTGCTAGCTTAGTCAACTCTGGTACTACCCTCGTATATATAGTATGTGCCTTTACAAACATCCCTGATTCATTTGCATTTATTTTCTTTACTCACAGTAGGTGTCTCATCTTTAAATGAATTTTCTTTGCTTATCTCACTTGTTTTCCCTGGTTTTTTAATCCTTTACTTTCATTCCTCTTGTCTTTCTTTTCGAAGCCTCTCACTCCCTTTGCTGTAATCCTGTAATTAAACCTTAAAGAGGATTTGTAGTAGATACTCGTATAATATTTGCCAAAAGGTAAAGGATTTCCCTTAAGTACAGACAATTTTAGACACTAGTGTTTGTGGCTGTTGTCTGTGTTTGGGATTTTTTCTTCAGTCTTGGGCGTGTTAACAAGACAGTTGTTTCGTTTTCCTTTATTCTATTATTTGTTTTTGTTAAATTTCAACAAGTTTTTAAATTCTTTCAAATGCTACGAAAATCACAATCAATTTTATGGTACCTTTAATATTCTATATTTCTATTAACTAAAGATTTTTGTATGTATTTGTGTTTAATTCTCAAGGGGTTAAACTTGATGTTAGAGGATTAACTTTTACAGTTAATCCGATGAAGTTCATTGCTGGGGCCTTTAATAAATTCATAACGGAAAATCTGAATAGGTTAGTTTGCTTGTGTTACGTTATATATGGAACTTATATTATATTTGTGCCTTCTGGAAGCACTTCCCCCTTTCAATAGGTTAAGACTGATTACATCAAGGGAACAGAGTAGGTCTGCAATATGCTTAAGAAGCGGGATGTATTAGAACATACCATTATTTGTTAATTGCAATGAAGTTTTATTTGTCTGACATTTTCATTTGTGTATAATTCCTGCCATATGGCCTTCGTGACTGACTAGTTTGTAGCCCGTTCTGAAGGTTTAAATTTCCATTATTTTTCGCAGCCGTTTTGGGCACTTGCGGAATTATATACGAAGTATTGGCTTGATAGCATGAATCAAAAGTGCAGGAGCTTCGAACATAATAATATTTTTCCTTTACCAACTTCTTCGGAAGACAATCAAATAAGACATAAAAAGGCAAATCGAAAAAAAGAAATCCCAGAGTTCTGAAAACTAGCACATTTGGCCCTGGTACATGTATTTGTATAAACTAAAGACTCCTGGCGGTGGAGGTTTGACACGAGCTAGATGGTAAAGATCCTTCTTAAGGTGACAATTTGTATTTTATTTTCTAATAGGTCTGAAACTATATCAATCAGCAAAAATTGCTTATACATGTTAAAGCTGACAAAATTTTCCATAAAAATATTCCTGATAGTTTTCACGTATTGGAGTTTAATGCCAAGAACAAACAAGAAAATTGCTTTTATTTATTAATCTCTAAATAATTGAAATTTTGCCAGTAAAGTCGAAAATATTCCTAAAACCGATGTTTCACCATAAAGCCGTCGAAGAATATAAATTCCACCACGATTCGAAAAATCAATAGAAAATTGGTAACCAAATTAACAAAAAAAACTGAATTTACGAACAAGTTTTAAAATCACTATTAACTTAAAATGTTGCAAATATTTGACATTTCCCAGGCATTTGATAAAGTGTGGCATGATGGGCTAATTACGAAAATCACGCGAGTTCTTCCTGTAAACTCCCACAAGCTTCTTAAGAGCTATTTGACTGATAGAACATTTAAAGTAAGGTCGTAAGATCAGTTTTCTAAAAATGGCAAAATCTCTGCAGGAGTTCTCCAAGGTAGCATACTAGAGCCGCTATTATATATCATTTATACATCGGATATGCCAACAAGCCCATATACATATACATCAACGTTTGCAGACGATATGCATTTAT
The DNA here is from genome assembly GCA_963932375.1 of Phania funesta. Lineage (NCBI taxonomy): Eukaryota > Metazoa > Arthropoda > Insecta > Diptera > Tachinidae > Phania > Phania funesta. The sequence continues at coordinate 103,681,473 of OZ010652.1, forward strand.
AAGTGTCAGTAAAGATCCAAAGGTTGCATCTGAAAAACTGCAGGCCCACATACACGAGCTAGAGAACGGATTAAGGTAAATCGAAATGTGCTGACGTAACATTTTCCCTCAGGAGGCAAAATTTTTCCTCAATAACGATAACAAATACCACTGTTCCAGCGGAAACACACGTTAAATATTTAGGTATTCACCTAGATATGGCCCCGCCATATTGAGGCAAAAATTGCGCCCATAAAACTCAGAACAATTCAACTACACTGGTTAACAAATGGCTTTTATACAAATTCATTATACAATATGAACATATGGCATTCAGCTGTGGACTACTGCTTTTGCAACAAACATCCAAAAACTACAAAGAAGACAGTCTAGGATTTTACGTCTTATCGTATGCGCCCCCTGGTATATAAGAAATGAAAATATCCGTAGAGATCTAAAAGTTCCCACTATCCAGGAAAAAATTTAAAACATACACGTCCAAATACATAAACAAGCTAGTGGTTTATCCCAACACCCTGGCGCGAGATTTACTGCAATTTCATGGGCACCAGAAACGGAAAAAAAACAGACACATTGAGCCTGGAAAGATGGCACTCTCTAACCTAATAGTAGTTAATTTATTCGAATTTGAATACACTAAATTAGTTATTACATTGGTAATAGTTAATAAATAATATTTTGAATATAAGATTTGAATACTTATTACAAATTTTACTTTAAAAGAAAAGATTCAATAAAATAAAAATAAAAAAACTTTAAGCTTAACAAAACTTCGTAAATTTTTACTGGCAATGCATCCCAAAATAAAGCTAATGATGCACAAGAATGTCCCAAATTATCCGAGTACTCGAATCTATAAATAGGTTTTTATTGTTTTAAAATAAAGTAACCTTTTTTATTCTTGATTTGTTATTTTCGATATAAATTTTTGGAACGATTTTCCGTCATTTCTTGTCAAGTTTTATTTGGAGACAACCCGGTTTCGGCTATATGCCATCTTTTGTGTCACATAGCCGAAACCAGTTTGTCTCCAAACCAAACTTGAGTAGGAATGACCGAAATTCGTTTTAAAAATCTATATCTTTTTTTTATAAAAATTCATACACGTTGTTGTATTAAAAGAAATTAACAAAAATAAAATTAATAAATAAGAACTCACACGAGTTCCTTTTGTAAGGGATGGAAACTGAATCGCAGAACGTGCCTTTTTTATTCGTTTTCATTGTAGCTACATCACCAAAAATTATTTTTAAATTTACATTGATTTTTTATAAATTTTTTTACAAACCAACGAAAAAAAAATTAAAAATTTGAATTAAAAGAACCGCTTTAGAATACTCACATACAAAAATAGGATCCCAGGAGATGCAGGGAATATTTATACTTCACAATGTCGTCAGTTTCCGAAAAGGTATTGCTTCCAAAACAATTTTTTTCCAAAAATTTAAAATTTTCATTTTAAAAAAGGTTTACTGTAGGTATAAACCTACATTATACTTGCTTTAAAATACTTCGATAATAATTGTTTTGCTTAACAATGCTTTGTTAAGTTTTCTGCATACTGCCGAAAATTTGTTAGTGTATTTTAACGTTTTGAAAGGTTTTGATTTTGGATTTTTAATAAAGAAGAAAATTTTGCCGATTTTGTGGCGAATTTTAGAACTCCTGCTGCATTTTTGGTTTTAAAAAAATATTGATTTCCCGCAATGTTCAAATCAAGCTTCAAAATTTTTTAGTAACTTTTGTTGTAGTTTTTTACTTTGAAGTTGAGCTTTCAATATAGTTTTGGCGATTTCGTTATAATTTTTTCTATAGGTTTTCGTCAACTTTAGTTATCTTGGAGAAATTTGGTTTATGGTTATGTAAACTTTCATTTTTTTCGCAACTGTTTATTCAATTCTCGCGAATGTCATACAAAGTTACCAATTTTGATTTTTTAGATTTTTCACCTTGTTTTATTCTTTTCTTACTTTTGACCCTTCCCTTTTAAAACAGACAGAACCAACAAAACATTCAAATCATTAGAGCGTTTCTTAGCGAGTCTAACGAACAACAACTGATTCTTATATATACATTGATAAATGATGACAAAAAAGTGTTTTAATTGTAAAAACAATTTTTCGGATCATATTTTTCTCCAGAACAATTTAAGTCACTCTTATAACTAGTGTAGCCTTATATTGATAAAGTTAAGGAAATGCAAGCATATGTATTTCACGAAGAGATCCGAGGCTTGTAGATGTTGGTATAAATATGGACCTTGGGATTCTGTTAGACGTTGTGTCAGTCTTCGTACAACATATACGTACAATATATTGGTAGATTCTCTCATATTCATATTGATGATATTTAAGTTCAAGTAAAAAATTTTTCGACAGCGAAGAAATAAGTAATTTCCAAATATTTTAGCTCTAAAAAGCCTTTCAAAATAAAAGTTAGCCGGAAAGAAAGAAATCTTAAATATTTCAATAATTCTCACAAATTTCCTCAGACTTTTATTTTAAGGCACGAATGAAATTTAATATTTTAACAATTTATTTCACAGCACAAAAACAATCATAATTATGGCATTGAAAAATATTAGTAATAATTTATTTTTATCATTAGATCAAATCTAATCTAGCGGCATCTGTATGTTTAAACGAAGCATGCGACAAAGTTATCTGATTCTAAAGACTCTCGCTCCCAACCAAAAAAAAAAAAAAAAAAAAACATCTTAAAATAAAAAAGAGACACAAAATTTACAAAGCCTAAAAGAAAACACGGCGTCAGTGGGAAATATCCGTAATTAAATAAAATAAAGTATTTATTTGGAGACACACTTCAAAATAATTTTCCCTGATTAGTAACAGACAGAAAAGCTAAGCCACAAGCCCCAAACTACTCAACAAAAGCACAATAACATGTTATAATGACAAGACTTAAAGGCAACGCTTGTTGTAAGAAGGTTCTTAACGTTTCAGCCAACACAATGGGCCCGTTACAAACAAAGAAGCCATAAATGAAAGAATTTACAACACAGACACATTAAAATCAAAATGAATGTTATTAAATTATAGATTTTGATAAATGTTACGAGCAATTAATAATTGTTAAAACATTTCAGTTTCTCAGATGCTTTTCTTTTTCCTCTTTTTTCTTTTCCTTCTCTTCCTTTGGTATCTTGAAAACGATAAAGATCTGATTACAAATTATGTGTTCGTTTGATATTGAATGTGCATATTATTAATAACTCTTTAAATATTTTATTATACAAAAGGGTCAGTCCCTAAACAGTCAAAAGAACAAACAAAATTTAAAAAATATTTGTCAAAATATCTTGAAAAATTATAAACGCCTTTGGACTTTGGTCTGCTTAGAATCGAGGGTACTAATTTCATTTTAAGTTTTTAAATAAATTAAAAAAAATAATAAGAGATTGATTGAGAAATATGAAATTTATAAAAATACTAAGTTGAATCTGATTGTCTTACTAAGCTTGATGATTGTGAGTATTCGATTCTAATTTTGTAGCAGAAAGTTTGCACCCACTACGAACTTTGGTTATCAATTAGTAGTTTGTCGTTCTCCCCTGATACCCGTGCAATCAAGAATATTTACTTTCGGCTTTAGTAATTATAGGCTGTCTACTGGCAACTTACCACCTGCTTTCTAATCGCAGAATCTTCGTAGTCGTTACCTTTGACACCGAATTTGACTGCAACTTCAACCACTAAACGCTGTTATCATCAGCCCATTAAAATTGTGTTAAAAATACGATGTAAATTATCTTAAAAACCGTACAGATAATTAATTATTCTACAAAATGAAAATATTGCTTGAGATCCTATGTTACCTTTGAAATAATCGTTAGTTTCATAATTCTAATTCCAGGGTGTTGAATCCAATTAATTTTTCTTTTCCCTTTGCATATCTTCAGTGATACATATTTGTTGAACAAATTTAATTTTATAATTGCGAAGTTTTTCATTTGGATCGGATGTGTAATATAACACACTAAAATCTAAATTAATGTCGTGTTTTAGATAGACCTGGTTCGTTTCTTTTTAATTCAAAATAAATTGCGATCAATTTGTCATGTAGGTTCCTGACACGCTCCCAATCCCAAATATTCATACGTCAACGTTTGCAGATGACACTGCATTTATAAATGTTGATCGTAATTCAGTGTTAGTATCTCAAGAATTACAGATCCATATTTCCCAACTAGCGGAAAGTATAAGCTTACCCGTCAAAATTTGTTCATGTAACCTTTACCTCCGATGACAAATTCGTCCACCAATAAAAATTAATATAATATCACTGTTCCCATGGAAAGTCACTTCAAATACTTATAACTTCATTTGGACCAACGCCAAACATGGCCTCGACATATCGAAGCAAAGATAGCGACTAGGGATTTATTATCAGCTCCAATTCGATAAATCATTGATCAAAACTAATCAACCTTAGTTTTGGAGTGTAAAGTATTATTATAAATCTGTACGGTATTCAGTTGTGCGGTTTCGCATGCGTATCAAATATTCAGAAGTTACAAAGAAGACAGTATAGAATATTACGACAAATACTCAGCGCCCCGTCCACAGGGACTTAAATGTTGCTACTCTCCAGGAAGAGATCAAAAATTGCACTCGGAAATACGTAGGTAAACTAATGTCATATCGTAAATCACTTGCCTGGGATTTTTTACAGACCGAAGGACTAAAGGAAGCGACACCTTGGCCTTAGCGAGAAAAAATAAAATCATAGTAAACTAAAAATTTCTACACCTGCAATCAAGTAATAAGAAATTATTAACACTAGTGTTTGCCTACTGGTCAAAATTAGGCCACTATATTCGTATTATATATATTTATGGTGCCATACTTAGCTACGCCAACAACCATTGAAGACTAATGCACACATCCATGATTATTTTATATTTATTTTTCTGAAGGAAACTTTAAGCTACCTAAAGAATGCTTCCTGCAAATAGCAGCCTTATTTTAAACGTGCCTTTTTCTCGTTTTTAGTCATTAATATATAAATATTTCTCTTAATTGCAATAAAGATAATCTTGATTAAAATCATCTACAACATAATTATTCATTAAAGAAGCTCCAAAGTAGATTAAAACTCATCAAATTGAACATTCACTAATCAATCTTTTGAATCAAAACATAAAAAAAGTAATAAAGCGAAATGTAAACAGTGCATCTCTCTATATCTCACTTCTGAATGTTATTCAAGAGCAAGGAAAAAAACAGAGCAGTTGGTAGAAGGAAGAAATAGCAACGCAGGACACAAGAAATGCAATGTGCATCTGGTTTTGTTCTCCATCTCCAGGCTACAAACTGATTAACAAAGCTAACACAAAACGATGACAACAACAGTCGCAGTAAAAGTTAAGAGAACAGCAAGAACAAGAACGTATTGATCATTATCAGCAGATTACGAAGATTGCATCAAGCAGACAAATGAAACGCACTAACAGACAGACGACATGCTCGTGCATGTACAAGATACGAAATAAAAAAATTAAAATATTGGTGTAGATCACTTGGTAGACGGTTTTGTTGTTTTTATTTTATTTTTATTTTTTTGTTAAAGATTTTGTTAAGCCGATAAAGTAACAAAAACCGAGACTTCTGCTTGTTAGCGAAACTGCAGAAAAAAGCTCCGAGTTTCAATACTGAACAAAAACTTGGTTACTTTTTTCTTCAACTGAGACAGGCAGGGAGTAGTAGTTAATGCTTCTCTGTTCAAATCGTATTTTGTTAAACTTCGATGGCGCTTTGATTTTATTTTTCTCTTAAAAATTTTGATACCTTCCTTTTTTGTCGTTGCTGGATTTTCATGGCTTTTTTATGTTCACCAAGATGTTCTAAGCGCCATCATTTATTATGCAGTCGCGCGTTCTGCGTGGCATTTTATGTACGAGCATTTTTGTGTAGAGAGTGTTCCTTTCTTCGTTAAGAGTCTTTACTGTTTCAGTTTTATTTAATTTTATTTGTTTGTTTTTTTGTATTTTTTGTAATTTTGTCTGCTCATTGTACGAACGTTTTGTGCTGTATTTATTTGAAAATTTATGTGATTTTTATGCGTAGACATAATTATGATCGTCTTAAAAGCGTTATTAAACATATTGGAAAAATTAACAAAAAAAAAAAAAACTAGGGAAATGTGAATGCGGGCGATTTGAAAATACTGTACTAACTCAGGTCTGGGATATTGTGCTGTAAAATTGGCTTGACTATGGCTTATTGAAGATGGAGTCCAGTGTATTCTCGTAATGAGGTTGTAGTCTAAGAGTCATTAAAAAAAGTTTCTATAAAGGTGCTATAACATTCTTTTGCCTAATAAACACAAAGCGCCAATTCAAGGTTCTTTCCAAACTCCTTCTTTCGTTGCCATTATTTTCACTAATATAACTTAAAGAAGATCACCATATCTGTCATGAATATATCGAGACCTAACACCGAAAATAACGTGACCGACAATATTTTTCCAAAATTTACTTTTTAATGGATGACTTTCTATAGCTTCGATTGAATCGAAAGTAATTATAGTTACAGAACCTTGAAATTTTGACCACATCCATTGTTTTGTGTGACCGCAAAAACAACGTAACTGAAATAAAACAAGTAAGAGAGCTATATTCGCGTGTGCTGAATCTTAGATACCTTTCACAAAAGTATAAATTACTAAAATTGTACTACAGATTTTTCATGGCTAAAATATTTTATTGCGATATTTAATTTTGTCATCCGGTTTTAGTAGTCTAATTTTCAATTTAAACTCTCGTGACGTTTAACATTTTCGATCGTAATGCTTAAAAATGTTTGATAAATTCTCTATTTGTTTTTTTTTTTTTTTTGTGAATTGTAGATAATAGCGGAATTAAAGTTTTAGTAAAATTTAAAGTTTTCAGTGCAATTTTTTAGCCTTTGGGTAAATTTTTTCAATAAATTTCAATATATGGGAAGTTTGTTTTTGGTAACTTGTTTGTGAAAATTCGGTTTTTTTGGACTGGTAGTGTAACATCGTTCTGTTAAAATTGCAAATTTTTGGTAAAACTCAACAATTTTATTAAATTAAAATTTTGTTTTGAAATTTGTTGAATTTTGGTTTTTGTGCTATTTTTGGAATTCTCTTATTCAAGTTCTTCGATTTTGTGGTGAATTTTCGAAATTTTGCAAAAATTTGTTTTCTTTTTCTGCAATTTCGGTTTTCTTGGAAGATTTTGGTTTTTAAGTAATTAACAATTTTTATACTCTAGTTTGGTTTTTGTGAATTCCTAAGTTGTATTGAAATTCAGTTTTGAGTATTTTTTTCTGATTAATTTGAGATTTTGTGTAAAATTTATAATTCTTATGATCTTTAAATATTTTAGTGAATTATTACATTTCGTTATTTGTGGTGAAATTAAATTTTTTTAAGTTGATAAACACCGAATGTGATTAAAATTTTGATGTTTTTCATAAAATATTGATTTTTTGTGGTTTTTCGGCTTTTTGTGTGAAATTGAAATTTTTGTGGTGAATATTTAAAATTTTGTGAATTTTGGTTTTTTGTTGGTGAAATTTCGGTTTTTCATTGAGTTTTAATTTTTTAACAAAAAAATTTTATTCCAACATTTCAATTTTGTGGTGAATTTAAAATGTTTGAACATTTTCGAACTTTGTGCAATTTTTGGACGAACTCGGTTGTTTTCTTTGTTAGTTTTTGAAAACTTGAGGTTTTCTTTAAACAATTTTTTAATTCGGGCATCGGAATGATAATTTCTGTAGAGAGACTTACAAAATTTGCTATAAAACGCGTTTACCTGCAAAAGTGAAAACACAAAAAACTAATCTTAAATAGCGAAAATTCGACGATGGTCCAAATTCCAAAATTCTAGGTTGTCAAGTGACGTCGGAAAGTTGATTTCAACATCGAACATACGGACATCATTTATATTGCACTTCCCTACCGATAAGGACCCAGAATATACATAATTTGTTAGATAGGAAATAAATATTGTAGATAATACAAATGAAATGACATACCTACATATACTCTTTTCTGTGAAGAGTAGACAAATTTGAGAGCCCGAAGAATTAGCGAAATAAAGAAATGAATTAAATATAAGCGCCAACGAATATTTACATATGTAACAGTTGTCTATCAGTTATTTTTATCTAAAGCTTTAACCGTCTAGAACTTTTCACTCAAATGGCCTTTTTTTTTTGGTCACACGCGAATGGTCAACAGAATATAATTAAAAATTGCCCACGTTCACAAAAGCTCATGGTACGAGATACTTTCGCAAATTTTTACTATCAAAACTTATGCAAACCATTTATACAAACTTGCTGCCAATAATTTATACTTTATAATTCTCTAGTTGTTTTTCAGACAATTCAAATGAAAATTAAAACATACCAATCACTAAACAGTCACACTAAAATTCTAAACTCACGCATGCAAATTTTTTGTACACACATTCATGCACGAATGTGACAGTCATACGTGAACATGCATGACGCGCGCAGATCACGTGAGAGGTGCCCATTTCTACTTTGATCTTCTTTTATGTTCTTTGTTAATTATAAAATCGAAGCTTGGTTAGACGTGTGTATAGGAGATTGATCGCAGTGACTTTGAAAATTTGGACTTTAAATTATAATTGATTTTGTTAATAATTTGTATTTTTAAATTAACGCAGAATATTGGATTCATATTTTCCTTTGTGGGCAAGAATTACATTTTCCTGAAAATGTATTCTTTGCTGATTACGTTATTTTAGCTGAGAAAATTTAGCGACAAAATATATTCTAGACGGAGAATTACTGTTAAATTTATCTTTAACTTGGCCATCGGCTGGCAGGAACAAAGCTATAGCTTCCCATAACTGAGTCCACTGTCAGAAGTTCTGACTTTTACCTCCTCGTGCGGGCGGTCGGTAAACGGTTCAGTCGAGCAGATAGAAATTAACGCTCTTACAAAAATACCTAACCCATGGTGGAACAACATACGCCAGGGATGTGTGGCCAAGAGGGTGCTTGGGCTCTAATATGTGAACTCTGGATACCAGTCGTTCTGAAGTTTAAGTACAGACTTACCCGTATATATGGAGCCCTGTGTGGGTTGAATCAGGAAGCCTCGCAAGAAGCGGAGAAGTTAAAATCTGCAGAAAATATGGTTTTAATTGGCCAAAGGAGGAATCCGGAAAAGATGGACAAGAATGCCTCGCGAGGAGTGAACTGGTCAATCCCTAAAGGTACTTCTAAGGCGTTAGACCGTGAGATTCCGACAGAGATGGATAATGAAGCCTCGCACAAGGTGGAGGGGTTTGTAGCTGTAAGAACTCTGGCCTTTATTGGCCAATGGAGGAGTACTGAAGGGGTGGACGGGAGGGCTTCGAAAGATACTCCTGAGGAAGATGCTGAGACAGTAGCGCACATTGTGTGTGAATGTAGTGTACTGGCTAGCATAAGGCTTAAGACCACGGTCATACATTTGTTAAATTTAATTGCCATGAACGACATAAGCCATAGACAAATGATAGCAATTTCAAAAGACTCCGTAATGAGGAAGACGGCTGATAGTCGCCAGTCTGAAATCACTGCACTGAAGAGTAAAGACTAGTGTTAGTACGAGACTCAATGAAAGTAAGGTAGTCGTAAATTTCAAATTGGATGCCTAAATTCATTCGTGATAAGAAGGAGGTCTGCTTTGCCATCTCTCTTACTTTAAATACATAATTATCTAAAACTTGCATAAGAGCATTACTAAATTACATTTTAAAATATCCTTAAATATCCTGAGAAAATTGGAAAAAAGTCTGTAAACAATTTTTTCCCGGGTTACGTTATTTTAGCGTTTAAGGCTTGATATATATTTAAAGAAAATAGCAATAACAACCCGGAACGTCCTTAACCATGTTGGCTCTAGCTTTATATTTAGCAAAGGTTTTTGAAATGTTTGTTTGCAAAAACGTTTATTTTCAAAAACCTTTGAAAGTAACAACCCCACAGCTATACATAACTATAAGCATACAGTGTAACAAATATCTTAACAAACAACTTTTGCCTAAGATTTTTGAAGAAAAAGCTTCGATTATTTACACCAAAATTTTCTTTATTTCGATTGAACTTCAAATGTTTTTTTATTTCATTTTGATAATAAATTATTTTTAAACTCTTAGTTTTAGTTTTTACGAGACACTGTACTGAATAACATATACTTTCACACATTTTTTTGTGCCCATTTTCGGTTCTTAGTACAGCTCGGGGAATAAGAATCTTTTGACAGACTTTCAACGCTTACGCTTTGCATACCAACCGCCGCCTGTACTATTCTCAATTTTTTCAATCAGTAATTCAAGCATGTCACCAAAAATGATTGAGATTAGTTCATAATATTTTATAATTTGTCGTCTGTCGTTGTCATTTTCTTTTTTGCTGTTCCTTGTTTTTATACTGAATGTTCATTAAAGAATTACTTCGTTCGAATTTTTCTTTTCTCAATTTCATTTGATTATGAATTTAAAATGGTGTAGAAAAAGTGCATTTTATATTTAACGGCATGCGTTTCTTTAACGTTTGCTAATAAATTCATCCATCAGAATATATTAGATTCCCCCTCCTGCGCAGAGTCATGTAGACCTGTAGACTTACTCCTATGAACTTAAACGAACCCATGGCATTAAATCACAAATCATCGACGTGTGGGAAATCGGCTATTGAGTACCACTAACCGTCTCATAAAAATATGGTTGTTATATCTTCAGCCAAGAATCGATGCTAAATAACCACACGTTTTGAATACTGAAATTGTAACGATTTACTTTGAACGATCATTTCGCTGAAATTCTTTTCAATGGAACTTTTTAAACTCGAAGATTCCGAACTTGAATGACTATATTAAATGTTTTTGAATTTTTTATTATTCTGCTCGATTGGACAAGTTTTTCACCATATTTTGTAATAAGTTTGGGAAATGTATGTAACGGGCAAAATTTTATTATTCATGGGGCTTTGAATACCTATACGAATAGCTGATGAAATAGTGTCCGAGATTCATAATCAGATTATAAAAAGAAGGATGTGGAGTAATCTAACAAATACTTTTTACTGATTGTTTATAAACATATATATTAAATGATCATCAAAAAAATACTAGCGGTAATCATATATATTATTGCAACAACCACAAAACGATTGCAGCAATTACATTAAGAACTTAAGTAAAGTGCTCTTTCAGAAGCAGAAAACAAGAAAATCGGGTCTAGCAACCTGTTACAGGAAATTTAGTGACTGACTTGAATTGAACGTTACGTATAAAATGTTCTACGAAGCCTTTGAAAAGTTCCTTAATTTATAAAAACGAATGTCCAGGTAATTTTGATGTTTGATATATATAAAATGTACCACCTGATAAGTGACACCCTGTACGACTTCATTTCAAAGTTGGCATATACAAATACAAAGAGTACCTGTAAATGAGTTGGTGTATGCGTGTCGGGTGTGTGTGTGTGTGTGTGTGTGTGCCTCCATGGACATCACTATTGGGCTCTCATTCTCATATGCAACGTCATAAATTATAAAATTTTATTTTGTGTTCAAAATTAATGACACCATTCAATTCCTTTCTTTCCTCTTACCGTTTCAACTCTTCTTCGGATCTGTTTGAGAATCTTAAACGTTGTTAACTTGATTTTCATTGTTGCTGCTGTTGTTGTTCTGCTTGTTAGCTTTTGTTGTTGTTGCTTTTTTCATGTAAGTAATTATTAGTTCTTTTTCATTGTTTTGCTTTTTCTTTCCTTAATAAACAAATTTTTTGTCCGTTTCGTTATTTTGTTTGTGTCGTTATTATTAATGATCATATTAAACTGGATTAACAAGATACCCATTCGTATCTAGATACTTGTAGTTTTGTTGGTTGATCATTTCTAGTCGTTGCTTTTGTTTTATTTTACGTCTTGTTGAATAATAATCGTCATCAATGTGGTCAATGTCATAGACTATTTTATTTTCAGGATTTATTTCACATACTTAGAACCTTTTTTTTTCTTGTTGTACCTGTAACCATTTATTATTAGATTCTGATATATTTAGAACCATAACAATGGTAACAGCACTAAAAAAGAGCATCTTCAGACTTTATGTTAATAAATCACAAGAGAATAGTAAATGTTTTTATAGTGTTTTACATAAATTATTTTAATTTTAATGTTTAATATAATTTTTATAGTGGCTTCATTTACAGATTTAAACAAACGAAACGCCTTTTTTCTCCGTATAAACTTGATTGCTCTCATTAAAATTCCTCCCGTAACAGCGGTATCTTAGGTGCATAATCAAACTTCATTCCTATCGCTTAAAAGTGTGCATAAGATCGATTGCTTAGACCGTGCGAATAAAAAGAAAATTTATCAGAAACTTTTTGAAAATAATGTTCATGTGAAGTATCTAACTTAAATCCCTGTTCTGAGAGTCACTTTTTGTCAAAGCGATTTCAAATAATACGAAAGTTGTTATTTTTGTGCCCACAAAATATTGAAATCACGTGATTTTAAACCCGTTAGCCAAATGACTGCCGATTTGAAATCGCTTGCTTATATCCTACAAATATTTCGTATAGAATATAATAAAAATATTAGTTGTATATATTTGATATGGTGTGTTCTCTATTTATTTTTTTAATATAATTAGGTTTTATGCACATACTACAAAATTTCTAAGGAGACGCCTTGTTTTGTAAAAAATTGTTTTGCTTTCTTTCGCAATGTTCGTGATTTACTTTTTCTCTTTAGCAGTCAGCTGGTTTGTATTTTGGAAAGATATTGCTGAGATTACCAAAGTCACACATTCTTACAGAGTTTCATTTCTCAAAAATTACGCACTGGATTTGCAAAGCCATACCCCACTGAAGCACTTTACCTATTTACATTGACCTAACCCCTACATCTGGAAATAAACAGATGTTATCGTTCTGCTAATATTTTTGTTATAGCAATGCTGCAATGCGTCTGCACACAGAATTTTAAGTAAAACTTTGCGTTACGAATTGTGTCTTGTGCAAAGACAAGCGCCCTGTTAATTTCGATATTTCAAATCTTTTATATTTATGAAAATGCAATAAGCCAGTCTTTGCTGCTGCTAGATTGGACGGTTTATTGTCATTTTGACCATTGTTGCACTCCAAAATTACTCTGTAACAATTTGCCCCAAATTTTTACAATATTTTAATATATAAATCAGTACCAATGTTTACACATTTTTCGATTTAAATTCTATTTCGAAAAACAACTGCTTTTAACAGGTATCTAATAAGCTGATTTTGCCCTCGGTGATTAATAGTTTTTAGAGTTGGCCGATTCATCTTTAAAAAGCTTTCAGAAATTTGTTTTCATATAAATAATTAGTTAAGCTCCGGTGAGAAACTAATTAACCCAATTATCAACATATCTGTACATTGAACTTCGCTAGTTCCAAGGACAACATCCCGATTATTTGCGTTCTATCACTAAGAATTTGATTCATTAAATTAATTAAACAGATTTGCATTAAAATCAATGCTTATTCCAAAAAGGTTTATTGGTTATTGGCATTCCTTGGAAAATTAATAAACCTATGTTGAAAATATTGACGTTTTGATTGACGATTTTTTCCCCCCAAAATTTGACGGTTATCGACGGAATTCATCTGGCAACGATGCTTGAGGGCCAATGTGTAATATAATTTTCAAATCATATAAAGGCTCAATAAAATAAACTTAAAACATTATTATTTTTAAAGATTTCAAAATTCAATTTTTATTTCGAATTTTCTAATATGTATTTGGAAAATCGAATTTAATTTTGAAATAAAAAAACACATGATATAAGAACTTTACCCTTTAAAGCGCAACAAATATTTTGGACCCAAATCAAATGAGTCAAGGTTAACTCAGGGGTACCACGAATGACCTTATATTACCAAACTTATAATTCTATCTATTCTTCATCAGCATATGCCATTTGATTTTATTCGATAATATACCAAGCCTTGCGACGTTTGGGACTAATAGGCAAAATATGCTGGTTAAACTCTATTAAGATCTTGTGACAATCTCAAAGTCTGAATGATGTGTATTTTTGAATATAGGTACGTATAACACTTTCCTCATTAAGGGCTAAACCGGTTGTGGCAGATTATCCAATTGCTACTTTGTTATCGAATGTCCACAAAATACTATTTTCACTCTCGTCAATCCCGTAATGTTTTCAGCTAGTTACAATACTACATATGTGTTAAATAAGGCCATCTCCTTATTAGTGCTACATGCGAGCATAATCCAAAGTATTTATTACTAAGTAGACTAGTACTTTGTTCAAACCTGCACCTTAATTGTGCAATTAGGATTTAACTCAATTTACTATACAACAACTTATTCAATACATTTTTAAAAATAACTAATTTCTTTAAAAATATCTTTTAAAGCTGATTTTCGCTCCATTTTTCGAAATTCATTAACAGAAGTTTTCAAGAACAAAATGAAACCATTTTCAACTGTCAAAGGCTAATTGAGTAAGGTTAATTGCATATGTGTGAACACCAAAGTATGTAACTCAATTTAAGACATAATTGCCTCACTTAAGGTGCACTTTGTACGGAGTATAATTAAATAAGATCTAGTTTTTGTTATAAAACTAACTTTACTGTTATGCAAAATCAAATGTTTAGACCAACAATATATCAAGTGCATCCTTATACCTTAAATTCCTCGCAAACAAGCTCAAGAAAGATTATTTTTATTCATTAAATGTTACATTACGTTTTCAAACTATATTCTAATTAAATTTCCGATCATAATAGCATAGACCTTTACTCGTTGTAGTAAAGCTAACCAGAGTCTTTGGTGGAATTCCAACCTACGAAACACAGACTAATAGGCTAGCACACTACTAACTAGCCTACCGGGGCACCCTCAAGAGAGGCTTTAAAATTAGTTTTTATGTAAAATCTATTAAAAATTAGCAGTTTACGAATACCTTGCATCCTTTTTCACTGAAAGAAATCTTTGCGTTATCTTAAAATATCATTGTTGTAAATTTCTTATCTCTTATATTTTTTTCAAGAAACGTCACACTTCAATAAAATTAGGTTGATCTTGTCGCCCGCATTGAGACCTACAAATACAAATCGTAAACTGCACTCTACCAGGAATAAAACTAACAATTTTCAAATAAGCAAACCGGAACGAAATTAAAATTTATAACCTGTTATTTACGAAATACAGGGGACATTTGAAGTTTCAAACAAGGACACAAACAAAAAAAAAAGGCAAAAGGTACACAAATGTGTCACCTCTTTGCAAAACAACAACCATTAAATTAGGGACTCAAATTAAAAATCGAAATAATTTCTAAAATGCAAACAGGAATAACACTTAAAGTGAACATGAAAATTTAGTTTTCAAGCTACAACAATTTAATTAAAAAATACACGCACACAGTTACACACTAAAGTATGAAAAAACAGCATGTTTACCAAGAAGTGGTTGCCAAGAAACACATACATACAAGCAACAAATTTATTTCCAAGGATTCCACAGCCAAAAGACAACAACCATTAACATACACAGGTAGTTAAAGGTGCTGTTAGTTGAGTTGTGTGTTGAAGGTGGTTTTTAAGGCCAACCAAGTCAAAAAGTAAACACCTCCTCGATGTGACTTCACACTGAACATTTTATTTATTCCAACAACTTTTGTTGTTGTAGTTTAAATTTATTAACAAGAAGTTGAAGAGAATTAGAAAGAAATACATAGAAGTAATAAAGGTCAGTTAACAGCAGCTCTAGTTTGTTAAGTAATTAAGTTAAAAATGATTGATAGAAAAACATGATCGAAATAAAAACAAAACAATAGAAACACGTAGATGGTGCTTCTCAAATTTCTTGAGAAATAGATATAATAAATTGTTACGTTAAGGTCATAAGGCAGGAATGCTTTTTTATGCAAAATAGCCCTTCGAGACCACCAAACAATAAAAAGATTTTATGGCTAAAGAATGTTAGAAAAAAGTGTTACAATTAGGGCAAAATTTGTGTTACCAGAAAATTAACACAATTTGTGTTAATGCAAATACATCTTATCATGTCTTAATCACAATCTAAGAAAATCACAATGAGCAATTAAGCAGTTTAACTCTATTAAAAAGCATTGTCTATGGGGGCCTTTAAAGAGTGAACCTGTTCTCCTACATGCTAAAGAAATGGATTATAATTTTTTTTGTCTCCCGAAAGACACAATTACGTCAATGGAGAGGAAAGTGTTAAAGTTTGCTTGCTTACATCATGTAATGCATTGTGTTGGAACCGGGATAAAATCTTATGGGAAGAAGGACAGCGAGAGTAGTCTTTGTGAGCACTGAATATGGGAAAGACGTTTGCGGGGAGTTTATTCCAAGTGCGGATAATACGGCTAAAGAACGAGTTTTCCCCTGAAAACCTAACCTAATACTTTCTTTTACTGCTTCAGTGATGCTGTTTAATCGTATTAGTATTTGAATGCATAAAGCTATGGTATTGCCACCTGTTTCGTTTTCCTTTGCAGTGAGGAAAAACTTAAAAGAACAACGAATTAAACAATATGCAATAATATTTTTGAACTCCTGCAAACGTAATCGGATGTGACACTCATTGCGTGAGGTGTGCTTATTTCTAATATAAATGTGGGAAAATAGCCAAGAGTTGTTTCCTGACGATTGCCATACAACTGGCTCGCTCTAACTTTAGGGTTTAGTCTAAGTGCAGCAGATGTTTGCAAATAGTTACATGGCTATTCTGGAAGATACAACAAAAATTCCTTGGAAACCCTACGCATTACTCACCCACTCTTCTACCGTATAAAAGAATTCCTGTATGGACATTGAATATGACACCACTGAGGACAACCATAGAAAGTCGAGGGGATCTACACGAGATATGTGCACGAGATATATGAACAACAGAAATCCATGGCGGAATATTTATCCCTTGCTATTAAAATAAAAAAAATTTAAATTATACGAAATATCTGTCGTTGAAATATATATTTATAATATAATTAAGGTACCATACGGTACACTGAGATATTATCCAAATACATATCAATAGTAACAACGCACAAAAATCTACATCGGGGGCTTATAGAACACCCGAATTGATTCAAAAACCCCAGGTATTTTTAAACAGAATAGCCTCTCGAACGTATTTGGAAATAGGCCGCCATTTGCGAGTTGAAAACAGATCCGTTAGTAAAAGTTCCACTAAATTTAGTATACATTTTTCAGGGCTGCACCGACCAGATGGTCTACAGAACTTAAATATGATTGCATGAAAGCCCCATTTTTAGTTAGAGCTCCTTGGGAACAAAGACGCATCGTGATAGGGGTACAAACAGGGCACATGCGCGAGATATGGAAGATAATACAAAAAATGTCTGCGGAAGTTGTTATAAATAGAAGGAGGAGGAAGAAGTAATCTAACTGCTCTTGCAAGAAGTAGGGCGGTTTATTTAGGCCGCTTAATACTGCAAAACTTTGCGGACCTCCTCGACTACAATATAAGAACATTCCACTGTTGCGTATACTGGATTCAATCTCCGCGGCCTGCTAAGCAGCGAATATTTGACAGGAATATTTAGATCGAAATTAGGTGCCTAACCGGTGTCTTTTCGACATCAAAACTGGCCTAGAAATACCGGGTGTACTAAAATTTGATGGAGAGACATTCAAGAACCACCTTAAAATGGGTGCGTGGATATGGAAGTAATATGGGCAATTGTATGGCCAATAAGCTGGCAAAGACATATGTAAGGCTACAGGAGCCAAATTAAGTAAGCATTATATGATATCGCTAGGGCTAGATATTGGGATGATCTCCCCATGTGAGATCAGTAAACAAATTTCGCTCGAACAGAGATGTATTAAGATTTAAGAAGACGCAATTAGGGGATGTCGTGGCAACAATCACGCCAAGAATATCTACTCTAAATAACTACTATAAACTCATTTCGGTTGAAGGAACTTGTTAGGCTCACCGATATATCGTAGATAGAAATACGATTCCGGAATTTCGCTTGCCTGTTGAAAGCTCTAAAAATTAGAGCAGACCACGGTAATCAAAGAAAACTCGCAGTTAAACCTTGACTTTCGATCAACACGGTCGAGTTTTATTTTTTGGGTTTTGATCAATTCCAACGATTGCGGGTTTCGGTGTCATATACTGGTTAAATGAAAGCATTAATTTGGCGTCAGTGAATTGAATTTGTTTTTGCAAGAAATTTAGCATTATCAAAATATAACTTATAAACTTCTGCAGCGAATCAACCGAGGCCCATTGGCTGTTGTCTGAATGATGCTCACGCAACAATTTTTGAGAACAAACTTTTTGATAAAACCAAAAAAAATCTAATTTTTCCAAAAATGTTTTGAAAACCGTTTCTGTAAAATTGAAATCCCCCCACGACCAGGCACTACACCTGGAACGTAAACCTGGAAGCTAAACCGCTATTGCTTACTTTAGACACTTTAACTATAACATCATTTGAGCTCACTGAATAACCAAAGAGTGGTTTAAAGACGTGTTATCTCTTTTTAATATTTTTTATTTCACGGTTATTACCATTTTGTGCAATCTTTTACGATCCTTCAAATTATTCTAAAATTCTGAGCTTAAATAGTAGTTTTCGTACACAATTGTTGCTACATAGAAAATTTCCTTACCTTTTGTCAAGAAATTTGTATGGAAACATTTGTGAATAATACTCAGGGAAGAAACGAACAAGATACCCATAACTATCGTTATCTACAAATTACGTGAGAGAGGGAAATGCATTCACCGTTCCATATTTTCAAACGTAAAACTCAAGCAACAAACAATCTGGATGTACAAACAATTTGTTTTGATTTTCGCTTGCAAGTAGCCCAAAGGCGGAAAAGTCAAACATTGACTGTCATTAAACGTGGTTCAAATAATGTTGCAGTGCGAGTGTGGCCCTAATGGGAAAATGCTAAAAAGGCATGTTTGTCCACAATCTTGACTTCATTACAAGCGCAGGTAGATCAATATAAATTTACATTTTCCTTAGCTGACCTCAAATCTATCGTATGCTCACACACAGGTCATAAATTATATATTTTTATGATGTTAACACGCCTTTTTATATCGGACAGACACACACACACACACAAACGCAAGGTCAGTCAATGGATTTCTTGTAAACAGTTTGTCTTAAGATATGTGCAATTGTTGTGTTGCAATTTTCTTGGAAACGTAAAACGGAAAAAGGATGTTTGGGCAGAACACAATGCATGTCTCAATAAAGCAATGTTCACCGTGTATATGAACGTTCTGCTACGCATATCCGCTGCTATTGTTGAGAATACTTTGTGAAAGTTCTTTGTCAAAACTATTTTCGTATGGCCTTGTTAATTGTTAAGCAAAAATTTTAAATTTTTTTGCTGTTTTATTCATGAATTTAAGGATTTTATAAATAAATAATTTTCTGTTGCTTGCAATTGACATGTGCGTGACAGTGAAATTTGTCTGTATAAATTTCATGGGAAATTTTCAATTTATTACTTTGAAGTCCTTGTTTTATTTGAATTTATGTGACAAATTATGATAATAAGCGTAACACAAGGTTTTAACTAAAAAGCAAGTTTTAGGTACAACATGGCAAAGGATTTTATTACAATATAATTCTCTGGTTACACGATGGACAAACTAGATTATCTTATTGTAAAATTTTTGAATTTCAATACGAATTTGATCAATTAGGACGTTTCCACTATAAAATGGAAACTGAGCTATATACCAAGCGGTATGATAAGAATTATATTCTTGTTATGATTTGTTATTTTAGTAAAAAAAAAAAAAATAGTACCGGTGACCATAATTCGATTATGGTGGGGAAACACTTCATTCTCTTACAATCTTTTATGCGTGTCGACAGAGTTGAAATTTTAGTTACTAAAGTTGCCGTCATTTCTCAAACATCATGCGTTAGAATCAAAACCCGAAATTCAGTGACTTGCTTTTTG
This sequence comes from Phania funesta, assembly GCA_963932375.1. Classification (NCBI taxonomy): domain Eukaryota; kingdom Metazoa; phylum Arthropoda; class Insecta; order Diptera; family Tachinidae; genus Phania; species Phania funesta. Next base: position 103,701,506 of record OZ010652.1, read on the forward strand.
TGCTAAAATCCTGAACGCTTGAAACCGGGACCATTGGTTGAACCAATCTGATGGTGCTCAAATGTGGTGCACTGATAGCTCCAACTAGGAAAATGCAGCAGGAGTAATTGGACCATATATTTAGAGGACAATCCCAATGGTAAAATACCAAAAAAAAAAAAACATTTCTACCTGAAGAATAACGGGTGTAAAAATCTGCAAACCTCGCAGAGCCATGCAGCACTGAAGGTCTTATTATCGTATGAAGTGACGTCCCGAGTTGTCACGTAATGCATCAAGTCTCTTAATGAACTCTATACCTGGAATGAAATTACATTATGCAGAGTAAATAGTAGCTATTCTATTGAGAAACCTGGTTTCTGGGTTGAGACCGAATTTGGTCGGCATTGAAGTGCTATAGCCGGACTCAGGCAATCGAAGCGACTTATTGCGCTATCTCGGATGAAATCCCAAGGATTCTCAGACTATATAAGATTTAGTTTAGGATAATCGTGGGAAAATTTACCGAAATAACTGAAAACTAAGTTTCCACTAGTTTATGAATCTCAGAGAACATCAAATAAAGTTTCTGCAACCTCTTAGCATCAACTGCGCGATTGCCCAGCTCTCGAATCTCTTAGACTAAAAGTATTCCTCATTAACTCGAAGGAGATTGTTTTATTCGTAGCCTAAATTTCTTTGAGCATAAGATAATGGTTGTAAAAAAAAATCCAATGAGTCGTTTTGCACGTTCCTGAACACTATCTTGACGTGTAACGTAATAAAGAGCATGACATATACTTTACAAGCGACAATGTGCTGTTCAGCAAATTGATGCGCTATAAGCAGCACAACCAATCTGCTGTCTACCGTTTATAAAATGGACGGGACTCTTTCAAAGAAAGCGCCTGACCTTAACTACAATGAGAACAGCTTTACCTATTGCTGGCAAATTCATAGAAGAAATGAGAGAGGGCATATAAAAATGTACAATCCCGCCCAAGTCGCTAAAATAGGTCAAGTCGACGCAGAGTTAGATGAACTATTGCATTATTTTTGTATAGTAAAAATACGTTTGTTTGTGGTTGGAGTTTTATTAAAAATGTATTGTTCAACTCGAACATGTTGCAATTTTTATGAATGAAAATCATTTAAAGATTAAAGGTAAATGTATCGCAACAAGTGTAATGTTTAAAAAGCATAAAAATACCCATTATATGTTTGCTAAAACAATATATTGCTGCAGAGAACATAATATGGTTATCGTTACCATGTCAAAACCCTGTTTTTCCCTATGTCTTTTAATAAATAGCGGATGGAATTCTGCAGTAATTCCATGCACCTACCGCTGGCATTGCTGTCGCTGCAAAACCTCTTCCATTCCCTAATGAATAACTGGAATGCAGAAGTATACATCTGTGTTAAGGGTAAAGAGCAGTTAGATGCTCACACCAGCTACTTACAATGATCTTGAAGACTTTCTCCCAAAGCAAAATAATGTCATTTCAGAGGAATTAGGAGCTTTTCACAAGAAAGATTTTCGAACAACATAAAAAACCCACTCAATTGCGATGCGTCACTATTTATTTGAAAAGCAATTTCGCAAAAACAAACATATTTCATGCAATTCAAGAGATATAAAACAATTAAAGATGTGTCTACATAACGTGTACAAGTCATATGGAATGTTTTTTTTTTTTTTTAATTTTACTTTCTATCATTATTACCAATTAAAAATATGTATAAACATTTTTCTATATATACACAGTTTGAGTATTGCAACAAATGAAATCTTATTTTTTGAATAACTTAAATTACGTCTAAAGATATTTATTGTTTTAAAGGAAAAAAGGTAGTCAAAACCTTATTAAGATTTTAAGAATTTCTTATATCTGTCAGCTTCATAATGAAGTTGGGGAAGTTGGTGATATTACAAATTTCTTACTAAAGTATAATTTGAAGACCTGTTCCGATTTTCAAAGCTTTGTGTAATATTACTGATAACAGCCATAAACATATCTTGTTTGCATTTTTCATGTAGTCTTCTAGTTGAATGCCTCCTAGCTATGTTAAATATAGTCTTTAAATTCTTATTTTGTATGATCTGTAGTTTTCTAATATGAGTCTTGGCACATCTGTCTGACCACACTTGACAACCGTACGTGATGATGGGTCGTTCAAATTTAGAGAGGACTACCGGTTTAACAGAGGATATAGAGCTCTACACAAGGCTAACAGCTTTATCACAACTTTGTAGAATATTTTGTAAATAAACTAGGTAGCGAAACATATTAAGTTTATTTATGAGAGCATTGTGCCACACTGAGTCAAACGACTTTTCAATACCAAGGCAAATTATTCCAGTGCTCTTACGCTGCATTTTATTATTAGTTATAATTTTAACAATGCGTTCAACTTGGTGAATTGTTGAATGTTGCTTTCGAAAACCAAAATGCTCATCTTGAATAATATTATTATCTTCGGTAAACTCATTTAGCCTGCTTAGTATAATTTTCTCCAGTACTTTATCCAGACAGCTTAGCATACATATTGGCCGGTAGCTATTTGGTGATCTCGCACCCTTTCTTTGCTTTAGTATTGGTATTATTTTTGCTGTTTTGAATTCTTTTGGGAAATATCCGTTACTTAAGCACCAATTGAAAATTTTTGTGAGTAATCATATTTTTTAACATAACAGGTATTATACCATCCAATCCAGGAGCTTTGAACTTTCTTAGCGTCTTAACCAACATTTTAATTTCATCCTTTGTCGTTAAGTATTAATGTACACTATTAGGTAATGTCTGATTTTTTAGCCATTCTATATGTTTGTTACCTGCAATTTCCTTTATGGATGGCATATTAAATGCTGTTTGGTGATAGTGTTCGAATATATATTAGCGCCATCAACCGTTAAGTAGCTAAACTCTTTATTTCTCCTTTGATTCTTTGTATATGTTGGACAATATACTGACCTAAATCTGACAGGCCTGTTTGATATTTTTATAAGAATAGAAACGTTTTCTATACTTGTTGGAAATTTTGGAAGACGTTCATGGGAAATATTACTTTTGATTGCTATTAGAACGTCTCCTCCATGTGAATGGCGATCTTCCCTGTGTATTTTGAAATTTCTGAGTTTAAATTAATGTTTTGGTTTAAGATATGTTTCATTTACCAATATTATATCTATTTGTTTTTGATTTCAAATTTGCTGTAATTCAGTTAGGCCCTGAGCATTCCAATGCATTATATTTAGCTTAGCCAATGCATTTAATATATTTTTATATAACATGTCTGAGCATGTTATCTAGTACTCTCAGTTTATCAAATTTTGTCTTGCTTTTTTCCAGAGCATCAATGGCTTCGATATAAATATCTAGTTGTTGGTCATTTGACAAATCACCATCAGCTAGTGTTCTCCGACTTGAACGAGCTATTTTTTTTTTATTATTATTATTAACTTTTAATTATAAGGTTAATATACAAATTCATTAATATTAGGTATATTAATAATAATGTCCCGCAAAGCTTATAAGCTTGTCTGCAGAAATTTCAGCATATGTAAAGTTATTATTTTTACCTGAATCTTTGTTGATAAGGCGTGGTGCTTCGGGTTTTGCTTCATATTGTTCCACATCTGAAGAAAAAATTTCTAAATGCTTACGCTGTCTTAAACAATTTGGCTGTCTTCTTGTAGTTACTGTGCGCCGTATCTCCAAATATTCTTTCCTTGCAGGACATTGGGTCGTCTGCGCATTCTTCAGTTGTGACATTTGAATGAACGGACTTAATTATAAATAAAATCATTCATTTATAAAAATTAATAGTAATTTTTAATATTATTTTTTAACCAATTTCAATCTTTAGGCATGAGTTCGTTTTTTTCTTTCTATTCAGAAAGAGAATTATTTATTTTAATATGGACAACCTTTTTGAAAACAGTAAAAGTTTTAATTCTATTAGACATCTAGCTGAATGGAATGCATTTTCTATGCCGCTACGCACGTTATCAACATTCTTCGTGTCTTATCTACAGATTGAAATTACTTAACAATTAATAATATTTGTAGTTCGGAAAAAACAATAAAAACTTTTTTTTTAACCTATAAGATCTGTGATCATTCGATTATTAATAGGAACTAGAAAAAATATATATTGGGTTTTTTGCCTACGTTCATGTTGTCTTAAAAAAGTTATGCGCTGAAATTTTAAAACATAAGTTAACAACAACATAAGGTAACACAAGTTATATTTGGTAGGAATCGTACTATATGTCTACGTTTTGTATGTGTAATTTTGACATTCCATATGACTTATACACATAATGTAAATACAGCTTAAAGAATCAATAAGTAATGAAAACATAAATGCTCGTACTTACATACGAGTATAAATAACTGCTTAATATTATTAAATCTTTACCTCTCTCTCTCGCATACACAGTGTAACTAAAAAGTGGCTAATCTTTAACTGAAATAAGCCTTAAGATTTCGCACAGCGTGTGTCAAGTGCTTCTTGCTGTCGAATTGGCCAGAATATTGTTGTTTTTACTAAAAATTGCTTGCAGCGCTCGTGACACGCCTCACTTACAAATATAAACAATATTTTTCGTTTTGTTTTTTTTTTTTAAGTTGTTCTCTCCTGACTTTTGTTCTTTTTCTACTTTTTGTATGTTCAAGTTTTTTTTTGTGAATTGAATTTCATTTCATGTCTTTTTTCTGTTTCCGATTATTGAAAATTGTTGGCGAAAATGTTGCTGTTCGTTTCCCAAGTCGGTCTGTCGATCTATAAGTACAATGTTTACTTGCATTACATTATGGTACGTACCAAGGCGCAACAGGCGTCAATAAAACATACAAGAAAACAAAAATCAAATACTTTTATTTTCATGGTTTTCGTTGTCGTTGCAGTTGTTGCTGCTAGACTTGTAGACAATTTGACAGATTTGATTTGTATGGTCAATATAATTGAGTAGTTACTCGCACTGGAGATTTCTCGGTGCGTTTAAGCAAACTGCAGCACATGGTGGGCAATTCTTTTTAAAGCGGGTTTTGTTTGACACTTTTCGGGTGTGTAATTACAACAGTGTGTGAGGCATACAACTTTTTATACACGATACTAGGGTATTGAAAAAATATTGGAAGGAACAAAAAAATTCCTTTCTCCTTAAAAGGCCATTTAATTTATGTTTTCTTTTTGTTTGTTAACTTCTTTGTTTGTTGCGCGTTAAGAAAATATTGTTTTAAGGATGGAAGCTGTTTACGAAACTTAATTGGCCACTTAGGCAGTTTTTAAAATCTCTAAACAAAATGATTTATATTTTTCCTTTTACCTTGAATATATAAATAGGACCGTATTGAAGGCTTTAAGAGAATAAAATAAATGACTTTCTGATATTAAACAGTTTTAGGATAGTGAAATTAAACCTAACTATTTTTGAGTTTTTGTGGGTAAATTAAGTGTTCAACTGTTCAACTGCAGCCGAAAGCCAAAGATTTTCAAATACACAACAATAGATTAACATATTTATACATATATTTATTAGTTTTTTGTTATTAGCAAAAACTTGATATCTTCCCTACTTATTTAAATAATTTTCCTATAAAAATCTTTTTTTTTAATCACTTATTTCACCAGAAGTGAAATTTTCGCCAAAAATGGCTTCTTTCAGCACTATATTTCTTTTTTGCAACAAAGAATTACTTTTTAACCACAAACAATTTTCAACAGGCTTTTTTGTCTCAACTTACTGTCATTAAAGGTAAATCTTGTAGAATTTTTTTTTTTAGCTGTTGTTATGTATTTTTTCAAATCATTGAAATCCTTTGAAGTAAACATCCTTATCTAGCAGCGCATAGTAGAGGCCGTACTAGTGGGTGCATTACGTAAGGCACGCCACCATCTACCAGGACCAATAAAATTTTATGGCTGACGAAAACTGCTTTGCCACCGATCTTTTTGCTTGTTGTGGTTAAATATTTTACCTGCCCCTTGCCCCTTGTAATATTAATTTCGTCGTTAGTCACATCTCTTGAAAAATCTGCTCCCCACTGGCCAACAACCCCGTGGTGAGGAGAGGGTAATGTTTTGCCAAATTACTTTCTTATTTGTAATAGAAATTAGCTGACAACTGAAAAATTTTTAAACCACATTCAGTACTATTTTAAAATGTTTGTCTGAATTGAGATCCATCACAACCCCATTTATATGTCAGCTTCAAGGTGGCCAACGGCTGATTTGTAAGGGATATCAACACTTCTTACGGGTAAATATTAAAATCACTTTACATTGTGATTAACTTGTTCTTGTAATTTAAACCTTCGGGTCTGCATAGCAAGCTTATTTCGTTCTACTATGAAGTGTATAACAGGTGTATTCTTTTTTTGGATATTTGACATGAGGCCTCTACAAACATATTGTTTTAACTTCACACATTCAATCGGCTTACCCCTTTTAAAATCTTTCTTATATCTACCACCACGTGACGGGGATGACATGAATTTCTTTATTACTTGTACCCCACTCACATTTCCGTTTTTCAAAGTTCCATTTGACTAGCAAAGAAGAGGTTTTCAGTTTCCTTTTTTCCCCCTAAAATTTGTAACTTAACCATCATTACTGCAATGGCTTAAATCCTTAAAGAACATTTCCGGACGATCTATATTCGAGTTATACATGTATGACGGCGTTATTTCGACAGTCTAGGTAGAACAAATTCCTAGAATTTTGTGATTGTTACGTCTGGCTTTTAATTATGTTTTTATGTGAAATACTCCTGTTCGGCGTGGAATGTTGAAATTTTGAAAATGGTACTTTTTATCTACCAAAATAGAACTTTTTATATGAATATATTTCATATAAAACAGCTGCTAAAGACTTCATTATATAAATTAAACTTGCCAGTCATATAGCTTCAACCATTTTTTTAGAAGTTGTCTAACTTTTCATGTTATCAGGATTACATTTTTCTCTCTGCAAAAATCTAATCTAGATCTTAACACTTGTATGATAGTGCAAAAGGGACTTGTATGCGCGATTGAACTTTTCGTACTATTTTCGTTTTTTACATGCAAGAAGACTTTACAGTCCCTATAGTTTGCAGTATGGTTTTCTCTACAGTTGCTGATTTTTTTTTTTTTAACTTAGAATGTTTTTTGGAAAACTTGCTTTCCGAAGATTGAATATGAATTTAGTTAGTGTGCCCTTATTCCTGGCAATTAGTGCATTGATAGGGACCATTGCGTTTTAAAGGCTGTTCTATAGTTATTCTGCTGTTGAGGAGGTATCTCAAATTGTAATGTCAACACATGAATCGATTGCGGAACTCTTTTCCTGTTTCGCAAATTGTGCACTAACCCTCTGCCTCTATGGCACTTTTTATTTCCTCCGTGGAAACAATTAAGACAATAATCAAACATTGGGCACTTTTTAATTGGCAGTTATAATAGCGCCTATTTTGCCCATCAAGTTGACTGCGATAAGCTGATAGTTCTCTTCCGTATGAGTTTGAATATTTGTATTCGGAAAATTTCCTTTCCTAAAAGTTGAAACTACATATGTACAGTGGTGTTTAGTGTTTGCTCACACAAGTAAATTGGTAGGGAGTTTAGTTGCATGACAGTGGGTTCAGTATGTTTTTTATATTCAAAATAGAACCATATTGAATAGGGTTTCATGCCTATTTTATCCAGTATATTGAGAAGATGTGTTTCTATTGACTGAGTGAAAGTATTTAAGACAGAAGGATGTTTTTACTCGTAAAGCAAATAAATTTTATGCCAAATTTTGGAAGAATATTTGGGCAGGTCGCTTATTAGTTTAAAAAAAGTACTTTTTATGTCAAGGGTGATCTGCGGTAACTTCCTCTTGAAAGAAAAAAATCCTTTCCCTAATCGTATATTTGTAAAAGGAACTCTTAAAAAATCGCTTTTAATACAAATTTTTTCATTTATATAATCCTATAATTATTTTCCGACCACAAGCTGATCTTTTTTAAGAAGCAGATTTTTTTTTACAAAAAAAACTGATATTTACAGAAGCACTGGTTTTTCGCAAAGATATACTTTGTTTTTTTGTTTGGATTTTTCAGTGAAGCTCTTTCATCTTCTCAAAACCATTTGTCGCATTGTCGAACATTCTATAGCATTTACGATTTTAATGGCACAATTCTTAGACAAGCTCAAGTACTGTACTTTCTTTAAAAAAAGATTTTCTGCAATTCAAACAATAATAAGAGGGTTGATTTTTTTAAAATATTTCTTTAACTAATCAGGTGTCATACCTATACACTGCCAAATATACACACTTTTATTTTTAAGGTATTTTATATTATAAAAACTAAAACTTTTTTAATCGATGTAAAAAAGAACAAGAGAATATTGAACTAAGAAGAATCTGCCAAATAATGCAAGAGGTAATCTTGAAAAAAATAAATATCTCGACAACACGCTTAGATGCACAGCAGTGGGCCAATGTAAACATGCACGCCAGGAGGAGCATCATCAACACCAACTTACACAAACAAACTCTTAAATAAAACCAACAACAATAACAATTCACAATCTGGAGAATATGACCACGAAATCTTCAAACCAAAACCAAAATCGCAGCACATCTAACAGCACCATCAGCAGGCTCTTCTCTGCACTCTAGTAGGAACCAAAGAAGCAACAAAAATGAAACAATTATTTAAATTGAGTGACGTTTATAAATGCAACCAGAAGCTAACAAGAAATATTTGCTTTTATTCGGTTCTCAAATATATTTCGATAAAATACACGTAGCTCGTGCAGCCCACCATTCAGCACAACAGATCGACCATGTAGTTACATGTTCCATGGTTTAATAGACATACAGATGTTGCGGCTACTGTTGATTGAGAGGATCGAGGAAACTATAAAACAATAAGACTATTTTAGAACAACAACAACAAAACGATAATGCAAATATGCACTGAAATGAAAGATGAGAATTGAATACGATGAGAAATCTAATCAAATAATTGTATTTGTTTATTTAAAAAGATTTCTGTGCAAAGAATTCAAAACATTTTAAATTTCACATTATTTGTCTTACAAATTACAGCAATAAGCTGGCGCGGGTGGCAAGAATTAGAATATATTTTTTCGGGTTTTTATTCGTTTAGTTTAAGCAGTAATACTTACCACAGGGTATGAGCTTTATATACTTTTTACAGCTGTGTTGAAAGCACTAAAAGTAGTGCGAGCTAATATATTCAGGCACGTTAATTGCGCAATTAGCAAATTTACTCAATTAAGGCCTTAAATTCGTCTAATTTAATACACAAGAATTCAAATAATGAAGTAAGCAATTAGTATTTATATAGTCTATAGATTTCGTATAACAATCTACAACAACAAATAAGCATTTTTCATATAAATTCTCTAGACGAGTCGGTCGCTTGTGTTACAGAAACAGGCCAATACCAACATTTAAGACAAATTCCATATGCAACTCTGGTGCAGTCAGTTCAGTGAGAAGGAAAAACGCTGCACAATGACAAACTTAAGGCATATTCAACAAGGTGACTGCATCACTAACCCAATTACATTGTATTCTTCATGGCAGTTGTGAAACTCTATATATAAATAATGATAACAAAAATAAAAAGAAATTCCAGGTGAAATTGACGGTTAATAAATTTCATGAAATTTTTCACAAAAGTTTTAAAAGTATTTTATGTTTTTTTCTTAATAAATTGGTTTTAAAGCAGAGTTTCTATATATTTTTTAAAATTCACAAAAGCCAAGGTTTTACAATCAAAATATTGTCAATTGGTAATTGAGGCGGAATATAATATAAAGTTAGTTTTAACGGCATGAAAAAAGTATAATACAAATTAAATGATCATGATTCCTTTTAGTCATATCCTTATTCTTCTGCTTAGCAGTGCTACAATAAAAGTGCTACAATTTTATATTACAGTGTTTTGTATTAAAAATGTTTAAGGAAAATATTTTTACCTCAATTTAATATAGAGACGATATAAAGAAGTCGGATGTCGCGGTTGCAAGCACAATGCACCGTACATGGTTGAGCAACTTACAACGCAAAGAAAAAACCATATTATGCTTCTTAAGGGCATTTCTCACTATAATATTGAGTAAAACGACTTGGCGAAAACTCAAATAACTTAAAAAATTTTATAGTGTGAAAACCCCATGTTATGAATATGATAAAAATACGGAGGGAACTTTGCAGACATATAGCTCTCTTCATTTTTAGAAAAATTTCTAAACACTGAGACTTTTTGTTTCCCCTTTGTAGAAGCAAACAAAGAAAATACCAAAAGCAGTTATTGAAGAAATATACAAGCCGACTGGTTCGCCGCTGACAGCACGAGGCCGCAGATATATATCCCAGATTCTAACAAAAAACGGTCGAGGTGTGTGTTTAGAGGTTATCAATGTATTTTGTTAATTATTACTTTTTTCAACAAAATCAAATAATTTTTATCTCTTAATTGTTAATATTTTTGGCGGAAATAATTATTATTTCTTGATTCTTATTTTTTTCCAAAAATAATTATGTTTCTTACGTATTATTATTATTTTTTTTTTTAAGGAATTAATTATTACATCTTGATTTTTATTATTTTGTATGTTGAGCCTATTTTTGTTTGCAAATTCCTTGTTTTTGATCACTCCAATGCTGAAATTTTTTGAACTTCTTTTACCACTTCATTTTGCTACATTTTTACACAAAGAAATATATCAGAAACTTGAGCCACTGAAATTCCTAAGAGCTAACGCCGCTGCTTCCTACTCGAAATTTAAGCCAAAAGTATCATGTCAGCTTCTTTTTCTGCTACTTGGTCGATAGTGTAGAGAAACAATGTAATGAAACAGTGTAATGTTATTTTAGATTTTGTTGACAGTCACAACGATCTTCTTTAGATATCTCTTTGCAAAGATCCAACGATTATTTAAACGCTTGTTGAATAGTGTTGAAACGGCTTTTGCAAAAATATATTTCTGTGGCAAACATGTTATGGTTATTTAAAAATATTTTGAACATCGCTTTTGTAACGATATACAAGTTACTGTTTATATTTATTCATGAAATGATTTGCATCTATAAAAACTGCACCACGGTTACGTTGAGCAATAAAATTTATCCTAAATTCTAACCACAAAGTATTTTAGCTATATAAAAATAATTGATAATTCTAACCATAAAATGTTCCTAATATACATAATATATCTGAATGTTGTTAAAGTGGTTAGCGCGTCTAATATTAAGCATTTGATGGCTATAGTCGACTGCATTCGTATCTAAGCCGCTTCCTAACAGTAACAAAAATTTGTTGCCTGTCTATTGTCCCAAGAAGACCATAATATTATCATCTACAATAAAAATATGAATTGTTTACAATCATATAATTCTATCATATCTTCATTGTAGATACCACCACCATGTCTTTTGTGCGTGATACCACGAGCTTATAAGGGTGATCATTGGGCTTTAGTTGTATGTATTATCAGTGTCACTGTTCGTAGACGCCTGATTGAAAACTATTCATCAAATAATGTTCCAAGAAGATTACCATGGCTGGCAAAGAAACAGGCATAAGGTTGTTTGCCTAAAAAAATGTGGAGGAAAATGTTAGTAACAGATGATAGTAAAATCATTTCGTTTGACGGAAGCGGATCACGGTCATTTTTCCGACGACCTTCCAATACTGATTATAGTGTACAATGTACAGGAAATGCGGTAAATCTTGGTGTCGATCGAATTCACAAAATTAAAGAAATTAGGGATCAACAAGTGTATATGAAAATAATCAGTATCATTATGCCGCCAAATACAAAGAGAAGAAGTGGGATTAGCAGCAGGCAACTGCCCAAAACACACAAGCGAATTGGCAAAGATTCGCTGGGGTGACGTAAATTTAGATTTGAGTTTAATCTGTAAATTTAATTACGAAATATTCTTACTCAACTCTCCCCATTTTCAACCTTTAACGAACATTTTTAATTCAATTTCGATATTAATTGAACATTTTTATAAAATATTAAATAATAATTAGAGAAAGTGTGGTTTTTGATGAAAAAAGTGATTGATTGATTCAATTACGTATTAATCGAAATGTGCTTTTTTAAAGCGTAATTGACCACTCAACTTTAAAGTTTTTTTTAAATTAAAAATGTAATTCGTTTAATACGGTTTTGATAACAATTTGTTAGAAAATATGTCAGCTTAATTTTTTACTTCTGCAGGGTGTCAGTTGTTTTCTCGCCAGCTCAGGAAAATGTCCATCAGACTTTTCTTACTGCTTCAGTGTAATGAACATCAATGTCATGATAACTGATTTGCCAGATTCAAGTAGTCATAACAAAACATTTTATCACCAAATTTCTTTCATTAACGATCTTCCTTTCATTAGACCTGAAATCCCACTCTAAAGAAATCGCATTTTCTTCTCCCAACCCTCCACTGCGTTTTTCAATTTAAAAATTACACTCGTTTAAACCAATTGCCTGCCTAAATCTTTGACAGTGTTTTTTTCAATGTTTTTTTTAAATTCACATATGCTGATATTTGCCATTTAATTTCATGGACATGCTAAATGTTGCCAAAACTATAAAAACGATAACTAACAACGGCAACAGTAACAATAACGTGACGCGTCTGCGCCTCAAACCATTCACATGTTTACTTTATAGCCACTATTTCTTCTATTTTTTAGCCATGTTTATGTTCATGAATTCATGCATTTATAAATTTTTTAGCATAAGAAAATAAATTCATTCCATTCATTAGTTCATATTTTTAATAATTTTATGCCCCTTATATGTCATGGTACAGCCAATGTTGCCAACGCTACACATGAAAAAAATTGCCAGATTAAGAAAATACCGACTATAGTTGATTTGATAATTTAGTGAAAAAATATTTTCGAATAACGGTTTTTTGTTGCCACAAGAAAAGTTTATATTAGGACTAGTCCTGGTACTTTACACCTACTGAAGTAAAAGATATTCATTACATTGTTTTTTCTACACTATCGTATTTCTGTACAAATACAAGCCTGGTGAAATGAAAAGTCTAAGCTTTTAGAGATTTTTAAAATAATTGTGCGATCCTTATCAGACTTATTATAAATATAATAGCTGTACTTAGTTTTCAGTACAAATGGCAAAAGTGCAAGCACAAAATATCGTAGTTTTTTTCAAATTCAACAGAAATGTTGTGTTTTGTTGTTTGATTTCATAAAAAAGCTACGATATTTTTCATTTGCACTTTTACAAGATCATTCCTGCCAAACACTGAATACCGCCGATGTAGTTTATTTAACGAAACAGTAAAGTTTGGTGTTGTTAATAAATATTTTTTGTTTCTTCCTTTACTTTAAAAGAAGGAAGTATATATGTTCATTTATAAAAATTTTTTGGCAGGCCCTGAGGTAAATTGCGACCTAATTTACACAATATTAAGTGGGGAGCATTTTTCAATACGCTAAAAATTATCTTTCAAACTTTGACATGTAGCTGAAGCTCGGGTTTAACATAGAGGGACGCACGGATTGGCGAACGATAAATAAGGGCAAAAAAAATTTTTTAAGGGAAAAGGCAAAGGTAACGTCGTTTTCGTTTCTCTAGTAACGTTAACGTTATTATTTGGGATCTTATAATGGGCAATGCCTTACTAAGAGTAAATTTTGTGCAAACATGTTTCAAGTATAACAAAAGGGCAAAAATGTTACATTTTCACTAGAAAAGAAAACGCCATAAGAAAGTAAATAGCAATTAGATAATTCACATAGAATTGAACAACATTCGATATCAATCTTTCCTGAATTCAGCGCCATTTTCGACCTGTTCTATTTTCCTCACGCCAAAAACACAGAAAAGGTACACTAATACTGAGTTTTCCACCCCTGCTGTGACCCTAAGATGATTGTTTAAAATTGGCATTACTATTTTACTAAACTGTAACATTTTAAAATACTTAACCAGTTTAACAAAAAATAACTTTAAGACTACGACTAAAAATTAATTAACTAAATATTCTGGGCAATATTGAGCCATTTTCTACAGCATGCAAATAAAACCCCTAGCACAACACGGCAAATGGTTGAAATGGCAACCTTGGATACGTGCGCAAGCAACCATTCTGTTTTAGTGTTGGTTGCTATTTTTGTTGTTGGTGTTGTAGGAAGTTGTTTATGTGCGTGTTTGCTTTACGGGCCATGTATGAAACGATAACCTTTTTTTTTTACTTAAATAAAGACTTGGAGGCGCTTGCATTTCAAAATGAAATATTTTATTGGAAAATACTTTTCAAAAAAAACTTTGTTTTTAATTAAAGCTCTTCAATTTTTTACTTTAAATTTATGTTTTTCACAACAATTAAATATGAATTTATGACACTGCGTCGCGCAAAACATGCAAGCGAAGAGGATATAAATATTTTTTTGCGACAAACGAAATATGTAACTTCGTAATGTTTGAAGAAAATTATCAATTTTCGGAAAAGTTACCAGAAAAATGGTTAAAGCTTGAAGCGCAAAGCTTGAGATAAAAATAATTGCAAGAAAATTTAAATTTTTTTTAGAAGATTGATTTAAGCAACTACTCGTACATACCTCTAACGGTTAAGAGAGGAACGGAGGAATCATTTAATAGTAAGTCCACATCTTCCTCTTTTTGGTTAAATGTTTCGGTTTTATGCACTTCTCCAAAGATGTAAGATGAAGTCCATTTTTCGGTCACTCTTTCAAGCATTTAGGGGTGTATCTGGGACCAAAATTATTGGAAAACAAGGCTTTATACCGTTTGCTGTTAAGTGTAACATTTCCTTCACTATCACGCTCTACAGCAGTAATTTCTTTTTCGATGGATACTGTACGAGGTTTTTCCGGATGCGTGGTATTATTTAGACTATAAGCGCTGCGAAAACGATCCATTGTTAATCGATTTTGAAGCTCGGTGGGCAATTGTGTAGACCGTAAATTCAACGTAGCGTAGCGTACAGTAAAATTGTGGAACTGAACTACGATTTACAAAATAAATTCGCACAATTTGCAAGCGTTGTTTTGACGTTAATATATTCATGATAAACTAGCAAAACAAACTGAGCAAGAGTTGCCAGATCAGATCACAACAAATCTGACATTTCACCATAATTAAAACTCTACAAAAAGTTTAAAATTTTACGATAAAACTGAAACTCTAGGGAAAGTTAACCAAATACCCGTTATAATTATTTCCCAACAAAAATTAAGTTTCATTTCTAGTGATGGGAGTTCCTTAGCAGGTGGTATTTACTTTCCTGTAATAGAAAAAAATTTAACATTGAACTCCTTTATTCCGATATTCTTTTTTACACTATTGCAAACAACTCTCCGTTATCTAGCAACATACATACCTTTTCCCTCACTACATCAATATTTTAAAAATAAGTCTCTACGGATTACGGTGTGAATTTTAAACAGATTCATATTTTGCATGGCAAATGGCATTTTGTCAACTTGTTTATTAACATCCAACTAAACATTGCAATGTGAACTGCCATACAAAAATCCTAACAATTGCAATTCTAAACAGTCGTATTCAAATTTCGCGGTCATATATTATCGCTTTGTAAACGAAAATGCATGACTTATTATGTTCAGATCCGGTTGGTTGGTCTTTCTTAAAGTTCATGCAACATTCTGCAACTGAACACAAACACAGTAAACTATAAATAAATTGTGTTAATATGTATTAAACCGCTGGCGATAAATTTACTGAATAGTGTGGTTAATTTCGAACATGGATTTTAATTCCTATGTTCGCCACAAGTCGTGTGAGTATTTAGCAATATAGATTTTACACATGTGTAAATTAAATATAAATAGCAAATGTATTTTTCAAATATGAAAATAAAACATATATTTGTGAATTTCAAATTATTTAAACCCATATAAGAATTAACTTAAATAATATTAATGCACAACGATGTCGTCACGAGTGATTGGTGGTAATTTGGTATTCAGTCGTAGGTGCAAAAAGATCTGCGTGAATGAGGGGCTACCTTAACAAAACTTTTACGGACTCTTTCGTATCTAAAAAAAATCCCCTTTTCCATTTTTTTTTATTCAGCAATGTTTCTTGCTTTTTTTGGTTACAGAGAAAAATAATGAAAGTGCATTCAAAAAGTAATAAGTTTGAAAAGAGCCATAGCAGCAATGAAAAAGAAACAAAACTGCAAAACAGTATCGTTGTTCACATAGAATTAACTATATTTTTGTCTCTTGCAGTTCAATTGCAATTAAATATGTTTAGTGATCTTCAATTTTTAACATGATTGCACTTGTTACTATTTCCCTGCAGGTACGAACTAGTTCGTTCAATTGAGAGATTATTGAAGATAGGTGGTGGCAATTTTACAACAATTACATAAACAATTCTTAATCATAATTCATAATCAATTTTTGTGCATGACACGCAAAAAAAAATGTTGTGTTGTTTTTGCAATTGTTGACCGACACATCTCTAATGAGCATAAGAAATAGCATAAGTAAATTTAGTTTGCAGTAAGAGTTCATGATGATCACCAACCTATCTCAATATTATTTAAGATTGTCTCTTTAATGAAATTAGAAATTAGTTCAACTTTTAAAAAAGAAGAATCCTGAACTCTTAAAATATACAGAAAAATTCCAAAACTTTTGTATACTTTATCATATTTGGTTTATACAAAAAAAAAAAATTGAGGAATGCAAAATTAAAAAAAAAATATACAAAACCTTCCTGCTGATACAAAACTTCAACTTGGGGTTTAAGTAAAAATCTATATTTTTCTGAATTTCGACACAAAATTTATTCAACTCTTAGTGCCCACGTTTACATAATTTGTTTTTTTAATGTGTGCTAAAATATTATTAAAAATATTGAAAGGTTTTTTAATATTTTTCCTCTTTGTACTAAAATTGTTAGACAGGGCCGTATTTTTAAGTTATTCATTTTGAAAGTCGCCTGTTTTTGCACCTTTGACGCTTTTTGACTTGCATCTATTGTTATCTTTTGGTCATAATCTCTATTGGCTCCCATTTTTGCAGATGGTCACTGTTCTCTGACATTTACGATGCCAAACACACTTTCATATTAACTTTTTATGAAAACAGAGATCGCTTAGTTACAACTATATTATAAATAGACATTTCCCTAAGATTTTTCCATCTTTCCTCAAATTCTTAACACTGTTTTAAAGAGGCTAAATTACTCTGTATATTCCCCGGTTTGTTAGAATAGGCAATTTTTTTCCGGGAACAAATGATGGAAAAAGGAAAGAATTCCCCGGGAAAAACTTGTAATGGAACTGAAAATGATTTTCATAAATAACCACGCAAATCTTACAACTAAATTTTTGGCGAACAAAGAAAGGTTCTGTATGAAACTGAGTGCTCGGTATGAAACTTTTTATGCCGTTTTTGCAACGAAAATGCGGATACGGGTCCTGAAAATTTCAAATAAAATTAAACACATAAAATGAGAGTAATATCATACCGCGGAAGAAGAAAATACATTTTTCGGACACTAAAAGTGTGTTCAGATAAAACAACTTATGTCAACACGAAGTGTTTTCGTTTAATTATAAGTTCATATAAACTGGAAATTAAGCAAAACATAATTTTCAAATGCGTTCAGAACTAACAACGTCCTTTTAGGTCTTTTCGTTCGGACATAATTTGTCAAAACCTAAATGTAAATCGGAAATGACTTAAATAAATGCAGGAGTTAGGTTTTTTTTTATTAATAAACTTCGAAATAACATATATTTTTTCTAACGTTTTTAGTCTTATTTATAGAGAATTTGATATAAAGTAATTTGTTATCAATAACTTAAAATCGACATAAGCTCTTATTTATGAACTCTGCGGAGTGACATGTACTCGTATAAAGCCTCAAAAATGAGATAAATTCTCAATATCACAAAGTTCCACAAAATTTGATTAAAAAACCAGAAATATTCGATAGCCACCTCAGCCGCTGCCAATCAAATTTTTCTCATAAGTATTGTTAGCTTCTATTCATACTTGCATATACCACAGCGTCCTTTTTCCCTGGTATTATCATTCCATAGAACAAAATTATCAGCGAAGTAAAATCAGTAATAATTACTACGTTCTAATAAATACGCCTACCTCGCACAAGAGGCGTTGCAAGACTTCAGAAAATAAACATGGCGCGAAATTCCAGAGTCGTTAAATAGTAAAGCTTTTCTATCCCTCTACTTCACCGTCTGCATTCTAAACTATAACCCGTTCGAAAGAAAGTAACACAATTAATTACAAACATTAATTATCTGCGTTTACTTGTCTTTATAAATAAAATTATTATTATTAAAAGAAGATTATCTAAAAACCAACCCAAACCTCAACATTTCGATTTTTTAAACTTTGTCGACGAATCCCTAATTTAGTACGTGAGTGATAAGTGAAAGTATTTGTTGTTGGGTGTATGTTATGGGCTTTGGTTTATTTATAATGTCTAACAATTAAAATATCTCAAGCTCTTCTTATGAATTTGGCGAGAGGTTTTCTGCTAAACTGACACTGACTTAAGCAACCAGCGAAATGCTCACAGAGATAAGCATAACTCCCGGCAAACACAAAATATTTATATAAGGCATATGAAATTCGAGCCAGAGGTAAAATAAGTCTAGAACCCTTTTAGAAAAATAAAAAGTTATTATGTCTTCAGAAGAAGCAAGTTGCGCTAAGTTTTTAAAACTTTTATTTCTTTGGGACCTCATAGCAACCCTCCTGTGCTTCTGAAGGATCGTTCTCATTTTAATTTAAGCTCAAGTAAACGTTTTTCCAACTGTTTCGATTCTGCCATACTGTGTGACAGCAAACAATGCCTAGTTTAAGATTAGAAACCTTCGATTATCTCCCCAGTTTGCTGCAATGTTGTTAATGTATGCTAGAGATAAAATTTACTGCAAACCTTTTTAGCATTTAGAGACCTAAATATATATATCTTGGACTTACTTACATACATACCGATAAAGGCTTGACGTTAACAGTCAAATTTAGCTATTATTCAGCGGGTAGCAATGCAATCCCAAAAAGTTTCTATTCGGTGTGAATTTTCCGCAGGTGACAATACTGGTCCATAGCGAATGATAGAAATCAATGACAACCAATATAATGTTTTGGCCAAGTTAAACCACTTTCATGTGCATATGTCAAGTTGGTCCAGCAAGACGGCATAATGTTCCACAGAGCAAAAACTACAATGGACATTCTACATTAAAGGCTTGAGTATATGAATGTAACAGGTTATCCATTTAGTGGTTCAAAACCGCTGGTCTGGCAAGGCTGTCAGCTGTTAAATATCTGTCATCTGAAGTCTCATTTATTTAGTGAAAAGTTTGCCATTTAAAACTATGGATCAAATAGTACAAATAGTTAAAATTTACTACAAATGTGGTGGTGATAATGGTCGTCATAATCGAGTTATTGTGCAATTAATCGGCAAGATTATAAAGAAATTTTAAAAGACTGGAAGCATTACAGATGTGGTCAGGCCTATGCGTCATAGCAATGTGCGCACTAGTGAAAATATTGTTCCGGTACCACAAATACGAATCGATTGCTGCAACCAATCTATATTAAATGACATTGTATTTGCTACGTAAAGTTAAGGTCCAAGCATTTTAATGAAATAAAACCTGCATCGAAATCATAACGTTATGTCTCTCTTATTTAACTTTACTTTTAAAAACGTAAAATGAATAACCCTGTATTTCGCGTAGGTGGCGTGAATTTACCAACTAGAACTTGCGGTTTTTAAGGTGCCTTTAAAGTCAACACACCACAGGCCTTCACTCAAATTCAGCGTGATAAATGTGGCACAGTCGTTAAAAGTTAGAGAACTCAGATTTGTACTAACATGCGAGGCCCTGGCATCCATTTGAATATTTACAAATAAAAAAAGAATTTCGTTATTGTTTCTTAACCAGCCGGTTTCATTCCATTTTATCATCGACTCGCCCCTAATTGAAAATATTTTATTTTGCAAGAACAAATTTCCTCATATTTTAGTATCAAAACATATTGAAGGAAATCATTCTTAATATAATTATACATCCGCTTACGAAAAACTATTGAAACTCTTCAAAAGGTAAGATCTGGTAACTCTGCCAGTAGGCGTCGATGCAGCTTAAGCTTTTAGGGGGAAATTTGTTAGTGAAACTAAGATTTTTAGAAAACTTTCAGTTTGAATCGTTTTGAAAAATAGAATATCTTATTTGCGCTCCTCATGGATACGCGTCTGCTGCCAGTAATATACATATTGAAACATAGAGATAACATGTCGTCAGCAAATATGTATAAACTTTGACGATTTGTAAATTGTTCTGTTTGGCTTTGAATTTTCGCAGGCATAGTACATCGGCTCTGGCTTCAGAAGACTCAATTTATTTAATAATTATAGAAATGATAATAATATATAAAATCATTTAGTTCAAGTCTTGTTGTATTGGAACATTATATCGATTAAAAATCTTAAAAACGAATACAAAAATAAAAGCAAAAGTAGTTATAAATATTTCTATTCTACGGTTTTTATGGTCTAAAAAAGTCTTTATGACACGCAAAACCCCTTTTAGCACCTTCACTGACAACCACATCATTCAATTTAGGCAAAATCATTAAGGAAACTGTAACATTTAGGTTTGCAGTTATGTTTGTTTAGTTTATTTTTGTTATTTGACTTGTTTTTTTTAACGAGATTATAAACGTCAATTTTAGATTTACAACTACAGCACACTTTATGTTAACGCACATATGTACATGCACACATACGGCTGTTCCATATAAAACAGTTGTAGTTGCAGACCGTTTTACAAATTGAATTTAATCAATTTTTAAAAGTTGTTACTTGTGAATTTTTATACTCATTAGTTTCCAACATCTGTTGGTATATTTCAATTTGAACATTCATTTGTTGGTTGTTTGTTTGTTTAACTTTAGGATTCCTTCTTTTTTTTTTTGTTTGGCGTGAAAGAGGGTTTGAAGCAATGTTGCCAGACTTGACGATTTTTGCACTCTAAAATTACCTTGCGAATGTTCTGGCTTCCTATGTGACGATTTTTCATAAGAAATATTCAAAACTTTTTTTACATATTTTTCGCTCTTAATTAATGGATCTTTTGTGAAGTTTTGAAAGAGAAGCAAATTCTTTTGACTTTCATCTATTCACGATATGGTTTGGCAGTTACCCAAATGTTATTTTGTTTTAATTCAACGTTTTCAAAACTTAATCACTTATAAATATGACCTGTTGTTGAAGTTTCTATCATTAGGTTTTTTATGTTCACTTTGGAAGTTTACAAAAGTTATCCCTTAGTCCAACCACAAAGTAAACAGAGGCGACACGAGAATATGGTGATCTCTTTCTCTATCTGTCTCTTCTTAAATGATTGACCGCTCCTATTCTGTTTTGTTACATTTTTCTTCTTTATTTAACAATAATATTTCTATCCATTAATAAAAAAACGTATGCACAAAGGTAAAAATAAGGGTTGAAAGGCTTATATTTATTTTAAATAAACTTGGAGGATAACTTATGCTGCAAATATTAAAAGATAAGTTTAATTTTCATTATCTAATTTTTCTGGTTTTTTGCTTTTGTTTTGATTATTTTTCGTATTATTTTTAAATGGTATATTTGTCTCTTTCTTTACGGCAAAAGAGCTGATTCTAGTAATTTTCTAACGTCAAAGCTTACACCTCTGGTTGCTCCGTGGTCCAACACCAGTGAATAACTAATTAACTCTTTTACCAACGTGTTAGTAAATACGTTAAAAGTTGTAATATATTGGCATCGTTCCTTAGAGTTTTACGTTTTGCGACTTCGCTATTTCCAAGCCTGTTTGGAGCCTTATTATATGCGTTAGAGATCTATGAATTATTTATTTACTAATTTGTTTAAATTAAATAAAATAAATTTGTTTAAATTAAATTAAAGAATAGCTTCAGGTTCATTATAATTTCATGTTTTTTTAAGGTTATTAATACAAAACGTCTAAAAATCTAATGAAAATTACCAGATCTCTTACAATGGTGATTTTTTAACGATTTGATAAAAGTGTCTTTGACGATTTTCGAATAATTTCATCTGGCATCTGTGGTTTGTAGTTAGTTGCTGGTTTTATGTACGTGCGTGCTTGTGTGCGTGTTTTCCTATTTTGGGCGTTGCGTTGGAGGTGTTAACAATTTCTCATTGATTAGTATCAAACTGTTTTCGTTACATAAATCCGATTCTAATTGAATCTGCTGACTTGAAAATGTTGAATAATCTTTTATCTTTTTTTAATTTTGGCAAATTTGAGAACTCTGGGAATGTATGAAATAATTGCTTTGTAGACAAGTTATTTATTTGTAAAAGTTATTTATTTTTACAGCTTGCTTGTATATATTTCATGTAGAACTATTTTGTTGGAACTGCAGCTCGCCTTGTGGAGCTCTAACTGCAGTACGTTGGTTAACATTGCTCCATACCGAGGACCACCGAAGGCAATGACACAATTTCATGTTGACACACCCGCTGAGCCCAGAAAGGGCCTTCCTTGTCCTAGAACAGACGGCATTGTTTTTTGTCGTACGGCTTCAGTACTGGCATCAGTCAAGCTTATACGGATGTCGGAGTTACTCGAATTTTAGTATTTAACATTAATTTTTGTTTAAGAAATTAATAATTTTGTGTGTTAATTAAATAAATTATTTTGTAAATAAAAGTTGAGGATTCTGATCTCAGTTTATTTAGTTTGCAAAAATATAATTTTTCATTTGTTTGTTACACATTGCTTTCGAAATTCTCACGCACACAAAAATCTTATTCTGCCTGCCCATTAAACTTTGAAAACAACGTATGTCAAGAGAATTGCAACAATGTGTCAATAACTGTTGGAAACTTGGCATTTTTTGTTTCACTAGTTTGGCGGAAACTTGAGAAGAGAAAAAAATGTAATCGCTTAATTGCAACATTCAGATAAATACAACAACAAAATTGCTGAGAGCATAACTAGACAAATAAAGAGTAATAAAAAAGGAAATGCAAGGAAAACAAAATAAGCCGCCAGTATTTATTAAACAGAGGCCGATACCTGTCAAACGATTGACAGCTCTATTTTCTAAAAATGATCAAAGCAAAATGGCGGCACTAAATAAAATGCAAACAAAATAAGTTTTGCTACAATTAGAGCAAAAAGTGGAAAATTAAATTGCTTTGCCTTTTGTTATTTTTTTTTTCCATAAAGTCATGTCAAGTAAAGATTATTTCTAAAATGGCTGAAAGGTACAGATACAGTGTAAGAAATTATTATGTTTTATTAATGTAAAAATCTTATAGGACCTGCCTCTGAATAGCATTTTTACTATAATATTATACTCCTTAAAGAACTTCAATAAATATTTGAAAACGATTTGCTTATATCCCTTTTCAAATCTAAAATTCTTAAAAAACTTATGATTTAATAAATTTTTAGTGGCGCCGCCCGTTGCATGACACTTTGTTGAAGACCCCTTTGAATACATTTTCAGTAATTATATATAGTATTTGTATTCACTCGTAATGAATAAAATGCAAGGAATAATGTAATGAAATAAGTGCCTACCTTAATAATATGTCTCTTATAGTTTTTCTCCTTTAAACGAAGTATCGATTTTCTTGTTACCGGAGTTAAACTTACGTACTTCTTTAAATTTTTATATTTTTATGTATTTGTATATGTATGACATCGGTGAAGCATACGCTACCATTAATGTTTTAGGACGAAGGTGTAAATATGTATATATGATTCAATTTTCAGGCCCGAAAAATTAAGCGACAATTAAAAGACAATTTTATTGTTGCCACATTTAGATTTAAACAGTTCATTATAAAATAAGTTTTAAAGGCCGACATTTTTTTCTTTGCTAACCGAAATTAATAACGCCTATCTTGTTCATATATTAAATTTTTTACACGAGGTCTCCAGATAAGTTACGGACCTAAGTTTTTAATCGAATAAAATGTTATTGAGAGACTAATAAATTTAACAAAAATTTACGATAACACCGAATTATTGCAAAAACCGATATTTCAACGAAAAATTACAACGCTTTGTAACTTCAAGAAAAATACAAAACTAAAAAAAATTTTGGAAAATTTGGAAAAAATTAATAATATTTTAAATTTTATAACAAAATTTATTTTCACCAAAAAGTCTATCACCATAAAATATTTCTTTCTTAAAAACTTTGAAATTTTACCAGAATATGAAGTTACCAAAATATCATAAAGAAGCCAAAATTTGACAACAAATTAGAAATTTACGACAAAACGAAAATTTGCTCAAATAATTTGAAATTCACCAAAAAATTGTAGTAAAATATATAAATTTCATCAACTAAAATTAAGACTAAAATTAAATAAATAGACACTTTACTTCAAATAGGAAGTTTTAGAAACCAATAACTCACTACAAAAAAAAAATTTTAAAAAATATGAATTAACAAAAGAAATACCAGTTCCAAGAACAAATAAATCATGAGAAAATAAACCAAAACCTGAATTTCTCTAAACTTTAATATTTAAGCACGAATTTCAAGAAAAAAATAAAATTTTCCCAAAGAGTGAAATTTCATCGCATAATTTATCGAGAAATTAAATTTTTCCCTAAAAATAAATAAATAAAAGATTCATTAAAAGTTGAAAGGCCCCAAAAAAAATCTAAAATTTACCAATAAATTTCAACCATACGAAATACATAATTTAAAACTTATTAGAAACTATATATTTTAACAAAACCCGAAAATCAAAGCGAAAGTTCGCTAAAACCTCAAATTTTCATCGAAAATTTGTCAAAAATCAGAAATCCACAAAAAATCGAAAATTTATTAGAAAACCAGAAAGTTGCAAAAACAAAAAAAAGCTACCAAAAGACCTAAGTTTTCCAGAAATCGAAACTGTGATTTCAACTACAATTTAGAGTGAAGTTCTATGTGCTTATTTTTATAAATATACCCACATATGTACAAGCATGTATATATATGCATTTGCTTAAGACCAAATTAGTTGTAAATAAAGAGAATTCTACTTTTAAGAAACTAAACCTTGGCGCCTCTCTGCCCGGTGCATAATGCCCGCTTTGATCACCCCTAGCTTCCCACTGAAACTAAACTTAAATAAATAATGCCAAAGTGAGCAGGCGTTTGAAAACTAAATATATAGTAGGAGAAGTCCCAGAAGCGGGTAGAAGGTTACCAAACATACAGAAAACCTGAAAATGTTGAGGCTTTGACATTGGGTGCTGGTTGTTTAAAAAACCAATCGTTTACTAAGGCAAAATACTGAACGCGTAAAGCTAGTTTTTATACAAATAATAAATTGAATTTATTTGGTTTGTTTGTTTGTAAATCTATGGTTAAGGATGTGCTATTTTATTTTACATAATAGATTATGAGAAATTTTATAAATAAGATACGTATTTTGAAGATTTTTATTTAAGAATTATTGTTTTTAATTAAATTTTATAAGAATAAATTTATTGTAACGAAATATTTACCGATCCCTCAGTGCATACTCATTAACATTACTTTACTGGAAAAGTAATCCAACGTAAGTTTGATCGGTCTATTTACCCGGTAAAAATAGTTGGACAGCAGTGTTCGTTATTTGCCCATTTATGAGGTAATTTTAAATTATTGAAGCAGTTAATGATGTATTCTGATGTTGGAAAGAAATGTCACAACTTTTTTTAAGACCTTAAATTTACCAGCGTAATTTTAGATAAAAAGGTTAGTTGGTCTTTAATTTGGTAATTAAAAAAAATGTAAAGAAACAGGAACAGGAATAATCATGTAAATTTAGATTTGGATCTTTTTTTTAAAAGAAATACAGATATAGAAATTATAGTTATAAAATCGATTGATACCTACTTTCCTCTTATTTAACATTTTAAGACAAATTTGTTGTTGTTCATTTAAATAAATCCATTGATCTGATTAAACAAAAATAATGATGAAAAACGAAAATAAAGATTGCTATTTAACAAGATGTTTATTTTGATACAAAAGAAAAACAATTATTAAACACTTATTATAAATGTTTATTAATTAATAAATTTATGTTTCTATAGTTAATGAAATTATTTTTCAATTAAAACAACAAAAAACGTAATCAACCAATAAAACAGTTTTGCCGCTTATTTAAAAACAGTCATGCGTAACCACGCCTCATGTTACTTGTTTTTATAAAAAGGTCTTTAACAATGTTTTATTTCTTTATTTTGTTATGTGGGTGTGTGTTGTTTGAATATAATACAACATGATAAACTGGTTTTTCAATGAACTTTCCTTCTTGATTTTCAGCAAATTGTTAATAACCACCATTGCAAAAGTTGAACAGTAAACATACTTCATATTTATGATATTGAGGGGAAAAAGCTATTCACTCTTTCCAACTAACGAATTATTACCGAAATGCCTGTTCTTATTTAATCCAATTGGATTAATTTTCCGTTTAGTATAATAACGTGCTCTTTTTTTCCTTCATAAGGCGGTATAGAAAAGCAGCCATTTATTATGTATGTTTCGTATACTCTATCTCGTTTTGTCACTTCTATAAAGAAATTCACCTCGTTTAAAGAAACTCACCTAAAAGAGCAGAACAATACAGTAAGTTTCAGATATTAACAATTATCTCCTTTACTCTTAGGTGTTGGGATATTATATTTTAAAAATATTATTGTTTTAATAATCATTTTTGTTTACCATTATATATCTTTCCCTTTTTGACGCATATTAGATAAAATTGTTAAGAAGACTGTGTTTTGTTTGAGTTAACATTCTGCAACACCTCGGTATGTGGCAAACGATTACCCGGTGTACAACGACGCGCACAAACAGTTTGAAGTAACCACACCGTTTTCATATTTGCTTTCGCGTTTCGTATATACTACTGCTACAACTTCTCCACTTCTATATATAATAATTGGTGTTGTTGTCGTCATCTTTTCAATACCACACTCAGCCAACTACAACAACACAGTGTAGAAAAATCACCCGAGTGTTTTGTACACCCAGGGGTCGTTCAACAACATTCGAATGTGTTCACATCTTTGTTGAGTAAAATATTTCAGGAGTCAGTTCAGTCCTGCTGCGCATCTTGTAACGTTAAGTTTAGTTGAACGAGAATTGCTGCTTGCAACCAGATGCATGCTGATTCAATACAGAACAAATATTTGACGCGTCATTTATACGGGAAACTTTAAAACGAATTCGAATACTAATTATCTTAAGATTTTTCTCTTTTATTTTATAAGAATACCATTTACACATAAATTAAAAGAAGAAATCAAAAATTAACGGATTATCATAACATCTAGCAAAATATAACGGATAAATAGCGTTTTAAGTTTTAATATACATGGAAAATAAATTAATTAAAATGAATTGAAATTTCTTTATAGAAGAATAAATTGAAAAAATTACAAAAAAAAAAGAAAAATGATTTAAAAAATAAAAAAAGTGATATGTTTTAAAAAAGAAAATTGTTTCAAATAAAGTGCATTTTCTACAAAACAAATTTAACAAAATACACTAATTTGAGACAATATACTTTGCATTATTTTAACCATTAAAGAAAAGTGTTAATAAACTTTAAATCTACAAAATGATGATGAACGCTTTCATTGATCCCACTACCACTAGTCAACATCATTTGGCTAATTATGGCATACGCATGTCCCCCAACAACATCAATCAACAAACGGATTTGGTAACTGCTCAACAGCAGCAACAATTGCATCAACAGCAGCAACAATCGGGGCAAGAAGACAACCAACAACAGAGCCAACAACAATTAGATAGCAGTGGTTTAATGTCGTCAGCCATGTCGTCAGGCATATCCTCCGATATGTCTTCTCCTTCATCGGCTTATCAAAATACTGGCTATGCTCCTTTCAATACCCAATTGGGTACATATGCTTCTCGTGATTTTCTCTTGGGCCGCAGATCGGAACAGGATTATATGTCTGCTTCGACGGCAGCCGCACAAACTGTAGGTCAATCACCTGCCGATTCTATGCTATTTCCCACCTTCCCTGCCACTCATGCCAATCATCCGGACCTAACAGGTTCTTTTGGCAATCATCCTTTCCATACACACCATCATGCCGCCGCCGCCCACCATCACCACTCGCATCAAATGCGTATGGGTATGACGGATTACGCCACTCATCCCTACGCCCATGCGCAACATCACACTAACTTTCCGTCGGTACATGCAGCTCATCATGCTCAACACATGGGCATGCATCCCGCCGGTGCGGGAGCTTTTCTTCGATATATGCGCCACCAGCCAGCCACAGCTGCCTCGGCCATCAAGCAAGAAATGCAATGTCTGTGGATCGATCCCGATCAACCAGGCGGGCCCAACAATCGTAAAACTTGCAATAAAATTTTCCACTCCATGCACGAAATTGTGACTCATTTAACGGTGGAACATGTTGGGGGCCCCGAATGCACCACCCATATTTGCTACTGGATTGGTTGTTCGCGCAATGGCCGCCCGTTTAAGGCCAAATACAAATTAGTTAATCATATACGCGTACATACTGGCGAGAAACCATTTGCCTGCCCTCATCCCGGCTGTGGAAAGGTTTTTGCCCGCAGTGAAAATTTGAAAATCCACAAGAGGACACACACAGGTAAGATTGTTTATTTTTTTTTTTTTTTTTGCACAAGAAAACGGAAGATCATAAAAGTTTTATTTAAGGATTTTCCTACAAAAATTGCTGTAGAGTCAGGCAGATTAAGATTATTAAGCTGTGGGCGTTTGCACTGACTTTTATTAGATTTTCTTGAGATTAATGTCTGTTGCAAAAACACCTTGCCTTTTTTAGTTTAAACAATGCAAAGCTACCTGTTTTGGTTTTTCGAATATGTTCATTCTCTGTTCTCATAAATTTTAATCTAATAAATCCCATAAAACAAGTCAAAATTTCAAACTAAAACCACAAAGAGTGGAAACTGAAAAGTAAAGGGTTTGGGATTTTTAAATTTAAAAATATTTTATAAGAATGAGTTTTGTAAAGGTAAACTACAAACTTACAGCAAGAGTGCCATGCGGAAAACCCTCTTTAATGAGTAGGTGAATGTACCACAAGAAATAAGCCATCGGTATGAAATCCTTGTGTAAATGGCAAATATTTTACTGTGTTTGTTTAAAAAAAAAAAATTAAAATTTGTTGCCCTTTTCTTATACTGGAAATATGTTTAGATCAGCAAAAGGTGGTGTTGGTTTTAGATTTTACCTTTAATAATGGCGAAAGGAATTGCCTTTTATGAACTTGATAAAATCCAGTGTGTTAAACATATACTCTTTAACAGGGCAACATTTTATTTAAGAAACGGAAACGCCATTAAATTTCCGTGTAATTTTATAATAAGCCACTAAATTATTGTACTCGACTTTTAAAGATATAGCGATTTTTACGAAGCTATTAAAAATTAATTATATCATTTATGAACTCTAAAGTTGCACATGGCTTTTATTTATTTTTTGGCATTTGCATACTCCCAACTGTGCACTAAGCTTTGTTTATTTGATCTATTCCTTTGGAAGCCATCTTTATATAATAATAAGGGGGTTTTTTTTATTGGATTGTATGATTAACCAAGATCCGTTATCTTTTAACATTTGTATTTGACTTTATTTCTCTTACGCCAAATTTTGCTCTTGCTACACTTCAAGAAATGTTTGCTCATTATTGTTGAAAAATCAATTTTGCTTTGATTATGATTTTTAAAAGTTTTTGATATTAATAAAGAAAGGGTTCATTCATTGGAAAACTTGTAGAAAATATTCTAACGAATATAAAAAATGTTTGGAAGGTTGTTTTTTAAAACACCAATAAATTCCTCAAATCAGAGCAATATTTGTGGTATTTTCGCACAAGAGTGTTTATTTGTTGAGGCTTTATATACTGAAATGTGATTTTTTTATTTATTTTTGTGCATATTTCTAAGCCTTTTTCTTTTAAAGAAAATATTTTTTTTTAATTTGGGAAAACAACACAGAATAAAAGATTTGCATTTGGTTGTAGCTTGAAAGTTTATGTCTAAGAAGTACCTGTATGGGGTATGTTTTTCTATATTTTTTAGTATATCCCTGATTTTATCTTTTGATAAATTTGATTGTGGTCGAATATTTTTTGCTCTTTTTCTTGGTTGATGTGATAAATTAGGATGCATTTTTTTTTTGTTTGATAATACAAAACTTGTTACCGTCACATCAACCATGTAATTGTTCTTATTTGCTTCTTTTTATTCCACTACTTATAATCGAATTTTGTTGAATACTTTCTTTCATTCCAAACTTTTATATTTATTTCAATATGTGATTCTTTAACAGTTCATAAGCATGAGGACAGGCTCTATAATGTTCCTGTAGAAATTTTAAAGTTGATTTTTCGCAACGACAAATTGAAAACAATAACATTTATTGTTTTTCAATACATATGTAGGTATTCTTTCTGTAAAAAGAAATCTTCTGTTAAGCATTTGTTTGAACATTTGCCACAAAAATTAGGCGGCTTAAAACAAAGAATTTTTTATTTATAATAACTAAAAAAACAATTATTTAAAATGGCTTTATCATTGGAAAGTAATTAAAATGTTCCTAATTCTGTTAATGTCGGCTTAGAATTACCAGACAAAAAATTAATAAGTTAAGACATGATGATGGATTAATATTTTAAACACAAAAAGAATAAAATAGAAAACAAAAACAATATTTTTGGCTGGTTATAGATTGCTTAACATTACAAAGCAAAATTTAAAAATTTATTTACAACCAAACAATGATCAATGAATTGTTTTTAACATGTTCTTGCTTTACAATTAAAAATAACATACGTACATACATATGTATGTATTTCAAAAATAATAATACATCTTAGGTATTATTTTGTAAAGGAAAGCTTATTAAACAACTTAATCTAAAAAATAAATATATTTTACCGAAGATTTTATTTATTTACATATCAAAATTAAAGGTTCATTTAACTTTTAGTGTTGTTAAACGAAATAATTCAAGTGCATAAACACCACCGCACGTAAATCATAAATACAATAATCATAAAATTTGGATCAAAACTCATTCTTCTCAAGTGTTTTTTTTCTTTTTGTTGACAATTTTTTTAGTGTTTAAGGGGTTTGTTTTTTCCCCTTAACTTGTATTTATTTATTTTTTCAACTTATTTAAAATTAAAACACTTCTTGAATTTGAGATATGTTTGTTGTCGTTTATTCATTTTTTTTACACACAAAAACATTCTTCACTTTTTTTGACACTTACACGCTGTTATGACACGTGGCAAAACTTCCATTAATTGTTTTTATAGAATATTGAAAATACAATTCTACAAACCCATGTGCACAAGTGTGACAGCAATGGAGTTTTATAAGTATTTTTACTCTGCTATGAAAAACAAAAACCAAATAACGGTTTTTAAGAATTGCTAACATTTACAGGTCGGGTCAAAAGGATGAGCGGCACAGTGGTTCAGTCAATCATTTTTTAGGTAGAATTTTCTACTTTATAATCAAAAAAATCTAAAAGATGTAATACATTCAAAAGCACTGATTCTTATTAAGATATGTATGTACATATGTATTAGTGTGTTAAAAGTTACGCTATAAATAGAGTATGTAGTATTGGTCTGAAATTTCATATAGAAACGAAACTTAAACTTTTCAGCATATTTCTTTAATTGGCTTGAAATATGTTCAGTTGGCAAATACTTTTTTGGTAGTAAAATTGTTTTCGAACGAATCCACAAATCTTGAGCAATTTCGTTATTACTTATCATAAACCAGTTTTGGCAAGAAATTTCTGAGAGAAAATATCAACCACAAAAAGCCACCTGTCATAACCTAAATTTAAAAATAAAAATTTGGTTTCTTTTATTTACATTTTTAAAATTTTGTTTACGTCGCGGTATGGTTACGTGCGTGCCAATATAACAAAAACATTTACGATATCGTAACGTACTTTACGACCAATTCGTCCAGCATTTCGACCTTTAGTATAATTTGAAATAAGTCCTTAAATAGATCTGAACATCTACGCGAAGAAAAATTATTGAAAAAAAATTTCTACTTGGTTTCCGCAACATATTCGATTTTATCAACTGCCCAAATGTTAATTAATTGCGTTTATCGAGGTGGCACTGTAAATGTTTCCAGAAACGAAATATATAAAATTTGTCTGTTAAGTTGAATGCACACCTGACTTGTATATGCATTTAAAAAAAACTGTCGGGGTAAATCACGGCATTCGATATTGATCGAAATTTCTATTTTAATTGTTTTGAAATTTCGAACGATATCGAATGCCGGAATTTGCCCCCGTTAAGATTTTACAAAGAGTTTGATACAATTAGTGTTCACTTGCTATAATTTTGCAATTGGGACGGTATAGTCTAAATAATTTCAGGTCCCAAGAGTGATAGAAATTTGTTGGCGTTTCTTGTGTTGGGCATTTGAAGTCATATTAAATTAACAGTATTCATGTTTTTTTTTTTATTAAAGTATCTATTAAAGACCTGCTTCTGAAAAACTTTTATAAAAGTAGATGTACCGTTATTTAACATGCATATATTTAAAATGATTCGTTATTTTTTAAGAAATGACTATTCTCTTCGATGGGAACAGAATGTTGTTGCTTAGAAACTATGCTTGATTCCCATGATTGCATCTGGAATGTTTAGACATTATTGTAGAAATCCATGGGTTCCAGTAGTGTTTTTCAAGGTGTGCTAGTGTCATTTGCAAAACATGTAAAGATTAGCGCCTTCAGTAAATATTATATCCTGTAGGGTTCAGATACTAAGCAACAATCGTTGGTGTACTGTACAGAAGGTGTTATTCCACACTTTATCTTCAAGCGTCGAAAGTGCAGAGAAAAAATTGTAGCGATAATTTTAATGAAATTGTCCAAACAATTTCCCCTAAAAACTTCAAAAGTAAATATGAGAGTTGTTGGGTCGTAATGATAACAAACTAATTAAAATAAAGTAGATGTTCCAAAGCTAAAACAATTAATTTTGTTTGATTACTGTTCTTTGAAGTGGATTTTCCCGACCTGTGGACATTTTCTGGTAGAGAAGTAGGCGAACATTTCTTAGTCCCAGCGTATCGTTTTGCCTCGCTGCTTTGTTTTCTTCAAGCTGGAAACACAATACCACCGGCATTTGAAGAGAGCGCAATAAAATAAAAGCGAAACAGTAAAAAAAGTGCTAGAGTGCAGTGGAATTAGAAGACTAGAATTTAAAACAAAATGCAAATCAGTTAGACAATTCTAGAAACTCACAATAGAACACATTTCCGCCTGCTGAGGGTAAAGAAAACTTTATTTTTATTTGCAACATTTTGTGGGTTTGCGAAAAACTTTTCTGAATTAATTGTAAGGCTTTTATTTAAATACAAATGAATTCTTTTTTTCGGGGAAAAATCCAGGTTGTCTGTGAAACTACTAATTTGTTTGCTCTTCATATTTATTTGTTGAGGCTTTCTGTACTGAAATGTGAATGTTTTTATTTATTTATTTTTGTACATATTTCTAAGCCTTTTTCTTTTAAAGAAAATATTTTTTTTAATTTGGAAAAACAACACAGAATTAAAGATTTTAATTTGGTCGTGGCTTGAAATTTAATATCTAATATTTTATCGAATAATAAATAACACACGGTGTAACCGTTTACGTATCAAATGGGCTACTTGAGCAGGTAATCGGAAAATTATCGATTAAAAACGATGTTTGCGATTTCGTGGAACAAACAAATTTTAAACTCAGTTTTTTTTGCATCGGCTTTGAAATTCCAGACGACATTGAAGAGCCAAGAAGTTAGGCTTTTTTTAGTTTGTTTAAGCCATTTTGCAATCTTTTGAAGAAATATGGTGAAACAAATAATTTAAAAAAAGTTTGTATAGCAATTTTTCATCTTTGAGGGAATTTTTTGCAACACTAAAAAGTTACATTTGTAATAATACTTACGATAAAAAATTTTACACACAGTGCAAATACTTTTTTTGTTTAACTAGCCTTTATTATTATTCACTTTACTATTGTCACTTAGTGTTTTTGAATTAATTGGGAATTAATAAAAAAAAATTAAAACATTTTATTTCAATCTAAAATCAAACTAAACATTTTATAGATGCAATAATTGTTTTCCGTGAATAAAATAAAAAAGATTGTTTGGCTTTAGTTTAACGGCCGTATGAAAATTTAAAAAAAAAAACTTAACACAACTGTATTCAAAAACAAATATTATCGAATGAACAGTAAATAAACCTGCTTTAAAATGACAATTTTATTTTTTAGGAAATCATGTATTAAGACGCATTATTTTCCAGATACTAACAATATTACCCAGTAAAAAATTTCGTCTCTATCTTGTCGGTTCCAATTCATAGATCTATATAATTACAAACAAAAAATCATAAAAAATTAGTGTAAATATAAAAGTTAATTTAGTGATATACGCGAAATAAATAAAACATGTTATACCTACGTTAAATTTATAAACATCAACAAAAAATTATTCTTTAGTAATAAAACTTACACAATTTACAGTGTATCCTTATTTTTGAGCACGGCCTTCTAAACTAAAATTTTGTAGTAAATTATTTGTTTAAAAAATGTAATTATATAATTTAAAATTTTTTTACAAACTATTTAATTAACATAAAAAAATTCAACTACAAAACGGCTTTAAATCATCAAAATTTTTCAAAAACAAACATACATTTTTTACAAAATATCATTTCAGAGTTTTGAATTAAATTTTACACATTGAGATAATTTTGTTTATGGTTTAAAAAACAATTTTTCTAAAATACATTTTAAAATATATTTTAAAGGACTGCAAAATTTTAGCCTTTGGAAATGATTTTGTTTTACATAAGAATTTATAGCTTGGAAATTTAACTGTCATTTGCAGTTATTTTCACTGGTGAAGCAAAAAATAATTCCTTTTCATTCATATCATATGATGACGCCATATTTGTTTTTGTAAAAGCCTTTCGTCTGCAACACCAAAAAAAAAACACACAAAACCATACACGAAAACAAATAGTAGGTAGTGTTTTTCGTTAAATTTCTTCTGTTTACTTCTGTTTTTGATGTTGTTGTTATTATTGCTGTTTTTCCCTGGCTCTCTTTCTCATACTCAGTGAGGCTCCTCGAACAAAAACTCTTACACATACACAATTAAAGTTATACTCCATACAAGAAAACAACGGTAATATCCAAAAAACAATTGCCAACAGTACAACAATAACTAGGTGTTGATGGTAAAACAATTATTATTCCACACACACACACACACATATACACACAAAATCTGCACACATTTATGCAAACAGAAAAAAAGCTGCTGTTCATATGGGAAAACTCTTAACAAGGCTGTTTATTTACAATAAACATGTTTCACATGCATATGCGAAAGTGACAGCCTCCCTTAAAAGAAAAGCTAACCAACAACCAGCAACAACAAAACAGTTGTTTAACTGAATTTAACTGAACTGTAAGTTTTAAATAGTCTGCATTTAATAACATACCAAACATTCTGTATTAAAGTCTGTTAAATCCAACACAATGGCAAAATATGTATGTGAATTGCAGGGAAGCAACAAATACAACCAACAAAATGCAATCAATGGTCAATGGGGCCAGCAGTTAAAAAAATAAAAATAAAACTAAACGAGGAAGGGAAGGAAGGAATACACCAATTTTACAAAAACCCATACATTTTATAATTTATTTGAAAAAATAAATAGTGAAACTTATTTTAGCAGCAGCTACATTATTTTAACTTTTACCTCTTGTATGTTAAGTTTTTTTTTTTTTTTAAATTTTAATTTGCTGTCTTTCTTTTGCCTTTGTTAACGCTCTCTCGCTTATTTATTAAATAACCACAATTGTTGGTTTTTTATTACCTTCTTTTTAAGCAATTATTGGCTTTTATTTGCCGGTAAAAGAAGAGGCGTAGTTATTGTTGTTTAAATTTTTAATTATGCAAATTGTTTTAAAACAATTCCATTGTTGGTTGTTTCTATTAAAATGGAAATATTTTCACTCAAAAACAATTTCATTATGGCCAGTATTAATTTAAGTGGCGAAAAATATAGTTTTTTTTTTTAATGAAATGATGAAAAAGTTTTACTGATAAGTTTTTAAATTGCACTTGTGTGTTTAATAATTGTATGCTGCAGTAGTTTTAATATCAAAGTTTTGTTAATGAATTTTGGCAAACAATGAGGCAGTTGAAAACAGGTATCGCATTTAAAATTAAGTGATACATATTTAATTTTTATTTGAAGTCTATTGGTGAAAATAATAAATTTTAAATTAAAATAAATTTGTAAGACTTATTTTTTTTTTTAATATTGAAGGTATTACATTTTACATTAAACTTTGTTTTAAATACTTTTTTGTAATATTTTAAAGTTTTAATTAATATTTTCTTTTACATATTTCACAACAAACTTTCCTACTTAACTAAACCTTTTATTAGCTACGATCCATATCTATCTACCAATATGAACAAAATAATGATCTTCTCAACTTAAAGATATACATAACAAATTATTGGACTGTTTCGGGGACATATTTGGCTAATAAATTGCCTTGTTGGGCTTGTTATCCAAATCAATTTTTTTAAAGCTCACATGAATTGTTTTAGGCATCAGCATCAGAATCCGATGAAGTATGGTGAAAAATTTCATCTAATATGCTATATATTACTTGGAAATGATACAGAATTGCCTAGAGCTTAAGCAAAAATTTAATAAATAAATACTTTTTTAAGTAGCCAAATTTTATAAATAATTATTGTGTCTACAGTTTTATATAAAATGGCTTGATAATATTTAGTTTGGTGGCATATATTAGCACTAATGGTGAATAAGTACGAAAATTACCCTTAAACACATTTTAACTTTTGACTTTTTTCTGGCGCTCAAGTTGATTCTCAAGCTTTGGTGTCTCTGAAGAACTGCAATAGAATTTTTGTGGGACTTTTCAGCCCGCTGTATTGCCATTTAAAGGAAATTGTTTGCTCTTTTTCAAGAAAGGGGCAAAAAAGACCGATACAGCGAAGGGCTAGAGGGTTAAATTGCTCCACAGAGGGTTAAAATGTTTGTCGTAGTGTTTTACATAAAAGTGCTGAACAATGAAAATAATCTACAATTGGAAAACGATTATTTTTAATCTTTTGTGGAAGGGAAATATCGCCTGAATAAGAAATACACTTTTCATTTAAATATAATAGAATAGAATAAAGGTAAAGTTATTAACTAACTCGACACAAGCTCTCTCTCTTTGTTTCATACGAGTTGGTCTCAGTGTAAAAGTTTGAGAACTTACGTGCATCCTAGAATGCACTGCATTAAGGCAGTGTATTCATAATTATACATTTTACGAGGAGTTATGAACAGAACATGACGAAATGATTGCAATCGTTCAGTGAATCTCCAATGCCTACGAGGCGCGGAAATAAACACTTACACAAATGCTCCAAAGTGGACGACGCGAAAAAATATCTTATATTATGATATTCTTACAAACCTACTGATGGCGAAGCTTTAATTGCTAGGAACTTATGTTCCTTATTTTAGTTTCTTCTTTTATGTTTAAGATAATTTTGGTGTTTTGAGATTGTTATTTATTTATTTTTTCTAAGAGCATAAGTGTTACCACTGCAATTATTTTGTAGGAAAAAGTTAACATTTAAAATACCATATTGCTTTGTTTCTTAAATTCATATTGCTTTGTTTCTTAAATTCATTACATTTGCTCCGTTTCCTTTAACAAATATAAAAAACTTGTTGCCGCACAAGATTCCATTAAACCTGTCATACCTCTCTGCACAATTTTGCACTGATTACATTTAAGAAGAAGTTTATTAACTTTTACTCTGCATAGTTTGACTCCATTAAAAATAATATTTTGTACTCAAAAAAAGGACCCATAAAAAACAGTTTTATCTAACAAACTTCCCTACATAAAACTTTGTGCTTCAACAACTTTTCTCTAGAGCTTTTGCACACTTTACAAGGGTCATTAAAATGAAGTTTTCCGCACAAATGAAGTGTACAAAACATGCACCTAATTACGAGTATAGTCAAACAAGGGAAGTGGTCAACCTCTTCATTTAATATAATCTACTCTGGTGTAAAATAGAAAACAAACAAAAAAATAAATAAATTCATAGACGAAGTAAAAAAATGTTAGTACATAAATGATGATAATTTTATTTATGACGTAGAAAATAGAAAAATTTTTTTATGAAACACTTTAAATATTTAAAATTTGTTTTTATTATTTTTGCGCTTTTTTTCGCTTCGTCACTATGTTTGCGTATTCAGTTATTTGAATATTTGTTTGCTTTTGTCAGTTTGATTGATGACTTTATTTTGTATTGTCAATTTGTTTTTGTTTGTTTCCCTCCTTCTGAATTGTGTATTTGACATGCAAACTTTGTGGAAAATTCTTTCACCCTGTATATTGAGAGTACGTACAACTTGTTGCCAGGTTTAGTTTGGGTTCCTCTTAAGTAGAAAATTCATTATTTTCCTTCTTAGAATTTTGGCATGAAATGTAAAAACAAAAGGCAGGTATTTCTTTGTTTGCGTTGTTCCTCATTTTACCTTCTTTTTTCTTTCCACAATCAATTCGTTACACAGGTTGTAGGCCATTTTTGTAGCAACTTTCAAATTTAAGAACAACAAGCAAATTTTATTTAAGAAATGTTAATTAGTTAAACTATTGCTTAGTCAATTAATTTAATGGAAGCCGATAGCTGTAGTTGTTAGTGCTGCTTCCTGTTAGTCATATTAGTCATACTCATAAAAAATATTTGTTTTGAAAGAAATAAATAAAAAAATTGTATGAATAAAAAAATAATTCTTTCACAAATACCTTAAAGAAAATTTAAATTTAAAAATATTTGTAAATATCTTTTAATAAAAAGAAGGAAAATGTTCAAGTGTAAAACATTCTCCCTTAAAAAAAAATCTTTAAAATACATTTAAAGAAGAAATGTTCCTGTAAATAATAAACTCGATTTCAATACCAAAAAGATATGATATGCGTTATTTATTGTAGATTTTAACTATTACACAGAACGAAAGGTTGCCGTATTCACACACAGTGCCACATATGCAAATGTTCCTAGAGATCATCTTACTGTTGTGTGCATATGGCAACATTTTCGATAATTGGGAATAAAATCAAAGTCGTTGCAATATGGCTTGTTTATTCGTAAAATATCTTTCTTTATTTCTAAAGAATAAGAACACGTCGTCTGGAGAAATATTAAATCGAAAATGATAATAATTGCATAAATACAAGATTTTAAATTTTAACGAAAACGACCACCTTTTTGTGTGACCGGGAAAATAACGTAATTGACATAATAAAATGCGAGAGTCGTTGTGAATTAATTATAATCAATATTTACATATGTAACAGTTGTCAACAGTCACGTTTATCTAGAGCTGGAACCATGAAAACCTTTTCAGTCACGATCATGCATGCTCGTGATAATAATATCACTAATGCACAGATTTCTTTTCGTTTTTTTGCTCGAACGCATGAATGCTCACATGAATATAATAAAATAATTACCATGATCGCAAAAACTCATGGTCACGAGATACTCTATATTTTTAATATCAAAAGGTATCCAAATATTTTATACAATCAATAATGCACCAGTCTTATTTAAATTTCATTATTTTCTAAATTTCTTATCGCAAATTTAAAATGAAAAACTAGAACATTCCAATCACAAAACAATCGCTCAAAAATTCTACGCTCACGCATGCGGATATTTATGCTCAAGTTCATTCATGATAGCGTTGTTGCAGCCAAAAGTTATAGTGGCCAAGTGGCCGTCCCTACTCTTGTGGTATGACATAATACGATTGCAATCATTTTCGACGCCATTTCTGCCAAGCGCTGCTTTGAGGTCGATTATTTTGAGTCGTATCTCCAGCTTAGTTGTGCAGATCTTAGTTAATCTGGTGATACCGAAATGCGGTATATTTTGCTTCTCTATAAATCACTTGAAAAAATACGTCATCATTGGATGATATTTTCTTCGAAAATCCGAGTTCATTTTACACATGCTGTTGATGATCTTCGGGCTTCAACTCTTGAGTGATTTGGATCTTTTGTTTATAAATGCAAATCCTATGCAGAAATGAAATTCGCTGCTTAGTGGAATATGGAAGGCCATGTTGCTGTGATCAACGGCGAATCAATGAGCCTGGTCCGACAGCCAGACTTTCACTAACACAGTCAATATTGATTCTTGATTTGATATTCCGACAGGGTGTTTTGATGTAGAATTTAGAAACGAATTTCCGTCATCCCTTGTCAAGTTTGGTTTGGAGACAAACCGGTTTCGGCTATGTGCCATCTTCAGTGTCATTTTTCGTTCTGAGAAGTTTGTATCAATTCGTTAGTGTTTTATTGTTTGTCAGGTATCTATTTGTCATGTGAGCTATGTAAAACGTGAGCATCTCTAAGGTGTGAGCAGGTAGCAGGTAACGCTTGTATGTCGGGTATTTTGTATGGATTGGTAGATGTAAGTGATGACTGTTTTACACTATAAAGAATTAAAAACACCGTTTTGCCGATACGATACCGATACTCAAACAAAAATATCGGTGATACCGATAGCGATATGCTAGTGAATAAAGTAAAAAAACAGTAACCGTTATGCAAGTTTTTATGTTACTTGTGTCGCGTACCTCGTCAACTAAAGAACATTTTGATTTGCCATGTTAATATATCGGTGTCGGATCATCCCTCCTTTCCATATCCTATTTAAGCTGATGTAGTGGCAATAAAGAATCAAATTGTATTTTCGCGAAACACTAACCAAATGCCACTTTTCGCCAACCCAGAACTTTCGGGCAGATACTAAAGATTATTTAGAATTATATTTTATAATTTTTGAAAATAATAAAAACTGAAGTGATTTTTGATTTTATATTCCGACAGGGTGATTTGATGTAGGCACCTGTGTCAAAACTTGACAAAGGATGACGGAAATTCGTTGGAAAATCTACACAAAAATAAAGTGTTTTCCTAGTGGCTTCAAATCAATCTTCAGAAAAAACCTGGTTTTGACATAATAGCGACAATTGTGTTGTGGCAAACATATTATGGTTATATGAAAATAGTTTACTCATTACTTTAGTTGCGCTGAACAAATTATTGTTTACATTTAATAATTAAATGATTTCCGTCCATAAAAATTGGGTTGTACAATATGATTTCACAAAAATTCTAAGCACAACCAAAGTATTTTAACTGTATTTTAACATATCACCAAGAAATGGCTAGCTCAATAGAAATACAACTAGACCGATGTTTTTACCCCACCTTTGTGGATTTGGAAAAATGATTTTTATTTCAAATCGGTAAGGATTTCCATCAGAGACTAATGTAAACTCCAATACAGAACACATTTCTTTACAACATGACGCGAAACCCCCTGTTGAAAAGACTAGACACTAACTAGAGTTGCCAATAGGGGTGGTTTTTTTTCGTTTCTGGTATGTGTTATAAACGGTTTGTTGTTGTAAATTATAATGCGTAACTAACATGCTTGTCTGTTATAAATGTCAAAACAAAGTGTATTTAGTTTTATTTCTATTTCCCTGGCCTTACAAACTCATTATAATTTCAAGGCTTTAGAAAATAAATATGTATTATTAAAAAAAAAAAGAAAATAAATAATTTTTTTTTAATAATGATGGTGGTTCTTTATTAGTTTCTTTTTTTTAAAGAAAGGGTTGTTTTCTCTCTATTTGTAGCCATTTTTGCACTATTGTTAGAGTTTTTAGGGGAGGATTTTCTACTGTATAATAAATACTGGTTCCCTGAAAAATTGTCAACACACTAAAGGATGACATTTTTCTAGGTTTATTGTTGTTGCCTAGTTTATTAGCTGTTGAAGCCAATGTTGCGTGGTTTGAGCCGATTATATAAAAAAAAAAAAATACAAATTAAATATTAAAAAAAAAATGAAACAAATAAGACCAGCTTATTTAAATTGTCAGTAGAACAGTAAATTAAATAAAAACGTATAAAAGAATAAAGAAGGCGTTACTGTACCAGAAAAGGGTTTTAAGGACGTAAGGATTAAATTTCG
This sequence comes from Phania funesta, assembly GCA_963932375.1. Taxonomy (NCBI): domain Eukaryota; kingdom Metazoa; phylum Arthropoda; class Insecta; order Diptera; family Tachinidae; genus Phania; species Phania funesta. The sequence continues at coordinate 103,743,722 of OZ010652.1, forward strand.
AACACACATATTTTGTTATTAAAATTTTAGGAATTGAACATAAAAGTGTTAATAGTTAAAGGATTTCTAAATGTGTCTCTTTATTTTTATTATAAGCTTGAAATTAATATTATTCTGACGACTTGGAATCGCCATGTGGAGCGTGTGAAAACGTGTGTAGGTTGCATCTTGGGCCGTTTGGTCCTACAAAGTCGATCATTGCTTAAGGTGAAATCGTATGGTATGACTTACCAACTTAAATTTTGGTCTGTCTTCGAGCCACCCGTGTTATTGCGGTTGAGGTCATATTCGGTTTGATTTTTACGAACAAATTTTAAAAGATCCTCAGTAGCTTTAGCTGCTTAGAGGATAGTGCAATATATTTATTACATTAATTGTTTATACTATCGCACCTGATAAAATAAAAATTCTAAGCTGTTCGAAAATGCTCAAAAAATAGTGAAACTGGACTCTCAAATTCCCATCCACATTTTTAACAGATTCATAATACATTGTTACATCGTAAGACATAATTCCTTCTTACATTATTTGAATTTTTGACAAGTCGTTTTACTCAATCTAATAGTGTAAAATGGCCTTTGATTACACTGTGTTGTGCGCTGGCTATGAGTAAATATTATTTCTACAGTGGTGTACTGAATATGCCTAGGTACGGAATCAACTCTTAACTAAAGTTTGGTGGAAGGTTCAGTGTAACCGCAAACAAAGCTTGGAATATTTTTGCGGGTATGCTGAAAATCTTGGAGAATAGGAGTGACCAATGAACTCTATATATCGCCTGTGGAACGGTAATTATATTAGTTCTGCTTTGTGGCGTTTTTGTCTGGAACAGGGCATGCATTCTTTGTGACTGTATTGTTTTTAGTTTGTTGGCGAAGGTGTGTATCGTTTGCACTTTAGTACTCGGACGATAATTAGATCGGATGAAATTAAGTAATGAACTGGAACAAAAAGCTGTCACTGTGCCGGCCGATTCAAATTAGTTTTTATAGCTGCAAAGGTTGCGTCTTATATATTCTCCTCCTACAGCTCTCTCGATTAAGGCCTTTTCACACCATCAAATTGGATAAAACAACTTGTCCAAAATTAAAATTAAACGAAAACGTATTATAATGTAAAAACGATGTGTTATGAATCTGATAAATGAAAATGTGGATGGAAATTTGACAGTAGTATGGCTTTCCACATTTTTTGAAAAACGTCTAAAACCTTAGACTTTTTATTTTATTAGGGTCGCATTTTTACGGAAGGGTGATAGTGTAGACAAGCAATCTATTGAGAATATTTTACTCTGTAAAAATTTAACGAAAATCTAAACAATTGTATAATAGTGGAAAAAAGTGTTCATGTATGTTCGTTGAATCGCCCATTGTAAGGAGGTTGCTTCAACCGTTGCTCCTTGTGTACTAAGCAATCAACCAAGCTTGCATCCACAGTTTACTGAATTAACATTGAACTTGGTCCACTATGCCAACATTTTCGGAAGCTTTACTCAAAGTATATATTTAGGACAAACACAGTTTGATATTTGGGGTAGTATTTTTAAAGCAAAAGATTTAGTTGCGATTTAATTACTAAAATATAATCGGTTCTTCATGTACATAGGTACATATGTGTCTACACAATGTATGTATACGTGTATGAAGTAAAAACTGAGTGCGAATTTTTATTAATTATAGAGCAATAAAATATTTTTAATTACAAACAATTTTTTTGTTTTTGTTTTCATTGAATGTTTTGCTTAACAGACTTTTATAACCTCAAAAATTGCCTCGAAAAAGCATGGCTCTGTACTGGGAAATCCTTTGCTATTACCAATGATTTTTCAACGAATTACAAATAAGGGGTGGAATGAATACAAGCTCACGGAAGCGGTTTCCGCTTCTAAGAGAACTCATAAACCAACATTTTATTGTCATATTTTTATTATTTCCTTCTACTTTTTTACTACAAAAATTAAAAATAGTCATGATTAAAAACCTAGCTGACTAGTAGTGTGTTTGTTCACATATATTCCTTCTTATGGATTGCAGATTATGGAATCATATTTTGTTGCCGCTCAGTTTTTTTTCTCTTTATTTTTAATATTATTTTTTTTCTTTGTCCTTTAATTTTAATATTGCTACTTCAGTTGATTGTCTCTTTTTTGCAATTATTGTATATTTTCTTAAGAGCTCATAAAAATGTCAAACCATATGTTTTTTGCTCAAATACATAAATGTGAAAACTGTGGCAACCTCAGAAGCGATAGAGAAACAAATAAAGCTGTAGAGGAAATGTCATAAATTTAAAATTGTTTCCAATATCTTGTTGATTCATTGAGGGGTGAGAGAGAGAGAGAGAGAGAGAGAGAGAGAGAGAGGAATTAGAATTAATTTTATTTTTAATTTCCTGCGTACTCGTAGAGCGTCAAAAGTTGTAAAATCATCATTATGAATAAAGAAACTATCGCAATCCATATTCGCCAGGTAGTATTTGAACTATTGGAATAACAAAATTTCATAAATAAACAAAATTTAGAAGAATGTATATACGAGGCGCATATTCCAAAATTTCAATTTAATATATCTCAAACATCTTTCTTTATTCATCCATATTTTGTTCCAATGATGGTAAAACGTAGTTCTGTTAGGGATTTCATCAGCCTTGTTACTAAAAAGAATTAATGGGGGATAATGGCTGGCGAATACGATGGTTACTGATGCCATTGGTGAGATACCGGTCGAGATGATGGAACTGGAAAATATATGCCAAAATTGGAGTTATCGGACGAATCAGCTACGGCGTAGCCGCGTGCAACATTTACATAAAATAATATTTAAAAAGTAAATGTCAGGCATTTATTTATCGGCCCAAATAGTTCTTTCATTCACGTTTGCAAATTTTCTGTGTTATTTTCAATTATCAAAACCCAAATGGATAAAAAATTAAAATATACAATAAGGTGCTAGCGATTTGAATAGGCATAATGAATTGAATTGGATTGGAAGTCATCGTCACTTTGTTTAATCAACATTTGAAGAACTGTTTTCTATAAATACAAGTTCACCAACACCAGCAGTCGATATATTGACCCACATCAAGCGGATATCACCACCGTGTTGGCCTGTGGTCAAAATTTAGTTTTCTTATGGTACAATAATCCCCTACCTCCAAACACCAAAACACGACAAATCGAGTGAAATACACAAAATTAGTGTTCATTACAGAGTAACACTTTGTCCCCACAGGTATATGTCGTATATACTTGGGCGGGTTAACCGGGTTTCTTCATGATTTTAAGCTACGAACCCGGGTTTTTCTTTTTAAATTTAAAATATTTGAACTAATCGAAATATATAAATAATGAATTATCTTACAATTAAGCTAACCATAGAGATTGTAACCGTTGGTAAAACTTCTGGAGGTTATGTTCGCTATTGCAAATTATGTTGGCTCGTTGTATAAAGTTGTGTTTTTTAATGTACGAATATTTAAAAGTGTGTTTTTGCAAATTGTAAAACTCGGTCGCAACGTAAGCCCATGGCATAAAATTTAGTGTGGTAGTTTTACTTGCCGATTATAGCAATAGCATCCAATGCCATCTTTAATCAAAATGACTTGCTTGTAAAATAATATTGTACCGACCGAGTTGTACCAACGGTCACAACGTGTAGGGGTTGAATTATGTAAACGTAGCAAGGTGTGGGCCGATCACGTATAACCTTTTCGATATAACAAAATAAACTATTGATTTGAAATATTTAGAACTGCGTAGCAAAGTCTGTGAAGAGATAAAACCCTATTATAAATCGGGATACATGCATCAGCGATACCGATATATCTGAGATATTTAGCGTATCAGCAGAAATGTGTATCGATGCACCCCTAACTTTAACAATAGAAATGCTAATGAAAGAAACAACGAAAAAAAGTCTAGTATTTTTAGTATTTAAAAGTTTCAGTGTGTTACTTTTAACTAAAAAAATACAGAATTCCTTTCTCAAAAAAATATGCTTTAAAATTTTCTTTCTGTTGAGATCATAGGCTGGCTGAGTGGATGAAATCTAGATTGATTAGAACGATGTGTAAAAACTCTCTGAGCCGAAATATAATAAATGATTTTTGTTACTCAATATAAACAAGAATCCGATGCCTGAAATGAAACAACAGAGTATTGCAATACACCTACCTATTCCTGTCTTTGTGAAATATTCCACCAAAATACCTTGAACTGTCATAATTTGAAAATTAATTTTTGCAAATTATTATTGGTTCTAAAAGTAACGCCCTTTGGCTACCTTTTCGCCTTTAAACATATTTAAAATTCTTGCCATTAAATATTTTGTTAATACAAAACACACACAATATTAAGATTCCTGCCAAATAAAAGATTCTACCTTAAAATATTTAAGCCTTAGCAGTCTTAAAAAAAGGGTATCATAATCAAAATCTGCTCCAAAGAAACTCATATTAAAACACAATAAACAAAAAAAAACTACAGATCAGCTACAGACAAACCATAAAATTAAACTGTCAACTTGTATAAATTCAAAGAAGTTACAAAAAAAAAACTCGTTCAAAAAAAGAGAGAAACTTATATCATGCCACATAAGCCAAGAAATCCCTGACTAATCTTGTATGCAAAAACAAAGTAGAAACGTAAACGCATAAAAGAAATACTCTGAAGGAGTTTGAAATAAAAAACTTAACCAAATATTTCTTATTTTTAGAATCATATTTTCGACACAGATGTTAACAAATTTTTCTTTGGGTTAGAAAAAAAAGAAACCATTCTGCTAAAATGTTAATGCTAAAATCTTTGTGACATGTTAACATAATTTTATTTTGTTTTTTTCCTTTTTCTAACATACGCACCAAACCACATGCATACATATGTATGTATTTGGCAACGCACTTTTAATACTGAGAATACACATACACACATACAGATTTCATTTTACATTTTTTTTGTTTAATTCTTACATTAACGCTTCAACGCCTTTGAGATTATTTTTTTAACCCAAATAGTTTTCGGCCTTAAAAAATAAGAGACCGAAAAAAAGTAACTAAAATAAACTCAATTAATAAAACAAACAATTTAAGTTTGTGGCTGTAAGTTGTTTTTGAATTTATTCACTTTTAAGCCTTCTAATCAAATTTGACAGTTGTGACATCAAGAGAATTCCTTAAAAGCAGACAGTTTCCAAAAGAAACAAATCGTTCATAGTTTCTTATTTTATAGAATAATTTTTTTTTTTGTTAAAACAAATTTAAGAGAATGTGTTTCTAGTTAGGTTTTTGTTTTGTTAATATTTTCATTTTGTCAAAATATTAAAAAGTCTCATGTTACACTTAAATCTTGGAAAATTTTAGAAACAAGATTCGAATTGCACTCCTTCAATGGTAGCAGTTAGTTGAAACGGTAGCGTTAAAATAGATATGGAAATATACTGGAAAAAAAGTGAAATAAAATTATTCAAAGAAAGAAATATAAAAATTGGGAAGTTTAAAATAACAAAAAAAAAATAACAAAATATTACTAACGGTTCGCTTAACCTTGTTGTGTAAAAACATGTGGCAACCCTATTGGTAAATTATGAAAATTAGCAGTCATGAGTAAGAAGAGGACAATATAGTGGCGATTTTTTTTTTTTTAAATAAAGAATGTGTCAATTAGAATATAATATTTCCTTTAAAAATAAAACACATATTTCTTGGGCGAGTCATAATGAATGTTCTGACTACGTAAAAAAAATATCTGGCACCAATCCGGCTCTGATGACAGGCCATTACTCTTTTTATGAAATCAGCGATTACTTTTTGATGAAGATGTGGCTGTGTCTCACTGATGAGACACATTGGATCTCGGTCTTGAGTTCAGGATTTCCTTAAGAGAAATAAATGATTATGGTCTGGAAATCGATTATCTTATGCCCGGTGTAGCAGATTGCGCCAACCTGCTAAAAGCACATGCCGTCCAGTTGAAGCTAGAAGACTTCTGGTTATTATGTTCCTATAACGAATACGATTTCGGCCTTATTAACAAAAATCACGGCGCCTTACCAAAATTTGCTTCACACAGTTGTTTGTTTTGACGTCATTTATTTGTCAGGATCTCGTGCGGTTTTTTTGGGCCCCAAATTCGACAGTTTTACTTATTCACGAAGCCATTTATATGGGAATGCACTTCATTGGGAGAGATGATTTTCTGTTCGCAAATTCAGCAATCACTTCACTTTGAGTTCCTGAGTAAGCTGAAACTTATACGGCCGACAGTGGAGGTCTTCCGTCAAAATTCGCTTCGATACCGAGTTGACGCTTTCGTTAACACTTTCGTTTGCAATGATACTGTTTTCAAGGTGCCGATCGGTGCGTCAACGCAAATGTAACTGGCTTACCATCGTCGTTCCAGTTTCTTCAAGTATTTTGACGACTCTTCGAATTGTTGACACATCAGTTGCATTCTCTAGACTCAAAAATTGCTTTTGTGTAGCGCAACATTTTTAATAATCGAAACAATCATGGGTGCCAACTGTTAAATATTAGAGTTGCTACTTCCACGAAAAAAATGCCACAAAATTAAAATACTGCATCCTCAACGCGGCAATAATTTGTCGGGCTGTGTGGATCTTGTAATATAAATTGCATTGCATGTAATATTAAAAAAACAAATAATTTGTTTAACAACATTTACTTAAAATGATTCCTTTTAATATAGTATTAACATTTTTCTAGGTTTCACTCTTTATTTACTGCAAAGCAGCCATAAATATTTTGAAATATATTTCGGTCACAGGTTCCTCCATAAAGAATTCCAAGCCCGTCCTATAAACCAGTTGATTGGGGTATCTGTGCTAGGATTCCGTTGAAACAGCGGCGTCTGCCTGATAATAATTAAGAGTACGTCCGAAGTGTTGAACTTCAATTAGACCTTTCGACACTGAGTTTAAAATTAAAAATTTAAACATTTTAGTTTGGAGTATATTAAGAAATCAGTTGCATAATCCAAACCAAGGCCTAGCAAAATCTTAGAGTTTTTAATTCAAAGAGCATTACAAATAGATATTTACGAATTTGCACACAATATTTTTTTAAATAGAGGTTTAAAGTAAGCGGGTTGGAATAAAAGCTGTGTGTTATGTTTTTTATTTAAAAGTCTCTTCGTAGTCTGGCAGAGACCCGAGAGGTAATAGAACCGCCTAATTTTGAGCAATGGCCTGGGTTATGTCGAGATCCTGGCCATCGATCGATTGTGGCTTATTGGCATAGAAATTTAAGTTTGGCGAGGTTTAATCCGCGTAAGATAACCACGCTCTTAAATCCTTGATGTGCGACACGTCCAACTGCCAACATATGTAGCAAACACACAACATAAGTGGGTTATAATTGATCCATCCAATTGATGTCCTCCATTATTATATAATAATTTCAATAAAGTTTTAATGCTTTCTAACCTGATTTAATTTAAATCCACCAGCCGTTTAATGCTCCCGCAATAAAACGAAATTAATTCGATGGCGGATTACAAAACAGCCTAAATATTTAGAATTTTACTTTAAACAAATACAAAAGAGCAGTGTTTATTTTCAAAAAATTTAAACATTTAAGATTTTTACAGTTTTATTAATTTATCGAATTAAGACGAAAAGTATACGAAGGAGTTTAAATTAAATTAGTTTTTATTGCAATCATAAATAAAAATATAAAACTTGAATTAAGCTTATTTCCCTCATAAACTTCAATAATAATAAAATTGTGTAACGAAATAATAACAATATGGATTTGCTGCTAACAAAGCGCCTTTGTGGTGTTTAGTCATTTAATTGCACTGGAAAGAATTATTTTATTTAAGTTTTATTACCCGAGTAATTTGATATTATTGATACAAAGATACATATTTATTAATTTTACTTTATTAACTAAGCAGAACACATACCTACTGTAGAAAAAGAGAAAAAACAACAAAATAAGATGACATCATCATTGATCAATTTAACTTGATCATAAGCCAGACAGCAAGACCCCACCTTTAAGCAATACAATACTCGTAGTACAATAAAAGAAAGAAAAAAACACTTCTACTTTTATCAAACATCAAAAATCTTGTTAAAATTGACAAGTTATAAACTGGGTAAAGAATCAAGATAAATTGTCAAAGATAGCAAAGAGTTAATTTTATAACAAAAACAAACAAACAAACAGACACACAAACTGGCTTCTAGTATCTTGATGACATTTTAATATGCTAGAAATCCTAGATAGCAGTGGGTATCTATCAATAAACTTGACCTGTCATAAAAGTAAGACAGATTAATATCTTATCGTTTAAGTAGGTATTTTAAATTCATTCATGATTTTGTTTTGTTTTGGTTTTCTTTGTATAGAAATCCTCTAAATATGTTTTGCTAAAAAAAAAATCCTCAACATCATCTGCTCTATTTTTGTTTTTTTGTTAAATGGCAAAATTACTCTTAAAAGATTCTTTAAATACCGTCGGTATTTTGTAACAAACATAAAATCATTCATACCTGCTTTGTTTGGAGGGGATTTCTTGTCTCCTCCTGGTTACTTATTTGTGCTGAAAATCTACTCGTGTATTGTCTGTTTGCGTGTTTGTGTTGAGCTGGCTAATCTTTATGTTTTTTCTTCTTTTTTTTTATTATTATTATTATTTTCCACTTCTTTCTTTTTTGACATTCAATGCATATTTTGTTACCTTTTTTCTTGTTCTTGTTATGATTTTACACACTTCATTTGCCTTAAGTAATGTATCTCGTTGACAATGGGGCTTAAAAACACTTCATAGACTTATTGTCTCTCTCTCAACGTTCTTCTTGTGTTTGTTTGCATTTAATTTGCTTTCTTGGTCTTGGATCTGCCGGTCTTGTTATAATACTTTTGCCTTCGACTGTTGTCATTATTGTTATTAGTGCTGCCGACGCTGCTGTTGCTGCTGCTACTGATGATAATGATGATACTCTGCTTTAAATGTCATCTTAAATAACACTAATATCTATATCCAGGCGACAAAATGAAAGAGAAGGAAAAATATAAAAAATCTTTGGGTATTTGTTTTTTTTTTCTTGCAGGAAGCAGAAGTGTTAAAACGGGATTTTTTATTTGTTGGGTTTGGAAAATATACGATTTCAAAGTAGTTTTCCAGAGAATTGAAAGAAGCGCAATTTTTAGCTGTAACAACAAGCACAAACTTTTATTTGGAACATAATACTGCAGTTTAGTAGTATTGTGGAATGTTTAATTTTAAATATACTTATTTCTCTTTAGTTAAACACAGTTTATTGACGCGGCTAAAAACGCTTTACTAAAATTCAAAATGATAGTCGGAACCAAAATATTTAATGTTGTCCTAACCGACCTTTTAAGTAAACAATTTATTCAAAGCCGATGACTTAAATTTTCTTCATCCAAGATATCAGAAGGAAATCTGTGTCATGTGATTTCAGCAAAACAGCGCTACATGTCACATGACACTTGAAACAAAGAATCCATTGAGAGTTGAGCTCTTTGGGCAATCGATGTAAAATATGGCAAGCAATATGTTAAAATCGGCTTTTTGCAAAAAAATTATTTTTTTATTGTTAAAAATGATTCTTTGGGCTTTTCCTTATTTGTCCTATAAAAAATTTATCGCAATTTTTCAGCTAGTGACACAAATCGACAAACTTCAAAGTCTGATTTTTCTACAATGTTCTACAAAGAAATATTTCATATAATTGCAAATTTTACAATTTCTTAAGAAATATTTGTTTAGCGCCATCTTCCGGCAAAATTAGCCCGATAAGTTTACAGTCTTTCTAGAAAGGTGTTAATTATGAAGAACGAATAAAAAATATGGCAGAAGTAATTACGTTTAATTTTCATTCTGCCTTTTTTCACGTTGTCTGCGTTTTTTCACAAATACTTGTGGCATAAAATGCAAGTGTGGCAACGTTATTAGTTCTTCTTTTAAGAAGGCGTTTTTTGTCGGTTAAAGTTTTTACCAAATGTGTAAGAATCAAAAATTAAACCGTCTTCTAACTTTGAACAGTCTAACTGGTTAAGTTAAAATGGAAGACTAAGCAAAAGCTGTATCAAAAGTGATAAAGATACAGTCTGAAGGATAAAAAACCAATAATGCCGACCTATGTAAACAAATATAATGTTAAATGTCTTTAATCACTACTGTCAGAACTTATGTCCTGACTAAACACGAACTATTTTTGTTCTATGTTAATTATTTTTAAGCAATTTTCATCTGGAATGAATGAAGAATGAGCAAGCAATCAAGCGAATCGGTAACATAAATTATTTGCTTTTCTATCTTTTTAAGAGGACCATATTATTATCTGCTATAATAACATAAGTTGTTTGCAAACATACATATGTATACTTCAATCATAATATGTTGCTCTTAGATTAAAGTTACCTCAGCCTTGTGTTTTGTTTGATTAAAATTGAATGTGTATGAGAGATTAATACACAAGTTTGTTCAAATTGCCAATGTTTTGAAATTTTTCATAAACCAAGATTTGCTATGCAATCAGAGTTGCATTTTGTTTTCGATTTTTCATGTGGGATAATTTTGTTGCCTGTTATTTAAAGGGGACAAAATTTTATTTGATTTCTTTCTGCTTAAATCCTACGAATTTGTAGAATAATGAATCACACTCTGAAGTAATTTTTAATTTTGTAGCAACCACTAAATAGCTTTGATTGCCATTAAAAATCTGCAAGACATAATACTAATCAGCAAATGCAGCAGACATGAAAATACTTGCTAAAACCAGTCCATCTTTGTATTACATTTTACCTTAGTAAACAACTTAAAACGTGTTTAACACAAATGCAGCATAAAAAATAAACTAATAGCAAACATATTGAATATAAAATAGGCAATAAGAAATTATTACTAAAGCATAAATGCCAACTAGCACCAGAGAAATTTTATGATTTAAATATTTTTTTTTCTTACAAAATCTTTTTCACTAATTACCTTTTCACAAAAAAAGTATCCCTTATTTTTTAGATTCTATTACCCTAAACAGCTTTCAATACTTTTGTTGCACATCCAACTATCTATCAGCACTCTATTAAACTGTTTTTAAATTATTCATGTGTAAAATTTGATATTTTTGTTTTTATTTTGAAAGTTTTTTTTTCCTTTCCAATAAACACCCTAAATTTTTCGTTTGTTACAAAGGGAAGTAAGAACCATGAAAATATTGAAACCCTCCTCAAATAAAAGTGAAAAATCATAAAACCACAAAATATTACAGCTAAAATACGAGTATTATGAAAGAGGCTGGAAGCCCATAAATATTAAGTCTGCCACACACCACTTTGGAAGAAAATAAAACGAAAACAAACTGTAAATGAAGACTGCAGAAAAAACTGACCCCAATTGTCAATTATTTACGTATCACTTGACAGGAGTTTTGAATAGACACATCATCATCATCATCATATAAATGAATCTTGCACGAAATCATAATAACGGTTTTCCTATCGTATTGTGTGAGATTGACCAAAAAAAAAAAAACATTTTAAAGGGTGTTTTCCGACATGGATGACAGTGCCTTACTCTTGTTAGATCTAACCAGTTTCGTTCGCTATTTCAGCATGAGAAGACTAAGGCCAAAAAATTTCTAAAAATTATTTCTTGGTTCCGTTCAGGAATGGTTAGCGCAATATGAGGCTCATTTTTGGCTCGATGGAGGTGTCAATATGCATAATTGCCACGTTTGGTGTAATAAAAATCCAAGATAGCTTCTACTGGCACCAATGTATCTACAAACTAATTACTGTTGGGTGCGCTTTATGGGCCAGTGGAATCTTAATACCTTTGGGTACTTTTCTCTGGGGTACCTCAGTATATTATTTCAATGCATAGTTGTACCCATGTAAAAAAATACCCTATATAAAAAGCATTTGTATAAGTAACTACCCTTGCAAAGAATTTTGCATATGTAATAAATTACAAGATTTAGGTTTAACATAAATTATTTTTATAATTCATTTTAAAGTTTTTTTTTATTTTGTAATAACTAAAAGTTGGCAACTTCTTGGGAATTTTCTAAACAAAACAATAACAACTCAATTACTATTGGCACCACAACGAATATCGATAACGACTTTGCCTACTTTTTGTAGTTAGGAGTTCAGACGATGCAAGTTTGTTTCCAAAAATGATCCGAAATTATGTCTTGAACTGCACATAAAAACTCTTTTCTACAACTTCTCTTTTGTTTGCGTACGATTTGGGCATACTTTTTTCTCTGACCAGAATGCTTTCAGAATATTATCTATTTTATTTTTCTTACTTTCTTTCGGGCTTCTCTAATTTTGGATATATTTTCAAGACGTTGGGTTGTATGACAGTTAAATGTTTGTAAAATATCGCCGTCAGTTGCTTAGTCACCGTTTATATTATGCAAGTGTTATTGGAAACATTAAACACAAAAACTGTTTTCTTCATGTCCTCTTTTGTCTGCTTACAAATTGTTTTTGTTTCAAATTACGACTGAGAAAACAAGTACCCGCAAGTCTGTACCCTTTTCGATTCTTCTTCCTTTTATGAACTCGGACTAGCAAGAAAACTTGCATAATGTAGACACTTAATTATAAATCGTTATTCGCTCATCTAATATCGTTGTCGACAGACGTTATAATTGAAATTGGGCTGTAAGGTGTATTAAATTGATATTTTAAATAAAAGAAAGTGGAAGTTTCAGTGCTGCCATGTTGGTTATTTTCGTTAACTTGCCCTGTAGTCTACGTCCGGGGGATTACGCGCGTTTACCAGGCAGAATCCCTTAAGTTGCTGCGTGCGTTAATTCACCTGCTCGAAAGTCAAGGCAGAAAGGTTTTCATTGCACTTGACAAGCAGTCGGTTATAAAACGTCTGATGTAACTGACCATGTGCTCCAAGCTACTGCAGTTGCACTGGGGAATGGTCTGAAAAGGTAGAGGCTACCATATGTAGACAGGCTCGTATGGTGCTAATAGAGCAGGAAGGAGTACTTTAAGCTGGATTACTGTGCTACTGACAGGTCATGGAAACTTCAAGAATCATCTTGCAAATATGAAAATCGAAGAAGGTGATACTTGCAGATTGGTCCTGGAAGAGACTGATACGGTACAGCACTGGCTAGCATAAGGCTTAGGATCACATGAAAACACTTGTTGAATGTTAATGCCCTGGGGGAACCTAAGTCTTAGGTAAATGCTAGCAATTACAAGAGATGAAGAAGAAGGTCGACAGTTACCAGTCGACGGTCTGAGCTCACTACAGCCAAGATTAAAGACTAGTGTTAGTAGATACTAAATGAAGGTAAGGTAGTCGGGAACTACAAATCGGTTGCCTGAAATCAATGTGACGAACGAGGAGTGTCGCAAAAGAACCCATAAAGTAAGTGGTATGATTCGATATACCACTACATTAATAAACTAAACAATTACTAGCCGGTCTTAAATTCCGTAAGTGGCATTTGTGGTTTTAATTGTTAAGACAGGATCCTCCCAAATGATTGCAGGCATAAAAATGTTTTTTTTTTAATTTTCGTATCTTCATATTTTTTTCCCCAATTTTCAACTGTCTATAAGGACGTAACTCATAACACATATATAATGGTTACAAAAAATAGCAGCCGTATATACATTTTTTTTAAGGGCTCCGGCTCTTCCGGCTTAATTTAATAGTTTCCTAAAAAATATATAAAGAGATAAAACACAAACACTTAAATATGTTTTTACTTACACTGTCATTAACAACAATGGCAAAAACTGCATCACTCACGTTATTTAGCTGCTACTGTTGTCAGCCGGCATTGTTGCCAAAACAATAAAATATAAAAAAATATTTCAAATGCCAAAAATGACAAATATATAAATATTTTGTTTATTGTTGTATTTCATTTCGTTTGTTCTTTTATTTGTGTGTGTATGTGGAAGGGGAGGTATGGTTTCGCTTACCCCGTATTAATTTCAAATTGCGCATCTCTTTTGTATTTAAATCTTTGTGTGTTGACACTTGAATTGTAGGATTTACCAAAAGGGAAATAAATTAATAATGATTTATGGTGGTGTTGATATTTAGGGATATACATATGTATATGAATTTATGTTTATATATAAATTTATACCAAGGCGTCTTTTCTTCCTCTTTATTTTAGTTAAATAATCGATTTGTGTGTTAAAGCAATTAATTATTTAAATAAAATTTATTTATGTAAGGCTTTCTGTTTAAAGTTTAACTTTAGTAAAAAATAAATGGATTATCTTTGAAATAATAATATATAAATTTGATTAATTTGATAATATTTTAACTTGTCTGTCTTATTATTGATGAGTTTGTATGACAGAATTGAAATATATGAATCATAAAAGAATGTTTAATTAGTGAACGACAAGAAACCTGCAGTTATGAAAATACAAAACATAATTTCATGGTTTTCTTATATATTAAAACAAAAACGAAGTAAAAATTAACAAGGGTCCCTTTATTTTCCTAATATAGGAAAAAATCTTGTTGTAGTAAAAAGCTGACAAAAAATCACCACCTAGGGTGACGATATAAAAATGATAGGAATAAATTTTAATAATGGTTTACCATATTAAATTGATTATGGAAACATTATTATGTATGAAATATAACATCATTCAAATGCTAGCATTGTTTCAAGGTGGTTTTTTGGCACATACTCCAGATATGCGGTCAAGATTTCTCGTGCCCAACTCGAGAACTCACGGCATTGTCTATGTTGACGGGCTTCAATTCTTGCGTCCGCACAATTTAATGCGGATGTAGGCTCAAATACAACCGTAAAATAAGTCGTGTTGATTTGCGTCAGCTAGGCGGTAGCGAATAGACATTTCTTGACCTTTTTTATACTGGCCACTAGCGCGGCTATGTACTACTCTCGTACAAGACGAATCGCCTGTACGCTAACCCGACCGACCTTACGCATCAACAATTCACATTAGATAAATTTTTGAGCTGGAATTTCTATTATTTTATTAATAATTTCACGTTTTGCAGGCGGGAACCGATGCTTGGTGAAATGGCAAACATTACTGAATATTTCGACAACGTGGCATTAGCAAATTTGACAGCTTCTGATATACATATGTACATATATAACAATTTGAAAAACTATCATTAAATAAATGTTAATAGCGATATTTGGGGGAAGATTTCTTTAATATTTATTTTATTATGAAGTTAAAAAAAAATATTCGTAAAAAACTATGCTTTTGAGTATTAATTAATGCGCATGCTATACTTTTTAAAATGGAAAAGAATTATAGGAAAAGTGTTACCATAGTAGCAGGTTGTCTGGAAGTGAGATGGTATTGTAAATTTCAAGAACTAAGTCGTCATTCTGTTATCAGTTCTTTTAACGGCCTATTGTTTTCGATAGAAAGTGGACGGACGATAGTCTAACATTTATGTTTTTGTGCGGATAAAACTTTAAACGCACTGTCAAGCTCTCAATAACAAAATTGCCAAAGTTTCTTCTTGTCTGTGGCGCATGCAACTTATTAAACATGCCGGAAAATGGTTATACAAAATGATGCGGTATTCAAAGCTCATTTAAAATTTATTTAATAAACTTTATTCAAATTTTAATTCACAATCCAAATTAATGTCCTTCAAATAATTTATAAATTTTATATTCGTTCAATTCAATTTTTTAAGATTTAATTAATAACTTAATAGATTTAAACGCACATTTATTTATATTCCTAATAACTGTTTTGTGCATTCTTATCTCCGTCTCATTTTTTCCATTTCCATTTGTTATTTTATTAAACAAGAAGAAAGCTAGAAATAAATACATTTTTCTTTATATATTATAAAATAAAAAAATCCCTCTTTGATGATGCGATTACTGGGAATGAAAATTTTCTACATTTGTTTTTGACAGGCTTAAATATTTTCTTTATTAGATACACAAACGTATGTTTGCTTTCTGTAGAAAAAACACCCTTCGAAGCCAAAATTACATGCACACCCAAACATGCATATAAACATGATAAAACATACGCCAAAATGTAATTTTCCCCCCAAAAAGGAAAAAATAACGCCCTGTTTCTTTAGTACCATCAACCAACCACCCAACCAACCTTTTTACAACAATACAAATAATGCTTTATTTCCACACACAAACACACACACGTTCCCAATCATTTTGCTTGCAGTGTAGGAAGGTTTTGTTCAATAAATTTTTTTTACTCTCTCTCTCTCTCTCGCTGTGCTTTTGCTCCATCAATATAACGGTTGATGTTGCCATTTTTTGTTTGTTGTTTAAATCTTTTATATGTTTGTTATGCAAAATAAAAATATTTTTATATTTTTTAATTTTATTTAAAGATTCTTTTTTATAAAAAAAAAATCCAAAACCATTTTAGAGGATTTTTCTTAAAAAATATAATGGGAATATTATGTAAAAGTGGAAAAAGAATACGGCGTAATAGCTAAAACAACATAAGCCTACCATTTTTTTTGTTTGTTATTTTTGTTGTTAAACAATTTTGAAGAAAATAAAGTTGGGTGAGAGCATTGTTATGTATGAATATAGCTTAGAATGGGAGTGATTTAAATAAAATTGCGTTTCTTTCGTTTAAACTCCAAAGTAAAAAAAGTTGGCGTTTTTATATACAATTTATTCAATTTAAATAATGTTTAGGACCTTTAAATATTTTGATTATTTCTTTACTGTTTTCTTGCATATAGGGAGACAGGGAGGAAAGTTGTAATATAATTGGAAATAAAAAAAAACTGTCGGGATTGTTATATAAGTGTGTTATTGACAGTTTTTTTTACATGAACAAGAACTCAAATTAAATTGAAAGAATAATAAATGCTTTTAAGTTTTTTGACTAAAAAAATACATTGATTGAATATTTAAGGGGTCCTTATAAAATTTTATTGAAACTGGATTATTGAATCGAACAAAATTTAACACTTAATAAATAGGTTTCGATAATTTTGTTATGGGTGTACCTACAATTAGAATTATTCTGATTATTATTTTGTAAAGTCACTTAATTATTATTCAGTCAAATGGAATTTTTTAACCTTTCATCTTGTTTGCTTTTTAAACATTTTAATAGGTATTATTTCTTTAGTATTGATAGGTAGTTCTTTGTTTTCTTTTAAGTAATTAGAATTACCTTTTAAAATAAAAATTAATTTTAAGGCGTGTGCTATGTTGTTGTAACAATAACATGTCAAATGCCATTTCAAATAAGACTTATCAATTATTTTGATATTGTCTCTTTATGTCTCTTGCCCATCACTGTTACCAGACAATTTATGGCAATTTTGACAATTTTTTGCAGAAAAGAATTACTTTTTAAATATTTGACCATTTTTATCTAAATTTGGAGGATTATCCGAAAGATAAATTTAATTGTCACATATTTTTTGTTCTTAGTTAATTTTCTTTGAAGAGAGAACCTAGTTTTACGATTCCTTTCCCTTTTGAAACTTGTCCTATACAACAAGAATTCTACACCCTTGTTTTACTAGGAGCAAGTAATTTTGCCAGTGATATTTGTTTAATATTTTAACCTTCTCAGTGACTTCCACCAGATATGCGAACTTATTAAAGGTAATCGCGTCACCAACGCAATTAAATATGTGTTCTCTTTAAAAAATAAAAGATTACACTAATTTTCCATTCACTTTCTTGAGGTGAAAAAACATAAAATGAACGTAACTAACGATGGTTTAATCGAAATTTAAGTAATTGTGTAATAGAATACATAATAAAAAAAAACCTCAAAAATTTAGCTACTTTTATAAATACAACAAAATATTTCTGAGACAAAAATAAGCTAACAGCTGATTTAGTGCAATTTTGTTTAATAGTGATTCTGTGTCAACACATGCATCATAGACTATATTTAATTCTTCAAACTTATTTGGATCTTCTGTTTTCTATTTGCTAGTTTTACTCTAATCGCGCATCAAAAAAAAAAAGTAATACGAGTAAGCCAGCAAAAGAGCTGAAATTGTAGAACTGAGTGCTAGTACAGTCAATACATCATACAGCTATATGCGCACGAGAATAAATTGGTAGACAAAGGCAGAAATGCAAGTCTCAAGTATATGGGACAATTTAAATTTTACAATAAAAATAAGTCTTTGATTTAATAAGTTGCACCAGTGAATAATTAATAAATAATAGCTCTATTACCAAAGAAGTAGTATATTAAAAGCTTTAGTATTCTGAAGTTTTTGATTTGAAGTGTTAGCAAAGTCACTGCTTTTATAAGCGTGTCAATGGCCTTTTTAGATGCATTCTAGATGAATTGTTCAGTTAATAAGTTATAGTTTTAGTTGGTTTAATTAAATAAAAATATAAATTTGTATCATCTTTTCCATATCAAATTGTTCAGAAACATTTGATGGAAATTTCATCATCACATTCAGGAAAGAATTACTGTAATCAACAGAAGTGAGGGTGAGGACTTACATAACGAATTGTAATTAATTTAATTTTAAAACCATTGAAAATTACAAGAGGGTGTAAATAATATAAATAATAAATATTTACTTGGGCAATAATTAAGATATAATTTAATACAAATTTCAATAGTTTTGCTAAATTAAAATAATTTTGAAATTAATCTTGCCAACTTATTATTTCATATTTCTTCTTATGCCGTTACAAAAGCCGTGAAGTTGTCAAAGGTGTAAAGAACAAGCTTTACCTCTTCTTATTTCGCGCTTGTTTTTATGCCTTTCCATGATTGTATGGAACTGTTTGGTAAATAATGACATTATCTGCCCAATAATAACAACTAATCGGCTTTAAACTTAAAAAACGCATTCAAAATTAACTGTGAGCCTGGGAAAGTAAACAAAGTGAAATATTAATCCCCAAGTGTTGAAAATATGAATGATACCTTTAAGCTTTTCACTAAACAGGGAAATAACAAAATTTATAAATAAAAACTTAAGTTAATAAATAAATGTATAAAATAGGTAAATTTGAATACAAAGAAATTAACAATTCTAGCTCACCTTCATATTTATTTTATTTTTAAGGGTTTTCATAACAAATTATACATTTATTTATTTTTTAAATTTATCGTTTTAGTTATTTTTATGTTTCCTAGAAATTAGTCGCTTACTTTTGCTTTTAATGCAGCATGTTCCCTTTCATTTTAAAAATTCCCATAATTTTATTTAGAAGTGTAACTAACACCTTTATTTGATTATTTTAAATTTGTTCAATTCAATAGATAAATTGTTTTATAGCTGTGTGTGTGAGTCGGTCGGTGTTAATATTTTATATAAAATAATCCTTAAACCCTTGACCTTTTTACAGGTGCGTTATTGAAAGAACTCATATTTAAAACTGGACTGAACATAATTTTGTCTGTTTTCTTCTCACTCTCTTTCTTTAACCACAAACAAAAGGGCTGTTTTAGCTCGACTTAATAATTTATGGCCATTTTATTGAATTCTTTGTTGTAAATACAACAAAAACAAGCAAGAGACAGTTTATTATTTCCATATTTAATATTTTAAATGGTGCGTTAAAACTCACCTTTTTCATTTATAAATATTTTTTATTGTTTTTCTTTTTCAACTATAAGAGCATCAAGTTTTTAGTTTATTGGTTTGTATTGGAAACACTGATATTGTCGTTCTATAGTTAAGGACAAAAAGGGAGGATAGAGTTAATCGAAAGTAAAAAAAAACAATTGTTTTAATTTTATGAAGGAAATTTATTAAACTTTTTATAGAGTTCTATTTTTATTATGAAGGCCTCTTAATTTTTATTTGTTTTCATTTGATGGTTCTACATGCATTTTTCCTCGGTTTACTTTCACATTTCTCAACACTTGCAACAAAGAATTTCAAATAAACTAACATTCCAATAAAACGGGTTGATGTCGCAGTATCAAAGAGTTTACTAACTTGAAAATTTCGATATTCAAAATTTAGTTTATCGTCAAATTTAGACACTGATCTTAGCGCCACACAGTGCTTTATTCGATAGATAATAATCAACGTTTCTTACGATAATAATGACGTGGGATTCTTAGCTAAATAGCTTACTTAATAACGTAAATAGTTTTTTTTTATTTACACATTTCAAGTCCCTCGATGTCGCCGAAGTCAATATTTTCTTTTCATAAACTGAACATGAAACGAATGTGGTTTTTTACCTCAAATAAAATAATTACTGAGTATATTGGCCATAATACCAAGGCATTAAGTTTTTTTATTTATGCCTTATAAAGCCGCTAAAAATTTTTGTTACTGGATTAGAGAGTTCACTAGCTTTTTTGTAGCCACATCAATACTTTAAAGTTTGAGTAAATATATAAAAAAATATATTTAATTATTTTAAAGTTTTGTTCTCCTTAAAAAATGAAAAACTTCTAAAATATTGCCTTGAAGTATTTTTTAGTATTCCTAATTGTAACAACCACTGCAGTTTAAGCGTGTATATTATAGTGGGTTGAAGAAATGTTGCACCAGTCACCTGCTACTAAATACTTTGTTGTTTGCTCATTGTGTCAGTATTATAATTCCGATTCTAACATATTTCGTTGTTAATGGCTTAAAAATGGCTTCGATTTCGTCCTTGGTGTTTTCTTAATCGGACGTCAGATTCTATATACGACCTCTGATATTTAATAATCCCAAAATGCCGCCCCTTTTGTTAGTTTTATTAAATTCTTGATATCACTTCTGGTATCGCGGATCCTTTTCTCCTAATATGAAATTTTTTAAAATGAGAACTAATTCAGAGTATATTTTGGTCTGGAAGCAGGAGAGTATTGCACTACACGAAATGACATTCCGACCGGGTGGTGGCGAACTTGTATTAATAGAAAAGAGTACTTCAAACGTTGAGTAATTAAAGTTACGATGGCTTCTATCTGTGTAGGTATGTTGTGTCATTTAGTACAAATAGATCTAAAGAAGTTTTTCTTTGATAATCCAATTCATCATTCCTATTCAAATTGGTGGTATATTGCTGGCAATGTGATCTTTTTACTAACTCGTGGCAAATAACGTTCACTAAAATACTAAAAAATATGAAAAACTTTTACACTGGAAGAAGACAACTTGTACTATAAAGTTTAGTCAAGTAAAGACAATTAAAAGAAAAAAATTTGGAAACGGGGGTTGTCAAAGCAAAAAACCGGGTAAGTCGACATTCGAAAAATGGTTATTTGAAATCCGACCGCTGTAAACCTGGAAAACCAATCGAATAATCGTTAGAAAAGCTTCATCGATCTACTTAGTAGGAAAATTATGTACATTAAAATTATAACTGTTTGTGAATATAAAAAAAAAAATGCCAACCGAACTGTCTTTTTAAACTCGTAACATATTTCCTATTTAAGGCCGATCATATTTATTTTATAATTTTTGTCTAAATAAAAAAGTCTAAATCGGTATTAAAACACTAAACTCAGTTGCTAAAATTTAAAACGATTGGATGTGTGCTAAAAACGGTTTTACTTACATACCGTCTTTTTGTTCGCTCATGGGGAGAGCGTCTTATTATTTAACTTCTTTGTAATATTTAAAAGTTTCTCTTGTTCTTTTTCCTATAAGTTTCTTTTCTTTCAATTAATTTTGAATATTTTTTTTTGCTTTTACTTGCTAAACTTTTTGGCATTTTCACAATAATCCCAAATATTTATGTCATTTTGAGTTTTGTTTTTTATACCTGTTGTGTTGGTGTTGTTGTTTCATAATTAAGTTCGTGTTAAGAGGGGCGCCATTGTTGTTTTGAATACTTTAAAATCATTTATCATTTTTAAATCTTTTTGCTATCATTCATGTACTTTTTTTTAATAAACTTGAACAGAGATCTTTAAATAAATCTCTAGAAGATTTCAAGGCAACTTCAGGAGGAAACAATTTTCTGTATTTTTTTTTTATTGTTAAGAAATATAAACACAAGTTTGTGGGTGCACTAACGATTAAAGAAATAAATTATTATGAATTTTTGAAACGAATTTCCGTCGTTCAGAACGAAAAATGAAACTGATTTGACTCCAAACAAAAATTGACAAGAAATGACGGAATTTTGTTCCAAATTACCCTGAAGGAATATCAAACCAAGAGCCAAATAATTGTTTAAACTTTTTTTAAACTAATTGTTAATGAATTAAATTTTTTGTTAATTCGGCGAAAGTCTCGAATTCTCTTTTTTAAATATGCTATGTTCGACAAATGTTGAATGCTGATAAATTAGCTTTATCTAGACTGTATCAAATTGTCACGAAATATTTTTTTTTTATTAGTAAATAATTTGTTAATAAAAATTCTAATTTGGTATGTTTTCCTTATTTCTATTTTAATCCATTTAAGGTGAGAAACCATTTAAGTGTGAACACGAGGGCTGTGATCGCCGTTTTGCCAATTCATCGGATCGTAAGAAACATTCTCATGTTCATACCTCGGATAAACCCTACAATTGTCGTATTAATGGCTGTGATAAATCCTATACTCATCCCTCATCTTTGCGTAAACACATGAAGGTAAGTTGAAAATTTCATTAAATAATATAAAGAGAAGCAAAAAAATATTTGAACTGAAATGCTTAACATAAGCCGACGGAAAAACATAGAAGAGACACGTTTACACTACATAATATACAAATTAATAAACCTTTCAAATTTAAGGTGCACGGTAACATTGATGAGAAATCACCTTCGCATGGCTATGATAGTGAGGGCGAAGAGTCTTCTGCCTCAAGTATAGTGACTGGCGGTGCTCAAACTCCACCCTCAGCCCGCTTAACAAGTGATAATTCGGCTAATGCCAGCATGAATAAATCATCACCACATTCGATCAAGTCCGAACCGAATGCAAACTCTGCTATGCATAGTGTACATTTGGGAGCCTCGTCGAGTGGCAGCAGTAGTACGGCCAGCAGTAGTCATCATACTCAACAACATAATGTGAGCAGCAGCCATAATCACCAACACCAACAGCAGCAGCAGCAGCAAACGTTAAGTGGCTTGCACAATCATCATCAACACCATCATCATCATCATCAGCACAACTCACATCAACAGAATTCCGCTAAATCTCCCGCTCTACAATTAATGGCCTCATCCGCCTATTTGCCACCGCCCTTGGGACCACCGCCTTCGCTAACAGCAGCCGGCAGTCATCACCATGCCCATCACCATCACCAAGGCATGTCGGCTGCAGCGGCAGCAGCTTCTTCAGCCAGCGCCAGTAATCCTGCTTCTATGCTTGTAACGGGTCATCATCATCCCAATCATCATTTATTGTACCACCCTGCAGCCCAACATCATGCCCCCACAGATTGGTATCACACCGCAGCCCCAGCACCTGGTGCCGATGCTATGAATCCTTTAAACCACTTTGGCCACCATCATCACCATCACCATTTAATGCATCCGGGAGCTGCTACCGCTTACTAAATATAGCTTAGGCCAATTTATTGTTGAATTAATTATTCTTATTTGTCTTAGGAAAATTAAAATTTTCGTTTAAAAAAACAAACAAAGCAAACTCTCTAGGTTATAAATGAATATTAAAGGTTCTATTTACTACAACTGTGTGCTTAAATATTATGAATTCCTTACAACGCCATTACTCCTTCCCTTTCGCTCTCTCTCACTCGCTCTATTTTAGTGTCTCAGAAATACTTCTCAATTACTGCTACTCTTCATGTCTAATCAAAACTCTCTACTACTTTCATACACTTGTTGCTTTATTTTCCAAGACACATTTACACAGAATCATTTCCTATTAAGTTTAATTGTAAATTAAAGCCAAATATATTTCCTTAAAAAAAGCAAAAAAAAAAAGAAAAAAAAAAGAAAAACTCATCACAAATCATTTAAATGAAAAATTCGAATTGATCATCAATTAAAATCAGAGTAATTGTAAAATATGTGAGAAAACCTTAATTAAATACCTGAAAATAAAACTTAAAAAATATTTAATTATTTTTTAAGGTAAGTTTTGTTTGTTTGTTCTGTAAATAGCTGCCCCCTCCCCAGATATTTGTCGACAAGTTTATACATACATATTTTATTTTAAGCTTAAAAATTTATTGCATCCCTCATAATTCTGTAATATATTTTCCAAAAATTTATTAACTCTTTATAATTTTTTATTTTCCGCTTAGTTTTTGTAGAAATATAATGATAAATACTAAATATATTTTGTTGTTCCATTCATGCATTAAAAATAGTAAACGAAACTGCTTAATTAGTACAAAGATAAAAAATTAAAAAAAAATTATATACATACATACACACATACATACATACACATACACATGAAGTTTTGAAATAATATTTTGTAAATTATAGCAAAAAATACGTAAAGTCTCGGCCTTAGTTTTTAATAATCAAATAAATGAATTGATCCTGTTTTCACGCCCCTTCCCATCATCATCTATAAAAGTCCACAAAAAACCATGCGCAATAAAATACAAAAAAAAAAAAATTAATTAAAATAAAAGTTGAAAGAAATATATTTAACAATCATTAAACAACATAAAAAGAATTTAATTGCATTTTTATTTAAAATGAAGCGACTTTTTACGAAGGTTGATACCACGACGGGTCTGCAATAAGTATTGAAAAAGTGAGTAGAGTTGAATGATTCATTTTATAAATATCTTGTACTTATACGCATTCATACTTATTACAATGTTATCGAGCCTCATCGCCACTCAAATACTTGAGGCACTCCTCATACTCATACCTAACAACATTTATGATATGATTCTCTCCTTCAATCCGTGTATATAGACTATGAAAAAGAAGTAGGATTCACATACGAATATTAAAATAATGATTGAGGTTGTGTGTTTACTTTATTGCAATAGTTTCGTACTTCCAATTTGAACTACTTTGTTTTGTGAAAGTCCAACAAAGAAATAAATATGTATTTGTATTGCATATTTCATATTTGATTTTATTCTACACTTTTACACCTATTGTTACATACATACATATGTATGTATGTATGTATGTGTGAGTAAACATACATCGATGGGTCGAATGGATTGAATCAGTTGTAAGTATTAAAAGTATTTTCTCAAACTGAGGTGATTTGATTGATTCATATTTATTGCAATATATACGTGTAAGTCAACGTTGTTGTAAGTAAGTGTTATATATAAGACTGGTTGAATTTTAATGATCTCTTCCTACTCACTTGTACTTAACATTTCACGAGTGATTTAAAATTGACAGCCGGTAATGATGTGGCCTTTCTTTTGGGTAGTTTTGCATCTTAAGAACTACTGTATTTCTTTATTGTTTCAAAAGTTTCAAAAATATTTATTTAAGACGAATTCTAAGATCATCAGGCAGAAATAACGTAACTGACATAAAAACTTGGAAGAGTGGTCGAAGAATTAAATAACTGAATTAATTACAAAGGGCAATAAATATTTACATATGTAACAGGTGCCGATCAGTTATTTTGATCTAATGCTGGAACCGTGAAGGACTTTTCACTCACAATCATGCACGCTCACGACAAAAATATTACTAATTTACGACATTGTTTTTTTGTTGCTCATGCTCAAGTGAATATAATGAAAAATTAATACGATCACAATAATACATGGTCACGAGGTACTCACGAAAAAAAAAAATAATTTATAAATTTTTACTATTAACATTTATCAGAATATTTTATACCAGTTTTATTTGTATTTCATAAATTTCGAATTATCTATCAGAGATATCAGATGAAACTTCAAAAGATTTCAATCACGTAACAATCACACCATTATTCTAGGCATACACGCTCACACGTGATTTTTTTAGACTCACGTTTTAGTGCATAAGCATGAAGGGAAAAATTACTCACGATCAAACGTGATCATGCATGATTCACGTGAGCGGTCTCCATCTCTACTGTGTTCTTCTTCTGTATTCTTAGCTAATTATAAAATCTAAGTGTGTTAAAGCCGTGTAAATTTGAGTTTGATTTCAGTGACATTGAATATTTGAACTTTACATAATAACAGCTTCTACATTTGTAGGCTACAATTAAATTTTCATACAAAATTTAGGAAAACTTAAGAAAATTAAAAAAGAAAACTTTATCTGTATTGTTGTGTTATTTTAGCGATTACGGTTCGATATGTGTGACATACTTCTAGAAAATATTATTAGTATTATCACCGGTGAGTTCCATATATATACATATGTATATATGTAGATACGAGTATGTATGCGAACTTAGTCTTGTCACAGATGATTGCCCCACCATTGTGACGTAGAACGAAACAGCAGCTAATGTAACTATTAGGAGTATTTTTAAGGTACGATCGATCAGCAGACCAGGCAAATATTTGACATAAAAGTGTTGGCGTAAGGAAAAATTGAAGATTTACGAAAGTTTGGTTATTTTTAACCATTTTTGTAAGACAAGTTTCCTTTGATACTTTGACATTTGAAAATTTATTTTTAAACTTTTATGTGTCACAGTTTTAAAATCAGTTGCATTCGGACGATTTTGCATTTTATTGATTAATTTTTATTGCATAATATGCTTAATTTTAATATAACAATAAAATTAAAATTAGCTGATTTGATGTGTTTGTTCAAATTTCGAAAGAGAAAGAAAACAAAAAAAGATGTTTACAAAAGAAGCAATAGCTTGCCTTAATTTCTTTGTTTTTTTTTTTTTTTATTAATTTTAACGAAAATTAATTTAAATTTAAAGCATCGATTGGTAAGTAAGTAAATTTAATTAGAAAATGCAACTGAAATTAAAACGGCATCAAATTCAAACACATCATTGTATGCAATTAATTAAAGTTTGAATTAGACATCCACTGCGCATCACTTTAGTAAGAGCGGAATTCGCTGTTAAACCGATTATAAGAGTATTAAAAATTTGTGCATATTTTTGGGCAATTAGTGCAGTAGAAGAAGTGATTGGCGATTAATGGTTTTCACTTTATACATGGAGTAGCAAGAAAGGCAGTAAAGCGTCAAGTTGATGACGTCGGTAATGTGACCCACCTTATTTCGTTTTCAGTAATTGGAATTGGATTTTCCATCTTTTACAAGTTTTACAAAAGGAAATTGGTGAATAGCCAATAAAGTTTAAGGGCTGATCTGGCACATTTTCCGGCATTTTCGGTTAGGAAATCTTGAGGAAGAGAATGTTGTTTTTTTGTTACAATCAAGCCTATGCTTGTCAAAGCTTAATGCAATGCTTGCGGACGAAGGATTATGGTCACAGCGTCATCGCTGTGACAAAATACTTACAGTTTCTGCTAGAGGTTACCACATTTTACACAGCTCGGTAAATAACGCACTCGTTTAGTTGTAAGTTTGACCAGCAATTCACCACCTGTTCAGGACTAGCAAGTTGGCCACAAATCTCTCGTTCATTTAAACGACTCTGAAATATAATTTGTGAAGTCACTTGATTATAAAGCATTATCTGTGACATCCTCGCAAACATCATAACACCAGAGATATCGTGATTACACGCTAAGAGAAAACATGGTTGTGACATGGTCAAGACAACCATATTATGTTCGCTTCAACAATATATTGAATGCATTTTACATATTATAACAAGTTATTTATTAATAATTAAATGAAAACCATTTATACCAATTGCAACATGGTTGATCGAAATACAATTTTTACTAAAATTAACTCCAACAATAAAATGTTTTTAACATACATAATATGTAATATAAAATTCTTTTGGTATTTAATCAAAGTCTGAAGTTACTGTAGATTAAGTGGTTAGCGCGTTTAAGTCGCTAATCAGTAACATAAAGTTTTCGCGTTTCTACCATTCTAACAGGAGCATATTATTATTATTATTATTATTATCAATAATAATAATATGATTTGTTTACAACGATATAATTTAATCTTAATATGCTGCTCTTACATTATGGTTACCTCAACCATGTTTTTTCTTTGCGTGTGGGCCTGGTTAACATTTATATATTAATATTTTATCCTCAAAAGGTAAACGGCAAACATTTATTTATTGATTGATATATTTATATACTTTTGATATTAAACACTTAAAACCACCCTATATTAATGATCTTTATTAAAAAGATTTTCTGTACAAGTGCCTACAACAGTCCAGTATAAGCTTTTGCTGGAGAATAGTTTGCAATAAAGCAAACAATTTTCAAAAATTATCTTGAGAAAAATCTTTTCTTTTTTAGAGGGGTTTTGTTACCTTGTATCAACGAATTAATTTCTTCAACAGCCTTCGGTGCTGAACAATCCTCCGCCTTTAATTGTCAATTATAAACGTCACTTTAATAACAAATGCATCAATTTAGGAATTTTTCTTTTATATTTATTAGTTTATGTTTAAATAAATAAACAAATTAAACACGATTTCGAAATACTTGTGCATAAATTTTGTTTGTTTAGAATAATTTTATTTTAATAATTCGTAATTTATGGAAATTTATTAATTTATTAAAAAAGTAAACAAATTAAATATTGATGTGTTAAGTAATAAACTATTTTTGGATTTACAAAATAGCTGAGAGCTTAATCAAATTATATTTTATTTTTAAAAGATTTAAAAGAAAAGTAAAGAATGGAAAAATAATAATTGATTTTACGTGGAAATATAATTTGGAAAAACTCAGAAGAAAATTAGCAGATTGTCAAAACTAATTCAATTATCATGTCATTTAAATATGGTGATTTTTTAACCGTTTGGATTTTTAGAATTAAAAAAAAGCACAGAAAATTTGCAAAAGTCAAACAAAATATTTATTTGGGCCGATAAACGAATGCATGCTATTTAGTTTTCAAAGATTATTTCATGGAAATGTTGCCCGCGGCTACGCAGTAGTTGGTCCATCGGTGAGTTCCATTTTTAACATACCTTTTTTAACATTTCGGCCGGTATCTCACAAATGGTAGCTGTAATGTTTTCTTCCAGGTCTGGAATTGCAGCTGGCTCGTCCCTGTACACGAGTCACCTATCTCTAGAAAAATAGTCTAGCGGGTCAAATTGCATGATCGTGGCGGAAAATGGACTGTTTCAAACTTGAGATTCATTGCTCACAAAACTCATGATATCGAGTGCCATGTGGCGCCGTTTTGTTGAAACCTCATGTCAATCAAGTCTAAAACAAGCCAAAGTTCCGCGCCCGTCTTAAGAATCTCTTAAAACTGCAAATATATGTATGTATTTGCATTGAAAATAAGATTAGGAAATAATTAACGACTACAGATATAATTTCATTTAACAATTTATTTTCTTAGCCATTTGCGACTGTTACGTAATGGTCTAAGCACAACTGTGTCGAAGTACGAATTTTTCGAAACGAGTATTCGTAAGCAAAAATTAAATTTAAGTAGGCCGAAATACGTCGCGACGTGCCTAACGATCTCTGCGATAGGTTTATTTCTATTTTTTACATCGAAGAACAATTATACATTTTTAAAATATTTTAGTAAATAAAAATTATTTAAAAAATGATTTTCTTATTTCTTATAATTGAAATAAACACTTTTTTTAGTTGTATAATTTTGTTTGGAATCAACTACACAAACTCATTTCTTTGCAATAATTATACTATGTTGAGGCATACAACTTAATTGCGGCAATTAAATTCAGTTATCGACTATAGTGTTCACACACATATTCAATTTAGCTTACTTAATTAGTATTTGACAGCTGCGAATGTTTTCAATTTTTTCGTGAAAGCTTGTGTTTGCGAATTTGGGAAAATTAATAGAAATTCGGCTTTAAAAGGTATTTTGCTCTTCCAAGTTTGTTTCACTTGCCGTGTCTCTTTATACTCTTGACATTTAATTTTGTCATTGTAAAAAAAATTGTCTTCTCATTGAAATGACTTTACAAGGACTACATGCTAAATTTGTCCCAATATTTAGGGTACAATGAATTGTTAATTGCTCCATTTAAATGAGTTATTGTATGGTAAATTGATCTTAATTAAGGCCTTAATTGCGTAAATTTCCTAACTGCTCAATTAAGGTTCATGAACACAGTGTTGACACGTGACGCGATATTTAATATTAAAGTTCTGAAATAACATGGTCAGAAATTTAAAATATCGCAGCCTTCATCCTTGAATGTTGTTTCCTCATCACCGGTGTTATTCCAAGTACTGAGATTTGGTGCACATCTTTACTATTACCCAAGATGAAATTTCCTGTTTCATTTTGTGCGCAAAGCAAACGGTTTAATATTTTTTTGACGCCAAATTCACGTGAAACTTCTTTGGTGGAATATGTCGGTTGGCTAAAGGTTTAAATATCGTTTGCATCACGTTAAGCTTTGTTTTCCTATTCAAAGATCAGTTATATTATGGACCGCGGAGTTTAAGACTAAGTGTCAACTAGAGTCAACTACATCTGTCGCTTTGCATTTAAAAAATAAATTACAGTCGGTATCACTGCGTTAAAAAAAAGGCCACTAAAATAGGAATTTAGTACTGACTCGAAAACTTTTCTTACCGAAATGTTTTAAAAGCACTAAAAACATCCCTAAAGTTGACAGCCTTTTTATACAAAGTTATAGATTTTGTCAGTCACCCGATATTAAAACTTGGGCTCGTTCATTTACTATTTCCATTGCTACTTTCACATTTTTGTAACTATAGTTCTAGTAGTGGTTTAAAAAGAAAATACGAATATGAGAATAGTCTAGTTATTATCTATTGTTCTCGCTACCTGTAAACTTTTGTAAAAATAAAAGTAGTTTCATTAAGTAGGTTTAGTAGGCATTTAATATCTTAGCATATGAAACAAAACTAAATATAAATAACAAGCACGTATGTGTGATTAGTGTTACCGTTTTTGTTATTCTGCTTAATCAGCGAAATATATTATTTATTATTCTTAAAAACCTGGCGCGGATCCGGGGAAACGGCGGTTGAAAGAGGGATTGTTATAAAGTAAAAACTTCAGACAATCGAAAACTACTTTTAGGTTTGTAAGATACTTCACTTTAGTTTTTATTGCTGCTGCTTGGTTTTAACTATAATTTTTGCATGCAGTAAAAAACGCAATGCTACGATACACAACAGATGCTGACTCTACTTGCGATTGTTTGGAGTCGTAGTATAGTTAAGAAATTTGTTTTTTAAACGCTGATCTTATCCCGTACAAACGAATGTGAACCTTTTTAATTTGCAAAAAAAGTTTACCGTTTTCCCGACTTCGTTTTCGGCCTTTTCTTCGGTGGTATTTTTTTCAGTTTGATAAAAATTTTAAATTTTTTTTATTTTGTAATTTTGAGACTTTTGGTTAATTTTCGATAGTTTTGCTACTTTATGGAGTATTTTCGGCCTTTTCGTAAAATCCCAACTTATGGCAAACATAAATTTTTTCGGATTTATCAAAGTTTCGGGGTTCTTTCATTAAGAACTTCTTTTGTGTTAAAATGAAGATTTTAAGTAAAACTAAATGTTTCTTGGTAAATTTTTTATTTTATATTTTGGTTCAACCATAAGGTTGTCAGCGGCCTTCGGAAAGTTCATTTTAAAAGACAAAACAACCGACTTTTTGACATGAATTAGTCGTCTCCCCGTCCTATATGAATATTTTTTAAGTGATCCTGGTTTTAAGAAAGATTTTCTATGTATTTTCATGATTTACCTGCCTTAATATTTTTTGCTTAAATCTGCTATAAAAATGTGTTTTTGATATATATCAATACTTCTCTATTGGCACACTTTCCCCTTGCAAGAATAGCAAACGAAAAGCTCCAGTAAAAAATCATATTTTCTTTAACAAAATTAATGCTTAGAAAACAAAAAAACAGCAAATTTAAAATCATTTGGGTTTGAATACTTTTATTTTTAAAGTTAGTCAGTGAAAATAATGAACGAAATAAAGTGCTGGCTATTTATAAAATAAAATAGTTTTAAACGATTTATGTTTTTTTAATTAACCTCACAATTTGTTACGTTACTCATGTTGCAACTCATAAACATTCGTCTACATGGAATTTTTCTCTGGCTGGATAATTTTTATTTTCATACGAAAACGAATGAGTATGAAGAAATCACCATTTATTTTGGTACTAAACGTAGCAAACGGCATTTTTTTTCTTGGTATCGAAGTTTATTCAAAGTATTTGTGTCTGCTCGCACTTTGTTTAAAGTTGTTTTAGTTTTTTCTTTTCAGTTTGACTTCTACATCTATGAAAGTTGTGGTGTGGGGTCATCTTATAAATGCGTAACGAATCATAAGAGCTGGCTTTTTCTATCTTCTCATCCAAGATTAGATTTTTCTACGATCCTCTACTTCTTTATTTTAGAGGAGTTTTTTTTTCTTCTAATATTTTTTCTTCTTGTCCTCATTTGCTTCCTTTATCAATGTTTTAGAAGCAGCAAATTTTGATTTATTGTATAGAAATCATTTGAATTTAACAGATTTTGCTGCTAAAGTTTTGGGGTTCTTGTGTGTTTTTTTTTTTTTGTTTTGTTGGTCATACGGATATTTGATTCTTGTATTACAGCTTTTGAATGCGCCCTACTTATAAATTGAGAGGTTAGTTTTTTTTTATAGTCAAAATAAGTTTAGCGAATGAAGATTTGAATTGAAATGATTGAAATAAGGAAGCGAAAGATTTTGACTCAGAGTGTAATTTTCGTATTGCACCCGTGGCAGATTATGTGCGAATACACAGACCTTTGCAGGTTAAATTTTTAACGTATTTCCGCTAGTGGCAGAAAAAAATTATTTAACTAAGAACATTGTGTTATAGTTTGAAATATATTGAGCCATTAGGCCAGGGGAAATTCATTACATTTTAATTACATATGAATTACTATAAAAATTACATGTAATGTTCCATTGAAAATTGGTGTAAAAATCGTAATTAATGTAATTAAAATAAAGTACCAAACTGAATTATATTGTTACGTTTATTCCCACAATAAACGTTATTTTGAAGGGTTCGTTGAATTGCAAATATTAAAATACACAGTGCTAATGATTTTATCAGTTCACAACTTTACTCGGTATTTAACACTCTTATATACAACTCTTTAGTACTAATTTACACTGTACACTTAACACTTTTGTACGCACAGATATTCACTCTCTGAAATCTCAAAATCAACTATATCTTCTGCGGTGGACGGCGCCTGTATATACAGATCACGGACGCTTCTTGAAATGTCCCGAACATACGCAAAATTGCGCATCAGTTATTTCAGTTGCTGGCTTAGTTATCTTGTATACATATGTATTAGTGTGTGTGTGTGTATCTTTTGTTTACTTTTGCTTGCTGTTGAAATTGTTTTTGTTTCTACGCTGAATCGGGGTTCGGAGAATTTCCGCTACGCAATTTGTTTTTGCTTTATGTTTATGATATTGCGTATTTGTACATTTGTACACATCTTTGACTATTACTTTGTTACAATATATAAGAATAATTGAAAATATTTTAACTCCACATTAAAAATGATTTTTATTTTGGTCTTAATTACAATATCATGTAATTGTAATTCAAAAGTTATAATTATATTTATTTCTAATTGTGTGCTGTAACTAAATAAAAAATATAGTTGCAACTCCTAAGATTGAGTACCATGCTTTGCTAGTAGTTCTAGAAAAACTATATTGCTCTCAAAGCACTCGAGGAAAGTTGCAATTGTAGCGCTTTTGTAAGACCTGCTTTAATTCGTTTTTTTCATTTTGTCTGAACGAGTATTGAGCTAAACATTTAAAGATTTAAACTTAAAGCATTTACTTCCACAGAAAATCTAAAAAATCTGTCGCTAGTTTGATAAGCATCGATTATTTTCATTCGTTCTACATTAAAGTAACATGGAAAAAATTTAACTGAAATCGACTCAATTAAATGTAACGTTTTCGCTTTAAACACGCAATTGTAATGTTGTTTTATTAATTTTTCATGTTGCTGCTTATCGTTGCATCGGTATTTTTCTTCCAAAGATTTTGTAGATTTATTTTGTCAGATATGAATGAAAATAAGAAACAAAAACACACACACACACATTGAATCACATACAAGATGGCACACGTTGATTTTAAAGCCAAGATAAAAGTATCGTTTTCTAAAATAAATAATAGTTGCGATATACCAAACAATTAATCTACGATAATGCCAATAATGATGTTTTTGTTAACAAGAGGCTTTTTGGCATGAAGTGTTGTGCATTTAAAATGAGATTTTATCACTTACAGGTGACTAAATAATGGCAAAAATTTCCCCGTGTAATTGGAGGGGGATTCATCACGTAAGTGAAATTTATTCTTAAAAAATTTGAAATCAAAATAAAATTTATTATTATGTGTGAAGGGGAGGAGAGTACACAACTTTTAAATAAAGTACTCAGTGGAAAGATAAGTCCTTGACGAGTTTTCGGCAGACTCATTTGAAAATGTTTGACACAATTCTGTTGCTGTTAACGGTAATTAATATATCAGCTGTTTCTAAGGGAGACTTTATAGTCGTGATGTGGTCACAACAATTATATTTAATTCTCGGCAACAATACATGGTTGCGGCGAACAAATTATAATATTCGACGAGCAAGATGTTGTTTACATTTGATCATTAAGTTTACCTTAAATAAAACTTACAACCTAGTGGGGTTGACCAATGTATTTTTTACTCGTTATTCAAACCACAACCCCTCTTTTTTTAGCTATACAAAAATCATATAATATCTCCAACCAAAAAATGTTATTAATAAAAATAATATGGGAAATCCTTTCGAGTTTAATAAAAGTATGACTAAGAAGCAATAAAAAACTTATTCAGAAAAATTTTTCTCGATCTCAGTCGATTGATTTTACATCAGTTCCTAAACAATCGGTTAACTTTTAAACGGTTATGCTATGTTGAGACATACATACATATGTACATATACTTTAATTGAGGCAATTAAATTTAAAATTAAGTTATCGACTTAGTGTTCAGATACATATTCAATTTAGCTTAATCAATTAGCCTATGGCAGCTGAAAGTGTTTTCACTTTGTTCGTGAAAAGAAATTAATCATTTAAAAGGTGTTTTCATTAAAATTTTGATTAAAATTACTAACTGTCACTTTCATTTGCCATTGCCTTCTACTTTTTTTCTCTCTATAACATTTTCATGACGTTTTGTACAGACTTCGAAAACGTTGCATGGGGAATACAATTCAATATTTATGATGCAATTAAGTACTAATTACTCAATTTATTCACTGAGTTCTTGTATGGTAAATTAAGCTCAATTAAGTGGTGATTTGCGTAAATTTCCTAATTGCGCAATTAAGGTGCTTGTCTGAACATATTGTTAGACTGTAAGCTTTTGCTTAAAAAAAACATGATTGGTAGTGACAACATCATAATATCGAATAAGAATATGAAATGCAGATTTTAGTGCGATAATGTTATGATAATTTTAAATTATATTATGATCATCTGCAGTAATAATATGACAAATTTAATTCACAAGGTACTATTTTTTGATCACATTACGTTAACTATATGATTTGACTACAGACCTATAATTCCAAAAATATGTCCTAATAAATTCTGATAACCTCAACCATGTTTTTGCTTTACATATAGACAAACATATAATAAGAGAGCGGCCTTTCATGCTACAACACTCTCAGAGCAAATGCAATCATACATATGTCGACAAACCTTCATGGATTCTTTTTACATCATCCAAGGTGTAAAGAAGCAATAACAAATACGATCAAGAGGATCGTTGGCACATGCAAAAAATCCATGGCTACCTGGACCACAACATTGCCCCCTTGTTGGGAAGTTATAAGACTAGACAAATTACTGTCGTTTTATTGACGGCTTGCGTTGAAATGCAAAACCTCATCGGCCAAGGTCAATCTAATTCCGGTGAATTTGTGCTTTGACCACGACATTAATACACCGGAGTAGCCTCATTAACAACTAATCCGGGACTTATCTTCCCGTGGTACCTGACTGGTTAGTAATTGGTAAAACATCGTTATCTTTCAAATTCAGGCCTCGCGCCATGAAATATTTGAAAGCAGTTTTCTTATTCATTTGATGTCATCAGGCTAAACATGTTAAGTGCTTCTGGGGCACTAAATAAGGGAGAAAACAAAACAAAACAATGAGTGTACTAAAAATAACGTCGGGCTACTCCGGCACTTTTTTAATGAAAAAGTACTGAAAATAGTACAATAGAACTGAATTTTCCATCACTAATGTACGACCAAAGTTTCTGCAAGATATTTCCACAGCAGCGGCCCTTCCTTTTTTTCTTAGCGCAAACTAATGAACTGAAACATTTTATAGTGTGCGTTTCTGGCCAACTCTTGTGGCCTCTGAGATGAACACTTATTAGGTGTGGGGGTATCAAATATAGTTCACCTAAAACGTATTTGCCTTGACGTCACGATGATTTAAATTTCAAAGAAAGGATCCTATCAGGTCAATAACACTTTTGGTACCTATTTGGCTGGGAGTATGTTCAAATAATTAAAGTTTTTTGATTTAGCTTCAACACAGGTTGTATATAAAAACTTTGTCTTGATTATCGGGCCATAATAATGTCACCATTTAATATTCGAGTTTAATAGTCCAAAGTAAGTCCTTAACCCGGGAATCCATCAATACTTTTTCTTGTTTTTTTGTGACAATTATGCGCCAACATAAGTTAAATTTTGTCTTTAAATGAATTGACAAGTCGACAATTTATTTTAATTCACGTACGAAAAGGAAAAATCTACAGCCAACCCAAATGATTTCAATTAAATTTAAAATTAAAATCAATAACCACAAAACGAATGTAAAGCTTTAACTTCAGACACACACAAAACAATTAGTTACTAGTTACAACATGCTGAAACTAGACTTTTGCATGCAGGCATGTGTATGTGAACACTACAATTTCAAAGAATAGGGTGAGTTAATGACTAACTTTTTTTAAAACACTACAGAGCAAACATCAGAAGGTAAGGACACGTTTAGGCAGTAATCGGAAACTTATCTTTGTTTCAGGATTTCTGGGGATTTCCTTTCATCTTGACTCGCATCTCGAGATGAACTCACCGCAAGTAAAATATGCTGCTTCCCTATTCTAGACAAGCAAAGTGTAACTCATTCAGCGCAATGACACTTATTTCTTCATAATAAAATCGTATCACTTTTGGGTTTTGTTTAAAAATCATATCATTACAAAATTGTCTGCAAATTGTTTTTCTTCATTTTTCCAGCGTTTAGTTGCTCATGTGTGTGTGTAGCTGTATGAATTTGTATTTATTTATTGTATATTTTAACCATATTTGTCTTAACTGAATTTTTGTTCACTACCTTAGTCGATTTCATTTCCAATATGTGATGGCATCCATGCTGATTGCCATGTAACGTTAATTCGACTGCATTGGCTGAGTGATTTACGATTTTCAACAAAATTGTTGAGAGTTTATGTGGCACAAATGAATAAATGAAATGCATGTATGTATGTGTTTGCAGTATATGGGATCTTGATAAAAACAAATGCACACTTTTAGTATTTTAAACAGTTTTAGTTTCAAAACAAATCTGATTTGATTTCATTAATTTCATCTTAAAATAAATGAAAACTAATTTGTTTATATTTGATTTTTATGCGGAAATCTTCCAAGTGCTAGACAAACTGACTAGTTTTTTTTTTGTTGGTTTTGTTTTAAAAGGGATTTAAAACGAAAAATGATTATGAGGAAATAATTTCTTCAAGGAAGTTATGCAAAAAGAGAACGCCTTAAGTTATTTGCCCCAACTCTGCTTCCGATTTCCTTGAAAAAGCAAGTCCTTGTGTAATAATGTATTGCGCATCGCCCAATAACACTGTACAACAACATGAATTGTATTTTCCAAATAACCAGATTTTGACAAGTGATTCCGGCAAAGGGACCCAATAGAAATATAAGTGAATCGTCGTTCTCATTTAAGTTGTTTTCCGTGTATAATAAATGGCAAGAGAGTTGTTAACATACGGTCAAAATCCTTTCGAAAGTCACGACTTATTTAGCTTATTTAGCAAGGCGAAATTTTAATCGTTGTGCGCCTTAGGCGATAACTTTAAAGCCTGGCCCTCCGGTCGAATGCGTGAAATATGTTAAGCATTTACTAAAGAAAGTTAAGATGAAATACTCGCAAAGAAAAACTTGCACATTTCGGTACAAAGAAAAAAAAAATATTTAGGATCATTAATGAAACCTTTAATTGCACTTTATACTTAAATTCCTTGGAATTACGCACTTTTTGCAGCTAAACAAACTAAAATCGAAACACTCTCCGCCACTAAATTAACAACTTACAAAAGCGTAGCTACGTTCGTAAGGCAGAACACTCACAATCGTAAAAAATTTCAATCGAAACGGAAGGGAGAATATCAAAGTTACCAAACGGAGACAATTTCAATTCAAACTGTGGAATGGAGTCCACTATCCACAATAATATTATGATTTGTTTATAACCATATAATTCAATCATAAATTATAGCTCTTTGATTTGGGTAACCTCAATCATGTTTTTTTTCGTGTATGTAATATCTGCCCCACGAGTTAGTAGCATTTTTTGGTCTTATTGCTTTTAATCCTGGTCAAGGGGAATGGGTACAAATAAACCTTTCTAATATTTTAAATGCTACAACATTTTCTCCTACAGACAACTAAAATTTTGTACCATCTCTATAGAATCATTATTATTTCTTTAAATTTTAATCTCCAGACTTTCCGCAACTATTATGGGGACTTGCTGATTTAGAAGGGTTTAGAGGCTTGAAAATTACGCCGCTCGATGAGAGTTAACAAATTCCTTATCGTTATACTTGTATGTGTGTTATTTAATAAGGTTTTGTTTCTTCTTAAACTTTAATTTATGAAATTTAGATAATAATTATAAAAAAGTATTGCTGACCCGTTGTGCGGCTGCTGAAGAGCTATAGTATTTATTGTGATTGTTGCGGATACATTTTTACAGAACACATGGTCTCAACAAGTCCCTATCTCCTGGAGAGAAGTTTGAAAAAAAATTGACGTCGATATACATGAGTATGATTCTGGTCGGAAATAAGCTTTTGAAACTCATCTCAAACATGTTTTGTTTTTTGCTGATTCCTAGTCTCGTTATTTCTCTTTTGACATTTTTCAATTTTAACTATATTTTTGAATTAATAATTTTAGAATTTAGTGCACATTGAAAAATAAGTGATGATTTATTTATTGTCCGAAATTTCATATGAAATAACTGCAACTTTATGCAACTTTATGTTGCTGCAAAGTTGCCAGATGCATTTGATATGTTTAATCAATCTACCACTAAGGCAACATCTTATTGCCTAAATATTTTAAATAAATTTTTTTATAAGAATCTTGAAAACAGATTTTAGGAAATGTTTAACGGTATAATAGACAGAAAGGAAATTATTTTCACTTGTGCCTTGGTTCGTATAGCGGACGTTATATTACCACAACTTGGCCTTAGTGCCTTGAATGTCATAGCTCTGATCTGCGAAATAAATTCCCTCTTCTAATACGTTATCTCCACACACTGCACACGATGCAGTTATTGGTTTAGAGATTCGAAAAGACCACAATGAAAGCTTACAGTGATCGGTATATACACGATGACCTAGGAAGTAGCCGACAAACTGCGGTCGTATAATTTTCAGGTAGAATTAAGAAGAAATCTCATATACAGTTTGCACACATGTGCACAATGAAATAGAAAGAGTCGTCTTTGCACTTCAATATAAGCGTGACATCAATTTACTACAGAACTCGTTATAATTCGAAATTCCTCATAATTTTGTTGCATATCAGTAACTGAATCTTATGGAGCGGCCCACGCACAAATAAAATTAAGAGTCTGCTGAAAGTGAACAAGCCAGATATAAGTAAGATAAGAAGTAGACTTAGAGGACACTTAGACACTTAGAGGCAATAGTGACTGCAGGACATCGAAACGATGGAAGATTTTCTTTGACTTTGCCTAAACTTTCGCACAAATGATAACGCGGTGTTTCCCGGTTGACGCTTTGTCATAAATAACAAATACCAATGGCATTAACTAGAAAGTGCTGACCAATTCTCCTCGGAGCGATGGCTTCCTATATAAAGTATTTTTTAGTAAAATTGCAGAACTATTGTTATCGAGAAAAGATTTTGCTTTTAGAAAGAACAGCAAACAAAATTGGGATTTCAAAAGATATTTTAATTATCTGTATTCCATGAAATCTGATAAACGTAAAAAAAACTGTAATTTTATTTATTTGTATAATGATTTTTTTCTATCAGAGAATCGGAAAATTCCACCTAAATTCGCTATCCAACATTTATTTAATTCATTAATATTTGTATTTTCCATTTCCATTGAAAATACCGAACAACGGGGATAAAATCGTTTCAAATGTATTTTGTTTTAAGCCACAAAAATAAATTTATGGTCAGTGTAAATTAATATTGACAAAATGTTGCCATACAACGACACATTTTACATGTTTGAATTAGAGACAAATAATTATAGAGACCAGAGGTGGCAGTAATGGTACAAGGGTACATTTTTGTGGTACAATTTTTGTATAGACACGCGATTAAACATTTCGCAATCGTCCGTTGATGACGTTACTGACATTTTGTAGCGCAATGCACAAAGTGATCCTCCTCAACGTAATTTGAACAAATTGCGTTCTAACGTACTTAACACTGTTACAAGTTTCGTTAATGTATTTGTGTGTTTTCTTTTTTGGCACAGTGTAATTGTATTTTATATTTTAAACCGATTACGACAAGATAAATTTCTGTGGCAGCTTCAGATTTGCCGAGCAATTCAACCAAACTGAGTGGGAACTTTTCGGCGAAGCCTTCTTTTGTCATAAAGAAAATAAACAGCAATTCCTTTATAGAGCATCGTGAAGCGCTTCTAGGATTAAATAATACAACGCAATCGTCATTCCAATAAATCCTTAGACTTTGACTAATTTTACCACATTACGGGGCTTATTAAACGCGCGATTTGAATGATTTTAAATTCAGATTTGAACAGTTTGAAACCTCACATAAAACTTTGGCTGTGGATTTCTTACTTGGTGATCTTACTACCTACACGAAGGTGAAGGGGGTGCCTATTTGTTGACTATGAAAAACTTAAACTGCAATATAAAACCACCTTCACTTTACAAATTTAATTGCAAAAATGCGCCATTATTCTTAGTCACTCAAACTCTTTGGGAATAATACGTATATTATGCTATTTAATCGTTTAACTAACTCGAGTGTGGCAAAGTAACCATTCAGTCCTTATTCCAAGGGTCGAACCAATCTAATGGTACATAGATGCCGATAAAGTAACGAATTTCCCAACTATTTTTCAAGCTGATGCTAGGATCTCTACTAGGGAATGGCTGAGAAGAAAAATAACAGGAATAAAAATCTCCCCAAAGTCCAACAGCCGGGCAATGTGTCTTTAGAGGATCGAAACCTTTCTTCGGAATAAATAGTAGCTGTACTAATGATCCCGGGTTGAGTCGAAATGTGTTCGGCAGTGCAGAAGCCGAACTCAAGCAATGAAAGTAGTTCATTACGCTGACTCGAGAAAAATAGCAAAGGAGTTTGGGGCTAGATTAGAACTAGCTTAGGATATCTAAGAAATGGTTTATCGGAGAGCATCAAACAGATTTTGCGAACTTAGTAATGAGATATCTCGGCATGCGCTCTGCGATTGCGCAGCTCTCGATTCTCGAAGGTATTTGGCAGGCCCTTATTATATCCAAAAGGTGTTTATGGTATTTCACTTAAGCAAGTAATTGGCTTTATACGTAGCATAAATCAATTCTAATGAGTCATGCTGCATAGGGTCTCGATAATAAAATTCACCAAGCGTGTATTGGTGACTTTTTTTGCCGTTTTTATGAAAATTTCAACTGGGGCATGTCTTCTAGATCAAACCGCCTTTTACCTTTATCTCTTGCGGTGCGGGGTAATGGAGGAATCACTTTCCGAGGGTTAGCTGGGGCTTGAAGCCGGAAACTCATGCCCTACGACGTTTGACCAGTATAACTAAACGCCTGGTATAACAGTAGCCAGTATCCCCTCGAATGCAATGCGCAAGGCGCCAACACAGACAATCGAGGCAATATTGGGATTGCTGCCATTAGACTTATTCATTAGGTCAACGGCCGCATTGTCAGCTTTGCGAATGAGGAGCGATGCGGTTTGGCATAGCTTTGGGCCGAACATCGGGCATAAGAGTATCCTGGACCTCGTTGGGAAAGAGGTTAGGGCTGCTCAGATGCCGATGGAACGCATAAGTAGAAGAAAGGTAGTCGAGAGGCTGC
This sequence comes from Phania funesta, assembly GCA_963932375.1. Lineage (NCBI taxonomy): Eukaryota > Metazoa > Arthropoda > Insecta > Diptera > Tachinidae > Phania > Phania funesta. The sequence goes on from OZ010652.1 coordinate 103,786,007, forward strand.
ATCTGACATTCATTGCGGAAGGCATTATACACAATGAGTGTATGGACAACGACATCAGCATTTTTACTGATGGTTCCCTTATGAGTGGCAGGGCAGGAGCAGGTGTATTCTCAGTTGAGCTGAACTTGTCCTGTAGTTTGTGTCTGGGGAGGTACGTATCAGTTTACCAGGCAGAACTGCTTGGGTTGCTGCATGCGTTGGATCACTTGCTTGAAAGTCGAGTGCATGGGAAAAGGGTTCTCATTGCACTTGACAATCAGTCAGTTATAAAACACATGAGGCAAGTGAACGTATATTCCAAACTGGTGCTGGAATGTGTTCTGAAACTGAACAGATGTGTTTCGTTGAATGACGTGACGTTGATGTGGGTTAAGGGACACATAGGCACAGCTGGGAATGAAGCAGCAGACGAACTAGCAAAAAGGGGATCTGATGTGGATTTCTGTGGACCAGAACCCAGGGTTGCCCTGGGGAATGGCCTAGTGCGAGCTAAAGTTCTTCAATAGCTAAACTCATTACACCTGAATAGGTGGAGGGAGAATACCACATGTAGACAGGCTCGAATGGTGCTCCAAGAGCCCCTCGGCAGGAAGGCCAGCAAGGTGCTCGGATATAATAGGGCTACTTTAAGCTGGATCACTGCGATAGTGACAGGACATGGAAACTTCAATCACCATCTGGCTAAGATGAAAGTCGTAGAAGATGATACTTGCAGACTATGCCTGGAAGAGGCTGAGACGGTAGCGCACATTGTGTATGAATGTTCAGCACTGGCTAGCATAAGGCTTAAGACCACGAACAGACACTTGTCAGATGTGAATGCCATGGGGGAACTAAGCCTTAGACAAATACTAGCAAAGAGTAAAGGCTAGGGCTAGCACGAGACTCAATTGAAAGTAAGATGGTTGTGATTACGGATCGGTTCCCTGAAATCAATTTGGGGAGCGAAATGGGGGTCGAAAAGGGACCCAGAAAGTAAGTGGTCTGCTTCGATATCCCCCCATAAATTAATAATAATAATAATCCCCTTGAACAATAAGTTCCAAAGTGCTTTGGATCCAAATGCGGGGACATTTTGGTGCATGATCGATGTAACATTGCATGACAATACAATCTGACAATGGTAGCATGAAGTACCAATGAAGTCACCAACCTATAGAAACAGCAGACATGGGCAGTGGTAGACGTATTATGTTTACCCGGGGGTAAAACCATTGTGAAGAGCACGGACGTTAAAAAAGAAGTGTTAGAAGGAGCGAGGACACATATGTCAAAAAGTGGAAGATGTAAGAATGAGGCCGTGTCTTAAACGCTAAATAAATTTGCTTCGACAATTTTATTAACATCTCCCTGCCACGATTTGTGTACTTGATTGGTACAATTTTATAAATCTGGATTTCTCCTCTCTGCTGGAAATTTCAAAATGCAGCTTGCTACGACTCACTGGCCATTGCAACCAAATACCACAAATATATAATTAAATAAATAAATTTATGGTTATTTAGTTTATTTTAGATTCTATTTTTTGTTTAAGTTGGTTTTTCATACGCAAGTATGTGCGAGTTTTTGTTGCAACAGAAATATCTTTTCAGTGAAGTTCTTTTTTTTTTGTACTGTGGAATATTTAACACAATTAACAGTTTCTAATGGTTTTTGTGGTTTGTTTTCAAAACTAATTAATACGAGTAGAAATTATAGTTAATTATAAACAAATTACCAACAATTTATTTGGTTTATTTTTTTTTTTGGCTTCAAAGTGGCACACAAAAATTCAAACAAGTTTTTTACATGAAATTTTTAAATGACGTCGCTGGTGTGCAATGACTCCTTTAAGTCTGCCACGATTTGTAGAAAAAAGCGCAAGAGAAAAAAGTATTCTAGTGAAAAGTATTGTTTTTCCCAAGAAATTCTGCAACAGCAGAGAAAAAACCTAAAGTACTCATTGTGCTGTGTGGCAAGTTGCTGGTGGTGGTTTCGGCTGTGGGTAAACTTTGTCAAGCAGCAAGTGGGTACTCGTATCTGCCAAGTAAGAGTATGCTCAAACGTTTTACTCCTTCAACAAAAAGCCTCGAGGTTATAATGTTGCCCATATTGTCAGGATTATTTTAAATTGTGTTAGTGCAAGTCTCAGCATGCCTGTGTGTGTCGATGATATTCCTTCCTACAGCTCGTATGCAGTTGAAGTTGTGTGTTGAAGTTGCAATTTTTCATATTTTTTTCTTTAATTTTTGTTTAAACAAAAATGAAAGAAAATAAGAAAAACTTTTAATATGATTTTGCATACGCGTTGAGATCTTATTTGTTTAACATCTGGGAATGATTGTTGTACTTTTAGCAACTAAAGCTGTGAGTAGATAAAAAATTATCCAACAATTCATTCATGCATTTTGTTCCATTTGGCATTCATGTCTCTGGCTCTATTTTTTTTTTAGTTTATATACAAACTGATGTGAACTAAATTTTATTTTAGTTACAAAAAAGTGAACGAAAGGATAAACTGGAAAGGTGTATGCAAATTTGATTAAGAAATCTGTTAAAGCTAAAGGGTTGCCATAAGGAAGATAAAGAATTGTTATAGAATTGTCACTCTAAGAGTTCGGTTACTCTTTTTAAAAACTTACCGGGCTTTACTATATAGTTTGGGTCAGCCTTATATCGTCTAATGGTGTTTCGAATGTAAATTCTCCGTCAGACTCAAGTATTTAGATTGTTTAGTTATAATAAAGCTTCTGAGAAAGTTTGAAAATTCGCGCATTTTACACAATTTGTAATCGAAAAACCTTTCAAATAACACATTTTATTTCTCTAACCTAAGTTATTAACTTCAAGATATAAAACGGTTTTTGAGTTGGCAACCTTACTGCAGCATGAGAAACGTAAAAAAAATCAGTAAAAACTGACATTAGTAATGGCATTCACTTCAAAGTGTTGAGTTTTACATTATTTAAATGAGTTCGATACTTCCTAAGTTATAATAAATAAAGACAATTCAAGTGGAGGAGCGTTTTTCAACTTAAATTTTATCGGCTTTTTTATGGTCGTACATTTTTGAAATTTACAAAATATCATTTCAAATGTTGCAAGCTCCATACTGAGACTCCCATTATCGATAATGTTGAGCTTAAACCGCGAACAAAACGTAATTTCCATATTTTTCGAATTTGCTGCGAAATTGTTCGACAGTCTGCCAAAAGTCAAAAAATAATAATAGTTACGAAAATATAAGCCCCTCAATTTTAACGCAAACGATATTCACATTTTTCTGGGATCGTCCAATAACCTAGATGTTAGAGTTTTGACGGTTACGAACAGTTCGATTAATTATATGATTTTTTAAAAAAAGTGGTAGCAGTTTTACAACAATTACAAAAACAACACACAATTTATTTTGGTGTGTCATATACAAGAATAGATAATACTCACGATTATACGAGATCATGATTCACCCATATCACTTGAGCAACGCTCATCTCTGCTTTGTTCGTTATAAAACCTACGCTTGGCTGAAGTTGGATCATACGTAGAATAATGAATTTATAAGATGATTTGTAGGAAATACAACAAAACTTTATTTCTAAAATTTGTTTTCTGTGGGTTACGTTATTTTCGCCGTCACACTTCAGGCTAATCTGTTAGAAATGTAAACGACAAAATTAACGTAACTGAAAAGACCAAGTTTTTAATACGGAGAATCAACGTTATCTATAATTATCTATAATTTGCGCAAGATCATTAGTAGGCTACACTTAAATTTTTAATAAAAGTTTTTGAACAAATTTGAAAAAAAGTTATAAATAACATTTTCCTGCAGACTTTTTTGACTTTATTTAGCCCCAAAGTAAGAAGTCTAAAGGTGGCATAATACATGATCTATTGCAATAAAATCATTCTTTAACGGGACATATTAAATCAAATTTTATTACAATCACAGACTTCAACTCCACCCAAAATAATCCACATTGATACTCGGTTTTTACGGTTCTTTTTGAAAAAGACACTTTACTTATTACGGTCCCGTTAAGGCAGAAACATTTGTTCAGAAGTTTGTTGAGTCTTCTGCAAGTTACTGAAAGGTTCGGAAGATAATTCATTAACGGAGTTGATTTGTGTGTTGCTTCATACGTAAAATCGACAAACAGCGGATTACGACAAGAGAAGCTGTTGATATCTGCGTCGAAACGATGTTTCAAGGTAATCCGTTACGTTACGTAATAAAAATTGCATAAATTTCAATTCTTTACCGGTTTATTCCAATTACGTAGACCATGACTTGAACTAAGCAAACGTAATACAATTCTATTCATAATTTGCAGAAGTTGAGTCAGACTGAGTATTTCTATAATAAAACGTCATAAAATACTTAACTAAAATAATGTGATGGGTTAACCCTCATTATTAGTATTCCAATCAGAGATTATTTCTTCTATTGCTGTGTTCTGTCACCTTCGATGAATACCCCTAATACTCAAGAATTTCATTTTTAACACATCGTATGTGTGCATTTAGTATTTGTGAATTATGATCATTTGTACAACTACTTATGAGTTTAACTTAAAATTTTATATGGCGACCACCACCGCCACTATTCGTTGTATGATGCACTCAAAATGAAGTCAACCAATTTTTCTGGATAACAAATTCTTGCAAAGGCAACGTTATCCATTCGTTTTGTTTGCACTTTTTTTAATGTTAAAAAAACTGAAATTTAAATATCTATTCGCTTGTATTCTCCTCGTATTGTTTGTGAAATAATCTTCATGTGCAGACAGTTGTGAAATTGTATTTCACCTTAAATGCCGCATCATTATACCGAATAATAATTTACTCGGGCAGAGTTTCAAGTAATCACTTCATACGCTCGTACTACGAGCAAAAGAGGTAGATTAACGTCGATTTGCAGCAGTTTAAGAAACTTAAAATTACATTTGCTCTTAGATTTCATTTTGTGTGGGACGGAATGAGGTCAAACTTATCGTTCTAGCAAATCTAACAGAACACATTGTTATATTTCAAAAGCTGTCGAATTTGCCAATGCCACGCACTTGACAAAATATTCATCAAGGAATATTTTATAAAATATTTTCGAAATTCGGGCTTGAATTTCGCCGTGAGGTCGGTCGTCGTCGTGTCTTCAGTGAACAGCAATTAATTACACCATGGAAAAGTTTATGTGAGCAGGAGCATTTTGGACCTGAAGTCACAAATCAGACAGAGACTAATGCGAAGTGGAGAAAAAAATAGTCGCCGTAGCAATCAGTATTGAAAAAGACCAAGAAATGCAGATTCGACGCCGACCAACTAATTTGGGCATCACCGGAGAGCTAATCCAGCTTATTTTGTCGTTGGATTTTGGCATACATTCATATAAGATTGTGCTAAAGCAAGAATTGAAGCTGGACGGCAACAGACAAGGCCGTGAGTTCGATAAATGAGCGCGAGAGATGTTGGCCGCTGGTTCGGATTTTGGCTAAGAATTCGTCTTCTCGCACAATGCCCATTTTTGTCTCAACGGTTATGTCAACAAATAAAATTGCCGTTATTGGAGCGAAGACAATTCACAATTGTTCGGCGAAGCATCGTCTGTAAAGTTTGACCGTTTGGCCCCCAGTAGTGCGCGACGTTAACCGACTTTCTATGGCAAAAGTTCGACATCAATATGTCTGAGACGTGTTTCCAACATAACGGCACTGCACCATACAAGCGACAAACCGCTCAAAGTTGTGAAGAAAAAATTTGACAACCAATCAGCCGCCACAATCATGCGAATTGAAACCCTTTTATTATTTTCTCTGGGACTACCAGAAGTTCTTAGTCTGCGGTAATAAGTCAACCACTTGGGACGAGCTCGATGCCAACATTTGAGACTCTATTATCGCAACAACGCTGCACATATTGTGCCATAAAAACCCTGACCAACCAATCGAAGCTTTGCTAGCGCAGTCGAGGAAGCCATTGGGATGATATACTATATCATACGTAGTTTGTATAAATAAAGCCAGAATCCATTTGATAACACACGCCGTTGTTGCTTTAATTAAATTTTTTTTCCTACCACTCTTATCACTACTGCCTAATTAGCTGCTACGGCAGGGGCTTTTGCGACCATTCGCCCATCATGAAAATTATGGTATGTAAAAAGTTAAGCTACTCGTAACTCAATCATTGAGCCATGTAGGCTGAAAGGTAGTCAACTAATGCAACGAAGTAATTACTTAAGCCTCGTTTCGTGATTTTTCTGAGGAGTGGATCTAGAGCTTATGCTTTTCTGGTGAAAAAAAACACTTCTAAAGAGTTTCGTTTGGAAAAACATTTATTTTTATTCTTGATTTGAAATTCCGACAGGGTGTTTTGATGTAGATTTTTGGAACGAATTTCCGTCACCCCTTCTCAAGTTTGGTTTGGAGACAAACCGGTTTCGGCTATATGCCATCTTCAGTGTCATTTTTCGTCAGAACGAAATATCTAATTTTTTCTGGATTCGCCTTGGCGCGTTCTATGGATATTTTCTTTTGATTATTATATATTTATTATAAGTAGATTATCTGTCCTTTTCTTTGATGGCTGTGAGATATCAGAAGCCAGTATTTTAAAGCCAGAATCAAAGAACTTTTCCATTTCAAATATTTAGATCTTTGAGCAACGATCATACGGAAATCTTACACAATCGTGTGATTCGGCCTCCTCATAATTAAGCGGCATGGATTTTTAAGCGACACATCAGATTTATTTACATAAAACTAAATTATTATGAGACACTCTACCTCTACCGATAGTTGCCCTTTTTTAAGATATTTTCTCCCTGAATATTAAAGCTGTTTGCAAAAGTTGTGCGTTGCACATGGATAGAAATTTCTCTCTAACTTCAACTGCGACATTCTCTTTGAAGGCAATAATTTAAAAAAAAAAAAACTTTTAAAATATTTTTTATTGGAGACAATTTAATTTTTGAGCAGACAACATCCACATAGACAAATCTGAAATAAAGGCTAGGTTCTGTCCTTGCCCACAACTGTTAGTAAGGAAAGACTTAATTATTATACATGTTTTATGCAACTAATAATTCTTCCCAAAATATTAAGTTCTTAATATTTACGGTTGAGGAAGCGTATTAATTAAAAAGGAACAATATCGTTAAGTCGTATTTTGGGATACTCAACCGAGCGTTGTTGCTAATTTGTTGGTCTATTGACTCACAGGAACATTACCGCATTACGGCCTTTCTGTTACTGTTTTGTCGTTACGACAAAGGAGTCTGTTTGCATAAAACACGTTCTTTATTCTGAACACATTTATTTCCGATTGATAGGCTATTGCATCACACACTGCACTACGGGAAAAATCGTTTTTTAGCCATACGGTTTATATGAAAAATAAAGTATTTGCAAATTGTCTTTCATGTTGGAAAATGGATATAAATACTGCTCCCACTTTCCACTTCCCCGAAATCTTTTTTTATAGTTCCAATACAATACATGAGTAGACATCATCCCCTGCGGGCTGGTTTAAAAAAACTCCCCCAAAAGAGGAACGGAGGATCTCCATTTATTATGAGTACTTTGCTCATTCTTGTTAAGGACCAGGCAAGAAATTCAGCACTCTAGCTTAAATTGAAGGTGTATAGAACTCTTCACAAGACAAATGATTAAAGATCAAATATTAACAACATTAGGAGATCCTTTCGAAGAAGAGAACTATTTGAAGTGATCTACCTTTTTTTTTTTTAATGTTTACAAACTTTAAAAGCCCTGGCATTGAGTCACTCTGAGTTGTTTCTACAAGCGAATGTGATTTACTCTTTAAAGGTTTGAACTTTATTTATTTTCCTGAGCAAATCCCACAATCCCCAGAAAGTGTAGATCAAATGAAAGAAAAAGGTACGAATTTTCAATTTTACTCTTGTTGTATGATTTTCACATGCTAACTTGTCATATTTTTATACCACCAAATTCTTAAGGCTCCAGTGTTCGTGTTGTTTTATTTTGTTGTAGCGTTAATATGTTTGAATGAATGAGGTGGTGGATGGAGTATTGGTTTTGGATATGAGCCGTCATACCAACTCGTGTAGTGTTGAGTAGAGTAGAGAACAGTACCAGAGTATGTGGCAGTCATGATATATGATGTTAAGATTAGCGGTTGTGTGTGTGCGCGTGTGTGTGTGAGCTTACCTTTTCCTTATTTGTCAGTTTTTGAGCTGTTAGTTAAGTTTGTCTTTGCTGTTAACCATTTGCCATGACACTGATTGTACAAACTGTAGCAGGTTGTAGTGTTCGTTGTTCAAATTGTTGTTATTTCATGTTGTTGTTCTTTGCCTGGATGTTTTCTTTCCGTACGTCTGCCTTTTTATGTTTTGTTTAAATTTCTGTATTAACTTTGCCACGCCACGTCAGTTAGTCTGCCTGTCTGTCGTCTATGTCTTCTTCTGAGATTTTAGATTTTTATTTTAAAAGATGCTGCCTAAACTTGCCTTGTGTTTATTTTTAACATGTTTTCCCTGCGAGCATAGGATCTTGATTTTTTTTATTCCAAATTATGCAAACGAAAAACAAAACTAAGAAAAAACTCAACAAATTAGTTTCCAATGACAGTTGCATGAATTATGAGTTCTTGAGATACATTTCGTTGAGTTAGATTATTGTTGAGGAAACATTGCACGGCACATGATTAGGTAGGGTTGACTAGTTTCAATTATTGAACTAAAAAATTATTATGGCTTTGAAAAGCAAAATTAAACCGACTTTAGAAAGAAAAACTAATTTCTGTAAAATTTTGCAAATATGTGCCGCTGTTAGTTAAAGCGAAATACCATTGCATCTCCTCGAAAGTATTTCAAACTTTATAGCGAGTGTAAAGAAAAAGGGAATGTGAAATTTTTACGTGAACATTCGAGACGGAAACACTCGTTTCCCGTCTTAGCTATACCGCCGTTTATTCTTCCCGAAACGTTGACAATCCCGCTCCACTTTCAATTGGATTTCTATGCGGATTAGCGACTCATTTTTACGTTCCTATAGCTCATTGTTTGCGATAATCTTCAGCAAGGGTTTATTTTTAATTTTTCTTAAGCATCAGTTCATGAATCGTGCGCTGAGACGTCCCACGACCCGCGCCCGTATAATAAAAAAGAGCACAAATTAGAGCAGAAGAGGCGGAGTTTAGCGATGTCCATAAACTTTGCGGTTTGCCATATCCACCAGCGATCTGCCAGTGGATTGTAGCAGTCTCTCTAAGTACAGCGTCGTAAGTCCTTTGTTTGCTGGCATCGTGTATATGAGCTGCAATATGTCTGATTTATATCTTAAATTCTATGCGAGGACACATATGTCATCAGCATAGTCGAGATGCCTTACATGGCCTTTCCGGCCTGCAGGATTAGTACGATCAGTAGGGGAGTACATTGCCCTGCCAGACACCTGTGTTTTCACAGAACTGTAGTTTTGAAGAGCGCTCGTGAGACACTATTCACGTCGACTTACAGTACAGGGTCGAGGATTTTTGTGGACTCCTTTTCATTGCACTGCTTGCCAAATATCGTGATGATGGGAGAGAGAGAGAGTATCTAGCGCTTTAGCGATATTGATGAATATACAATGTGAACGCCATTCTACAGATTGTATGATTACGAAACGTTATAACAATGTGGGGCCCTAAAGCGAGCTAGTTCTTCTCGGAGTTTAGATGATTGTTAGGACAATAGCTAGAAATGCATGATGTGAGTTCTGAGAGCCACTTTTTACATTCTGTCAAACATTAAGGAAGCGCTCAACTTTAATAATTTCAATGCTGTTGCCGCTAAATTCGCGTATAACCTAGGCAGAGATAATAAATTGTGCAGTTCGGGTGCCAATGCTTAAAATGAATCGTTATTAAGCCGAAAACGTCAAACAAAAAATGCAAAACGTGGTACCATGCTTTGCGAAAATGAGGACAATAAATTCAATTTGTGACAAATAATTGTTGAGACACGGTATCCTAGAAAGTCTAGCTTATTGCTGGCATGACTAAAAGATTACTGTGGGCATTCTTCCCATACTTGGTGCTGCAGCTTAGAGGCGAATTATGAGTTTAAATTGAGCAGCAACTGAAATTTAAATGACACCCATCCACGCGAGTATCACCAATTCGCTAGGTATCCGCAAAAAGATACTGCGTGGTACAGCTCTAGGGGCTGGCGGCATCATTGCACTAATGTCTTCGGGTCCAAATTGAACAATGCGGCCGTGAGCGGCATATAGTTCCAGCTATATTCTGCGTAAAAGCTTTGAGGTTATGTCCACAGGAATGTGCGACTTTACTCCGCTAGCTTGAAGTTGGCGTTTTATGCCAATACACGGCAATCGAACGTTGACTTAAAAGTAGAATATTCCTCAAACTTAGCTAGATATTTGCGGCAGTGTTGTTGAAAATCATGCAAAGACGAGGCGGATATGTTTGAATGATGTCTTATGCCATACATAAAGGCGTTCATGGGCCTTGCAATATGAATGTCGTTAAAAACTCCCTCTCACAGCAATGACACACCCTTATCGGAAACCCATTCAGTTTTGACTCAATGTTTTTCTATGTGGTCTGTGAAATGCATGAAAAGAGTAATTCACCATCAAGGAAAATTAATTAAATTTCTTTCATTTATTAAATTGCCAATAATCAAAACAAGATACAATTAAAGATACAATTAAATTTAAACAAAATGAATTTATTATAACTTAAATATTTACTGAAAATATTAAGAAATTAATTAAGACATTTTGTTAATTACCCACAACATCCATCACAGCCACTAAGGAGCCCCGGAAACTTGTACAACAATCCTCTTTAACACAAACCACACCATTGTGTGTGATTATCAGCAACAGAAACATATAATTAATTTATGTAATTTAACCAGTATCTGAATCTAAAATAAAATATTTATGCAACAACAACAAGAACAGCAGCAACTGTATTTGAAGTGCAACAGAAAATGGCCATTAGTGTCATTAGCACCCAATTATGCTGTAAACATTTGTTTTGCTCAAGTTGGGGTTTTCAACTCTTTTTGACTTTTAAAACAGAAATAAAACAAAAAGGAAAATAAGCGATGATATAAAATGCCTGAAGTGTTTAAAAGAAAAAAATTAAAAAGAAAAAATTGGGCAGTCGGCTTGTCTGCTGTTGAAACAAAACTAACACGTTGCCATCGTCAATACACTTTGAATTTGTTGAAGAAACAAGCAGCAAGAATTTTTTGGCTCGTGTTATTTGATGTGGAATTTTCTTGTTTCTTTCTTTGAGGCTGCTGCTTCTTTGTAGATTTCGTTTCAACAAAAATTGGGGCGTTCTACTGGAGGGCGGATTTACCAACTTAATTTGTTAAATTGTTTTAAAACAACCTACAGCCGCTTAAAAATACTTCTTTTACTCGTAAATTTCCCAACACTAAGAGTAACTAGAGCAATTTTTGTTGAAGTGAAAAATGTCGGCGTTTTTGGAAAAGTTGATTCTTTTTTATTTCAAACAATTTATGAAACATATTTATAATTTTTTGTTTAACTCAAACTTTCGGGGACTCCTGCTCCAACGATCACGGTGTGAGTTATTTTAATTTCAAGACTATAATGCACGAAAGGCGAATCAGAAATTTAAAGAATGTAATCTTCAAACGTCATTCACTGTAGTTGCAATACGGTTATTTAAGTTCAGATTCTTTAAAGTTAATAAAGGTTTGGTGGAAAGTGCATCGTTTAATCACGACTACACAAAGAATTTCCGGCAACAACATTTATATGAATACGAGTAATGTTTCTAATGCTTTCAAACGCTCACCCGCAATGTTAGAAGAAATTTTAGAGGTAAAATATGAAAAAAAACCTTTAAAACACACAAGTCTAGCCCCTTTTTTATATTAATTTTTCACTTTTTAAGTAATTTTTATTATGCCTTTTGAAAAGTATAAATCAATTTTTAATTTACGAAAAATAAAAGCTCTAAATTTATTGTCAGTTAATAAGCGAAATTAATGCTTGATAAAAATATATAATACTCGAAGCACACTCTACATTTTAAATTTAATTAAAACAATTCATACTTGGGCACAGTGCACTAAATTTTTATTGCACTAAGAATTTCTTTATCACTATTCGTTTAGTGGTAGTGCAATTAAAATTTCACTATCACTATCACTTTAGTGGTAGTGAAAATCGGAATTGCACTACCAATAAACTTTAGTCGTAGTGCAATTAAAATTTCACTATCACTAATTAGTGGTAGTGCAATTAAAATTCCACTACCACTAAACTTATTGCAACAATTTTGCCCTACCACTAATTTAGTGGAATTAAAAAATTTATTGCACTAACATTTCTAATACCACTAAATTAGTGCGCAACATTTTTTATTCCACTAAATTAGTGCGTTAACATTTTTTATTCCACTAAATTAGTGCGCTAACATTTTTTATTCCACTAAATTAGTGCGCTAACATTTTTAATACCACTAAATTAGTGCGCTAACATTTTTAATACCACTAAATTAGTGCGCTAACATTTTTTATTCCACTAAATTAGTGCGCTAACATTTTTAATACCACTAAATTAGTGCATAGTGAAATATATTTACTATTTTTTAAAGCGGACATAAACAACATAATAAAAGTGCTGTGCGATTATTTTTATTGATTTGTTCTAGATGTTGGTCACTCGAATTACAAATGACTAATTTTTTTTTTTATTTTGACGAATTGGCCTTTCTTAAAACAAGCATTTCAAAGTTGCTGTCACTCAGCTTTTGCCTTCTTGATTGATTGATAATGCCAGCGAAAGAAAATAATCGTTCGACTGGGGCAGAAGATGGAAGTTCGGTGTTATACTTCAAAAATATTTTTCTTATAATTGGATACCGATTTAGCATTTCCAAACTAATTTCGATATCGGAGAGATACGCACCAGTTTCACTCCAAATATACCCCGAATTAGGTGTTTCACAAATGTTTCATCCTCGCTGTCAACTTCTAAAACAAAGCCATGATTTAACATTTTAGTACTTTTGTATAAATGTGACTTACCTAAATTAACTCCAAATTCTTTAAACGCTTTTACGAAGTTCGAGCCGTTGTCAGTTATAGTGTAAACTATTTTACCAACCGGCAAATTATGTTGTTTGTTTATATGACATATCATGTCTCCCACTCGGGCAAAAGAATGAGTTCCTTTGAATCTTTTACAAGCCAGCGCAACAGACTTTCTTTGTAATGAGTCATGATCCAACCAGTGGCAAGTATATCCTAAAAAGGATCTTTTTCCACCAGACCAAAGATCAGCCGTAGTGCAAACGTACTGGACGTTTTCCAAGGCCATTGACAATTTAAGTATTTGTTTTTGATTGCTGTCAGCCAGTGATCGGGTGATGGACCGTCTGCTAGGCATTTTCTTCCCAGGAAATAATTTTAAAAAGCTTTTGTTTTCAATTAAATTGAACGAAGAACATGTATCACACAAAAAATTTAAAATGTTCTCAGAAAACTCTGATTTCCGTCCAGCTATATTTTTGGTCACTTCTTTCTGTTTTATAAACTCGGCGTATTTTTTTGGATGTTTGGTTCGCAGGTGAAGAATAAAATTAGAGGTTACTCTAAGCGATCCTTTCACTTCCTTCTGACACACTCGGCACTTAGCAATTACTCCACACATGGACTTTTCATACTTAGTTACTTTTCTCTAACAATTTTTTTTTAAACTACACATATTAATCCGTGGAAAAATTTAGTCTTACCTGTGTAATGATTTTAAAAAATTCCTTACTAAAAAGAAGTTTATTGACTCCTTCCAGATCAAGCTCTAAAGAGTCCGTTGCAGAAGCATCATTACTTTCCGGGGTTAGATCAATTACTAAAGAATCACTTGCATCAACACCATTTTTTTCTGGATCAAAATTGGAAAACTCCGAGCCATCACTACCATTCTTTTCCGGAGTAAATGTCGGATCATTTATGCTATCATCACTATCAAAAATATTTTCTTCACTCATTTTTAGTGTAATTGATTTTATTATTTAATTTTATTATTAAAAAGCTTTCAAGCTAATCGCACTACTGTTTTTTCAATCACTGCAACTCACAAAAATTTGCAATGCCTACAATTTGATGGTGACGTGACACCGGTGAAAAAAATAATTGAATTGAAAAGCAAAGGTGACATGATTAACAACTTTAGGAAGCGGGAGGAAAGAATTGGCCGATAGTGGAAGTGCTATTCCATTTCTATTGTTAGCGCACTAATTTAGTGGTATTAAAAATGTTAGCGCACTAATTTAGTGGAATAAAAAATGTTAACGCACTAATTTAGTGGAATAAAAAATGTTAACGCACTAATTTAGTGGAATAAAAAATGTTGCGCACTAATTTAGTGGTATTAGAAATGTTAGTGCAATAAATTTTTTAATTCCACTAAATTAGTGGTAGGGCAAAATTGTTGCAATAAGTTTAGTGGTAGTGGAATTTTAATTGCACTACCACTAATTAGTGATAGTGAAATTTTAATTGCACTACGACTAAAGTTTAGTGGTAGTGCAATTCCGAATTTCACTATCACTATAGGGTTAGTGGTAGTGCAATTCCGATTTTCACTACCACTAAAACCTAATTTATAGTGCACTAAAAAATTTAGTGCACTATGCCCAAGTATGAAACAATTTCTTTTTCTGCAAATATTTAAGTCTTATGATATTCGAAAATTCGAACTTAATTGCGATTTTTAGTTTTATAGCCCAAATAACACGACACAATTTTAAGTATTTACAAAACTTAGCAGAGTACAATTTTTAAGTACTCGTATTTCTAGAAATGGGAATTTAAATTAAAGATTTAGAAAAATACAAATTTTCAAATGGAGATTTTCATTAATTTGATTTCTTTTAGAATTTGTCTAACAATATTTAAAAATTGCATGAAAATATTCTTTGTTGGAATTAATTCCTTTAACGCTCTGCTTCAAATTTCCATTCTCTGCTAAACGTTGCATATATGTGATTGTTGACTTAAGGTGTAAACACAACAGTTTACTCTTGTTTGTTGTTGTTGTTGCCTTCTTGGTTCTTCTTCTCTTATTGTTGCAGTTCTTATGGTCGCTGATGATGTTGGTTTGATTATACAGGGACTGCTGAGTTAATTGCCACTTGTTGGCTTTTTTTAAATAACTGCCAACTGATGCCACAACATCACAATAAACAAACAACAAAACGAAATAAAGAGTACAACAAACACAACATCTGTCTAGCAAGTGTAGCACTGCAAGGGAAATTAATTTGCTGTTGCCTCAAACATCAACTACCACAAATGCATAAGTGTACAAACTTACAACACAATTTGTTTAGAGCGAAGTGTGAATGTAGTGATTGTGATATTTTCTGGGGTTTTAAAATTGTTTGTTCCTTCCAGCCATTTTGGCTGCCATTAAATTTTCAGTTCTTTTTATGTTATTTTCTTTTGAAGCTTATGTAATGTTCTTTAAAAAGAAATTCTCTTTTTCAAATAAAAAATTTTGTACATATTAAAGTCACTACAAGCTTCTTACTCTCGTAATGACAATCGCTGATTTGTTTTTAAATTTTGTAAAACTTTCAACTTCTAACATTATTGTGTTGACCACACTGGTCATTTTTTATACAAATTTTAGGGGCAGGATTTTTAAAATCCTTTAACAAAACTCTGTAAAATGTCTGGCCCATATTAATGAAATTTTCTCAAATTGTTCTTCGTTACAACGATTCCAGTTTTTTGAGCAGAAAAATACTAAAGTCTCGTTATTTAGTGAACTAGGCTGACATAAGAATTGAACCGACGGCTATAGGACAGGTTTGGGGATCTTTATTGATCGTGAACGAAATATACTACCGACTTCCGGATCGTTATACAGTCTTCCAATTGGACGTTAGTATGATCACGAAGTGTAGGAGCGGACTCAGTGGTACTGAATTGCCTGTAGAGGTTAACATTTTTACGAGCAGCCAAACAACAATAAGGGTACTAGAATCCAAATGGTTAGATCCAGGACGATTCTGGAATACAAAAAAAGCTATAAACGATTACTTAGCGCATGGTAGGCTACGTATCATAACTGCACTTGGCCTGGCAATTAGAGTCAGAATGATCGAGGGGTCGCCTGAAGTGATGCAAAGTAGCTTGAGGCCACGAAAGCCGAGCTAAAAGGCTGGCAAAGAGGGCCAGTACAGCACTGTGGACAAAAGACCACCAAAGGGGATAAAACAAAGAAGTTGCTGAGACTGAGCAAATTTGAAATAAGTAAGATGGTAAGTGTACTGACGGGTAACTCGGGCTTGCGGGCACATCTACGCTGTATAGTATGTGCGGAAAGTGATGAGTGCAGGGCATGCAAGGAGGACGTCGAGACGATTGTATACTTTCTATGCCATTATCTGGCTTTCGCACAGCTAAGGGCCTTATACTCGTATTTCGCGGCCGACGCAGGACGTGTCTCATTCGAGTGGCGTTAACTGAAAACTACTAAAGAGGATTATTCAGGGAACAAAGTTCATATCAGGGTGGAGACTTTTTCAAAAAGTACATAGCACACCGGGCCGAATTACTGGCCCAGGTGTATGCTTACGAGCAAGGGACGAATGTCCCCACCCCTTGTCATAACAAAGCCTAATCTAACCTAAAATTTGTGAAAAAAACATTTGGCGACTGAGTCATCTTGCGGCGAGGGGCCCATTATTTTATCGGTGCTACGTCAAGTACTTAGAATACGCCAGGAGGCCAACATTCGAAATGGCATTGCCGGAATAATGTCGTACATATTGGACCCACCGCGCTAAGCACTGTCAGCGAACACGGATGTTGTCATATCTCCAGATAATTAGTCAATGTTTTTTTTCCAAATGCCACTCCACCAAATAGTTCCGCGGTGTAAGTTCTCATGATTTTTAAGCACATTTGCATAGATTCGTAACGCTGAAATTATCTTTGCATCAGTCGCTGGTCTAAATACCAGGAATAATGTTCAAATAAAACCAAATTTATTGCAATTTTTTTAATAAATTTATGTTTTAATTTCTAAACAATTATCAACAATATCTTAATTACCAGTTTAATGAAATTAAAAATAATTTATGAAAGACTGCTGGCTACCAGCTTATTAGGTGCTGCTGACATTTGATCAATTCTTTTAATCACTTTCTCTCCAAATGTAGTATGCAACAAACTACTTCTTGTTGTTCTCGTTATGTTTTCTGTAAAGATTATTTGGAAAAACATTGCCCTATATATTCCCCACCGTGTGCTGTCTATTTTATTAAACTTCAATTTGTATTTGTTTTTCCAACAATAATTTTCTAAAACACAAAAAAAATCTTTAAGATAATATTGAGCTCCTATTTGTTTATTTATTTAAAATTTATTAAATAAAGATAAAAATCTACAAAGTCTATCAATTATTTTTTAACAAAAAGAACAATTATAGCTAAATTTATGTTTATGGTCAAAACACCAATTCACCTTTTCATAACTTAAACGGGGAGGAAATACACGAAACAGAGAAAGAAAAAATGCACTGTTTCCAAAGAAAATAAAAACTGGAAGTTATTAATATTGTTACGAAGTAATAATCGAAGATGTTTTAAATGAATCATAAAAAAATAATTGTCTGCAAGAACGACCTATTGTACAAATACGCAATGTTATAAACATAAAGCAAAAACAATTACCTAACGAAAATTCCCCGAAACGCGATTCAATGTAGAAACAAAAACAACTTCTACAGAACGAAAAAATAAACAAAATATACACACACAAACACATATGCAAGACTACTAAGCCAGCAAATGAAATAAATGACGCCCAATGTCACATATGTTCGGGACATTTCCAGAACCGGATGTGATCTCTATATAAAGGCGCCGACCACCGCAGAGAGTAGAGTTGACTTTGAGATTTCATAGAGTGAATATCTGTGTGTACATAAAAGTATTAAGTTACAGTGTAAATAAGTACTGAAAAGTTGTAAATAAGAGTCGTAATGGCCGAATAAAGTTGTGCACTTTATGGACTGTGTATTTTAATTCTTGCAATTAAACGAACCCTACAAATTAACATTTATTGTGGTAATAAACGTAACAATATGAACCTATGACTTGTGGTAACTTTAGGAGCGGAAAATGGTGTAAGAGGTACTTCATTCGAAATGACCTTGATAATATTTACATATTTTTTAAACGAACAAACATTCGATTATAGGGAGCACTACGCATTTCGTTGGTTATCAAGAAAGTTTTACCCAACTTAAACGTCTTATGAGAAATCCAAAGAAAATCAAGACAAAATATTAAAGTTTCAACAAAAAGCCCCCACAACAAACAATAAGTTATTTTATTTTTCTTACTTGCCTTACTACGTTTGGGTGGTTGTTTGCCAACTCCAAATGTAGTTGTAAGCGGTAACAAAAAAATAAAAACAACACAGTTATGATTTGCAAAAAAATTTAAGTGTTGCCAATGTTTGCACAAGTTATTTCATAACGAAATTCGTTCCAAAAAGCTTCCTGATGGGCTGGGCTAAGCAACAAGCGAAATGCACATAAGAACTAACTTAGCTACCCTCAATAATTAATTGCATTTTTATAATAAATTGAGTTGAGATAAAAAATTAGCTAGAAATAATTTTTGATATAAAATTTTTATTATTATGCAGCATCTCGAGCGAACGTTTTTAACCTTTTTCCCACTCCCAGTTCAGTCCAGTACAAAGCATTTCATGAGGGTTCATTCTCTAAATGCTGGTTGTTCAATAGATGAAATATCAATAGATATGACATGATTGTAATAAAAAGCTTCTTGTGTTATTTCATTAGAGCTCCCGGAAAGGCTTGAAGAAATTTAAAAATTGACATTACGTTATTTTCCACTTGGAAACGGTGTTTGTTAAATCATATTTTCGACAAATAGCACACAGAACAGAGCAAAACACAATCGGACTTGAACAAAAACTCTGCACTTAGATTTGAACGAATTATTTTATAATTTGTAGCATTTAAAATATATGAGACACGAATTGCAATTGAATTGACTTGACTTGGCCAAATGCATGCGAAAGCAAAAACAACAACAATGAAAATTCAATTCGTTTTGCAATGATTATGCATGAATACTCGTCGTTTCATAAAGGAAAAATATGATGGAGGAACAAACCATTATAATAACAATAATAACAACGACAACAAGAACAACAATAATGAAAACAATAGCAACAACAGCAAATCCACTTGCTTAGCCTGAGAATTTAAAATCCAAATGTGGCACAAAATTTATATCCATTCAAACACACTCACTCTCCTCCACTCGTGTTGTGGACTAGTGTTGCCGGTGAGTAGTCACACATGTAGCGTTGGATACAAACAACCAACCATACAAACAATCAACTATTCGGCCATCCAGGCAGCCTGTCATGCCGTCGTACTGGCAGGAGCAGCATCAGCAGCAACAATAACTGCAATCCCGACTGTAGCTGTAGCTGTGACTGCAGCAGCAATAATAATGAACAGTCAACAAACATATTGGCTACACCATAACCACGATTTGCATGAATTATGAGTCTTTACTTTGAAAATGTATCCACAAAATCCATACAGAAATGTACATATGCATGTGTGCGTGTATGCATGTGTTTTATTCCATAATTGTGTTTGTGTTTTAAAAACGCGAAAGCTCAAATAGTGATGGAATTTATAACTATAAAAATATGATTTAAATGCTATTGATTTGAAAGAGGTTTCATTTTATTTTTACTATTTATTTTTTGTTTTAAATTTCCTATGAAATCCAAATGTTAAAGGTGAATGGGTTCATGTGTTTCGTTAACATACTGTGTACATTCACATTCACACTCATATGCATGTTCAATCATGTCCGTATGTATTTTAAAGTCACTTTGTAAGTGGTGTGTGTTGCGATAATTTTTTCTATTTTTATTATTAGACATTGAATAAAATCATTTTTGAATCTTAAATTAATGTGTGAAAATTATCGAAAGGTGATTTGAGACTTGGGAGAGTTTTGTTTCATATAATAATTTCCTACGCAATTAATGGGCTTTTTGCGGATTTTTTTTTTAATTTTAAGTTTTTAGTATACTTTTTGTGTTTAATTGAATTACGAATGTGGCTCTAAAAAATTCCTATTTAAATCTTTATTTTCTACTCTTTTAAGTGCATTTTAGAATGAGAGAACTCAATGGAATGTATCCATGTTGTACACACATCCCTGCCAGTTTTGAAAATTGCCACATTTGGTTCTAGGTATATATATTCAAATATACTAAAGATTTAGCCGGAAGAGGCCACTTGGAGGTAAATTTTCTTATATCTTATATTCTTTTATTAAAAATTACTTTATACAAAACTTAAAGCTCACAAAATGTCCAAGAAAAATGTTCCTGAAAATTGTTTACTTAACACCAACCATTTTCATACTTTCCTTATTCATAAACTTAATTTTTAAAATTCTTATTTCTTTTTTATCTTCGATGGATTTTTCTTTAAACTTAAACAACTTCTTCCGCCCTCTCCACCTCTTGCGAGGCTTCATTGTCCATCCCTATCGGAATTCCACGGTCCAACGCCTTTGAGGTGCCTTTGAAGATTGACCTGTCTGCACCTTATGATGCTTTCTTGTCCATCTCTACCGGATTCCTCCCTTGGGCAATGAGACTTCCTGATTCATCCCTGTAGTGGAGAAAAAAATTTTCACCCACATAGAGTTCCACAAGCCCGGGTAAGTCTGTATTAAAACTGGAGATAGACTGGTATCCAGATTTCGCATACTAGAGACCAAGCACCCTTTTGGCCATGCATCCCTGACGTATGCTGTTCCACCGTGGGTTAGGGATTTTAAAAAGAGAGTATTTACATCTTTCAGCTTGACCTAAGTAGCCAAACTTCTTGAAGAGACAGGAACCTGTTACGGTGTATTCCAAAATGTTAGGATTTCGTAAAAACAGCATATGTCCATTTCAGTTAATTTTAAGTTATTGATGCCAAAAGGCTAATATATCTTTGAGTTTTTAATTGAAAAAATGAGAAGTTTTAAACTATACATATATTACATATACAAATATGATGGTCGGCACATTTAGGAAACCTTGTACCCATCTTTGAACCCGGTTATCCCATCAACTAATAAGCAGATGAACTTATAAAGTTAGATCGTATTTGAATTTTTACAAGACACTTTATATTCAATAGCTTCAAGTTCTACATGTCAAAAGATTTATTTATTCTCAACAAGAAAATTAATAAGTCACGTTGCAAGTTGCTCGTCAGTATATTACAGATGTCGACTAAAATGGGCAAAAAATAGTAAGACATTTTAATTTAAATTTCGCGGAGAATTCCATTTGCCGAAATTTTTTTTCTACGTTGGTATGACTGTCAGTGACATCTGCGTCAAATATCACATCAAAGTAATCATTAGTGTTTAGTATACGCTTGTCTTTCTGAAGT
The DNA here is from genome assembly GCA_963932375.1 of Phania funesta. Classification (NCBI taxonomy): domain Eukaryota; kingdom Metazoa; phylum Arthropoda; class Insecta; order Diptera; family Tachinidae; genus Phania; species Phania funesta. Next base: position 103,807,492 of record OZ010652.1, read on the forward strand.
ACAACAAGTGCATTCGGCGATTTTTACAAAGAGTGAAATTATTCAACAAAGAAGTTCCATTAAATTTTGTTTGCGGAATGAAATTTCTGGTGGTTGCAAAAGGCCTTCGGTGATAATTGTATGTCGCGAGCAAGTGTTTCTGATTGGTACAAATTATTCAAAGAGGGTCGAGAACGCGTTGACGACGAACCACGTCCAAGACGGCAATCAACATCAACTGATGATCAACACGTCAATAAAATCAGGGAATTGGTGTTTGAGAATCGACGATTAACAGTCAGATACCTTACTGATATCGTTGGAATATCGGAGGGATCAGTGAAAACCATTTTAAAAGATCATTTGGGCCTAAGAAAAGGGAAATCACGATTGGTTTTAAAATCAATCAATTTTCTTGAAAAACAGCGACGCGTTGACGTGTGTCAAGCAATGCTTTCCGACTACCAGGATGTCATTAAACGTATTATAACTGGCGACCAGTCTTGAATCTACGCTTACGACCCGGAAACAGACGAACAATCGGCCGAATATCGTGCAAAGGTGAGCCGAAGGCGAAAAAACCACGTCAAAGCAAGTCAAAAATAAAGGTCTTGTTGACAGTTTTCTTCGATCATCGAGGTGTGGTGCACTCCGAATGCCTTCTGACTGGCCAATACCAGGAGTGTTATGCGTCGTTTGCGCGAAGCTATTTGTAAAAAGAGGCTGGAATTATAGGCCAACAACTTTTGGTTTTTGCACCACGATAATGCACCGTAGCATACCGCATTGATTCTACGCCAAAAATTCAATCAATATCGTTCCACAACCACCATATTCGCCTGATTTAGCTCCGTGTGACTTCTGGCTGTTAAGCAAACTCAAGCGACCACTCCGGTGAAACCGTTTTAAGTCAATTGAAGACATTAAACGTGAATCCCTATGCGCATTGAAGGCTATTCCGGAAATTGGCTTAAACAACTGTTACGAGGATTGGAAAAAACGTTGGCATAAGTGTATTCCTGCTCGTAGGGGGAAAGGGGGGGTTACTTTAAAGGAACGAAATAGATTTAAAGAAATTATGAAAACAGTCTTACTATTTTCTGCCCACAGTAGTATATATCACGTGATGAGTTAATGGCTTTAAACCCCATTTCCATAAAAAGTCAATTTGCAAAAAATTTACCATACGATAATTTCACACAAAAGAGTCGATATAGAGACAAAAAACTCATCAAATAAATATATATTAATGTTTAAAATAAAGTATATGAAATGGATATTACGTCAAAATCAAAAACATTTTTATGACAAATCATTAGACTAGATTAGATCAGACTGGAAACTGTTGTCACATGTGGTCTATTCCGTTCCTTCGTTTTAATCATATTTTGTTATGAAAATATTCCTTTCACATTGCGGATGAGTATAGAATTTAAAATACCAGTTGCAACCAAGGAAAAAGTTTCCACATTAACTCATTCAATTCATTTGACACTTTGGCCTAAAAAGTAGAAATATTTTGATTTTGAATTATTTGTAATGCATTCACATCGGCTAAAGCTCGAAGTTGTTTATTAATGCAAAAATAGTTATTTTCATTAAGGAATATTTTGAATACTGCAGGTTTTTTCAGTCACATTTTATGGTTTAAATTTAGTTAGCCACATTCAAAATAATTGCCAAAATTCCATCGCACTTTTTAGGTGTGAACTGTACCAACAGAAGTATAATTGTATAAAATTTATCAACCCTGATTCTTTCCCATATTAGAAAACGTCCGACACAAATAAGGGCATCTTACTCCCCCTGAGAAAAAGGTCGCGATTTTAGACTTTTCTGATTACTTAGTCCCCGAGTGCTATCAGTAAACCAAATTTAAACGCCTTAGCTATAGTGGAACTGTCATATAATATTGATGGGTGAGTGAGTGAGTCAGAGAGTCAGGAAGCGTTTATAGTAAAACTTGACCTACGTAGTTACCGTTACGTAGAGTTGTTTCGTGTGCATAGGCCTGAACTTAGCCTGGTGCACTGCCGAGCACCTAAATACAACTACGAAATAAATATGAAACTTTCTGTAAATTTTTGGAACGAATTTCTGGAACATTTCAGAACGAAAAATGACACTGAAGATGGCACATGGCCGAAACCGGATTGTCTTCAATCCAACCTAGACTTGACTGGGAGATGACGGAAATTCGGTCCAAAAGTTTACATCAAAACACCCTGTCGGAATATCAAATCAAGAATCAATGATGATATTGATTATATTTTTTTAATTTTGTTTAAATCCTTTTGTATGCCACTGAGAGAATAAAATATTTTTAACGAGTCTCGTACATATAGTTTTAATTCGGAACATTAGAACACTGAATAACAAATAGTAAGTAAATTCATGAATTTCTCTAAATGAAAGAAAAAAAAAAACAAATAATTTCTCATTCGTTCAGTTTTCTCTTTTTGCTTACTGGTGCATATCACTACTGCTGCTGACTGTTGCTGAACCAAAAATATTTTTACTCCTGTTCGCTGCAGCAGAGAGCAAAATCAAAGTATATACTGGCCGAATTAACAGGCAAATTTTCGTGTGTGCTCCTATAGTACAAAAAATATTTTGATTATTGTGAAACAAAAATCGGTGATTGCTGATTGTCCGACGATGTAATTTTTAAAGGAATTTGTCAACATAGTGCAACAATGTATTGTAGCAGAATTAATGGAAACAAAAACGCCGGCATACTTTTACGATAGCACCTGATAGATATGTACATTTTACCAAAAATACTGCTAATATAGTAGCAAATAGTACTGTTTATGGCAGCCGAACATTTTTGATTGCCGGTATGCAACTCAACTGAAGTTCGGTTGCTACACATAATCAATCCATAAAATTCATTTCCATAAAATATTAGAGGAATTAAATGGATTTAAAATAAAACCAAACATAAGACTTCTTGAAACTTTCAACAGGAGCCTCTGCGTCTGGCATTGCTAACGGGCGCATAAATCACTTAATGATGCAACAATGTTATGCAGAGAAACGAAATTAAAGAGTCTCGTTGGTAAATGATTTTTCAAGTGTTTTACACTTCCAAAAACAAATACACACACACAAACTCGCCAACAAATGTTGAAATCCAATACATCATCATGTTGCACAAACACGAAGTAATAATTTGTGTTCAATGATCTTGTTGTTAAATATTTGTTTTCATTTTGTTTGTTTGTTGTTTATACATGATGCATAATTAGCTGTTGAAGATGATCATGTTTAAATGTTCTGTTGGTGTTGGTGTTGTTGTTGTTGTTTTGGTTAAGTAGTTGTGGCTGTTGCTCCTGGTATTTCAACGACTTTCAAGTGTCAAATGCTTACGGCAAATCAGTATGCCGCACTTGCAACGTACAAGTATGTGTTTGTTTGTGGTTTGTTAATCGGCTAAATAGTTTTGGTATTATATGTGGTTGCAGCCACACACGTATTCTTCGCACATACTTAATATGCCACATGTTTTAAAAAACATTGCTTGTTGTTTTTCTTTTCTTATCGTACTTAATTCTATGCATGTACCTTACTGTACATGCAACATACAACTAGTACGTGCCACGTTTGAAATGTGTATATGAATTCATTTGTGGCATTTGAAAAACATTTTATGCTTAATGTATCCATTATCTAAAATAAATTATCTTTAACTACGAGTATGCGGCATGAAGCCATAAGGGAATTAATATGACTTCAACACGAGAAAAGTAACAGAAATTATTTTTTGATTTGCCACATTATTAACGTAGTCCGTTGTAAGTACAACCAGCGGTGTCTTATTTTATTCGAGTGGTTTCACATAAACTAATATAATTAAAATTAAAACATAATTAAAATCTTTGTTCAGTCGATATTTATACAGAATGGGTTCAGGATTTTTCTATACTTAATATAAATATAAATACGTTTAAACTATTATAGTTTTTAAAATTATTCCAGATGGACCGCGCTTGTTGTATTTTATTACGTAATTCGTAATTTCGAGATTTATTTCTTAGGTTCGCAAAGATAATCAAGCGACTTCAAATAGTCCCATTAAAAGAAACCACCTGTCACTGGCAAACAAACTTCTTTTTACATGACAATTTACCGGACTGCGTTGATGCAAAGTTTCCGGTTATTTTTATTCAGGAATAAGTATGCCCAGCTCACAACGTCGGCATGAAATGATCAGAAATATGAACACTTTTTGCGGTAGCAGTGGATTAGCTCTGTCTTCACTTGGAGATATATTGCTTGTCTGCTGACAAAGTCTGGTACCAAAATCTCCAACACAATTTTGAATGAAGCAGTTTCTTCGCTTAAAATGAATCGGCAAAAAAATAAGTCCAAGTTTATATCCAAAAATTTCGGCCGTTAAAAGTATTGAGATCAAAATTAGGACCAAGTTCTTCATATCTACAATGCCATCCCGTTTCTATGCAATTTGCCAGGTTGAGATCGATTGCTATTTGGCTGGGTAAAAAATTTGAAAATCCGAATTAAAATTAACTTCAATATTGTCTACAGAAGTGCTTAGTGGTTTTGGAGGTATCAAAGAAATGGTGGCGAAAAAAATTGGTAATTTTAACATTTTTGATTTTTTTAAAAAACATAAAAAATATAAAAATACACAAATTATTCTACATGCCTCTGTACTTATGTATCCACCCCGAGGGCATATATCATCCTGGTGAACCCTGCCACCTTGATGGATTGCTGCTGGGGGAAAAGAGGGGCTCCAGTTCCTTAGGCTTGTCAGGAGCCTGAAACTGGAAGAAGGTAGGACTTCTATGTTCGACCAGTAGCGAGATAAATTGGTACCACGGGAACCAGTATCCCCTGGAACTTCGGTTCCAGACTGGTTGTTGGTGAGGCCCCTTCGGGGGTGCACATGGTGGCTGTGGTTTATACCCAAAGCGGGGAGGTTCACTGCAGGACCGATGTTGCGTTGCATAGCAACGCAAGCTGTCAATATTATTTGTTGACAGCAGGAGATTAGGTAGCTCCAAACCCCTCAGCAAGGGGTGGGGCCGGGGGCCTGGCAAACCCCTGTCCTAATTTGCAACATATGGAATGGCATAGGTGTTATTCCGGTGGTCGCATAGGGGCGCTGTCAGGCTGCTTAATGTCACACCCGTGGTTGGACCACCGTGAGATTGAGCCAACAATGGCAGGTGCTCACGTAAATCTAATCGTAATCTGTACTTATGTATCTTTTAAATAATGTTGCCACACGCATAGAACAGTACGACACTTGCAAATTTTGTTACAGAGCATTTTACTGTTGTATGCATACGGCAACTTTTCACCAAACGAGTTATCTTCACTTAATAAAATGGATTTTGATGAAGACTGACTTCTTTTGTATAGTAGCAGGAAGATAATGACATTTTTTATTGAATTTTCTAAAACCAAAAATTTTAAATATTTTTAGCTTAAGTTCTACGGCATCTCTAAGCGGCTTCAAGATAATATTGTTGTCTTGTTTTGGTTTTTTTATTTAACTGAAACGACTAACCGTTCCCCAGTTGTATTTGTAGTGCACCTACTTCCTTTTTCAAGTAACGGTATATCTCGAAAACAAGACGCAATTTGAAGAATCCGACTACATATTCGAATTAGGCACTCCAAATAACATAGGAAACAAATGTCCGTGGCACCAGTTCAAAAGTAGTCTTGAATTTATAAGCTTGTATTTTTGATGTTGCTTAATGAATTATCTTCTTAACTGGGGCCAAGCGTTTTTGGGCAAACATAGGAGGGAAATATTCTTGCGTCCGGAAGAAGATGGCTAACGCAGAGAAGCTTTAATAAGAGTATCTTCTTTTAGACATACGCCAGCGTCTAGCAAAAGGTCGGTAATGCAGAGCGGCTTTAGTGGGCGAGGCCGGTTTTGGGCATACCCGAGGAGAAGACCAGCAATGCAGAGAAGCTACAAATATAGGCGAAGCCGTTTTTGGTCATAAACCAGATATGAATAAAAATATCACTAAAAAATGGAATAAACATTTTAAATTCTATTTTTTAATATTTAAAAAAGAGAAGAAGGGACTGTTGCCCAAATTTCGCAAAATGTTGAGTAATCTGACGTAGTGAAAAAATTGCCCAAAACTCTAAATATTTTTTTTAGATTGATAAATTTGCACACACTTTTGAGTTACTGGATACATTTTTGGGATGTTTTTTCATTGCAACTATTTTTGATTATGAGTTATCTTCAATTGCACAACTCTTCATGCAGCGTTCTTAGTAGACTTTTTGGTATTTCTTACGGCATTATTCCCTCACTACTGCTGCATAGGAACTACAGTTGTTGTTTTTAATATTGTTTTATTCCCTTAAGTATTATTGCATTCCCCGATGCGTAATTGTTATCGAAACATTTCGAATGGGTTTATTTTTTAAGATTTTTGTTATTGTGTATTTTTATGTTTCAAATGTTTTCCTTGATTTTATTTTTGTTTATAAAAAAAATTACTATAAATGATCTTCTTTATAATGAAGTGATTTGTAAAATGTTTATAATTTACGATTTCAAAAAAAAAAAACAAATTTTAGTACTTTATTTGTAGGCTTTAGGGAAAATATTGTTTGTTCAAAACTTTGTTGTAAATGATATTTTCTAATAAAAATTCCACTTCACTTTCAGAGAATTTCCATTTCTACAATATTAATTTAAAGTTAAAAGGAAAGTTTTGGTTTTCCAACTATAAATTATTCACTAAAAACGAAAATATCTACCAGCTTATTATAACCATCAGTTTTATGCGAAAGCCTCTAAAAAATGTACATTTTCCGGTTCTTAATGTATAAAAATTTCTCATACATTTACCTATGAAAAATATGAAAAAATTCATAAAATTCTTAGAAATCGAGCGACCCAAACAAAATTTAAAGGATTCATTTGTGTGAAATAGACAGGAGAAAAGGTTAAGACACACTTCGCCCACAAAAATACGTTTAATATCAAACATGGTCTTCTTTACGATTATTGTGCCATTTCCAAACAAAACTAAACCTTCTAAGATTTCAAATAAAATGTTGTTGTTTGTTAATCCTATTAAAGCGTACAAAAAGATTTAAAATGTCTCTTCCAAAAATTCATAATCATAAACCCATATTTGAATGAGCGAAATCTACAAAAAAAAAAAAAGAAAAACAAATGCCAAATAAAATGTTGCAGTACGAGGAATAATATGTACAATAGTATGTTTGAATGTTCCTCTCTTTTTCACTTTGTTTGCCAAGAAATCTACCAAGAAACAGAAATTTTTAAATGTGAAATAAATATTTGAACGAATAAAATCGCAAAAAAAGAAGAAAAAACGAAATAAACAGCATAAAAACAATTTCAAATCGATAATAATCACACGAAGAATATTCATTCGTAGAATTAAAAAGACCTTGCAACAAAAATTCAAACTTAAAGCTTTGCAAACGACTACAACAACCACAGCAAAAAGTAACTTTGAAAAATTAGCTAGTGCTGGTGAATTTCATTGAGTACCCAGTACTTAAGTTCATTGAATTGTTGAAAATATTTGAACTTTGGAAGCGTTTTCGTTTCTTAAGTAAAATGTTGCCCTTCTAAAGACTACATGTTTGAAACGTCCTTATTTTTTGAGATTTTATACAGATCATAATAAATGGCAATGCGTTTCGGCCTTATTGAGGGTAACATCTAAAAAAAAGCACCGCTCTTTGTGAAAGTAATCATATTTCGAGTATAACTAAAGCGTAATAAATGTTAATTTTGTTTAGCTTTTGCCAAATCTCGAAATTAACTTGGAATTTTTAAACTAATGTAAAGCTTGAATTTTTTTACCATTTTTGCATATAACGGGAGATTTTTATATTTCGGTTTGAAAATTAACGTTATTTTTAATTCCGAAAATTGGAAATTAGGTTGCAATTTTCGAACATACTGTCAAACTTATTATTTTTTCATTTTCGCATTATTACAATAATTAATTCATGTCAATTGGACTTTTACATATATTTTTAGTTTAATAAAATCGAAATATGGTAAGAATATTCGAAGATTAATTAATTAATTTGCTTATAACGATCTCATATAATGGAACTACTTTTATTACATCCTCCCTACCCTTGACCAAGTGTAAAAACTGATGACATATTTGTGGTCTGGCAGATATAAAAACTGTAAACTGAGTTCGAGAACAACGATTTTTCGTAAACAAAAATTGATTGACTTTTTACGAGAGCTGAAATCCATTGGAATGAATATAGAAGTTAAGTTCTTGTTTTAAAAATTTAAATTGGTCCATTCATGTAAAGGACTTTTTAAATAAAGCGATTTGACACCCATACCTCAAAACCACAAATGCAGTTATAACCGAAAATTTAAGCAATTAAGGCCACAATTGATTTCAATTTATCATATACGAACTAAATTAGTAAATTGAGCAATTAGTAGTTAATTGCATCATTGCAACTCTGGTGCATTGTTATTAGTCAGCAGACAATACTGTGTTCAATGCATCATCAAGGCAAGATCTTACTTCATCATCCATGTAGGTGCATTTGAATTTCTATGACAATTGTCGAACTCTCTATATAAAAATTAAAATAAAAAGAAATAGCAATTGGCGGTTAGTAAATTTCTTCAAAATTAATTAATTACTTTTAATAATACAAGTACAATCGCGAATAGCAATTTTTTTTTTAAATCCAAACTTCACTTTTACATTTTCACAAATATAAGTTTTCACCAAAAAAATCAACATATTTTTAGGTGGCAAACACTAATTGAGCATATTAAAATTCATATGTCTGAACACCAAAGTCTATAACTCAATTTAAAATTTAATTGTCTCAATTAAAATGCATGTCTGAAGATAATATTGAAGAAGTTTTGCAAAAAACCCGGTTACTCGATGTCTCTTTAGAGCCAAACTAAAAAATCACAGTAAAATATCACGCAAAAACAAACAAAAAGCATTTGTTGTTGTTATTTATAATTTTTAATTTATAGCAACAATACTCGTACAACAAATCTACGAATAGATGTTTGTTTCTTTGTTGATTTGCCTTATTTTTATTATTTTTCAATATTATTATTTTATTTCATTTTTTTCAAATCTGCACAAAAGGACACAAAAATGTTCTACTACTCGCTTAACGTACCTTCATGTTTAATGTGAAAAAGGAGGGCAAAAGCATGGCACATGCAGCACCATTGGGGAAACATGGTAACAATCTTTTGGCAGTCGTGTGTGAATGTTAAAATCGCGCTAAAAGAAAACACCAGTCTCAACCAAGCAGCATACGAAACAAAAACAACACAATAATCAGCTACAACAACACATGTGTTGCTTTTGCCATGGTCTCAAACACTTTGTCAAAAATATTAAAAACAACTCCAACAGCATTATATGCAAAAAAGGAAAAATAAAAACAAACATATTTATCCAGAATCTACGAGTATATTCTTGCAACTAAAAAGGTGCATATGGTGGGCAATAACACCAACAGCAATTGGGCAACCCCAAGTTCAATTCAAATTTAAACAAAAGAAATAAAAAGTTAAAAAAATAATATAACGAATCTGAAACAAATGTTAATGCGAGTACGATCATACATATTGAATGCGCCCTACAAAAAGGTTTCAGCGAATTGTGGCTGGTTAGAAATTGACTTGGAAATTGTGGCAAGGTTTAAAATTTCAGTAATTGTTACAGATCAAAGTTAAGGCTGCGCAAATTTGAGGTTATGAAAAATAAATTATTATTGGAGAAATATGGGAATTAATAATGGAATATGATATTGGACAAATGTCCACCTCAAACACAGCGGCAGACCTGTGCTCTTTTCACCCAATTTTTAACCAAATTTTGCAAAAACGCTTCCCTTATCTCGTCAAAGGAGTGCCGACCTTTTTCCTGCAGATTATCAGCTGTTTCTAGTTTGTTCCCTTAAGCCCCGACCGAGGCGGCAAATTGACATCACCAAATCGGGAAATTACACAACCGGGAAATTTCTCATTCAATAACTGAATGGTTTGACTAGCCGTGTGACTCGTAGCGCCATCTTGCGAAACCCAAAGATCAGTGATGTCAACTTTGGCCAATTATTTCCAATTGAAAGTTTGTTATCATGGTATAGTATCGCAGATAATTCACGTGCGACGGTATTTCTATGCTCAATGTCATAATGAAGACCAACATCTCGACAAAATTCACGCTGCGTATTCACAACTGAGCCGAAATTTTCAATATTTTTTATAATTTGCACACGTTTGACAGGCGTGAATCGACGGAATATTCCGACCGCTAGATGGCTACTGAAATATAAAAATTGGAAAAACTATCACTATTAACTGACTACCCTTTATTTTCATTGAAAAAATTTGTGGTTGACATGACTAATTGCATATGTCTATTCTAATCGATTGATGTCAAACTACTTTATACAGATGTGCATCGGTCACCTGATCACACTATTTTGCATGAACATAAGTACAAAACACCTCATGATTGACGTTGCATTGGAAGAATTTTTGTACGATTGTTACGTGATTGAAATGTTCTGATTTTTCACTAGACATTTTTGAAATACAAAGAAAAGTGATATATGTTTGACAGAAAGTGTGTATAAAATATTGGGATAAGTTTTGATAGTAAATATTATAGTGTAACTCGTGACCAAGAGTTTTTGTCGTTTACGTTAAAATTGAAGAAAGGTTTGTATTTCCGTTAGTATTAATTTTTTCGTTGCAATAGTTTGCCAGAATTTTTTGCTTCAAAAAGTGAATTTCGAAAAATATGTCAGTTACGTTACTTGCCTGCTCTCAGTCTAAAGGCCTCGTTACTCATACGTAAACGTATACGTTGCGAATCAGCTGATCCATTTTGCTTATGGAGCTTGTAAAAGTTTGCGTAACGTTGCGGACGAACCTGAGAAATTTATAATTTCTATCCGTATTTACGTATCAGCTGTTGTAAATTTTCAATGTTGCTTTTATACAATGTTGCCAACAGACTTTTCTAAGCTGAAGTTGTTAGCTATATTAAAAATTTAACTATATTAAGGTTAAAACTGTGAATAAACAAGTAAGAGTGCTATACTCGGCCGGACTGAGCCTTAACTTTCCTTCAAAATATTTACGTTCGTATTAAGCTAAAAATGCTTTATTAATTTTTGACTTTTAAATATTTTTGTTTTTTACTACTAGAACTGCTTTTTAGCACCAAAAATTGTTTTACTTCGTCTCAAGGGTATATTTATCAAGAAATCAGTTTGTACTATATCTCGGCTGTACATCGATATGTATGTATATGGACCAATATCGAAAATTTTGCTCTTTTGCCCTTAATAACCTAATTTTGTTATCAGAGCAACATTTTGGTACCAAAAATTGTTTTAGTTCGCATAATTGTTAAAAAATCGGTTTATGCTATATCCCGACTATATATACCCCGATATAGCAAATTTCTATTTAATTGACCCCAATATGCATTTTTTATGACAAAAGTAGTTTTCGTTCGCATGTATACGAAGAAATCAGTTTGTTTATTGCTATATCCCGGCCATATTATGTACCGATATTGTAAATTTTTACTTTTTGGCATCCAATAGCCTTCTTTTGTTACCAGAGCTGCTTATTGGCACCAAAAATTGTTTTATTTCCAATAAGCTAGACTTTTTCATGTTTCTTTATATTAGCGTTTTTTAGCATTAATTTGTATTTCAAAATTATGAAGTAAGCAGCATGGTTTTAACCAGCTGTTTACATATAAAAAGAATATTTAAACACCCACAAAATAAAATAAAATTCAATTTTGTTTAAATTGAAAAAATAAACATTAAAAAGAATATGGACGACGACGTTTATTTCTTTTCTTCAAATTTCTATATAACACACACAAGTAACAAAAGCTTAAATTAACAAAAAGCATTTTTTTCGAAATCATCGCAATCACTGACCACAATAATGTTGTTTACTTTAGGAAATTAAAAATATATGAAACGTAAACAAAAAACATATGATACATTTCCGTTTAGGAGTAACTAACAAACGTCGAAGCTGAACGTAAAATTTACGTATCCGCAACATTTACGTAAGAGTAACGAGGCCTTAATGCCAATTGGAGCTTTAATTTCCCCCGGCAAAACGTATAAACAATATGCTCTACCATTTGCATTCTAATCAGACGGCATTCGAAGTTGCAGTACCATCTCACTGGTTCAGTTATCCAGCTTAGGACAGTTCGTTTGAACCTTTTCCGGCACCATTTTGGGTGTATGACTACATATTCCGTTGTTCGTTTCGTTCCTCGTTTCATATTATATTATCTAAATGGCTAGATAAGGCAGATAGTTGAAAACTTGCACAATTACCCCCAAATGTTTTAATAAAATTATTTTGTAGATCTTAGAGAAAATATTCAATCGCAGTACTCGCGACTTAATCCACTGATGACTGTATACTGTAAAGCAAATTTCCTTTCATTGTAGGGTATTTAGTAAAAGTTGGCACTGCTCTTTGGCAATAAGAAAATCTTCATTGCAGCTGATTCAGCTTTAAAATTTAACATAAAAGTTTTGTTACTCTTAAAGCAAATATTTTGGAGTATATTTCTCTTATTCACTTCTTTTTTTTTGGCGATACTTGCCACATTAAGATTATTCGTACTTTTGAGCTAAAAAAAAAAACAGAAAAGAAAAAACCAAAACAAAAAAAAAAACATAATTTCCAGGGAAGTGGTTCATGCCATTGTCTTATCAATGAACAAGATCAATATGCACGATATCAATATTTGCCAAGATGAATGCAATTTAAAGAAAAAACGATAGAAAAAACGAACAAACAAATAAATAAATAAATGAAGAATAAAACACATTTCACTAAATTGTAATAAAAGGTAACAAAATATTTATAACACGATCACCAAGTATGTTTGAAGAAAATTATGGATTATTTTGATATTTAAAAAGACACCTACATTTAATTCATAATAAGAATAATAATCTCAGATAAACCAATATTTCTGTGACATTTTAAAAACGATTGTTTTTATATTGTCGTTGATGTTCATTTAGGAGTTTCTTTTGTCAGGAGATCAAGAAGTAATTAAAAGAGCTATGCAATGGGCAAAGTAATAGACTAATTGCGAATAATTATTTAATGAGATGTGAGCGAAAGAGACAAAAACTCCGAGTATACCGAATCGTGTTCAACGTTTTCGACACCCTACCATGGGACCCTTCAGAACAAAATTACTGTTTTTGCTACAATTTAAACTAGAAAATTAATAGTTTTTTTTTTAATTGATATGCATTATTGGAGAATTTTTATCGTCATATATTGGGAATGGATTTTTGAGAGGATCTAGGGTTTTCGACTGTAAATATTACAGGCCAGCTTTCAAAAGCGTCAATGTTGACAACCATGTGTCTAAAAAGTTTAAAAAATATAAAGTACAAACATTTTCAGTATCAGTTTGAACAAATTACATTGCTTAGAAAACAATATCCGCCTCAGCGCTATGCCGGCGGCGAACCAGTTGACTTGTTTATTTGGTTAACAGCTGCTTTCTTCTGGTCTTTCTTCGTGATAAAAATGGCAAAAATTTCCAAATAAGAAATAGGGAAAATTAAGAACATAATTGCCATTAACTTTTGAAGTTTACCCCTGTCTTAGATTAAATATATTCCTTTAATTTTCATATAAAAAATAATATTGCTGTCATGTCTCTAAGTCACCTTAACAACCGAAAGATATTTTATTACAGTTATCTCTAAAAGCACAATTGAATCGTTATAATGAATTCCTTTAGTAAAATAAATTTTATGTTATTTTTTCAAAACTTCTTTCAAACAACACAAACATAAAGTCCATAATAATAGCAACTATTTCTTGGACCCATATCCGTTTCCGGTTTAGAAAATAAACTTTCAATTCAATAAAATAAATGCATCTTTATGACACAGAATTATGAAAAAAAGGACAAGAAAAGAATATTAAATGTTTTATTTTTATTTGAGTATTTTTGCCGAAAACAATCAGGAAGAAAATGCCTGCGACACTTCTGTTTTGCACCATTTTCCACTTTAAAAGGAAAAAGGAATCCAAAGAAATATGACTGCAGTAGAATTTTTTTTTCGTTTTCTCCTTATACAACAATAATGACAGCAATGATGTCTTTTGCTTGTGCTTTGCAACAAACGTATGTATGTTTTTCTATGAAGCAACATCACTTCCTATTTCCTGTTAAAAATGGCAATTCAACATCTTTTTGCTGACATTTACAGTGTTCGACAGAATACGACTGAGAGATGAAAACAACTTACTAAAATTGTGTTCTTTTAACGTCCTCTTTTAAATTTCCAAACTTTTTTCTAACGCATTTTGTATGTGAGAAATTCTGTTCACAAAATGAAAAAAAGTCTTCAAAAAACAAAAAAAAAAGATGAAGATGGCAAAAGCGATACCATTTCGTAAATGATTTAATGGCGTCGAAAATTTATTGTGCGTAAAAGCCAAAAAGAAAAACAAAACTTCAAGAAATAGTGTGAATAAGAGACATTGGGAAGGAAAATCTTTAGATCTTTATCCGAAGTGGAAAATATAAAACTACTTACATTTCAAGTGTCGAAATACTGAGTCATGAACTGCAGCTCTTAGGTGCTTTTAAATAAATAAAAACTTTTTGCTTGATTGAGAATTTGCCAATTCACACTTTAAATTAATTTGTCGTTTTTGGTACGAGATTCAAATACAAAATTATGAAAAGTCTTAAATAGGGGTTGAACGAATATATTAACGGCAACCTAGAGAAACTGCGCTGCACATCAAATAAAATCTCCTTAAAGGGCTTTCCACACTATTGGATTGAGTAAAACGCCTGCTCAAAAATTCAATCAAAATGAGAAAGTGTTATAGTGTGAATGTTATGCATCATCTGCCAAAAATACGGATGGAAATTAGAAAGTCAGTCGTATGGATCTCTTCATTTTTTGAAATTTTTCTAAACGTTGAGACTTTTCATTTCGTCAGGGTTTCATTGCTGTAGGGCAAGTGCAGCTTTTGATCAAATATCCAAGTCGTCTGGTTGGCCGCCGATAGTGCGCTTGCGCAGATTTTTTTTCAGCTTCCACCGGCAGGAAAAACCACCGATGTATTTTTCTGTTATCAATGTATTTTATTCATGGACCGTAAATATGTTTAGTTTTTTCTTAAAAATAAAAATATAATTGTTCTTTTTTAATTTTTTTATATTTTTTTTTGCCGAAAGAATTATTATTTCTTGACTTTTTTCGTCAGATATAGTTACTATTGCTCGATTTTAGGTTTTTCTTTATTTTGGGTTAGTTTTGCAGAAATAATTATTATTTCTGGATTTTTAATTTTTAGGTCTGAAATAGTTAATAGTTCTCAAATTTTATTTTTTGGGAAGAATTATAATTAATTTTTAATTTAATTGGATGTATCAGAATTCAATATTTATAAAAAAAAAAGTTTTGAATAAAAATTATTTCTACAAAAAATTTAAATAAATACATGATCTAGGGTAACTCGGTAAAAGTGGCGTACTTGACATGGTTATTCTATTATTTTTTGTTCCTAAATTCAACAATTATTATTATTTTCGGTCCCAGATTTTGTTCACTCCAGTGCTGTAAATTTTTGTACTCCTTTTACCACTTCATTTTGCTATATTTCTACAAAACTAAATATATCAAAAACTCGAGCCGCTGCAAATTTCAAGATCCACCGCCGCCGATACCTACTCGAAATTGCATGGCTATCGCCGCCGAAAGCAGCGTTTCGGCTTGTTTCTCTGTTACTTGCTCGAATTAAAAAACTATGTCATTTTCATTTTATTTCAAGTTCTATAGATTTGTTTGCAGTAAAAACGCTTTACATTAGATTTCTCTCTGCAAAAGTCCCACGAAAATCTAGACACCTATAGAATATCGTGCAACGCTCTTAACAAGACCCGGTAAAATATATTAATAACGCAGATATTAAGATTGTGGAGTATTTATTTTAGTATTAAATAAACACAAGACAAAATTCTAGACAGGAACTGTAAAAATCTACTAGTCCAACAAAAGATGAATATTTCTTCATTTCACAACGATTTCGGGAAACAGGAATATTGTACCGAATGGAGTCTGCAGGCAAGCCGGAAATATTCAATTGCATGTTTTTTTTGTGCGAGGTATACACCCACGGATAAAATGTTTTTACGTTTCAAAACTTCTGAATAATTTTCGTAACGATTTGTTAGTGCATATTTTTGCATAATTTACCCTTAAAAGCATGTTTTCGCATAAAAATGCCATTTGCTAAGATTTTGGTGCATATTTTACTAATTTTTTAATTTCTTTAGTTTAAGTTTAGTTTAGTTATCAATTTGAATGTCTTTTTCCGTTTTATTTGGTTGCTGAAATGAATTTTAACCTAGTTTTGAGCTTTTTCCCCAGTATTGATCTATTCTAAGCTTCAAAAGGTTTTAGCTCTTTTTGCGAACTTTGGTGATTTTACAATTTATGTGATATATGTACGTGTGTAATTGTGTGTGTGTGTGCTTTTTTAATTTTTCCTTTTTTATATAAAGAGTCATTACAAGTGAAAGCAGCAAACATGGTGTGCCCATAACCGCCATTAATTAAAGTTTTTATTGTACAACTTCTGATTAGTGGTAATCCGAAATCGAAAATTTCACCAATTTTTTAACATCAAAATGCGAAATAAAAAAAATGTCGAAGGTTTTACAATTAACCATAAATTTATAAAATGTCAAACATTTTATAAATACTTTCCAATTTTCCAAAAACAAATTCTCTTACTTGAATATAACAACAACAACAAATTCAAAATTTTTCTTGATCAAAATTGTCATCATTGCTACTAAAAATAAAAACAACATTTTTTAAATTATTTCTAAGATATAAGAGCGTTTGCAGTGACAGCATTTATAATTTTATTTGAAGATCAGCATAAACCTGAAAACTAAATAACAAAACAATTACGAGATGACCCGAATACGTTGGACTTGCCAGACGACATGTAAATGAGTTATTCTTCTAAAATATATTTTATTTTAAACAGAATTATTCAGTGCTTTAGATTAAATAAAAAAGGTTTTACGATTGTTTGAAATGTAATTGGACAGTGTTTAAATAATGCATACATTCCCCTAGCATTATAAATAGCAGCTGCTTTCAGATTAATTGCAGAGGGTTGCTATAGGTAACTATACAAAAACCAATAAAAAGTAACGATGAAGTCAGGATACGACTTGGAGCCATGTGTTATGACACCATACAGAGCTCCGTCAACACAATGCAATTGATATATGAAATAGCACTGCTGAAACGTAGAGTTGTAAATACAAATTTGAATCAAATTCAGTTGCTCAAACCTTTCATAAATTTTTAGTAGCAGCCACATCGCCTATAGTGAAGCCCCTGGCTAGTTCCAAACGAGTTTGCACAGACTCCATTAATGCATCATAGTCTTGTGACTTTTTTCCCCCCCTTAAAAACGAACCTTAATAAATTATTCAACATTTTGCCGATCGAAAACATACTTATCTTTTTATAATTGTAAGGTGAAAATGAAAAAAAAACACTTGACTCAATGTTGTATTGATATGACATGGCAAAATGGTATTTTTTTCTTTGAAACAAAATGGAATTGGAAATTGATATGAGAAAAGGATTTTAATAAACCCAGCACATTATTTATTTTTTCAAATTGTTTTGTATCTAAAACATTTTTCATCACATACCTGAATATCAGAATGGGGGAAAAAAAACGAATTGAATGGAAAGTCATGGCAAGGATAATCAAGGGAAAATACGAAGAAGAGGGTGTGTTGTTGTCGCGAATTCCGATGATTCCAAAAGACTTGCCGTTCGATTTAAGCATCTGCCAGTCTCCAGCGCGTCTGAACTTTGAGGTGACCATAAATAAATCATAGGATCAGTTGTTAGAAGTTTGCGGGATTAACTCCCGTGCCGCATGGTCGCGTGTTGAAAATCCATTGTACATTTACGCACCGGATAATAGAATAAAAGCGTAGTTTTTTCAAAAAGTTTTATATCAAATAACTCCATTTATGCTTCAATTAAAAAAAGTGACATTGAATCAATTTTAATCATAACCGAGTTTCATTCAATAACCAAACGGCGCGTCGTTTCAACAATACGCTCAGGGGTCCATATTAATAATCTCAATGAATTTGAGCTGCAGGTGCAAGATAAATAATTGCGGATCAAAAGTTAGAATCAAAGACATTGTAAGCGAAACTAAGTTCACCTGGTCGTCTAGTTTTTAATAATTTAAATTCGCAAATTTTTCACCCTCGACTTAAATAGCTGTTAAACAATACAATTAACTTTCGAAATTGTTTAAGAGAGAAGAAACCAAAAATTTATAACTATTTATTAATTGTTTTCAACCAAAAAGTTCACGGAAAAAGCCTTAAAAATCTAATAAGAAGTAAATACACACTGTCTCTCCCTCTCTCTCCCTGTCTCTCTCTCTCTCTTTTTCAAACACAATCTCAGGCAGAGATAAAAACGGCAAGAAAACAATACAGAAACAAATGTTTGCATCCGCAAATGATCAAAATCAGTGCAAATCATGAGGATGGAGATGATGCAGTATCTCCAACATAATCAAAAAACTACACAAGGATAGAACTGCTTGGACGTATGAGAAATCTGGGCAAAAAATATTTTCGCTTAAATGTATGACCATGATTATGATGAGGAGTACGATATTCGCATTGCTGCGTAGTAATTTAATATTTTGTGGCGCCACCATAACTATAAAAAGCACATATACAAGTACAACAAAAAGAACAACAACAACGCCTGACAACATACATAAGGCAACATACAACAAAAAGTCAACAACAAAGTATTCGTACGACAAAAATTAAATGACTTCAGTTCAACCATTCATTATGACAACACGCACAAGATGTGGTCTCGATTTGTTGTTCTTGTCTCCCAAGTTTGTTCTTTTTTTTCGTTGGTTTGTTAAATTTGTTTGCAGTTGGTCAAATCGGTCACAAGATACGGCGGCTGATGATGAGAATGCTGATCACTATCCCCATCGTCATCATCATCAGCAGCAGCAGTTAATTTTTTATCTACAGGAGTAGCAGCAAACAAACATTTAATATTTTTTTTTATTTCTACTTCATATTTAATGTATTTGTTACGTTTTTTTTTCTTTCCTCCTTAACGTTATTTTGAAAAATTGTAGGGTATTTGGTTTTTGTTATGTTTGCAACACTTCGAAGTATTTATAAGTGAAAGAATTTGAAGAGTCAACTTTTCCTATTTGTTTAAACATAAAACGTAACTTAGAGGAAACTCTAATGATAAACTTTCCGAGTAATATAAATTCTTTTAAGGCCATAGTGCAGCTAAAGATCTAGTTGAGTTCCAAGTTGAGTAGACAACGTCGAATTGTATTCAAATTAAGTTCTGATTCCACCGAATCATAATCTTTGTTTGCTCCACTTTATTTTGGATTATTAGAGAAGCGTTTGGAACTCAATGCTGGTCTAATTTCTGTATTATATGGACAAACAATTGTTTGATTTTTTTCCAAATTCTGATAGCAAACCAGAGAAGTCTTTGGTAGAATTTTTTTAAATGAAACCCGAGTTCCACACAAGTGGTTATACAATAGTGATAGTCATTCGAAATCTTACCTCTACCCTTAACAGGGATTTTGAGTACCTATACTTGGTTGGCTTTCCAATATACCATTCTCTGCAACGAGCTCAAAAGACGGATTAGCTGCCTTTCAATGAACCTCAAAGTCAAGTTACTGTCACTGCTGCTTTAGCCGCTTATAAATACTTAAAGAAAGGTCATAGAGAAACCGGGACATTAATCCCAAGAAATGCAGATGGCTTCCCAAGATGGTAATGAAGGATTTGCCAATGACTGGTTGACTAATATATTCTAACGTACCGCGAAAGTCTTTAAATTTTGGGATCGTTAATGCAATACAAAACTCTTAAGCTTTGACGATCGGAGCTACGCATCGTATTGACCTATCAAAAATACTTTCTACTATGAAGCAATTGCTCCAGTTTCGGCGATGACGCCGTGCACCACGATGTAGTGGTGTGTTGCCGTTTGAATTTTTTTAATTTTTTATTAATCCACACATCACGCGCAGAAACGTCTTCAAATTATTGATCTGTATTATGAAAATCAGCGTTCTGTGAGAACTGTTTTTCGTGATCGGCGAGGAACATATGGTGTGCATCATCGCCATTCTGAGTGCAATATTGCCAGCCAGAAATTTTAGTCTTAGCGTACGTTATTGGATGATACGCGATCGAATAGATCATACCCTGCCCGTAGTGAGGGGAATATTGCGGATGTAGCAAATGATGTGTTTGAAGACCGTGCTCAATGGATTCGATGACGGGCCCAGCTTCCGCACCATGATAACCGACTTTTTGTTGTCTGAAATTGAAGCCGGTAATGCCGGCAACATTGGCTTTCCGCAATACGATGCTACAACATAAGCAAAGTGCGAAACAATGGCTTTACTAAGAAATCATTTTGGTGAGTAGCTAATTTCGCGTTCCGGACTTGTCAATCGTGTAATATCACAACTTTGGATATTCTTTGAAGACATGTGAAACCAAAAGTCTTCCTCGTTAAGATAGCTACCATTAAGTACTTGGAAGCTAACATTAATCGCCTGATTCTCGAGAATTCAATTCTGAAAAGCATCCTTTCAAAAGGACCACCAATAGCATAGTCACGGCCAACAGTTGAATGAAATTATATTTCGGTTCATAATAAATATTCTAACATTCAATTCTTTATTTAGTGTTTTATTTAAAGTTAAAAAAAAAGGTCTAAATGGATCGTCCTATACTCGAGGGCTTTAAAGAATGTTTCAAGTCAGTGGTAGAATTTCGAAGGGACCTCTTCACACATTGTTTTGAGTTCAGGATAGACTAACATAGCGACAATAAGATGATTTTTTTCCATTAGCTGTGGGCAGTAAGGATGCTAGACACCTGCGCTAGGCGACCACAACGTTAAATCGCAAATGCATATCTAAAATGCATATATCTAAATGAGACAGCAGAATATTTCAACTTGATGCTCGTCTTGGTCAAGCTACGACAAGCTGATGTAAATGGCAACATCTTTAACCCAGATCAGATAGCCCGCTAAAACTATTTCGTCAATACTAGAGCTTTTTTAGACCCACTATGATTGTGACCCACTATTTAGGACTTTTAGGTAGCAAATACGCACCTTAGGTGGCTGTGATGATGGGAACTTAAATATGTACACACGTGCAACAAGGTTGGAACTTTATGCAAAACTTCTAAGAATCACCAATAGACTGTAAAAATACCCGGTATTTATTGAGTTCACTCGCGTCATCCGGCGTATCCGGAGAGTGTGGAACTGATAGGATAAGTGGAATTAAAAAAGATACAAATATTAGTTTCGATATAGCAGGTCAAATATTTATGAAACTCTCAACGATTTCTATAGCTGCACTTCCAAGTAAATTGTTATGTTAGGAGAAGTGATTTGATGCAACAAAAGGAAATAGTTCACACAAATTCGTTGCGCCCCTACTTTATTTTATTTTTAAACAAAGAGAAAAATACAATAACAAATTCAAAGGGAGCTTATTGGTTGTTTTTTTGCTCTTGTCAAATGTCTGTCTGTACGTCTGCCGTGTTAAGAAAAAATATTCTACACAGTTTTTATTTGTCATTTTTTCTCTCCTTCAAATTTATTTGCGATAATTTTTGGGCGATAGAAGTGTTTAGAACGTGTGCTTCGTTCTAACCTTAAATGTTAAGATTTCTTATTTTATTTTAGAATTTAAGCAAACTTCCTCGAAAAAAACTGGGAATAAAGAACAAAACAACGCAACACAATTTATTGATTTGGAGTTATTTTAGAGACTTGCATTAAATGGGTTTATCAAAAAATTCGTTAATCATGTTTTCTGCAAAATCCACAAAAAAAAACATTAAAAGTGTATCCTGAGTGCCAGTGTTTTTAAGAACTAAAATAACTAACAAGCTTCCAGCAGTATGTGGAATTTAAAGCGTTTTTTGGGCGAGTAATTATGAAATCGAAGAAGCCATGTATTTGACGCATGCGTAAAGCGTGGCAAACCAACGGTGTTGTTTAGTTTAATTTGCCAACAAATATCGAGATACGCTGGGGAGAAAAAATCGCCATGTACCAACACGTTCAACTTCTCCAAAAATCGAGCCAAAAAATCGAGCCGAGCCGTGCGGTTTAATAGTTATCGCTTTCTATTTCGATATTGGGTGTTGGTTTGGAATCTGTTGATACCTTCTAATTCTACTTCCTTAGCCCACGCTAGTAAAGCACAATTTACATTGGACTGTTCACAAGTCAGATACTTTGATAAATGACGATTTTTTCAATAAAATTTTCTTAAAGTACGGCTGCGCATCGATAGGAAGATGGAAATGTAGATTTTCGAAATCTTTTCCCTCAGAACAATGAAAAATATCTGTTCTTTATTTGAATTATAAACGTTTTGTCATACGAAAATTATCAAATTTCTTTGATTCATTTGATATTTTCCAGACCTGAAAGTTGAATTTATATCCGCACCTGCATAATTGCCCGATTAGAAAAGAAATCGCTTATGTTATCTATCTTTCCATGAGTGCATCGAAATTCTGTTCAATGGGACTTCTCCAAAGCAGGATTCTCTATCATTGTTCAGTATTTTGTCGATATATCAATTTGTTCAAAATATAACGATTCCGGTCAAGTGTCTTTGTAGACCCAAACTTGTCATGCACTCGACTCTCTGCCTACTCCCTGATAATCAACTGTCCATTGCTGAAAGAGCTAACTACTGCCATCTTTAAGCCCCAATAATTTAGTTTCTATAAAGCTTTTTGGTCTTCATAAAAAATCTCATAATAAGTCTTTAAAGCAAACTTTTCAGAAGATGACCTCCGCTACCTCTCTAGTTTTATCGCTTGTGCGGTGTCATGTTCGATGGCTTGTTATTAATAGCCCTTTCAACAAAAATTCTGCCTCTTATTAATTGGCTTTAAGGGAGCCAGCCAGTGTGTCAATCGGGTACTTATTTGTGCGAAAGCTAGAGTATAGAATATTTTACATCGTTTGAATGTCCGCAATACAGTGTCCTCCATTTGCTGTTGTCCTCGCTTTTCGTAGTCGCAGCTTATGTGGTTCCAAGATTAAGTGTCATCTCAGAATACATACTCTTCCTACTAATTTCGGGTTTGCTCAGTTTCAACAGGCCAAATTCGTAACTCAATTCTCGTACCCTTAAAAGGTTTCGCGTTTTCTAAGGTAGCATTGTATGCTCGCGGAGGCATGTCTTCTTGGTAATCCCACCAACTTGGGAGATCTTCGAGGCTTGTCTGGGTCCTGAAACTAAAAAATGTAGGGCTTTTAAAGTTCACCCACTAACAATATAAACAGTGGTACCACGGAAACTAGTACCCCTGCAATGCAACAACCAGTCTGGGACTGGTTGTTGGTGAGGCTTTTTCTGTAGTGCTGTGGTTTATACCTAACCGCAGGAAGATCTTGGTGCAGGATGATTGTGGGCATCCATGGCAACGCAGGCTGTATATTAAAAAGCTATTGACAGTAGGATAAATCCTCAGCAGGATGTGGGTACTATGTATGGGTCAGTTAGACATGGTCCTCACCTGCTACCTATGCGATTGTGTCATGGTTGACATTGTCGTTCCCGTTGAGCCAACTTACACGCTTCATGATCTTAGGTAATTCCTTCTGAAGGACCGCTTTCTGGTCAGAATGTAGGCCAGGCCTACTTATCCTTTACTTTAGAGCCATCCGCGTAGCAACAGGTACACACTGGCATCTACAATAGAGTTCTGTTTTACCAGTGCCTGTTCGGATGGGCCATTAATGAGGAACTTGTTACACGAACACATGTTTGGACATCAGGAACATGTTGCCTAATTTCATTGGAGCACATTCCGTTTCATTAACGATGGACAAATTACATAAATACCCTACTGTAATCGATTGGCATCATCGAGAAGCTTGATGATTCCTTTATACCGAAATAAGCTAGTACCTTTTGTTTAGGTATCCGATCGAATATTTCCGTTAAATCGGTATAGCAGTTTATATCTTCCACTTTCTTTAAATGAGGGCTGCCTTGCACCTTATTTGGACGTACAATATTGTTGGTGTGGTTCTGATTGCCCTGTTTATTCCAAGACAATATATTCGTCAGTCGCTTTGAAAAGTTTGGCGGAAGTGTTGAATTTACATAATTTTTCATAAGTGCAATAACACGAATTCCTTAATGCTTCGCAAATTTGTGCATTTGTAGACAGCTGATTTTAAGAGGCATCAAATGTCATATTTTCACACTCTATAAAAATCTTCGAGCGTTTACAGCACAATATAATGTAAATGAAACACAACAAACATATTGTCAAGGGAAACAAATGATGCTATTCTTTTTAATTTCGAACTTTGGCACACACATTCGAAGTAAATCCACCACCCAGCCAGCACCCAATAAATAATATTTCTAACGTCATTATTAAATAACAACCACCTTTCATCATTGTTGTCTTGTAGATTTTCAAATACATTTAAAAGCATATTTAGAAGACTAGAGGAGAATGGATGCAATGACATAGAAAATCTGTTCTTGACATACTTTTGATAAGTGAATGGGCGTTAACCTTTTTGCCTTTCCTTACTTACTTCCCTTCTTTCCTAGCTTCCTTTATGTTGGCCTGTTGTATGTGATGGACCCTTTAATTTTAGATGTCATATGCCACTCGAATATACAGACAGACAGACAGACAGACACACAGATATTGTTGTTTTGTTGTTGCCATTATGACGACAATATAATGACAATAAAATTACTTAAACTTTAACTGTCATTTAATGTTCAGTTAAGTTTTGCAAATCTTATGAAGTTTGAAAAAATAAATAAATGTTGAAGAAATGTTAAACAAAATATGCGGGTAGATATTTTATTGTAAATGAAATGCAAAGCAAACAAATAATTAAAACTAAAATCACCCTAAATTTCTTTTTCCTTCGTGTTTTTATTTTGTATTGTTTTTATTTTGACTCTTGCATCACCTTAAATGTCAATTGCAGAAGTATTTTGCAACTACGTTTATACCCGTATTGTCCCTCATCTATTTATTATTTAATGTAGTTGCGAACTAATGACGATGATGTGGACGCTGATGACGAAGTAGAATTTGTATAATATAATTGATAATCACGTTGTTTCCCATGCTTAACAATTTCTTGGAATAAGTTCAAAATATATATTTAAAGCTTAAGTTAATTTGACATATGCAAAATACCAAACAACATTCATTCGTACAACATAACAGCAGTAAAAGAAATACAGATGAAAAAAGTTAATAAATAAACAAGAGCAACAATTTTTAATCTCTGGAATCATTTAAAACAAAATCATCCAGTTTCACTTTTTTTCAGGGGTGACTAAGTGTTTGTGAATTGATAAAATGTGGAGGAAAATATTCGTTTTGGAATTAATTTCAAACTTCTATTTGTTATTAAATATAGGGGCCCATTTTCGACCAGCTTCTTTCCACGAATTCCTTTCATTGAGTATCGTGCTACTACTAGCCTCCACTGTGGTGACTTTCGACTGATAACTGTCGGCCTTCTTGCTCATCACGGACTCTCATGTAATTGCTAGTACTTGTCTATGACTCAGGTCCCCCATCTCTTCAAAATTCCTCCATTGGCCAATAAACATCGTATTTCCTACAGGGATTTACCTCTCCACCTCTTAGGAGGTTTAATTGAACGTCCCTATCTGAATCTTAGTTCAACGCCTTAGGAGTACCTTTGGAAATAAACCCGTCCATCACTCGCGAGGCATTCACATCTATCTCTTCCGTATTCCTCCCTACCCCAATTAAAGGATAGTTTTTTCAGATAATTCAAATGATTCCCCCGAGTAATGGGGAAAAAGATGTCCTCCCACACAGGGCTCCATATGCACATATTAATCTGGTGATCGACTGGTAACCAGAGTTCGCATACTAAAGACCAAGCTCCCTCTTGGCCACGCATCCCTTGCGTATGCCGTTCCACCTTAGAATAGGGATTTTTATAGGAGAGTGTTAACTTATCTCCACCCGACTTATTTAGCCAGACTCCTAGCAGAGGTAGGTACATTTTACCGGCCTCCACCACGAGGAGGTATATGTCGGAACTTCGCACAGTGCCCTCAGCTACAGCAAGCTTTAGCTTTGTGCCTGCAAGCTGATGGCAAATGTCTAAATTTTTAGTGGATGAAGTGGAGGAGTCTATTTTCTGATGTTGTTAAATACAAACAACTAGTAGTGGATTTTAATTATGGAATAATACCGGCGCGGTTCTAGAAGGAATACGATTCTAAATAAGCTCATACCCGTGCACAAAATAATTCAACCACCGCTTGTCAAAAGCTTAAAGGATGTTTTACATTATCACACAAGCCTTACATGTCAAATTTTTGTGTAGAGAAGCCCGAATGGCATCGTTTAAACATAATTACGTCTGTGATAGAACGACCGAACGATTTAAAAACGATTGTATTTGAATTTGTTTCCATTTAAAAAAAAAACTTTCATCTGCTTTCAAATAAATCGAAATTCATCACGCCGTTTGAAAACGACCTTTTCACATCGTTTGATTTTTATCTCATATCCGCATATGTATTACAATGGTGTGACAATGAGAGAGAATACGAATAAATATATGACAGTTGTTTGACTCTATATTTTTTTTAATTTTTCAGAGAACGATCACATCTTTCTAGAACTGGGATACATTTTTCTGTAAACAAAAACAAAAACGGCTAATAATATACCGAATACTTTTTCCTCATAAAATTTGTCTATTGTTTTGGGCAATATTTTATACTAAAAATTGTTTTGTTTTGGTAGCGTACCTTGTGTGTGAGTGTCCAGCGCTGGCTTGCATAATGCTTAGGACCACGGGCAGACACTTGTTAAATGTGAATGCCGTGGTGGACAAGTGACTCAGTGATGAGGAAGTCTGAAATCACTACAGTCGGGAAAAAAGCTAGTGGTAGCACGAAACTCGAATGAGAGTAAGGTAGTCGTAACTTACAAATCGGCTGCCTGAATTCAATTCGGGGAAAGAAGGGGATCTAAAAATGACCTATAAAGTTAGCGGTCTGCTTCTATAAATCCCCTACATTTATAAAATACGTGTAACATACTTGAAATCTCTTAAAATTTTGCTCATGAATTTTAAAATTGTTTCTCTTGTTGGCAACTCTCATGCCGAAAATCATTTATGAGAAATTATTACCTTTTTGCTTCCCTGGCTGTACAAATCCTTTCATTGAACATTCTTAAGAAAAATCTACAAAACATTACGAAAATAAACAAGAAATTCATAAAACATATCAAATGATAATTTATTAGCCAGTCAGCCAGCCAGTCGTACGAGTACGAATTCAAATACAAGTGAAACAAAACAAATCAAATCAAAATTATGTTCAACTTCCCAAAACACACTGGCAGGCCAAGCAAGCGACAACAACAACAAGAGGTGAGCCTACCTTTCACATATAAAAAACGAAACACAACAACAACCATGCATCCATCCATCCATACATCAACTGACAAGGAATGAAGATGAATAAGGTAATAATGTTTCGAAGGCATTTAACAAGCGTTAACCACGAAATCATAATTTTTTTATTTCGTTTGTTTGTTTATTTGGAAATTGAATGATTTGTTTCTTTTTTTTCCTACTTCTGGATCCAAAGAACTGAATGAAGAACAAGATGTTTGATGGACACCCATTATAAACGACACTAACAAAAGACGTTTTGTGCCCCCTGCTACAAACGAAACAAAAAAATGTTGAATATTTATTGTTTCAATTTGAGTTTGTTTATTTTATTTTTTTGTAATTCGTAATTCATTTATTATTGTTACCATCGATCGTATTTTGGTTAAGTGAAAACTTAATAAATATTTGTGGTAAATCTGTTGTCTTGTGGTTGTTGCAACAGAATATCTTGCATAATTTCGTGCACTTTATTTGAAATGATTTGACATCTAAGCAGACAAATTTGGAAGTGAATTTCAATTAAAAAATTGCTAGGATTTAGTTAAGTCAATAAATCCTCCTTTGCTACTTATAGGAGCGATTTCGAGGCAGTTGTGGGGCTTTTTGTAGATTTTTACCATTTTATCACCCCTTTTGGCCTCGATGAGGAGATGTTTGCGGGAACAAAAACAAGACTTTAATTTTAACAATAATCGGATTTGAATAGGATAAGGAAGAGTGACAACGAATAAAATTTTAAACGTGTAAGAAAATAGTCTTCTGATGCCAATCGAGGTTGCTTCTAGGCTTTCAAAGGTCAAGTAATTTCATTCTTGCCGATCACAGAGTTATACAGGAGCTACCAAGTAATACTTTAAAATGTACAAGGTTGTGAATTATACGCGTCAAAATTGCAAAACTAGCAGCTATGACAAGTGCAAACTTTTCCAATTCTCTACCATTTTGGAAACTTAAATTCTTTGTGAAATACAAACTGATATCCAGCGGTTTAAATTCTTTGATTTCTAATCAAGGCACACTTTTAATGACATACACATTCACACACACACACAAACACATACACAGCAACATATGCCATCCCTAGGGAGAACAAAAAGTTGTCTCCAAATGTGTGCGTATAAAAAGTGTTAATTAACAACTAATTAATAAAAGGATATAAAACACAATTAGAAACCATTAAACATCATACAACGTACAACTAACTACACCAGCCGCACCAGCAAACACAGAAATATAATAAAAAACGGTAGCGGCATTTTAAACAATTTTACAAGCCACAATCACTCGCAGGAGTTACGAGAAATCAAAACATTTAACAACCGCCACAAAAAGGAATAAAACGAATATAAGAAAAAACCAAACCAACTTCAAGTCTCCGAATGACTGACTGAAATCGAAATGAAAACACATTTATTACCAAATGAAGAGCATAAATCTTAAATTTAAACTTGCCGCTGCTCTTGCCACGAAATAGAGGTACAACAATTTTTAACTTGCTTCTCGTTCGTACAAACAACTCGCAATGATAAACAACTCGCAATGATGACGACAAAACAGCGAAACGCTTAGACATGCGACAAACGCAATGAATGTCAAAAACGCCAAATGATATGTCACATTATGTCCATTCTCTAGATCCCATATAACGTTTAAATATTTGTTTCGATCCGTTTTTTTTTTTTAATTTTCATTTGTTAATTTTCTGTTTGATGATTTTTAGAATAATCAGAAAAAAGCGTAACGAGATTTCGGGCGATCATAAGCCAAGACATGGGGGAGAACAAAAATGAAGGGGGACAAGTTTGGAATATAAAATGGATATCTTTCAGGAGATGGTTTTAGCATAGAATTTAATACATTTTTGAAATACAAGTATGACTGCAGTGAAAACTGCATGAAAATGATCAAATTTAAATTTGAGACTTAGAGGATATTATCAGGGTTACCTATCGTCGAGACTAAAGCTTTTCCCCACTGTTTTCTGCTACTTTTTTGCCAAGTCTGCAATGTAAAAGCATTTATTTTACATATTTGTCTTCATTGTAAAAGAGTTTTATTTTACATATTTGTTTCCATTTATTACTAATTACTACCTTTATATAACAGCAGGCTTTTAATCGGCTATTGCTATTTATTGTAGTACCCTAACAACTGCAACATTTCGCGAGAAAAATGGTGTAAATAATTATGTTTAGTCAACTCTGGCTATATTTTTTTTAGGTGAATAAAAGCCAGTGTAAAATGTTCATGTTTAATGATGGATCCTGAAAAAGTTGTTTGATATTTTAG
This sequence comes from Phania funesta, assembly GCA_963932375.1. Taxonomy (NCBI): domain Eukaryota; kingdom Metazoa; phylum Arthropoda; class Insecta; order Diptera; family Tachinidae; genus Phania; species Phania funesta. Next base: position 103,837,426 of record OZ010652.1, read on the forward strand.
GGATTTTAAATACAATGTTGCTTCGTCTGTAACGATGTTTACCATTTGCGATATCTTAGTGGTGTTGTGATTACCATTTACATAGATTACTAACATAATTTTCTTTTCTTGCACGTATATTTGTTTAATAGTACGTGTGATATTTACACAAACCTAATGTTTCGGTTATGGTTTACTCTGTGGTTGCATGGTATGTGGCAAAACATGAAACTAAATTTCTAAAACATGTTCCCTCTAATGATCCTTCTTGTGTAGCCGGCATAAAGGAGTGAATATTTGTAAACAACGTGTCATGGACAGGTATTAATTTGGTTCTTTGAAACATTCAAATATTACTATTTAAACTCGGTAGATATATTATTTTTGTGTTGTTTGAGTTATTAATTTTTGATTCTTGATTTGATATTTCGACAGGGTAGTTTGAAGTAGATTTTCGAATTGACACTAAAGATGGCATATTGCCGAAACCGGTTTGTCGCCAAACCAAACTTGACTAGGGATGACGGAAATTCGTTCCAAAAATCTACATTATTAATTTTTTTTTTTTGGTTTTCTTCGATAAGTTTTATTTAATCAAAATACCATTAAAAAATTAAGTGCGAAAAATGATTTCTCTTTGCAACTTTTTTTCCCAAAAAAACTTTTTGTGCAACAAAATACCCAACGGTAACTCTGCCTAATAAATTTTCTCAGGCAGGGAATTTGTTGATACTTCATCAAATAAGAATGTTTATTTTAGAAGAATATTAGTTGGAGCCTTTAGCTCGTGGACATATTGTAATCCAGTGCTTAGGCTTTTTGTGCTCCCTCCATTAAGAAACCAAGAAAAAATACCTTTGCCAGTTATAGGAACTCGGTGCTTCGAGCGAAATTCCCTAGAATTCTCCAGACAATGCCTATTTGGCGATGGTTTGTTGGTCGAAACATTAATTTTATAGGCGAACTATTATTCTATGGTGTTTTTCCCTTATTCCCAACTATTCATTTAATATGCGAAATATTACGCGCTGGTGTTATGCCCTTATTGTTTTTTTAAACTTTAATTTTTATTTTATTGAATCTTTTATTTTAAAGGAAAAGGACATCTCGTGTTGTCCCCTTATGGCAAGAAAACGAGGATCTATTAAAACGCAGGATGCAATTAAAAGGGTAAACGGTTTGATTTACGGATTATAAGAATTAGGAAAATTAGAAGAATATAAGTTTATAAGTTTTTCTAAAGCTTTACATATATCAGATATATGTCACTTTTTTTTAGATGGTTTGACATCTGAAACTAAGGCAAATATTTACGAATCCGCCTTTGCATATATCTCATTAATTTTACCTTGCGTAAGAACAAATCGAAATCATTGCATCAATTTATCTCTTTTTAAAACACCCAGTGGAGCATTCGTACAGCAACAATTGCTCACAATTGTTTAACAACACACACGGACACACAGACAGACAACCCTACAAGCAATATGATGAAGCAATTAAATATTGATCATGTCTGTTGGCGGAATGTTAAATACAATAAAGCAATAAAAGCCGGTAGTTGACGGAAACAGAAACAAAAACGACAACAATATTTAGCAATATATCACAAAAATCAACAATTTAATGGTGACAAAAAACAATATGACTTGACAAACTCTTGCCAGTGACACAATATAAAATATACCATCATCATTATTCTACTCCGTAATGTCATCATGATGATGGGAACCACAAGATCTAAAAGTACAAATAAAACAAAACAAAAAAAAAAAAAAAATATAAATTAAGACTTGAGAACAGAGCTCAAAGTCGATAGTCTAAAAGCGTTTTCACACGTTTTACAAAATACAGCCACTAGCTACTACAGCACCTTAAATTTGTTAACTGTTGTTCGCTGAGGCAACAAGCAAAATAGAAATAAATATTGGCGACATGAATAAAAAAATTTCGTGTGTTGCTGTAGCACCAATTTGCAAAAACGAGTTAAAATTTTAGTGTGCATACGAACACGTAGAACTAATTTTCTTGTAGCAAACTGAGGAAAAAGGAGAAAGTTTCATAATTATTGCATAGTCGTATATAACAATGACGTTCCTAGTGCTGCTATATAAACACCGGTTTTCTGGATCGCCACTTGACATTTCTTAAATGTAAAGGCATTAGACAAATTCAAGCAATTACAAGAGACTCCGTGATGAAAGTCTGAAGTCACTACAGTCATGAGAAAAGGCTAGTGTTAGCACGAGACTTAATGTAAGTAAATTACAAATCGGTTGTCTGAAATCAATTCCAGGATAGGTGGTCGAAAAGGGAGCCTAAAATAAGCAATCAGCTTAAATATCCACACTACATTATTATTATAGTTTGAAAATGGCCTAAATTTCAGCTTGGGTGGTTTTTATTGGGAGTTCAAATTCTACATACGACCTTAGATATCTCGGAACCCTCTCCCCTTAATAACCAATTTTTTTTCAAATCATCGGATTGCCCTATTAAAATTATGTAGTACTGGCCTTTAAAGTAATTATTTTTTGCACTAGCGAAATTCGCCACTTTTGCTATTTATGAAATTCTTAATATCAATTCTGCTGTCTCCGGTTCGTCTCTCCTAATATGTGATTTTTTTTTTAATGACAAGTAGCTTCTTTTAATCGACATTAATTAAGCTTCTAATATTATAAACTCTGTTCATTAGTTTTAACAATTCCACTTGACTGCTTTATATTTGCCGATTTATATGAGATCGGCTTTAAAAAATGTTCATGTAGCCATTAGTTGCAGTATTTGACTTATGGCGTTTTCGTTTCTTATATAAAATGTTGCCTTGGTAGAAGGTATGTGCTTAACACACCCTTTTTATTTGAGAATTTATACATATTTACGGTTCAAATCTAACTAAGGTTCAAATCTAACTAACACCGCCAACTTCTTTGTGTATAAACATAACACGAGTACAATAAAAGGGCCAAAAAAAATTTAGATTTTCTTTAGAAAAGAAACCACTATTACTCGACCATACGGCAATTAGCTTTTGTAGATGCCAAGTATATTTTTGTTTAGCCGCCGTCGGTCTTCATTCATCATCGGCTTTGTGAATGATGTTGATTTGATTATTTGATTTTTTAAACACACAGGCACAAATGCACACATACAAAACACATTGAATATAAAGCATTTTAAGAATGTTTTTATAGCGCCCTTTGATGGCGGATGTAGGTTCTTTTTTATAAAGTACAAAATTTTATATAAAATATTTAATTTTGCTTACCTTTTCTTTGGGTTTTTATTTAATTTTCAACTTTTATTTTCCATTTTTTTATTTAATAAATTTTTTTTTCCCCAATTTCACATGATTGTTCTAAATGCACTTGTGCTGAAACTCACTCTCACTATTTCTTTGGTTGTAAACTTGGTTGTTAACTACTTCTTCTTATTCGTTCAATGCATGTATGGCTGTTGTTGTGTGCATGTGGGCAAAACAAAAAAAAACACTCTCCTCTGTGTTGTAGGTATAAAAAACAACAACTGAGTCGCTGATTGAAACCTGCCGAAGTTTGACAGCTCAAAAGAATTCCAACAAAGGGAAGTTTTACAAAGAACAACAACAAATCTTTGTTATTAATGTTTGCATGCGGTAGGTTTGCAATATTGACAGTTGTAATGAATGACAATACGATGTGTATTAACAACGGAGTTGCATTTTTTCCCCCCTTTTCAACAATTTTCCATTAAATTATTTAGGGATTCTGTCTGTGCTGTAACAAAATAATTGCTTTATGTTGAGGTTTGCGAAACACTTCTTAATTGAAAAGTTCGTGCTTTGTTATGGTTTTCAATTTTATTAATTCAATTGTTTAAAATTTCATTGCAATTTCATTTCTTCTCTGAAATTGGACTTTAATGATGTTACAAAAAAAATGTTTGTTCAAATCAAAATAATGATTTTTCTTGCTATTGTATCTTTCCTTCAAAAAAAAATATAAATCAAATATATTTTGGTTTGTATTTGTTTTCAACGTTTTGCTCTTTATTTATTTTTCTTTATTTTTTTCTTTGAATGGCATCTCATTAAAATTTCGCAATCACTGTAGTTCGGTTTTGACAACTAATTTGGTATGTGACCCAATTAGTTAAATATGAAATCACTAAATGAATTCATATTCATATCTACCAAAGAAAATCTTATGAATAATTTTTATCCAAAGAACTAAAAAGAAAAAAAGAAAAAAGTACTTTCATGAAATAGAATAGAAATACAATAAAAAGAAATTGTAATCAGAAGAAGCCAACGAATAAAGTCAAAATATTAACAACAACATACAAATGTCAGTTGCAAGATAAAATACAATAAAATGCAAAGAAAAGAATGAAAGACGAAGTCATATAAACGATAAATGGAACAAATAAAAGAAACAGATATTACGAAACAACAATAGAAAATGTAACAATTTCATTTGAAGCAATTGAAAATGTGGCCATGACAGGCTGAAATCATGCGAAAACAAAGTGAATTTGTATGTACGAAATAATTATGTGAGTAAATATGTATGTAAGAGTTTGATACATATTAAGAATAGGAAGAGATTTAAACGGAACATATGCATATGTATGAGATAATAAAAGCCTAAAACCTAAAAACCTAAGAAAGAAAATTCGAGAGTTAACTACCCTAATTTCTAGTCCACACCCGTAGTTTTCTCTACATTTTATAAGTACGAATATTAAAAGGTCCATTGCAAAATTCCTTCATAATTTAGTTTATTTATTGTATGTAGAGTAGTCAATGGTCTGGTTTACAATCTAGGCAGTAGCCTATAGCAGACGCGGATCCAGGGGAAGGTTAAGTTAACACTTCACCTTTAACAGAGACCTGATCCAGACCTGTCCCTTTTTTCTTGTACCCGCATAAGAGAGAGTGAAAAGAAGAAAGAAAATTAAAAAACTGGTGGGTGAAGATTGGGATACTAATAAATTAGTATAAAGAGTAGGTCGATGAGTCGATGTGGAATCATACCAAAGCCATAGGCTGCTCCTTTTGAATAAATGTATTGCCTATAGTTCCAGCTACGATATCTCCTGCAGAGGCCGCAAATGCCCTTCACCTGAGATCAGTCTGCCATAGACACTAGCTCATGCCAGAGGCGTAGGAGATATAATACTGCCTCCTCTTCAAAGTGACAAGTTCTAAACATTAATCACTTATAGGCAATCCCATTTCCTGGACCTGATTGCTAAATCGGCAATCTCCGGTAATCGTTGCCATCGTGACAATTGTGTATTCTGAAATCTTAACAGACCTTTGCTTCCAGCACTGTCGAAAAGACATCGGTATGGATCCTAAGTGCGACGCGACAGTCGGTGAAGAACCGAATATTCCTTTCGAGTAGTGTAATGCCATCGATTAAAGCTTTTTTCTTATGATCGACATCGATTTTTTTGCAGTAGGATTTACTTTGATGTGATTGAAGGCTCATAATATATCTTACAGCATCCGGCAGTTGCTTCAGAAAAGAGTTTTTAGTTGTGAATCCTTCAGCAATTTAAGGCAGCAATTTGTACATTGGAACCATGTCGTACTGGATTTTCATTTGTACTTACAGGAGATTAAATTTTTCGGTTTTAAATAGCGGGGTCACCCATTTAAAAAAAACAAAATTGGAAAACTTTATTCAAGGAATCAAAACTAAAAACTAATTTACGGAAATCAAAACTTGTTCACAGAATAAAAATTGTAAAAACAATGACCCGTAATCATAGTCAAAAACTAAAGTCGGTTCTTTTAAAAATCTTCATTAAATTTAAAAGTTGCTAATAATAATTTTGGTACCATAGACAAAAAGTAAGTGTGTTGAACCAGTTTTAAATGGGTTCCACCAACAAAAGAAAGTGGCGTCGTTAATCAGCTGACGCTAGTTATTAAAACAAACAAGATGCGACAAAATTCCCAGTTCAGCATTGCTAGGAAATGTTGTAAACTGTGGGAGTAATAAAGTAATTTTTTTATAAATATTTTTAATTATTCTATTGACAGTGGCATCGGGCATTTCATGAAGATCAGCTGAAACATTAAAATTCTATATTTCTATAAACTGCCCACTGAAGTTACTTACACTGCCACTTTTATAAGCATTTCTTCCCAGAAACCGCAAAGTTGTTAAAACTTGTAGACATAATGGATTATAGTAAAACGGTCTATGATTTTATCAAACCTCTAATGCGAAAAAAGTCCTCATCATCAAGGACGAAAGGATTAAACCTCCTGCTATATATTGTAGGTTTCTTGTTCTGGAATCATCAATAATGACAAACTTTCTGCCAGTATTAGAGTTGTGCCGATCACGAAATAGTTCGTTCAATTGAAATAATATTTCAGAAACATGGTAGCAACTTTACAACAATTACAAAAACAACACACAATTTATTTTGGTGCGTCATACACTGGCTTTTACTATTGGTTGTGGTTTTTGTTATTGTTGTAAATTTACCACCATCTTTCGGAAATATCCTTTCAATTGAACGAACTAGTTCGTGAACGCCACAACTCTAGCCAGTATATTGATACATTTTTAGTTTTTTTCGCGAGCTTTTTTATATGGCAAAGAACAGCTGCTGCTTTCGTTAAATTAGTTGAAAACAGCTACAGCTAGTTTTATATTTAAAGTCAATTTCAACGTTAAAAATATATTTTAACTTGTCTATGACAGACCTAAAGTTGATCCTTAAGTAAAGTCGACTTTAGTTCTCTTATTTCAAATACATTTTTAAAGAGTAGTTTTTAAGTGAATATTGTACTCCCACAGATTTATGCGTTGTTTTGCTAAACCTAATTAGAAAACTTACGGTGTGCTCGTCAGGGCCAGTGCATTACTCCCTCATCTGCCGCCGCATTGCTTTTAAAGTTTCTTCGCTTTTACTTGAACTTAGGTACAAAAATAGATACAACTCTTGTGAATTAAATATATTATCAAAATGATTGTCCGAGTTGAAAACTCTTGTGGATTAAAAAAAATTATGATCCGCTTGCAGTCGTATGTTGTTACGCCACTCAGTTCATATTTTGTACGATAGTCAATATGTTCACGGATGTGACAATTTGAGGTCGAACTACCATTAAAATTTGTCCCATATTTTTCGGTTTATTTTTATTTCAATATCTAAAGAGCATTTTCATCGCATCAGATTTGGCATCAATAACTTAGTTATTAATGAATACCGGAGATATACATAAGTTTTACGTCTCAGCAGCGTGCCATCGAATCTTATAAACTTATTCGCGTGTTCTCAAATCTGGAAACAAAACTGATTATTCCAGATTTCTTTTCCCATTTCCATAACGGTCGTAAGTCCCTGGTGAATTCCATCAGTGGAGTAATTGCTAATTATGCTTATAAAGTAACGTGGCAATGCAAAGCTTTGCGGGCTTAAGTCTACAACGCGGTGCAACACGTTTTTTTTTGTTTTGTTAAAAAAACGAAAGTTTAATTAAAACAACAACGTCCACCTACAGGAACGTCTATCGTTTGAAACACCAACACAAAAACCATCAAACATTTCAAATTTGTCAAACCGAATAGTTCATGGCTGGCTGGTTCTCCTTCTATGACATCGTCGTCATTAGCATGAAAAGATTTGTGAACATATTTTCATTTACAATTCCATTTCCATTGTTGTGTTGTTGTAGTTATTGTGTTTGCTTTGTTAAGATCTATGTTACAGATACGATTGTGTTTGATAAGTATGTAATCAGTGCGACAACTGCTCAAACGACAACAAATACAACAGTAACGACAACAATAGTCAAATGATTATAATTTGGTAAACATTTTTTTATTCACTATTTTTCGCATTGGTTTTTGTTTGAGCCGTATTTAGTGAAGACTGTTGTGGCAACTATAAATATAATTTCATTTGTAGTTGTAGTCTGGCCAACAACTTCAAGAACACTTGGACTATGATGTGCTTTTGCACTCCTTGCATTGTTCCATGTTTAACAAATGATTTGAATTGTTTGGAGTTTTTTCGTTTATTTCTTTCTTTCTTTTGTTGCCCTGGTTGCACTACGAGTACGAACTTAATATGTTGGAGAATCAGTTGCACAATGGCAGGAGTTGTGGCAATTTCCTTTGCAGGCACAATAAAATAATTATCGTCCATTAACTACATTTGGGGGCTTTCAACACTTTTGTTTAACAATTTTATAAAATTAGTCAAATTGCCACAACGTAATTGTTATGTCGCTTTTGTTATTTTAATTCAATTACGTGTCTCTAATGGACTGAATAAAAAGCTTGGGGACAAAATAAACTTTTTTTACAATTTATTTCTTTTGGTTTCCGTGAAATTTTGTGTTTGAACACATTTTGTTTTCAATTGGATTAGGTGGCTCTTTATTATTAAATGAGCTTAATTGCAGGATAAGTGATTACAAGACAATTAATTTGCTTGGATTGATGTTGCAACACAATAAAGAGTTCATAAGCAAACAGATTTCGATGAGAAATGGTTGAACCCAGAAATAAATATTGAACGACCGATGAAATAGCTACGAAGTCTTTTACATTTTTTTCTTCACCAAAAACATTCTGTTAAGGTACGATACGACACGATAGAATGCTACCCCCAACCCTGCAAAACGCTAGAATATCTCTATAGATTTTTAATATACTCGCGTTTTAGCTAGACTTGAATCGAATTTTAATCTGACATTCAGAGAATCGCCCTACTGGTGCAGAGCAATGTTTAACCACCATTTGATTTGTGAACATTCAATTTGAAAGTAACTACATTGAAGGCGCTTTATGTCGGCACATGCCTTCCGATTTATTCGGTGGTGGGGCCGTCAGCTGACAGACACAAAGGTATGACTTGCCGTAACTGATTGAACTGTCAGAAGTTATGAATTATACTTCCTCGTGCTGGCGGCCGGTAACACGTTTCTGCATTTGCCAGGAGTCTGGCTAAATAAGTCGAGCGAAAAGAAGTTAACATTCTCGTATAAAAAATCCCTAATCAAACACAGGCCAGTGATGCGTGGCCAAGACGGTGCTTGGGTATTAGAATGCGAGCTCTGGATACCAGTCGATCATTGCATTTACTACAGACTAACGCGTGCATATGCAGCTCCGTGTGGGTGGACGGATATCTTTGTCTCCATTACATGAATAATGAAGCTTCGCAAGAGGCGGAGAAGTTAATCTCGGATAAAACCACGATTTTAATTGGCTAAGGAATGAATTCGGAAGAGATGGACAAGGCTGCCTCGCGAGAGGTCGACGGGTCAACCTCTAAAGATGCTCCTAAGGCGTTGGACCGTGAGATTCCCATAGGGATGGACAATAAAGCCTTGCCAGAGGTGGAGAGGTCAATCTCTGTAGGAACTCCGGTGTTTATTGGCCAATAGAGGAATTCTAAATATATGGACAAGAAAACCTCGCAGGGAATCGGCTAGTCAGTTGTCAAGGATATTGCTGAGAAGAGACTCTGCCGACAGTCACTAGTCGACACTAGTCGACTACAATCAAGCGCTAGTAGTAACACGAGACTCGAATGAGAGTAAATTGCAAATCGGATGCCTGAAATCAATTCGAGGAAAGAAGGTGGTCCCATAAAGATAGCGGTCTCGTTCGATATCCCCTCTACATTAATAATAAAAAATGAGTTTCCTAATAAATAAAAGTGAATTTCCCCACAAACAAATTAAAATTTTATTTTATAATATTGAATAAAATTAAACAATATACCAAATAATTTCGGAAATCTATTTTAGAAGACAAATTGTAATACAAAAACAAATACTTTCCGGGAAAATTAATAAATTTTGTATAAAAATAATTTTTTTTCGCATGAGAACCAACTGAACGGTTGTGATTTTGGGTTAGCCCCCAAAAAAATCTATTAAATTTTCAATTAAATCAACAATTTCAAAACCATAAATCACGAAAAGAAAATTTAACTAAAGTCTGCTTGCACGAAAAAATCTAAGTTTAGATACAAAAATAAATAAACGGCAATCACGTGGCAAGGATAACTGGAATTGAGAGACATACATACATACATACGCACTTTCATATTTGCAATATATTATCAAAATCAACAACAACAAAACGAAGATATCCATAAACTTTACCACAAACGCACTAACACATTTACACATTCTTCTCACCACAAACAAGTAACAGTAATAATTGTAGTGAAATCCTTTAAAAAAAAAGTGCAGAGTGGGAAGCGGTAGAAGAAAACTACTTGGCAAGTGAATAAGTATTAAAGGCGCTAAAGCCCTGCTATTATCCTTTCACACGCAGTCTATATACAACAACAACAACAACAGGACAACAAAAAGTTTCACTAAAAGATCCTGCCTTAGACACACATCCACACACACACACACAAAGCAACCATTCAGCCTGCCAGCCAGCCTACTGCAAAGAAAAACTTTGAAAGACACACAGTTAAAGGCAACAACAACCAGCAGCGACAGCGGCAGCAGTAGCAAAGGAAAAAGTCAATTAAAAAAGTTAAATAAATCATAACCTTGGCAGTTCTTTACTCTACTCATACAGTATTCTACTACATCGTTAGTTTGCTTCCATTGCCACTTCCTTTTCACTCCTTGACTTGGTTCATTCAGACATGTGATTTGATTGCGGCGTGCGTAGTTCATATTTTTCAAATCCATTCGAGATGAAGAAAGCAGCAGAAGTGAAAAAAAAGCAAACACATGATTTCATTTTAAGGGTAGAAAGAAGTTCTTTAAAAATTCCATATTTTATATTTTTTCTGGTCTGTAGTTGGTTTGTTTGCTTGCAAACAATTGTGGCAAGTGTTGCAAACATTATTCTTCTATTATCTACTTTAACGTCTTCGTTGTTGTTTTATTCCGCACCACCCTCTTGTAATGGGCCACGTTGTGATGCAGTTTTCATTGCCCATATTGTTTGCGGTTTAAGTTGTTTCTACGTTGTGGTTTTTTGTGCCGCTTGGACAAACTTTTCGACAATTTTTTGAATCCTTCCGTTAGAACTGTAAACGAAAATAATGGAAAAAGTAAAAGTTCGGTTTTTTTTTGGTTTCTCTTTAAGAGTTTAAATGCACCCTAAAAAGTATCTTTATAACGTATCTAAACGTTTAATAAATTTAAGTTCGCATAGACCAAGTCAAAAACTTGAACTTGAACCTTTTTCAGAAAATAAGCTCTCATATTGAAAAGTCAGAGAAAGAGAAACGATTTTTTGACAAAAAGGAATAAACCCCAGTGGATAGTTATGGCTCTGAAGCGCGCCAAAATAACTGGAGGAAAATTATCATTTTAAAAATCATTACGAAGCCCCATCGGTGTTACCAAAAATATCAACCAACATCTAAAAGATTGTCCAATATGAGCGGGTCGTTGTTGAGAGTCTTTATCAAGGATTGTCGTTGCGCGCTCATCAAAGCCCATAATAATCACAAGATTTATAAAAAGTCTTACCTAATTACGTATTCCTGTTCTCTTCTACCTTCTAGTGTAGAGGTATTACAGAGGTTCTCCAACAGCATCGGTCCTGGGCTGTAGTTTTTGCGTTTTTCTGGACAACACTACCATTCGTAAGGGTTTTCTTCTTAGAGTCCCACCAGGTTAGATTTTTACGCCCTCTTTAACGGGAACCAATTGATTTTGTTTGGATTACTTCTTAAGATAATCTTAACTTGCAGACTCAAAGGTATGACTAGCCGTAACACTCTCTTGTAAAAAATCCCCAACCCACGGTGAAACAACATACGTCAGGGATGCGTGGCCAAAAAGGCATTTGAGCTCTATATGTGAACTCTGGATACCTGTCGATCTCCAGTTTTAATACAGACTTACCTGTGCATATGGAGCTCTGTGTGGGTGGACATATTTTTCTCCATTATATTATATGAATTTTCTGAAGGAACTCCGGTTTTAATTGGCCTATGGAGCATTGCGAAAAAAAAATGGATAAGAATGCCCTGCGAGAGGTGGATAGGTCGATTTCTAAATATTCTAAGGCGTTGGCACTAGGCTGCACAATTGATGCAATAAGTCGCCGTGCTATTATAGCTTATTAACTAATATTAATAAAAAAAATTGGCATCAGTTAAAAGAAACATCAATTGCTTAACTTTGATAGATGCGATTTGCGATTCTTTTAAAGGGTGAAATCGTCCGGAATTCCCAGATTATACAAAGAGTTAAATGGAGCTTCGATGCAGAAGAAACTATCGCCGCTATTAACTTCCCCATTGTAATAATATTTCTCCACTCGGTTCAAGAAAAAGAAATATTGAACACAAAGCATGGAAATAATCAACCAGCTTATAAAATTACCAAAGATTGCAAATAGTCTAACAACTTCAACATGCCACATGTACTGGGCTCAAGGGTTTAATAACATTTTTAGAGTTTCATAATATTCTTTTGTTGCAGCTCTTTATAATGATTATGGGTTTAACTTCCGTAAGACAACAACTTAAACAAGACCATCAACACCAGCAGCAACAACATCATCATACGCAGCAATAGCAGTAGCAACGTTCACACAATCATCTACCAGAATAAGCGAGCGAGCCAGCGAGTGAGCGAAAAATGAAGGGTGTGTAAATAAATGTATCACGTTTAGAGATTTTTCTTTTTTTGTTTACACAATGTTAATAATAAATAATATACAGAGCAGCGATTAAATGTAAATGGAAATCCTGCCTGCCACTTTCATACACTGTATTTTTAGTTTACCACAGCTACAATACAACAGCACTAGAGTCATTCAGGAAACGCACTTTTGACTTTATTTCTTTTTCCGGCTACTTGGCTACTTTTTTTTAAGTTTTATTCTTTTTGTTCTGGTTTTTTTGTTTGTTCTCCGCTGTAGCAATCATAACCGTAATAATAATTGTTTCTGTTTCATTTGCCAGATTTTCAGATAAATATTTGTTAAGGGGCAAGGAGAGAAGTTTATGAAGTGTGTTACCGTCCGCGTAAAACGTCGTTTAGTCACGTGTTTGCTAAAATCATTGTAATAAAAGTCTATGAATATCAATTTTTTTTTCAAACTTTTATTTATTTATTCAGAGGTCTTCTTCAGTGCAGTTACATAGTTTATCATTGAAGAGATTTGCTTTTACTGCTCTGACGTTGTGTGTGGTAAACTGGGCTAGACATCTTGTGTAAGATTGTAAGACCTGTTGTAGAGGCGTAACATGCGTCTGGGGATTTTATTATACAATAACAAAATGTGTTGGTATACGTTTGCATGTGTTTTAGAGGCAATGGTTTGGTGGTTTTCTGAAATAGATTTTATAATCAAAGAAATCAACGTCATTACATGGCATGAACCTATGAAGTCTACGTCTAGTAGTCATTTAAAAAATATATATTTATGCAAATAATTTCGTATATTATAATTGTTGAATAGATTTCCATCGCATTTTCCCCAAAAAGTAGAAGCTTTGTGTACTGAAAATCGGTGTACTTTTGATGCAAAGTACTAACTATAGCAGGTCAGTACCTTTTTTCTATCTTTCGACCAACGCAGGAAGTCCCTGTTGAGAGGAAATTAAGAAAAACATTTCGAACCCACCATGACTGATTTGAATGTTATACTATTTAAAAAAACCGGAAGAGTTTGTTATTGTTCTAAATAATTTGTAATAGTCAAGGCCCCCAGCTCCCAGAGTTTTGAAAACGCCAAAAATTAAGGGGATTTTTTATTAAAATTCATTTAAATTACAATATTTTTTTGAGATCAATTTATTTGAAATTTTATTACATAAAAGAAAGAAAGAGATACATTTGTTAATATTCCTTCTGGTACTTATACTTGTCACACTCATCTACATCGGCCTTGTCATTTTCCTCATTGTCATTTATGCCGTCTGGTGACATTTTCGGCGATATTGTAAGCTCTACTGCGGATTTTGGTACGAGTTCTCTTTTTTTTATTTAATTTGCTTTTTTTACTTTTTAAAACGTATAATTCCGATTCCATTCCTCCCGGAAAGTGCTCCCCCCTAATTTTTTAAATCCTTGTTCGACCGTCTTCCGCTTTCTACAATGAAGCATGCAAAATGATTTCTGGGCCAATATTCAAAACTCATGTTCTGTTAGTCTCCTCAGCAGTCTGAGGCCGAAGCCCGAGGTTGCAGAAGACTTTCAAATTCAATTGAACCGACACGGTTGTACCAAGTGTATCAAGTTGATACCAGTGCCGTGGCAGACAAATGAGTTTACTGTTAAACTGCTTAATAATATCCCTAAAGATTAAGAGAGGCTATGTAGGACGTGGTTTAAAATTTTTTTAAACAAAATACTAATTAAGCAAATAATGTATTTAGGCTTAAGTTAATACTTTTTTCTTGCAAATAAGAAAGAAAAAAGTATTTTTATAAATAAGACCATTTTTTGAATATTAAAAAAAAAAATAAGTAATTAGACACTAGCAGGATGGCAGTACCAGAATTGTTCAAATAAATAATTAAACAAAATTTTATTAAAATTTCGAAATTTATTCATTCCATCTCTTACTTGCTCCTAACATTTTTTACGCACTCGAAAAAGCAACACGTTTAATCTAATTTAGTTGCAAAACAAAGTTTAATCATTTGCTTTAAGTTCAATTAAAAAAAATAAAATAAAAAAAACAAATCCCACGTTCCCATTTTAACGCTCTAAGACGTTACAGGTAAAATCAATTAAAAGAACCCACGACACCTACGGCTGACTATTACGCCAGCTGTCTGTCACACTATCTTTCTAGTACAAGTATCTCTACCTCTTCACTACGACTTAATAATGCAAAATTTCCTCATTAAGTATTCGAGTAACGTTTCTCTATGAAAAACAATATCAAATGAAAACTCAAACACCTAAAGGTTAATAAAACATTTACGAGAAAACAAAGTAGCTTAATTAATTTACTTTCATTAATTAAATAACATTACAAGCCCAATAATGAACCCAAACAAAACAACAACAACAAAAAACAGACAAATTTGCATAAGATTTTGTAGGGAAATTGAATAAATATGTAACTGAAAACAGAAACAAAGAATGACAAGTTAAATTTTTGAAAAACCAATATTAACAACAATTGAATTAAACAAAAAAAAAAAACAGCTGTTTTTACACTCCCATACGCCTGGCATTCGCTGCTTTGTCTCTGCTGCAGTCAACGTAACGAATATATTATGTAGTTTAAATATGGCCGCATTATAACGTATAACAGTCACAAAAACACAGTTGTATTTACTTTAAACAACAAAATGTACGGCAAAGAAGGAGAGCATTGAGCAACAATAAAAACGCAAGCAAATATTACTGCCCATTAAATATACAAGTTGATAAGATTATCTTGTTGTTTTCAGGCTTTTAAAATGTGCGCCAGTATTCTTTTGTATTTTGATATGACCAATTAAAATTCTAAACACATCTCCCTTTCTTTGTTTTAATTTTATTTATTTACTTCAATAGGAGGTCAGGTTGAGAAGTTCTTTTAAAATTATTGAAAATGTTAGTTTAACCCACCCTGCTGACAAGAAGTGCCTGTTTATTAATTTATGTTTAATTACGAATAGAAAGGTTCTAAAAAAGAAATATTTATATTAAGATCAGAAAAAGCTTTAAAGATAAGTGGCTTTAAAGAAACAAGATTATAACATAATAATTTACAATATTGTAGGAGATATTACAAAATATCAGTTAAGTGCGTTTTACGCTATTCTATAAGTGGTTCGCTTTTCGTATGAAAATAGTTTTAACTGTCAAAAAATCTAAAGTAAAATATTCTCATTACATAGTGTATTTACACTATCTCACTTGATATAAAATAAAAAGATGTAGTTTTTTACTTCGAACGTGATAGAAATGAAAAACTCGCAAGGGGCGGAAAGGTTATTCAATGCGGTAATTCCAGTATGTTTAGACATGTGCCTTAATTGAGGCAATTAAATATAAAATTGAGTTGTAGAGTTTGGTAGTCACACATATACAATTAGGTTACTCAATTAACATATGACAGCTGAGCATTTTTGGTTGTGAATTTGGATAGCTGGATAGAAATTCGGCTTTAAAATAATTTTTGTAAAGAATTTAATTATTTTAAAAATAAATTAAATATATAAAATGTATTTTAGTTAAAAATTTCATGAAATTTAGTAGGCGCAAGTTTCTTCTGCCACTTCTTTTTGTTGTTTTAATTTATTATATTAAGGGTTTGACAACTCTGCAGATACCTGGTGAAATGTGTCTTGATTTTACATTGAAAATTTGGCTTAAATAATAATGCAATTAAGTATTATTAGCTGAATTTACTAATTGATCTCTTTCATGGTAAATTTAGTTCAATTAAGGCCTTAATTGCGTAAATTTTCTGATTGCACAGCAAGGATATGACCCCGTAAATATGAGGGGTAAGTTTTATGGCCGAAAATTCCTTAAAACCGATTCAGTTCAAATTTGTCAAATTTGTCTGTAAAAATAAAAAATCAAAAGCAAAAGTCAGCGGACCTTCTAATCTAGAAGTGGTATTGGTAACACAATAACTTTAAAATTTAAAATAACCTTATAAATTAATAACTTGTTACAAAGGTTTAAAGCAGACTTTTGTCCCAAAAGCCAATACAATTTCTTAGTTAATATGTTTAAGTCAATTCTTTTTGCTGTAATATGTTGCTTCTAAGTGAGCCTATTGTAAAGGTGCATACCTAAGTATTTAACGCTCTCTGATCTGGGAATTTGAGTGTTATTTATAAAAACCGGTGGGCAATCTTTACGTCTAAGGGTAAATAAAATAAAGTTCGACTTATCAGTATTTATAGTGATTTTCCAATTCGAAAATTGAGCTCATTTTGAACATAAGATGAGGCTGTTATCGGAGATTCATCAGAAGCTATTATTGTCGTATCATCAGCGTAAGTTGCTATTGTAGTTTTTTCAGACGTTGGCATGTCGGCTGTATAAATTGTGTATAATATTGGACCCAGCACACTTCCTTGAGGTACCCCTGCATAAATAAAACGTATTACAGAATTTTCATCACCCACGCTTACGTAAAACGATTTTTTTCTCTAAATACGATTTTATTATCAAGTAAATAGGCGCTGGTAATATTTTCTTGAGTTTGTAAAGCAAGGCTTGATGTCTATCAAAGGCCTGCTTGACATCCAAAAATACTGCACAGAAGTATAATTTTCTTTCAAAAGCATCAGTAATTATATTAATTATACGGTGACATTGCTCAGGGGTGCCATTTTTGTGGCGGAATCCAAATTGATAGTCAGGTATTATATTTTGTCTTTCCAAGATTAGCGTGACGATTTGAAACAATTTTCTCCAATATTTTGGAGAATAACGGCAGCAAGCTAATTGGTCTATATGAGGAAATATTATTTTCGGGTTTGTTTGGCTTAGGAATCATAATAATCACTGCACATTTCCATTACATGGGATAGTGCGACAGTCTCAAAACCGAGTTTTATATTAATGTCAAATATAGTATAGCTTTGTCCGATAAATTTTTAGCTACTATGGGGTCTATTTTGTCGTAGCCAGGTAACTTACTATTAATGAGCTTAGATATTTCATTTTTGACTTCTGTAATAGTACACGGTTTAATCGGTAAATCCATTTGACAAGGCGTATCTAGGAACTCTAGAATTTTGGTTTCGTGAGGAGAGTTTGAAGCTGGGAAAGATTCGAAAGTTTGCTCTAGGTGTTTAGAAAACAGTTCTGCTTTGTTTTTGTCTGATCTGGACCAATTGCCATCATACTTCTTGATCGATATTTGGATAAAAGGAATCGCTTGTTATGTTACGGGAATACTGAAGTATTCAAATATTGAAAGAATTATTGAAAAAAGAGTATTTGGACTGAATTGTCTATCCCCGGTCCAAAATTTAAGCAATCCTAGTTCAGAATGTTCTTAACGGAATTGTGCAAAACATGAATAAGATCTGCTACGACATTTGATGTTTTCAAGTTACATTCATGGCATGTCTCAACATATAAGCAAGTTATAATCAAATCAAATCAAGGATGGTT
Source organism: Phania funesta (assembly GCA_963932375.1). Classification (NCBI taxonomy): domain Eukaryota; kingdom Metazoa; phylum Arthropoda; class Insecta; order Diptera; family Tachinidae; genus Phania; species Phania funesta. The sequence continues at coordinate 103,855,442 of OZ010652.1, forward strand.
GATGTTCTCCTCGACAGCTATACGTACCACTTAATAAAGTCGCATCTTTAATAGTAAAATTGCAAGGCAAATTGACTTATGTGATTCCTTCGAAGCTCTTTCGAAAATTATTGCTTGCGTTCGTATATAGTAATAGAAAAAAATTAGTTTTATTTTATGTTTAAGTAACTTCTCAGTTAGGCCTCGCACTAGGAAAAAACTGTGTTTATAGTTCAATAATAGTAGTGAAAAATAACATAATTACAATGTCATATCAAACATTTGTAACCCTTGTCACATTATACTCGCCCAAGTATCCCTTCAAATGATATTAATTTACTTTTTAAAACAGTCGTATTGGAATAATTTGTTTACTTTAATTAGGGATTAAAAGGAAGATTTATGTGTAAAAATATCAATATGAAAGGATTACACCTACACAAGAATTAATGATTTTTGTACAAGGTAGGTATAATACGAATAAAATTAATGAATTCTTGGAATAATATATCAAAATAATTTGACGTCACATATTTAAAAAAATATGCTTTTATTTGAAGTGCAGCACTTTAAGAACTAAAAATACCACAATAAAAAGACTAGACAATATAAATAAAAATATTTTCTAATGTTTGAAACTATAAATAAAATATGTTTTTGCTTTAAGTTAAGCGCTAATCATTGTTTAAGGCCCTTTCACACTATTTGATTGAGTAAAATGACTTGTCAAAAATTCAAATAAAATAAAAAAGTGTTATAGTGTGAAAGCAATATGTTAGGAATCTGATAAAAAGTGCGGATGGAAATTTGACAGTCTCACCGATTTTTGAAAATTTTCTAAAAGCTTAAACTTTTTATTTTAGCAGGGTTGCATTTGCACAGAAGTGTGATAAAGTAGACAAACAATGTAATGAGAATATTTAACTTTTTATTTTTTAGATTTCTCCCTACAAAACTCGAATTAAATACGAAGCATTTGTATAATAATGTGAAAGGGTCTTTGGCCACTTTAAACCAGAGACGCTTCGACGCTGTTTGCAACAAAACCGTAATGCGAAATTGCAGAGTTGTTAAGGGTGAAGGAGCTCTTATTTAACTCTACCTCTTGACCCGATTTCCTGATTCCAGTAAAGAGTTAATCAATTAATTGATTATCAGGCAGGGTTGCTTCTATTTAAATATATAAAGTGTACTGTTTTCAAGAAGAAACCGCCAGCATAGTTATTTTACTTGTGTGCAATAGTAAAGGGTTTTCCAATGAGGTCGGATAATGAGTAATAGCTGACAGTTATTTTCTTTTTTGTTTCGTAAATTTTTTTCTTTTTTAGAAAATACACGCAACGAAAATAAAACCATAGTTGAAGTAAGCATAATCTAAGAGAGCAACATGTTAAATTACATGTTTGTAATCGAATCATATTATTATTGTAGATAACAATAACAACGTGAATTAAGCATTGAACCGATTTCGAACATAACATTTTTGTTTAAACTGTAACCTTAATCTAAGAGCAACATACAGCCATCGTTTACTTAAAGCTCAAAGACCACACCCGCGTTCTACGATTTTCCACATCCTACGCATTTGGCAAAAAAGTTGAGTGTTGCAAGTTACAGAGCAGAAAAGCGTAGAATGTCTTGGCGCGTATAATACGCGAAGTAGACCTACTTTCTACGTTTGTAAGCGGCGTGTGAACAGATCAACTGATCTTGATAGCCATACATGTCAAGTTATATATTATTTTCAATGCCTTAAAGGCGTCGAATGTAACTTAAAAAGCCGAAAAGCTTAGATTGCGTACGAAGTATGAATTTCGTAGAATGCGCTGATGCAAAAAAAAGCGTGATATATGCTGTCAGCTTAACAGTCAACGCGCTAACCACTTAAGTCACAGCACCCGCATATTTTGATTAAACACGAAGAAATTTTTACATATTATGTCTAGTGAGAACATTTCACGATTAGAGTTGTTATATTATTTTTGCCTAATTAAAGAACTTTGTTTGTGATTAGAATGTTAGACAAAATTTTAAACTTTAACTTAGCCTTGTTCAAATTTTTGTGCTTGAAAATTATTCAATTATTGCAACTAAAGTAATGTTTAAAATATTTTCAAATAACCATTATATGTTTGCCACAAAAATATACTGTTGTAGAGAACATAATATAGTTTTCGTACTCAAACTACAAGCACGTATTTTTTTTGCGTATAGAGATAAATTACTATGGGTTTTTAAAGCTTCAATCGTCCGACTTGTCTCTAATTTGGCTTTTCTCGGTGTCATCAAAAGCAACATAGCTCTTACTATTGCTCGACTTCAGCCTGATCTATGCGTCAAAATCTGCGTCGTATTTTCGGAGCCTTGGCAGCCATAAAAATTAAGTTAAAAAAATGTATTTTTTAATCTCACGCAAACTTCTTTTTAAAAGTGTTAACGTTCTAAAATAAAAACTAGTCTTTCGTTCTTAATAAAAAATGGAATTATGCCACTTTCAAAAGTTTCTTTTAACGGTCTAAAGCAACAAACGCCACTATGTCATATAAGAACATATCGATGAATAACATAGGAATTTATTAATTAAATATTAGCTCATAATAAGCATTATATGATATACTTGCCGATTGCAGTGCAGAGCAATTAAAAATTTCCGTAAAAGAAAGACAATTTTGTCGTTTTCAGGAATAACCAATCGCCTGTGTCCATATTTACCGGCTTTAAGTTTTTGATACCAAATTGGTTTCTTTTTTTAATTGGAATAATTGCTTGCTGACAACTGTTTCAATAAAAAAAATATAAAAGAACAAACAAACACATTTTAAAATATTTTCTTTTTAATATTCTCCAATTTACTTACACAACCAGGAGTCTGTCTCGGCCTGCTTAATAAATATTTCCTAGCATAGCACTTCGGGTTTGTAGTTGGTTTATAATGCCAAGAACTTTGATATCAATTTTCAGGGAGTCTCGGTCTTCCCTATGTGCGCTTTCCCACGTCGTTGTCATTGCAATGGCATTCTGGCTGGCGCGTTCGTTTCCATTCGCTCGACATGCCCTAGCGAGCGCTTAACTACATTCATGTTGGGATGTAGCTCATACAACTCATGGTTCGTTTGACGGCTATAATCTGCATTCGGGCAGATGGGCCCTTTAATTTTACGAAAGATCTTTCTCTCCAATACACCCAAAACTGCTTGGTCCGCTTTCACCAGTACCCATATTTTAGCGTCATATAGAAACAAAGGTAGAAAAGTGAGTTATACAGTGTAATTTGTTTCTTCTGGGAGAGGTATCTGTTCTTAAGCTGTTTATTTCACTGCGGATTCTCGGAATATAAATTCATCGTTACAATTGCCGGCCCGAGACATCTTGCCTTTCCTTCGTCGCGGTACCTCCCACGTAGTTGCCAACATTATCTTCGTCTTGCCCTCATTAACCATCAGAACAATTTTCGAGAAAGCTCCAGTTAGTTCTCGTTCTCTCCTCCCGACTATATTTATGTCGTCCGCATATGCGAGGAGGATTAGGCTCTTGATTGTTAATTAATAAAATCTTTATATTTTCCAGAATTTTCTCCATCAAGATGTGGAAGAAGTTGCACGATAAGCATTCCCCTTGTCTGAGAGCTCTTGTAGAAGTGAAGTACTTTAACTGAGGATTTCGTGTCATTCCACAAGGCCCTACATATAAGTTTAGCTGGTATCCACTACACAGACATGGTTTCGAATACTATTTTTATATTGGAGCGTCCCATGCAACCTTATAATCGATTAAAAGGGGCTATATATCGAATTGTATCTTGTGGGATTTTTCCAGGATGTGTCACGGAGTAACGATTTGGTCGATTGTTTTTCAATTTAAAAGATCTTAATCTGACTTATGTGTTCGTTGTTATCATAAATCTGCAAATTATTTCTATTCAACATAAATTCCCTCGTTAAAATCAATAAGTCGTTTTATCTGCACATCATTTTCTTGTTGTTTTTGCTTTTTTCTATAATCTCGTTTTTATGTCACTCATTCCTATAAATTTTACAAAAAGCTTCTATGAGTCACGCGAGAGTGATAGATAACTAGATAACTTTCGTTTCGTGATTCTTCAAAAAATTTGATTTTAAGACATACGCGGTTCTTTATGCAAACCAAGATCAATTTTAAAATACTTTAGAATACACGTTTTATATTTGATTATTTTACAATGAAAAAATATTAAAATCAATAAAAAAAAACACAAACGGATCACAAATTCAAAGGTTGAAAAAGAGTCGGTGAAATGTGAACAATGCCACGACGAGTATAAAAAAGAGAAGAAGAAAAAAAAACCGTCACAAAACAAAACGTTTACAAATCAGTGATACTTTTGATTTTTTGCTTTCTGCCCTGAGCTGGCTGTAAAAAATCTACATATGAAGAGCCAAACAAACAAGCAAACAAAAATGGTTAAATAATATTAAGCCCAGACTCCTTATTTTCTCCTTCATGCTGCATGTGAAATAGTGCGAGTAGATAGGACATGAAATAAGAAGAAGAAGAAACAAAAGTAAAAAAAAAAAATAAAAAAATAAGAAACTATAAAATTTAAAATTGATTGTTCAATTAATCTTAAAAAACTTGACAACGGGTGTCTGGACGATGTCTTCCTTGGTACTGCAAGGGAACAAACAACACAAGCGAACATACAAGCCTGGGTAGTTTCTTTAAACATTTTTGGGGTAAAAAACTCATCCGTAGAATGAACCAAAAAATACAACTACACGTGGATCTTTTTCTTTGACCAACAACTGGCTGAGAAAAAGATGCTAAAGGCCACAAACAAAGGGGGACACCTTTTTTCCAAACAACATTATGTTGCATACTGCTGCACACACATCTTCACTTCAAGTGTACCTTTGTTTTGTTTTGTTTTTTTCGATTATATTGAATATTTAGTAGTTGTAGTTGTTCTGTTTGTATTGTTCTTGTTGTTTTTCTTGTAACGCCAGTACAATAAGAGTGGAAACATGTTGCAATGACACAGAGTTACAAAAAGTTCTTTTTGGATTTTTATTTTTATAAAATAAGTTAAAAGTTATGATTTTTTTTTCATTCAAGGGAATCTCGGCTAAAGCTGCAACAACAACAACTACTAAACTAATAATGCGTGTGAAATTTTTCAACCAGAGAAGATGACGAGGCTGCTTGTTCTTAAATAATATTCATATACGAGGATCAATATAAAATACGCAACTATAAAGAAATTTTAAACAAATTCATTATCTTCAGGCTCTTGACATGTCTACATGCCATTTGGAATGATCTCAATGTCTTCCAAGACTCTAAAGTATCGCGTGTGATATTTTATATTGAAAAAAAAAACATTGACATTGTTTTATTAATGACACTTGTTTCATTTACTAACTTCAATTCTTACTCGGGCTTATTTTCTACTTGAAAGACACTGTCACATATTTGTATAACATTTTGAAAAAAACAATACTTTGCTTATATGGTTTAGGCTTAGGAGACCCTGTTTTTGCCAGAAATTTTATGTCTGATCCTCCTATGAGCAACTTACTCTCGCACTCTTATACCACAAGCCAACTTTATTAGTCAAACAGAACTGAACACAGCAAACAGATTCTTCGTCGTGCAGCCAAAAGTAACCAACTAAATATTCTTCGTTAGTTGGAACATTTTTCATAAATTTTGCGATCGTCAATTAATGTCGAATATTTTAAGAAATCGATTCCTTTTTATTATGATTTTTATTTTTCACATTTTGTTTTTTTTTATGCAACAATAACAATCAAACATACACGCTTATGCCGATTGGAGAATGGCATAATTTCGATTTGTTAACCCATTAAAAAGCGCATATAAACATTGATTTGAGCAATAAAAGGCTTTGAATAGGAAAAACAGTCAATAACGACGGCTGGTGGGTATGCAAAGAGTACATCGAAATTATCAAACATTTTCGGTGCCACTATTTCACGGTTGCAATCTTACCAGACGTAACTAACTTAAAAGGCATTGTTTGGAGAATTCCGAGGAATTTTTCTCAGAGCACCGAATTCCTATAACATGCTTCCATTTCTTGGTTTTGTAATGTGGAGCGTAGACGAAGTGTATTTCTGCGGACATGAGGCCCATAGACTAGCTTACAAATTCAGGTAAATTCCTTGACTGGAACAACAACAAATTATTTCTTGTGTTCTATAGCAAGGTGAATTAGAATCTGTTCCCGGTTTCTTGATTCTAGTATTCGAGATATAACGTAAAGTCTATAAAAGAGCAGTTGCGCGACATATATTAACATAATTGTATGCACTTAAGTGTAATTTTTAATCCCTGGCAATATTGTTTTGCTCAATCGGCTCAATGGTTTCAGAAATATCGTGAAACTTGTACCAAAAGAGAAAAATTTTATTAAATAAACCAACAAAAATTTAGTTTATTTTCTACCAGCATATAGAAAAATATGTTCCAAACAAAACGATCAATATTTTATTAAATTCCATGCACAACCTTTGATTTTATTATATGACAAAAACTGCCATATCCACAAAATAGTAAAATGCTATCTGATATAATTAGCAAATGTCATACCGTTCGCAATTCATATTAATATATGTCGCATCGCTCCCTTCATTTTGGAGATAACGGTGTGTATCGGAAGCTAGAATTAATTTAAAAACAAAAATTGAGTGGAGGTTTGAATTCAGTTGTCCAAATTACATTCGAAACAACTTTCAGTTGCTCCCGTCAAACACCTAGTATATATATTTGTGTAATTGGCTTCTCTTCTCGACATAACCTAACCTTATTTTTAATCTGGTATTTAACTCACACTTTATATATCAATCTTTTAAATTTGTTCAGAAGTTATTTTTATATTTTTACTAGTGACTCTTAGTTATGACTTATTGTGTTTATTGTTATCTATAAATTACATTCGGAATTAAGTTTTCAAAATAATAATTAACTATTTAACAGTCCAAGTTATTTTAAGCGCAGTGTGATAATTTGCCATCGAATTAAATTAATTCCGAATCCAGACCAACTATTTAATTCAAGTAATATAAAATAAAAGGTCTTGGGCTAATAAAAGCTCGCTCTCATTGACACTTTCCCACGTACCTACTTGGCGAGTCTTCCCCACACTTTTGGCACACAATGGTTTATATCATTTATGCACCAGCATGTTTGTTCGTTTGTGAGTTAATGTGCATGAATATTTCAGATGTAGTTTGTGGTTTTTCTAGAAGTGCTTTGTCATAAGAAGCAATCATTACATTTATATTTTATAAGTTTATGAGCTTTGTGTCTCTGCCTTTGTATGGAGAAGAATCAGTCGCATGAGAAAAGGACGTAGGATGTTTAGGAGTTCAATTCACCTTTTGTTCGTTTAACTAATAATCAAATTATTTTCAACAAATACGAACAAGAAATTATACATAATATAAACTGATCATCAACACCGCCAGCTTAACTTTATATTGCAGTCAACAAGACAAGACCAGAGAGAGAGAGAGAGAGAGAGAATAAGCACATTAAAAATGAAACGTTACAGCCATAAACTGAACTAAGTAGATGGATCCATTCGGTAAGGGCGGTTAGTAAACGAGCAAGAGTGTCGCCAAAAATCGTATTTAGTACAAATTTTTATATTCGTTATAGACTTAAAACACAAAATCGATTAAGCATAAACTAGATGCTTTAAAAACAACAATGTTACGAGCATCTCATCACTATACGATACAAACAAAAGCAACAACAACAACGCGGCAAATTACGGGCAAATCTCTACTCTTGATCACATTTTACCAGTTTTATCTTCAACATCTGTCGGTGTTATTTCTTTTGAGTCTCAACAACTTTTTTCTGACTTTTTTTTAATTTTAATTTTAATCTTCCCCTAACCGCACTTTTAAAGGAAATTTATTCATTTTAATTTACCATTCTGTCTCCCTGGGTGTGTGTGTGTGTGTGTGCGTGTGTTTCAATTTGTTTCGTATTTTGTGACTCTTTCCAATTTAGAAACGATCAAAATCATAAAAATTTTGGTTGATTTTAATCTCCAAAAGTGGCGCAAGTTCGAACAGTATCGGTATATTTTTATTGCATTTACTTAATTTGTTTCTCATTCTTGTGTCAAGCGACACAACTAACCGGCAAGTTTCAGTAGACTTGGTGAATGAGTGAGTGTGTCATTTTGTGTTAATGATTTTAAAGATCATGTTTTACATGATATTTTATTGTCGTTAATTATTATTATCATTACGATCAGTCACACAATGATATTTACAAAATTATAGTCGAGTCTGACGCCAGACAGCCGCGTTGAAAAACATTTTTGTTGTTTCTTATGTAATAAAATTAAATTGTTGGAACGAGCGGTATTTTGAGGCCATACCTTGGATCCTTATTAGCCTTATGCGTGTTAAACTAATATTTTAGTTTAGTTTAAACAGGCTGTAATTTTCCATATGAGTTGAGTTTTGTAATTTCTTTCCACAGCCAACTATTGGAAAATGATCATAATCAGTAGTCACCGTGATCTAAAGAATACAGCTCACTTAATTATATTAAGCAAGTAAAAGTGCTATATTTGGATGTGCACAAATGTATGAACTACTAAAAATATACTACATATTTTTCCCATTGCAAAGAATTATTAGAGACCTTTAGTTTGCTCTCCGGTCTTAGTATAAGCATTTTCGATCAGTTTATTCTTTCTTTCTCTGATTGCTTATCAAAGTTTTAATTAACTCTCGTTTTTTTTTGGTGAATTGTAGATAATAGCTACATTGGGTTTTCAGTAAAATTTCTAATATTTTCTTGAGTTTTCGGTGCTATTTCAGTCTTTAGGTAATTTTTTCGTCAAATTTGAAAATATGTTGAAGTTTATTTTTGGTTACTTGTTTGTGAAAATTATTATTATTAACTTACGTAAGTAACATCGGTTGTGTAAAAATTGCTACGTTTTTCATAAAATACTGATTTTTTCAAATTTTTTTTAAATTTTGGGCCTTTTTTTTGCAATTATTTTGTTTTATTCCAGTTTTTCGATTTTTTGCAGAGTTTTCGATGTTTTGGCGAATATAAAATTTTCCCAATGTTAAATTATTTGTAATTTTTTAGTGCCATTTCGGTTTTCTTGTAAATTAAAATTTTTCGGTGAATTTTGTTATTTTTGTTATTTAAAATTAGACTTTAGTTTTGATTTGAGGAATTTTTTTGTTTTCAGATTACTTTAGATTTTTTGTAAAATTTATAATGGTTTAAATTTGTTGGTGATATTTTCAATTTCTTACCGAATTCCTCTTTTGTGGTGATATTTGATTTTTGTAAACTTTCGCCTTTTTGGTGAAATTCAAATTTTTGCGGTAAAAATTTTTTGTCAATTTGTTTTCTCCGTATTTACCAAAACTTCAGTTTTTTTTTTATTTAATATGGTTTTTCGATCTTAAGGCGAATTTCCGAGTTTCTGGTGAATTTCAAATTTGGCAAAATTTGCAATTTTTGGAATTTTTTGCAGTTTCGGCTTTCAAACCTTCACAAAAATAAGAATATTGATTTTATGTCATTTTTCGGCTTTTCGGTGAAATTAAAATTTTTGTCGTATATATTCAAAGTTTGGTGAATTTTGATTTTTTTGAAATCTCGGTTTATCATTGAATTAAAATTTTTTGACAAACATTTTTTTATTCCAATTTTTCTATTTTTTGGTGAATTTTAAATTTTGCAAATATTTGAATTTGTTTGCAATATTTTTGTCAAATTTCGGTTTTTAGATGAATTCGGTTTTCTCTGTCTGTCAATTTTTTAAATTTTGAGGTTTTCTAAATTTTTTAAATTCAACATTTAGGTCCGCGGGCCTCGGGATGATAACTTCTGCAAAAGGACTTTATAGCAAATTGTATAAGGATTCAAAATATGCTTGTGAATAAGCGTTTCCCCGCAAGAGTGAAAATTCATAAAACCCCAGAAAAATTGCCCATCTCTCGAAAACTTGTAGACCGATATGGCTGATTTTAAAAAGCGAAAATTCGTTAAATGCACTGATCATATAGACCAAGTTTCAAAATCCTGTGCTGTCTAGTGCCGTCAGAACAGAGGGCCATTGCTAATTGAGCTTCCCTACCCATAAGGATCCAGAATATAAATATACTTTGTTGGCTCTCAAAATCTTCTGAGATAGTCACCATAATTTGAGTTATTAGACTTTTAATTTATTAACAGCTGATCTGTGGAACATAAAAACTTTAAACGACTGAGGTACCCAATTTAAAGACCGTAGAATGTGACACCTGAAATATCTAAAAGCGCTCAAACTCGTGTTATCTTCTGCTAGACGAAAGAAAAAAATGTATGTTTGAAGGATGTCTTATTTTGAAATCGATGACATTTTTCGGCGCTTACTGAGAAGAATTTCTGATTTGTTGTGAAACTTGAATCTTTTTTGTGACTTCCTGGTAACCTCATATTCTGGTAAATTTTCGAAACGTAGTCAATATTTTTTAATTTTTAAGGGTGATATGAAAGCAGGCCGCTAAATTTATGGATCTCTTGTAATTGTTTAAGAGTAAGGTTCACCATGGCATTTACATTTAACAAGTGTCCATGGTCCTAAGGTTTATGTTAACCTGTGCTGGACATTCACACACAATCTGCGCTCAGTCTCAGCCTCTTCCTCAGAAGTATCTTTAGATACTGACCCTTGGAGACATCCGTTGCGAAGCAAGACACACCGTAGTCCCGACAGAGGTTACCCTCTCCACCTTTTGCAAGGCGTCATTATCCATCCGAATCTTGCGGTCCAACACCTTAGAAAGATTGACCCGTCCACCCCTCGCGAGCCATTCTTGTCCCTATCTATCTATCGGATTCCTCAATTAGCCAATTAAATCCAAAGTTTCTTCAGTGATTCATCCCTGTAATGAAGAAATCCACCCACACAGCACTCCATATGCACGGGTAAGTCTGTATTAAAACTGGAGATCGACTAGTAATCAGAGTTCAGATGTCAGAGACCAAGCACCCTCGTGGCCAAGCATCCCTGTCATATGCTGTCTCACTGTGGATTAGGGATTTTGTATATAAAAATGTCAACTTCCCTCCGCTCGACTTAGTTAGCCAGACGCCTTGCAGAGGTTATGGCATTGTGCCTGTTTGCAGACGGCCTCAAAATGTGGTTAATATGGAAGTAATATTTTCTATATTTGGTAGTTTTTCGTTGAAATATCGGTTTTTGAAAAAATTCAAATTTTTGTTAAATTTTTTGATTTCTTACACATTTAGATCCATTATTGACCTGGTCCATGGAGTTAAAAATTCAACAATTTAGAATGATCGGGGTTGTGAATTTCAAATATTATAAAACTTATAAAATACCTCTTCTAATAAACTATTGTATGCCAAATCCAAATCTGTCTTATATGACGTTTCCTACTTATAGTGATTTACTCTATTTTCCAGCTTTGAGTTAATTTTTCTGGACTGGACTTTGAAATCATAAAATGTTTATCAAATTTATAAGTTGACACAAACTTAACCTTAGTTTGAGTAAAGTCATGTTAGTGTGCGCAGTATGTATTTGATGTACAAGCAACGAAAATAGAGAAAAGCTTTTAAAATAATGTCGTTTTCGTTTCCTAAATAAAATGTTGCCCGGTTAAATAAGCATGTACTAATGTAGAGGGGATATCGAGCACATAACACACTCTTATTATGTGGGATCTTATACAGATCATAATGGATAATGCCATTCGTCATTACTAAAGGTAAAAAATACCACCTTTTGTGGCCATAAACAAAATACCGAAAAAGGGTAAACATTTTCTAGAAAAGAAAACACAATAAGTATTTACAAAAAACACGTTAATTTAATTCTGGCCACAAAAATAATTGATATTTAATTTTAAAGAAGAAGCAGTCAGTTCAATTATTCTTTGCACTTCATTTATTTCGAGTAAATCTGTATACTGAAAATGTGTTCGTAGGGGCCGTCAACAAGGCGTCATGTAACGGACAGTAGTTATGCTCGCTGCACCACTGACACTTTATGCTACCAAAATCAATGACATATTAGTGGCCGCGGATCTAGACTGAGCTTTTGGTGAGGGAAATATTTTAAAATTTTTCATTTGGAAAAATGTTTATTTTTCATTCATCTAGAAAAAAATATATTTCTTTTCTTCCTTTTATTAAATACGAAATTCCTTTGAAACAATTTTCTAATGCCGTATAATTTTTATGAATGCCACCTAGTGTTGTAATAATCAGTTTATAATTTTACGATGATCGTAAATGTTGTCACAGAAATTAGATTATTATTGAATGGCATTTTGCCAATGTGGCGTGTCGTTGCCTTTTATGTCTTGTATTATTTGTTATATTATTAAAAAAGGAGAAAAAAAAGCTACACTGTAAACCATGAACAATTTAATATCTTTTTGTTGAGTTATAAAAAATTTTACTACTCAAACGATTTTGTAATCAGTGACTGTCATGTCATGTACGATCATTTAGTTTCGATTTAATGGGTTATTCACACAAACTGTTTACAACAACAATTAACTATTGTATATATTTTTGTTGAACAGTTTTTAAATTCATAAAGAATGTTTATTTTATATTTAAGTTTTAATAAATTTATAATAGGTTGTATTAAGTTGCCTTTCTCCTCCTGCCAAGAATACAAACTTTACGTCGTGTTTGGGTATGAATACTGGCTGAACTGTGTCGTTTTAGGATCTCCGTCATATTCCTGGAGAGAACGTAATGGCGATCCTCTCATATCCGTGCCAATCCATTGTGTAGTGCAAATAATTTAATTAATTCTCGTAATGTTCATTAGATCGTCAAGGATTGGTAGTTTGAGTTTGCTATTCCACCTTCTCAATCTGAAAACTTCATTGGAAAACATTCTGTTGATGATTCAATTTCCTTTCGTGTTTCTAAGCACATAAACAGGGTGGCACAATATAAATCAAACAAAGTTCTTTGAAGGAATGGAAAGAGACTAGTGTGTGTTTTTAAATATTTGTTTGAACCTTTAGGCTTTATTACATTTTGATTTGTAGATGACATCAGTTGAGTTGGCGACGGCCATTGTTATTTACCATTTTATGTAAGCTCTGCATTTCTTGACTGATGTTTTGTTTAAGCGCTTCGCAAGTCTGAGGCGTATTCATAATAACTGGTGACTTTATTAAACGCCAGAAGTCTGAGGGTGATTAAATCGGGTGCTGTGGCGACCAAAACGCGATATCAAACGGGCTGGAAATGCCAGTCTCATAATCCACGTGTTCTCCAGTCCCATTGGATCCAATTCTGGCATAAGTAACTCATAATTCACGGCTATATTCACAGTGTTGGTTTGGCCTGCGTGGTTGTCAAAGAAGAATGGACCGATGGCACCTGCAGAGTAAACTCCACACCATACAGTGAGTTTAAGTGGGTAAAATAGCTCTTCATAAAGTCGACTGGCTAAGTGACGGAACATTCATGCAGGGTATGTTGAACGACCAGGGAAACGACAAAAAAAATTCATTTACTTTAGAAATGTCATAAGTGATTTGACCTTCGATGCCATTTGAAAAAGTTATTTTATCTTCCAATAGTGTGATTTATTTTGGGACGAACCTATTTGTAGAACATACAGACAGCTGGTAATGACTTAGTCTCGTATTATACTGTAGTATTTTATCCAATTAACCACTGTTTTGATGTGCTTATTGGTCCTTGATGTGAAGCTTCTTTCTTGAATGGAACCTTCTTCCAGCTTCCATTCCTCAGACTAAAAATGCTGTCGATTGATTTCTACTGTAGTCAATATTGAAAAATTTAGTACTATTGCACAACTTTCAGTACTTTTTCATTAAATAATTACTGCGTACCCCCACAGCATGTAGTAGAAAGTACTGGTTCAAAATATAATTACAGCACGTAAAAATATAAGATCAAGTCAATTCATTTATTTAAAACCTAAAGATTGTTAACGCATTTTTATTATTATAATTTTTATTAAATAAAATATTGACAGTACTAGATCTGTTAATAGCTTCGTTCGAGAACCCAATAATTATCAATAATTATGCCTAAACTTTACTAAACTGCGTTCGAGTACACAAAGTTTAGTAGATGAGAACACAGTTTGAGAGCGTAAAATGACAATTCGATGACTGAGCAATTGCAAAATCTGCTAAAGAAATTTTTGTTAGTAGAATTTAGTCAGCTGAAAAAAACATATGTTTTAAAATGTAAACAAACAAAAAATTTTTGCGGAGTTGTTAAAATTTTTGTGAAAATAAGGAAAACTAAAGCAAACACAAGTAAAGAGGGATTTGAAAACAGAACATGTACGTTGTGAGTATTGTAATGTTTTGGTAAAGTACAAATGTTCACAGACATGCGGAATTACATATGACTCAGAAAGTTGCAAAAAACATGTCGTGTAGCCGTGTAGCTGTGATGACATCAAAATAGTCGTCTTCATAGAACCGTGTGTATTTGAGTGTTGACAAATTGTGGTCAGTAGTCTGCTTAGGGCTTTCATGTGTTATAGAAAAAATTTGCATAAATATATTATGACACCTGTGTTTACTTTGGATTTTTATAAATGAATGCGAGATACAAACTTAAACACAGTATGTATGTATGTACAGACTTAATGCAATTCAATGTGTCTAAAATCATTTACATATGTATGTAAAATAGTTTATGTATTTTGTTTCTCAATAAAAAATAAGTACCACAATGTTAAAAAAAAGTACTATTTCGGTTGCTGAGCAGTACCATTTAAATTTTCCATCAACAACTGCAGTCGTGCTTACGGAATATTTCGTTGCGAGTATTTTACATGCCATCTTAATCTGCCAACGTACAGATTTCTGTTCGCACAGGCTCGTACAGGCCGTCGCTGTTGATGGTCTGTTCCTCTTCAAATAAAGTTGTTCGCACAACGCTATTCTACACTCACGCAAATAAAATACACACAGGCAAAATAAAAAATATGTGTGTGTAAGCTCGACTGTAAACACCCGTTCTTTGACTATGATAAGAATATGGGAATAATATCGATGAGGCAAAAATTTATGCTCAAACTGAACAGGCACATTTACACGTGTTCTCCACACAGAAGACCACGAACTAACTTTTTTTGCCGTTAATCTCGCAGCGCTCTCTACTGGTTTCCTTTGGATAACCGAATTTGTTGTGAAGTTTTCATAATCTTTGCCAATTACGATCATATGACTTCTTATTGCTTTTCGAAACTGTGATAACTAATTCGGATTCCCAATTTTAAAGAAATAAAATACATAAAAACTCTACAAGTATTTAAATATTCAGTTTCGTTACGTCGCAAATTTTTTAATACGTCAAACATGTTACCTAACAATCGTTTCTGACCAAATTACTTGTGTCATACGCGTACTACGCATGTTAGATCTCTTAAGATCAGCATGACATGTGTGTAAAATTTACCAGAGATGAGCTAAACAGAGATGCGTTTAACTGTGATCGAATATTAAATGGCGCCTACAAATTTTACGATCGCACCAACATAATTTTTTACGATCGCATTCTAATTCATTACACGTGGGAACATCCGAAAGCATTAGAACATGGGTGGGTAATTGTTATGACAATTCTAACAAACTGCAATCTGCGATCATACGATATCAAATGCAAATATTATTTTTTTAGCTTCAAGATTTGCTTGCTACTATTTAATGACTGGCGCCAAATGCGCACAATTATTAACAGATTAAGATCTTTGATGACAATTATTATGTACTTATTATTGCCACTATTAAAAATGAAAATAAAATTATAATTAAATATTTGAAAGTAATTTTTAAATCGTTAAATTTGATTTTATAGGCATTACGATGAAATCACTAGAGGAAAAGATGATGGCAAATGCAGGACAACTTCTTAGCAATTTTCCTTATTCAAGACTAAGAGGTTTTGGTTACCTGATCAGAGATTAGATTAGATTTCCGTTTCATAAAAATTGATGGTGATATAAAAAAATATTCATATAATTACTATCAAATAAAGGGATATTAGAATTAAATAAAATGAGTTACATGTCGGTCCCACAGATTTGCTTGTCATGTGCAAGGCCTATGAAAGACATTATGACATCGTTCAAATAACTATCGCTTCTTGGCGGGTGACGCTCATCCAAAACGACCAGTTTCGAAATAAGAGAAATCTACTGTGATCAAATGGCAAAACATTAAACAACTTTCAATATCTTTCCTTTCCTATTGGAGCGTATTTTCACCACAAACGTTCCTTGTACTTGATGTTCAACAAGTTGTAAAGGACATCCATAGCACGTCCAGTTGTTAACATCTTTAATATGTTACATCTGGTAATTTTCCAATGGTTGGAAGCTTGTTAATGTAACAACGCCAAAGGGTGAAGCTTACAATCCTGAAAATTAACCCCTGATTGGAATTTGTTCTAAAGTTATGCAAATATTTCAAAAGGATATGGAAAATGTGGTAACCTATTATTTCGCGAGACGTTGAGACATTTAGAGTCTAGCAATATACTCAACCACCGCCAGTATAGTTTCCTGGGAGGAAACTCTATGTAAGACATGCTAGCTTTCCTCTCGGAAAGTTGTTGGCGATTTTATACGCCATTTAGGCGAAAGTAAAGATGTGGTTCTTGAAAAGTCGCAAACTTTTAGATCATTTTCAATAAATGGTGAGAGCCATACATGTCATATGTATGTCAAATTTCCCTCTGTAGTCTTAGCAGATTGATAACATATTGTTTGCACACTATAAGTCTTTCTGATTTTATTTCAGTTTTTGACAAGTCGGTTTACTCAATCTAATAGTGTGAAAGGGGCTTTAGACCCAAAGTTGGGTACTTACTTGCAGTCGCACGACATATGATGTTGCCGCATCCATTGTTATGGGTGACACAAATATTAAGGCAGCAGAAGCTTCTGATGTTCTTGGAATGAAAATAAAGTGTGTGATGCCCGAAAGTTAATGAGTTTTTTTTCCATCTGATTTCTTAAATATTTATACCACCGATATGCCAACTAAAACAGAACACAACTCACATCGAACGGTACAAGAGACGGCGAAGCAGCTCATGGGTATCATTAGGGCATCTAAACTCTAATGAGATTAGGGAACTAGTTCCTGAAGAACGCGTTCTTTAGCCGTACTGTTCGAATATGAAACAAACTCCCTGCAGAAGCGTTTCTTTCCACTTTCAATGTAGGAAAACTTAAATCCAATGTCCACCATCACCTTGCCTTGTTCTCGATGAATATATTGCATGAGTATATAAAAGAAAAATTTAATTTAATTTTCTCAGAATAAAAGTTAGTCATGCCAATGGGGTCTTCCGCTCAGTTCAATTATTATAAGTTATGAATAATTTTGTTAAAAGCTGTAATATTTGCGTTACTAACGTACCTGCGAGTTTCGTATTAAAATCGCCGTTATAGATCTCAAATTCCTTAATGGAACAAATTTAAAACCCATAAAGTCAAGACGCCAACTTGTTGGTTCGTCACGATATTCAAGTTTCGTTATACTGAAGCACAGCGACAACACCATCTTCTTCTTTTACCAAACAAATTCCAACTCGAAGCCAGAATGAATGTAATTATTCTCTTATTGTCAAACGGCGAAAGAACCGGGAATTTACCATATCTGTCTTCACTTGTACCTCGTATAATTGACATTAAGCCAAGTTTACGCCGCTTTAATGTGCTCGAATTAGACAGAAACAATAACTGAAGCAGGTCATTCCACTAGCGTACACTTTTTCATGCACTCATGCGATTAATAATAATGTTGTGGAGGGATACTAAAGCAGTAGCAGTTCACTACTTCTACCCGCGCAGTCATTAATTTTTGCTTTGATCATTAATGTCTAGCGGCTGGTTGGCAACCTCCTCCATTTAGATTTCTCAAGTGATATTTCAAGGTTGTTCGCTCTTAGTTTTCTGCTTCTATTACTTTCGATGTCATCACCTTGATCATCTGACTCATTGTTCTCGGTCTTCGGGCTAAGAACTAATGTCTCTACCTAATTTTCCAGATTCGTTAGTCCACTACAATATACCCGCTAGAACAGTGCAGTTAACTCAAGGACAAAACTTTCCGTCCCCTTTTCGGCTTTCAGTGCCAAAAAATTAAAGCGCACGGGGGTGCTCCAGGCCATGTTCAGACCTAATGCACACAGTCTGTATATTACACGAAACCATTCGCGCGATTTTTACCCCCATTAGAACTTTGCTTCTTTAATCATAAAATTAAAAAACTCCAAAGGACTGTAGATATAGGTTCCCCCATAGGGCAAGTTTGACAGTTTTAACATGAAAGCTTTCCGAGATTTAAAGTTGTAAAGAGTGCATGTTTTAGTACTTATTCCCTTATTACTATTATGGTTCACTATAGCTAGAGAGGTGAAATTTGGTAGGCCGGTAGGTTTTTATCTAGGGTGACTAGGGTTCCTTCCCGCTTATTTGTATATAATACTTCCTGTATAGCTAGATGGCTAAAATTACATATACAGGTAGGTCTTGGGGAATAAATAAACTAAATAAACAAAAAAAACTTAAAACGGGCACATTTTACCTAGGAAACACCGTATTTGTATGGGGCAATTCCACTATAGCTAAAGAGCTGACTAGAAGAGGATACTAGCAGACTGTGCCTGGAAGAAGCTGAGACGGTGGCGTACATTGTGTGTAAATGTCCAGCTCTGGCTAGCATAAGGCTTAGGAACACGGGCAGACACTTGTTAAATGTGAATGCTGTGGTGGACCTAAGCCTCATACAAATGCTAGCAATTACAAGAGACTCTGTAATGACGAGTAGTGTCGACACTGTGAAATCATTAGAGTCAAAAGTAAAGGCTAGGATTAGTACGAGAATGAAAGTAAGGTAGCCGTAAAAATATTGGTTGCTTAAAATCAATTTGATGAGAGAAGGGAGACGAAAAGTATAGTAAGAGGTCTGTTCCGATATCCCCCTTCATTTATATATAGAGAGCTGAAATTTAGTACACAGGTCTTGGGGGAATAAGTAAACAGAAAAATCTGAAAACGGACACTTTTCAAATAGGAGGACTATCGATCGTACCGCCTTATTTATATGGAGCATTTAAAAAATATACCCGGTAAAAGCAGCTTACCAGATAAGTCTAGTGTAAAAGAAGTATCCATTATAAGCATCTGCTCAGTGTTCTATCAGCCCTACACACTCTTGAGTTATAAAATAGTTTGCACCAAGTCCTTTGGAGCATTGTGTACTTGTTTCATTGCATTTCTTTAAGAATGGATTGGACCAACTGTCTATCAGGTTTTAATATGAATTTGATATTAATTAAGTAACATTTTAAATCATTTGTTTTATGTCTGGTAAAATCTTTAACTCGTAATAAATTAATAAATATTCACAGATATTTGTCTTCCATCGTGTAAACATGGAGTAACCTCAACACTATATTGAACAATATATATAATTCTATTTTCATTCAATAGACAGGCAAATCAAAGGCCAACTATGGCAACTAATCATCATACATGAATAATTCCGTATGCGGAGGACATTTAAATGTGGAAAAGGGACTATAAATGAAAATTGATTTTTCTTTTGTCCTCGCACACCTAAACAGGGGATACGAGTAATGAAATAGAAACCAAAACAATAAAGAGAGAGCAAAATACTTACACCCCCAAAAAAGGACATTAGGAAATAATAAACCAATGATCATGACGTTTTTGTCGCAAACTTTTAGTAAAAAAGTAAATAAATAAAAAGTTAAGTTTTATTATTTTTATTTTACATATTTTGCCTTGCTTAGAATGTATAGACAGGTCCAATCTCCCATAAGCCTGGCACAGCGGGTTGTCAAGTTCAAGACAACTTTCTGACCACACCATTCCAAACAACCAAGAACTAATTTCTGTTTTCTTTTTTCGCCATCATCTTCTGGGGTCTTTCTTCGTCTTGCTCGCATTAAAGCTTCATATGCCGAATGGTAATGGTTGCAAGTGTATCATTTTATTGCTGCTACGAGTATTATTAATGTACGAGTAGTTTGCTGGATATGGGTTAAAAACTTAAATGTGTATCTGTCGTCTTCGTTGTTGATTTTACTGCTGACTGAAGGAAGCATGTGTGTGATTGTGTATGAGCATGTGTTTGAAGCCATTGGTGTTTTATGAAGCCAAGAAGATTTGTTTGCACACATGTAAGCAGAACAATGTTTTTTTTTCTCTTAGCAATTTAAGTCCAAACATGTAAGACAATGTTCATTTAAATATCTTGTGCTTTTTTGTTTAGTTTTTTGTTTTTGGTGCTTTGACATGGCCAACAGACACATTCGCACAGTTACATCAAACAAAACGAAGGTGGAGACATGTTAACCAACCAAGAAAGAGCACACACACACACACACACAGACACACATTACTGAAACGCTTACCAGTACGATTTTGGTTAAAAGTAGGGGTCTTTGTATGTCTACATGTGTATTTGAATGTAGTAATTTACTGAAGTAAATAACAGTCATCCGACGACACCATTATCAGCAGCCTTTAGGAATTTAAATAGGTACTTCGTTCACAACGTTGCCATATTGTTTTAGCTTTTTTTAGGAAATTTTGTAATTTATCATTTATAGTGTTCACAGCAATCTCAATATCATGGTTGCTTTCCATTCACAAATCCCTTGCGCCACGAGCAATCACTGCTTCCGCCTGCTAAGCTCTCTAGTGCAGTTTCCACAAACTCTCGTATGTGTATGCGTGCTGGCCATCTAAAGCAAGAATGTGAAAAGCAGATCTGTTAGCTTCTTCGCCCTGTATATAGAATTCAGTGTTAGTGATATTCTTAGGCATGCACAATGGTTTTTTTTCATTTTTTTTGGCATAAAGTCAATTTTTTTTTGTTAAGTATTTTATAATTTTTTTGATTTTTAATTTTTAAACACCCTAGTTAGATAAAAAAAAATTTAACTTTAACATATGGGGCAACACTGTTCTGTTTGCTCGCTGTTAAAGTCAGCTGATTATGTATAATACGTTTTGTTTGAAATTGGCTTGAAAAATTTAAAATTTTGATTGTTTGTTTTGGCGAAAGTTTACACAAAAGTGAAAAGGATTAATATGGAAAGCAATTGTCCAGGTATGTAAAAATATAGTTTAGCAATGTTTGTGTCGTTGTTATGTATTTTTGTCCAATTATACCGTGTTTTGTTTATGTTTATATTTAAAATGAGCTTAACAAGTGTAGTTGTGTTTCGTGGATCAGTACTTTTACATGGCAAAACGTTGCAAAAAGTTGTAACTGAGAAGTTATTAACCAAATTGTGCAGATTAATAAGAAACTAATCCTTTTTGTCCGAATCCACACGTTTTTGAAAAAATAAAATTTTTCTAGTACAATATGTGTTTAGTCGTGCTGACCTGGTTGACATTTGGAGCAACAACAATCGCTCAGGAGACGCTACACAAAAGCACATATTGGAAAGCATTGCACAAAAACATTTAAATAACAATAACATTAAGTCAATAAATGAAAAAGTGAAATCCCTCGTTAATTATATAAATAAACACTTGCCAGTACCTATTTAAAAGTACGACAAAATACAATTAAAAAAAACCATACCAGCAGAAGTTATATCTCTATTACAAGCACCACATTTAGAAATTCAAAGCGAAAATGATGATCCAGATTCCACACAGAATTCATCCGAAGAAGAGTATGAAGAACAGGATGGACTTGAGGTTATTGCTTCAGAAGATGAATATTTTGAACTAGAAGAAAATAGTAAGTAACATAATCATACTTATTTCAGATTTTGTAAAATGTATACATATTTACTTTTAGAATGAAGGACTAATCAGCAGACAATAATAAGAGATGAATACTGAAATTTGAATTTGTATAATTATAATTTTTTTTCATCAAATATAATAGAAACGGAAATATTAAATTCTTCTTGTCCCTCTAGCCGCGCCTTGAATTGCTCGCATTGTATAAGTTCGACGTGAATATTTAGTTCATTCGGCAGTCGCGATTTAGTGTTCGTTAAAAATTAATACCTTTGACTTCTGTCTGTATCCAAAACAGACTAGAACCTTAAGGCTGCGCAGTTTTTCCACCATTTGATAAACAAAAACTGAATCGGTAAAAAGTTAGACAAAGCGCCGGCTGATTGGTACTACGATGGAAGGGGCAAAATTGGTACTAATGAATAAAAATTTTTGAAGACGAATCTCTTGAATCTCATAATGATCCGTGAAGTCTTCCCTTTGAGTGACAAGAAGTGGTCCTCTGATTGCTACGACAATCCAACATGGCATATGAGTATGAGTACTCCAGTCTCCGGGGTTTATTCGCGACTTGAAACTGATAGAAGAGGTGTTATGAGGTCAGTGTTTCCCTAAAATTACCAAAAAAATATCCCGCAGACATCCCCGGTGATCTAGCCACCCGGATGTATTTTTACCAGAGGATATGAGGGAACCAGTCCCTAAAGGTTGTCTGTGTCATGACAACGGTAGAAGGTAGGTTCGAACAGTAACGACATAAATAATGGTATCGCGGGAACCAGTAGGCCCTGGGGTGTGTGATTTATACCCAAATCGTAGGAAGCTCTTGGTGTAGGCCAGTGTAGATGTCAATAGACAGCAGTATATTGAATAACTCCGAACCCCTAAACAAGAAGCTCCAGGCATCCATTGACCTAAAGTGCTTCATATAAGCACGAATAGGGTTGTTCTTGCTCGCAGTGCTGAGACCACCGCTGTATTGTGTCAAAATCTCATTCTGACGTCAATAGTGGCATATCTTGCAACAAAAGGATCAGTAACGCCAGGACCAAATGGTTCTTTTTTATAAATCACGAAGCAGGAGTGAACGCGCTGCCTTATATTTTGCCACAAACAGAGTGATTATTAGGCGTTTAGATTGCCTATAACTTCTTATTATGGAGTAATATCATTGTATTGGGAGGTATTGGGCTTTAAAGCCATGAACGTATGGTGTTCACGCAGTGGTAGTTCGCCGTCGCATTAGGTCATCAAGACAGGTCCCCACCACATTTGACCTATATGTTCGCTAAGAGCCGAACTACCGCTATCGACTCACTTCATATTGTCAGAATATTTTTATTTAACTGGCTATCTATAATTTCAGATTATATTTTTTCTATTTTCTTAGAAAAGTTACATCTTCCATGAAATGTTCGAAAAATTGTAGAAAAAGAAATCTATTGAAAAAGTATGTACATATATATCCATGTTTAAAAAAGAAGGTAATGGGATTTTCCATTGAAAAAAAATCCTACTGTTGAATCGTCAACACCGTTAAAGATTTATCAAGATTCAAATCTTTTATGTAAGTTAAGCACGCACAAAAAACATCACCTAATGTGTTGCAGCAACCTGGCATGGACTCCATTCCTGAATCTAGAAGATATCATTCAATACAAATTTTGTTTTGAAATATTTTTTGTTCTATAACTGGCAGACCAAGATATTCCGTCTTCAATAGAAAAAATCCCATTATCTGAACTTAAGTCTGGTAACCTTTTTCAGGTAATGTGTTTTGTACATGGCAGATCAGGTTTACAGAAAAATCAATGAAAGTTATTCATTGTCTTATGGAAACCATTGTTTATTATTCCACTACTACTCGTACCTTAATCTTAAAAATCTTTTATTTTTCTTTTGGTCATTTGGTAGACATTTGAAAAATTAAAGTGTTGCTTGCTGCATTCTGTTTCTGTTCTGGCCAGTAAAGAAACAGCTTGAGTAGCTCTTAAGTCCCCCAGCAACGTAATATAAGCCATTTTTTTAATTTCGTTCTACTAAAGTGTTTTAGTTACTTGCTTTGAGCGTACTGCCAACCATTATGCCAGTTAGTCAGTCAGCTAGTTTGCCAACAGGAATATCAAGTTGATTATGAGAAATATTTATTAAAATATTAAAGAGTCTTTTCCACTACACAAGTATTTTTTAAAGAAATGTGGTAGAAGAGTTGTTAGAAAAGATCCGTGACCAATAATTTATTATTTTATTTTAATAAACCTAATTTAAGGCCTAATGATTTATTAGAAAAATATTAGAAAACTTGAAACAGTAGATTAAATTAGAAGTGAAGAATTACAAAACAAATTCGTATACATGTGATCTAGCGCTCAAATACTGATTTAAGCGCCGCTATCTGTTGGAAGTTGTGTTACGTGAGTTTTTCAGGGCCAAATTTAGTTTTGCGAGCATAAAAAAGATGTAGGTGACACGTTCAGGACGATGCAGAGCACGATGCTTTAATTCACACGTTTCATCTTTTACGCGACTAATTGACCAAAAGTAACATTCATGCCGTTTCGCAAAGTCTGTAATAACGTGGCGTGGCTGGTTGTACTTTTCTCCAGTTCTCGATACTGAAGTTATCACTTTCAAAAAGAATTTCAGCCGGGTTGAGCTAACTTTGTAATCGGCCTTTAAAAATTGTTTAGAATGTTAGAGGAACGGTGAGAATTTCAGACTTACGATAAAGATTACTTGGAAGATATTAGGAATAAAATCAATAAAAAAAAATGTTTTGAAGTTATATGCCTTCACACTATTCTACAAGTGTTTAGATTTTCATTGGATTTTTGCAGAGAAATCGAATGAACATTGCCCCGCCTGTAAAATAAAATTAAAAAGTAAAATATTCTCATTCCATAGTTTGTTTGTTTACACTATCGCACTTGAAATAAAATAAAGTGCTTGTTTACATCGAGTAGCAGAGAAAGAAGCCGTAACAGTAGTTCCGGCGGCGTTCGCTGAGCAGGTGGCGTTGGCATGTTGCTCTTGAGAATTTTCAGCGGCTCATGTTTATGTTAGATTTATTTTTGTAAAATGTTCAGCACTGAAGTGAACGAAATCAGGGGCAGAAAATAATAATTATTTTTAAATTTTCGAAGAATAAAAAACCAGGCACAAAAAATTATCGTAAACCTATGCCAATGACACTATTTTCATCGTATTCACCTATGTTTTCAGAATTTTATTATTTTGATTTTTATTTTTTTGGCAAAAATAATGATTTTCCGATTTGTAACTTTTTTGACAAAAATAATTTTTATTCCTGATTTTGAATTTTTCTTTTTGCGGTAGTGATAAGTGTTAATTTGTGAAAATTCAAAGCTTGGAAAAGATAAGCTACAATTAAATCATTTTTCCCAAAAAAATTTAAATCAAGAAATAATAATTATTTCTGGTAATAAAAAAAATTATCAAATTATATCTTTTTTGAACTTTTTTAATTAAATTTATTAAATTATTCAAGCTTGAAAGTCTTTTTTATATAAAAACTCTTTTAGATATTTCGCTGCTCCATTGTGTAGCATTATAAGGAATATAAAATAATTTTTATAATAACAAAAAACCAGCAAACTAAAATTATGTATAAGAAAAAATATTTACAAAACACAAAAAAAAATATTAGGAATTTCTTAAAAAAGTAAAAATTCCAAAAAGAAAAATATAAAATAAAAATCAAGCAATAAAAATTATTTCTAACAAAAAAGTCAAGAAATAAATCACGGTTATTAAAAAAAAATATCTGCGGCAGTGCGCTGTCGGCGGTGAACCAGTCGACTTGTTGATTTGTTTGACACCTGCTTTTTAAAAATGAAAAGTCTCAGCGTTTAGAAATTTTTTGACAGCCTGTAGACATATTGCTGTCGCACTAAAATACTTTCTCATTTTACTTGAGTTTTTGGCAAGTCGTTTCACTCAACCTAATTAATTGTGTTATTTTCTCTTGATAAAAGTCAGCTGTTAGTGAAGTGAACTCTGCAATTGCTCGCCTTAACCCAGTCATTTCGAGGAAAGGTATCGGCCTTATAAAGACACTTTGAACTCCTCTGTTCTTAGCAAATACCCTCATGGGCAACTACCCGGCATAATGTAATTTACATTTCAGTATGTTTCTTTGCTGCACTTCTCAATTGATTTTGGAAAACCATTTTTAAATAAAAATTTGAAAGAATATTTGCAGTACTGTATAATAAATTTTCTGAGCCATGAAAACGGCAATTCACACTTTTAATATTTTTTGGTGGCCCACAAACACGTGCGTTCCCTTCGTTTTTCCCAATTTGACTGTCGTCTCTGCTATCACCATCATCATAATTATTTCTAATGAAATTCATAACATTTATGCAATTCGTTATAGCAGCCAGTTCAAATGTAAACAAAATCTATTTAAGAATCATTAGCCAGATTGTTTATGCAATAAATAAAATAAACAAGCGGGAAAACAACACACACACACACGCATCTCCGGGGACATCGTCTAAATCAACAACAGGGGTTGTTACAAAGGAAAAATTAAACAAACATGCGACACTGTGTTGCACAGTGTTGGGTATGCAGTGAAACGACAACCACATGCTTATTTTCCCATAATAAACTACACTGCAATGACTGACAGTGGCACACAAATATTTGATTTTCGTTTTTACAAGCACAAAGCAAACACCCGAAATGGCTGGGTGGGGGAAAGGAGATGGAAAAGTTAAAGAGTCAAAATAAAATCACATGGAATTATATTTCAATGAGGTATGGCAGCTAAATTCGTGACGTGCTAAATAAAGAGGTGAAAAAGAAATTTCCTCAGATTTATTTGAAACTCAAAAGTATTGGATACTTTATTTTCATCTGCTTCTCAATTTTCGAATGACGATCGATAAATCCTGGATTCAATAACATGCAGATGATAAAGGAAAATCTTATTTTTTTTTAATGCTAAATGGGTTAGGTCAAGTTCCATTGCCCATGACTTACACATTGCGGAACCCTGATATTTTAGAGTCCTAGAAACACTTTGTCTCACTGTCTGACGTGGATCCAGCTTAAACTTTTGAGGGAAGAAAATCCTCCGGAGGACCTTTAAAGAGAGTATCGATATCCCTCTTGATGCCATTTATTTTTTATGACAATACATTTACAAATTGTATTTTAACATAAATTATAGAGCCTAAAAACAAAGACTTGTATTCCATGCGACAAAGTTGCCCAGAATCTTTGGTGGGAACGACCCACGACCCCCAGACTAATAAATTATCATTTATTTATTATTATTATTATCGAAGCAGACCACTTACTTTCTGGGTCCCATTTCGACCCCCATTTCGCTCCTCAAATTGATTTCAGGGAACCGGTCCGTAATCACAACCACCTTACTTTCAATTGAGTCTCGTGCTAGCCCTAGCCTTTACTCTTTACTAAAGTGATTTCAGACTGTCGACTGGTAACTGTCGACACTCTTCCTCATCACGGAGTCTTTTATAAACGCTAGCATTTGTCTAAGGCTTAGTTCCCCCATGTCATTCACATCTGACAAGTGTCTACCCGTGGCCTTAAGCCTTATGCTAGCCAGTGCTGAACATTCACACACAATGTGCGCTACCGTCTCAGCCTCTTCCAGGCATAGTCTGCAAGTATCATCTTCTACGACTTTCATCTTAACCAGATGGTACTTGAAGTTTCCATGTCCTGTCACTAACGCAGTGATCCATCTTAAAGTAGCCCTATTATATCCGAGCACTTTGCTGGCCTTCCTGCCGAGGGGAATAAATTATCATACTACTAACTATCATACCAGGGTCAGGCACTCAAATATACTGATGTTTTCCAACACCCCATAAAATCTCAGCAACAAGTTCAATTAGATAAAAAAAGTGTAGTTGAAATTCCAAATACATAATAAAACAAGTTTAAAAATACAGGTCAGGTGTAGGACTGGAGCAACGGAAAGTTGTTTCGTATGTAGAGTTATTAACTATTCGACATTTGTAAAAAAACAAAACGGTTTTAGTATATAGTATAAAAATTGCACATTTTTAGAAACCTGTAATCGTGGTTTTCATTGAAAACCCGGGTCGAATATCCGGTTTTTGGGTTTTACTCTTTAAAAAAGTTATATATAATTAATGTAAAGTAATTAATTTTTTTTTAACTTTTTAATTTTAATGTTTTAACAGAAAAAACAAACTAAAATTTGTATATATTGCAGTCTCAGCATTAAACTGGATTAATTTCAGAATTGAAATCGCCATGTGATGACATATGAGGGGGTTAGATAGAGCACAAAGACAAATGTTTAGTATTGAGAAAAATTAAATTTAAGTTAAATATTGGCAAGTAATAAAACTCATTTTAATATATTAAATTTGCTGGTTGGAAAATTTTCTTTATGTTGTGATTTACGAGTATAATTCAATGATAGCATATAAAAACCGGTTGCTTATGCAATATAAATTTGGTAGGGAAAAAAGTTTAAATGCGAAATTGAAAATGTCGGATACTCGAATAACCTTAAAACCGCTAGTTTTTAATAACCGGTATAAAAAACCGGAAAAATAGATAAAACCGGTTTTCGAATAATTCTTGAACCGGTTTTGACAACTCTTATGGTATTTCTTTGAATTGTTTCCAGTTTCCGATAGATACCGTTACGTCAAAAAGAAAGCCGTTGCTTGACAAATATGAACATAACTGGAGAACTGAGTTAAGTAAAAAAATCAGAAATTCGACGACATTCTCTTTCAATCCGCGCATTCGTTTCAGAGATATCGTGGAACATGTGCAAACATTATTTTTTAAACAAATTCATAAAAAAACGAGGCAAATTCCAGCCCTTTGCTACTAGTAGCACATTGCTATATGTATGTGTATGTTTCAAACAACGTAAGACTCATTTTATTAAAGTCAGTGCGCAACTTTTGATTTTCTTCATAATTAAGTGAAGGGTATTTCGTTTCGACAAAAGTTGCCGTATGCACGCTACAGTAGAATGCTGTCTAACAAATTTGGCAAGTGTCGTACTGTTGTATGCATGTGGCAACTTAACTCAAAATAAGACACCTTAACTTAATTATGTATATCGACTTTAATAAAATATATCTCCTTTTGTTTATAACAGAAAAAAGTTAGATTTCTGTCTTTTTCTACTTTTTCAAAAAACTTAAAATTAAACATTTTTATTAAAAGTTATTTTTTGCCACAATCATTTTGATATCTTTGAAACCACTGGATAGAGATTTTTTGTTTAGAGCAGCTTTGAATTCAGCTGCCCAAATAACATGAGAAACTACTTTTAGTTGGTCCATTCCAAAACCTTGTACACTTGTGTATTCAACTATTGTTCTCCATGTGCTCCGAAACCTAAATCCTTCTCTCAGCAAAATCCCACATGCTCTGGCAATACATCCCCTAATTTAACTTAAGGTCTTAACTGAGAAATACGATATAATTAAAATGAAAAACATAAAACAACAACCATAAAATGTCTATGGCCATATTCACTAACACATTTCGTGTTAGAAGTCAAAACTTTAGGGGGCTGTTAGTAGGAATTAAGCCTTCAAAATTTAACGATAATGTTTACATTAAGTATTAGCAAAAATTATATATGCATATATTCCCTTATTAGCTACAATAAATCCCTAAAGCATAGAAAATTACACAATAATTGTTAGATTTATACACTTGTTAGAAAACCGCCCCTTTGTCAACTATAACCCCAACTATTAGATTTAAATTTCAATGATTACGATTAATTTCCTTGAAATAAGTAGTAAAACAGCGTATAATAGTAGTAGCATTAGTAGTTTGTAGTTTATAATGTAAAGTAAATAAGTATTTAGTAAACACACGCTGTATGTCATTTTAATAACGTCATTTTCAATCATTCATGGTGATTATCCAGCCAACGAGCCAACCATCCATCCATCCATTCGTCCAGCTGTACATGTACTCAACTGTTTACACTATGACTTGACTAAATAATTAAAAGTTAATTCATTCATTAAGCCATGTACATACGTATGTACTATGTATTTAAGTATTTGGGTATGATTTTTAACAATTCTCCCTTTACCCCGCAATGGAAACTCAACATATGGTTAACTTGGCTTTTGATCTTTTGTTAAAAAAAAATTACAATATTTATGCAATTTTTTATAGAAATCCCTTAGTTTGATTCGCATTTTATAAAAAAAAAAATGTTAATATAGGGTGACACAATTAGGCCTTTCACATTCAATTATTAAGAAACCTATAAAATTAAAAAAAAATACTGTTAATCTTTTATTTAAAAATTGGCATTTAAAATTTTTACTTTTATGTATGGAAGATTACATTGGCCAAATGACTGCCGTCCACTCATATGGCATGACGTAATGCGATTATGATAATTTTCGATGAGATTTCCACATAGCGCAGGTTCGCTGTTGGCTATTTTGGGTCGTATCTAGTGTTTCAGTTTTGCATTTGGTAACTCTGTCTTGGATTTTACGATCAGCAAATCCGCCAATTTTGCTTGTTTACAAATCCGCCTCATTACTGAACAAAATTATCTTCGGAAAATTATTTTCTTGTTCAGGCATCCATTCGACAGACACAACACGCTTTAGTTTGGTCTCTGCATTATAATTCTTGAATGCTTTTGATATTATGAAAATTTATTACGAAAGTGATTGGCGAAGTTTCGGCATGCCTGGTTCGTCCGCGACACATCTACGAACTCAAACCCAAACGAGCTGGCTGAGCATGCTGAGATGTTTTCAAATTTAACACTAACCCTGTTTGTTGGAACTTCTGAAACAAGTTCCCGATTGAGCGCCCCAAAGGTAAAGAAATATTCCACCATGTAAGTTTTGTCTCGAGGTCCTATTTTTAAAAATACGGTTGGATAATTCGAACTCGTTCTTTTATTGCATATTGCACCTTGACTAAATTCGTAAAGATACCTAGAGTATTAAATGCATCTTGTTAGTGTTGCATACTTTAATCTTTCGAAAATATAATTGCCCCGGTCATATGAAAATTCCCTTTGTATCACCCTTTATTATATAAATAAAAGTTTTTTGGAAATTAAAAGATTGATCAATGAGAATTTTAACGATGTTGTCCTAATTATGTTAAATATTTTACATTTGAATTAAATATACCTTCAGTTTGGGCTGCTAAATATAATTACCGGCATAGGGCTCGCGGGGCTTCATGACGTCATAACGTTACATTTGCAGAAAATCGCTTTGTATTGCCTGCCTTTGATATTCTCAAATGCCATTGCAACGATATGTCTCCACTATATGCTGGGGGAAGAATACATGGCTACCAGGGTCCGTTAAAGATTTGTAATTACACAAAAGAGCTGAATAGCATATCTAGTATGAAACCCTAAATTAAAACAAATTCATCAGCACGTTCAATTAGAAAACTTTATTATCAAAATTAGTATATATTTGTTAGTGCCAACGTTGTGCATATTGCGCCAGTGGTAGTGGCCATCCAAAGTCTGCTGGAAAGGTCGGGAAGAAGTCCCCGATGTTGGTCGAAAAATTGTATTGAACAACGTCGCATATTTTTGGATGAATGGCTATGTTAACAAGCAACATTTTGGTACGACATCAACATAGACGAGGTTCACGAGGAGAAAATACATCCAACAGAAGTTAACGTTTTGAGCAGTTTCGATAGATTTTTTTTATTATTTTACAAATTCTGAAGGCAAGGCTACCCACCATACAGAGTAAATATTAATTTTCCTATAACGAAAGAAATACAGCAGCGAGAGTATTCGAATTTGCTACAGGCTATTTTTAAAACCAAGTGCGTTTTCAAGAAAAATTCTAAAGAAGTAGGAGCGGGCAGAAGGATACCTCTGCCACAGAGTGCGTACTCATTTTCCTATATCGGAAGAACTGCGAGTATATAAGTTTTGTGTAGTTTATACTCAAATCCAAGTACGTTTTCTAACAAATTCCTAAAGGAATTGCAGGGGGCAGAAGGCTGCCATCATGCAAAGTAATTATTACTTTACTTTTGGGGTGGGTATACTTAGGTACCCGCCGTACAAAGTAAATATTAATTTACCTTTACCTGGAACACTGGTTAAAATTATTTAAATATATTAAAAAATTAAAATAAAGAATATTCTTTTTTTTTATTAAAAAACAATTCATTACGAATTTCTTGAAATTTCGAAACCGCTCTATCGGACAACGTTGCTTTAAGGAAACCAGTTAATCTGAATAAAGGAGATGAGAAATAGACAGAAAAATACCACTTGGCGTCCTAGAACAAACTCTATTTTATAATAGAAACACAATTTTGGTTAGTGATGGCAGTTTATCGATTATGATAAAAAGAGTCTGAATCCACAAGTCAAGAACTTTTAAAATTTCTTTCGATTAAAAAAAGAAATTATAATGTTGAAGTCAGTCATATATGTAAATGGCTGAGTTGCATTCTTAACCCCATTTGTGGACATTTCCAAATAAAATCAAAAACGATATTTCAATTTTTAAATACTCCCCTTGGGATAATTTTTTGGCAACAAAGTTAAATTAAAACACTTGCCGATTACAAGCGTTTACCCACATTATTTTGTAACTTTTTTATTTTCACACACAAAAAAAGATTTTCTGGCAATCTGGTTTGCCCTAAAACAAAACACACAGTATAAAAAAAATAAAGAAAATATTTCACGAATAAACTCCCACAGCAAAAAATTCACCCCTTTTTCTAAGGCAGCTAGTAAAAAAAGAAAAAAACTTCTTCATACTAAACTTTGCCTTAACCACCCCTGCCTTTTTGATATACAACAACAACTTATGTATATAAATCACTTCTCGCATTTTTAGTCGATGATTTGATATAAAATGTGAAAGAGTGAAATAATCCTTGTAATGAGGTTAAACAACATACAACACTGGAACAAGTGCACACACAGACTCAGCAATATGGTTTGATTTGTAAAGCGGGGGTAAATAAAAACCCTAAATAAACCAACCTTTTAAAGCAAAAGTTCATCATGTACGACCAGAATAATACTCTATAACAATTTTGATAATGAGTTCAACTTTATTAGTAACGCTATAAGAACGCTAACTTTATGGGACGACCCCTTTATGACTACCTTACTCTCGTGCTACCAGTAGCATTTACTCTCGACTGTAGTGATTTAAGACTGTCGACTGATGACAGTCGACCTTCCTCCTCATCGCGAAATCCTTTGTTAATTGCTAGCATTTGTATAAGGCTTATGTCCACCATGGCATTCACATTTAACAAGTGTCTGCCGTCGGACCTAACCCTTACGCTAGCCAGTGTCGGAACTTCCCACACAATGTATGCTACCGCCTAAACCTCTTTCGCAGGAGTATCTTTGGAGGCTGACCTGTCCTCCCCTTGCGAGGTTATGTTGTCGATCTCTTCAGAATTCCTCTATTATTTAATTAACACCGGAGTTTTTACAGAGATTAACCTCTCCACCTCTTGTCTAATTGTCCATCCCTATCGGAATCTCACGGTCCAGTGCCTTAGGAGTATCTTTAAAGGTTGACCCGTACTCCTCTCTCGGGGCAGTCTTGTCCAACTCTTCCGGATGCCTTCCTAGGCCAATTAAAACCGTAGTTTCTTCAGATATTAACCTCGCCACCTTTTGCGAGGCTTCATAAATCATCCCTGTAATGGATAACATAATGTCCGTCCACCTACACAGAGCTCCATATGCACGGGTTAGTCTGTATTAAAACTGGATATTGACTGGTATCCAGAGTTCGCATACTTGAAACCAAGCACCCTCTTGGCCACGCATCCATGGCGTATGTTGTTCCACCGTGGATTAGGGATTTTTTATAAGAGAGTGTTAACTTCTCCTCGCATGATTTATTTAGCCAGACTCCTAGCAGAGACCGGAACCTATTACCGGCCATCACCACGTGAAGGTACAAGTCAGAACTTCTGGCAGTGCACTTAGTTACGACAAGCCATATATGTATTTGTGTTTGCCAGCTAATGGCTGGTTTTATCGAAACCGTAAACTTCTTTTTTTTAATCCCAACCCGGCGCTGAACTAGCCTAGGATTTAAGGGAAAATTTACGAACATTTTTAATTGTCATGACTTTCGATCGGAGGATATTTTCGGTTTGAGCGAATATTCCATTATTTCTCCCGCTGTATCCGCGCCTAATTCTAACTCTGTTCTAATTTAATTTCGAAGTATTCTCGACAATCAATTTACATATATTTCTCGCCATCTCACTATCTACAATGCGATCGATCCACTCTTTTGAAAGATATTTCCATAAAGCAGCGTTGATATATGATAAATGGTTGTAGACTAATCCCGGCAGTTATTTAATTATAATTCATCGTCGCATTATATGTATTTTAAAGTGGAATGATTGCAATCAAAGCATCATGTATGGCTACCGCTCTTAACTGCTTTTCTATTGCTCCGCATAGTCCATTTCACCTTTTGTTTAGATCTTATTTAACTCCCCAAACTGCATTACAGTCATACCACTGCATGCTGTAGGGGTTTGAAAATAAACAAATAAAATGCCAGCGCATAGAAAATCCCTAAAAGGATAATGTGATTTAAAGCGACAGACACAACCAACACAGTGAGTAAAGAAAAGTGAAATAAAACTGACATTATGTATTTAATTTTTTTCATTAACTGACAAACTGGATCGTAATAATGATGGATAGACGTATTTTAGGCAAAAGTAATTTCAATTTAGGGAGTAAATCAAAGTTTGTCTAGAGAAAAAAAAACATTTGTTTTTGCAAATAACTTTTAAATTAAATTAAGGCAACAAAAATAACAATTTGTTTAAATTTTAACAGTCATCTATCAAAAGTTTACAACTAATTTGTCACTGGGGTACAATATGAGAAAAGAAGAAAACTTTGTCAGAATTTCGTCACTTTATTTCTTTATTAATAAAGCTTAAACAATTACATTTTTTATCAAAGAATTACGGAAACATATTTTAATTACTATTGTAATTGAACCAATTACATTTGGATAAATTACAAGAAGTCACATATTAAGAAAAATGGTTAAATTTACAACAAAAAACAGTATTCGAGGGCGGAAATAATCGCATGTTAAAGAAATAAATAATAGTGATATAAATACCACACATGGACACACTGCATTCTATTTTTAATGCAGTATGTGTAGCAGTCATCAGTAAAATTGTATTCATTATTGAAAAAAATTGCAGTAACCAGTAAATTTTCATTGATTACTGAAAAAAATAAAATTTTACTGGTTACTAAAATGTTACTTTTGTTCAACCGATGCTGCTGGCGCCCATTATGTTTTTAGTAACCCGGACAATTATCTTCGGGAAACAATTTTATACCTGGCCGAACGAGATGTAACAATAAATTGTCTGAACAAACACAGTGCCATTAGGAACCTATTCCTTAAATATAACACTCCATTACCTTCAAATGCTCCC
This sequence comes from Phania funesta, assembly GCA_963932375.1. NCBI lineage: Eukaryota > Metazoa > Arthropoda > Insecta > Diptera > Tachinidae > Phania > Phania funesta. Next base: position 103,890,729 of record OZ010652.1, read on the forward strand.
GTAGAGTGACTCTTTTCATTTGCTGGTATTGTGAACAGCTCCAGAAGGCAAAAACTGAGCGATTTAAATTTTTGAAATGCTTGTTGTAGAAGACATGAAAAGATAAATTATTACACGCTAGAAGCATGGACTGGATTTTTCTGTGCCGCTATGCACTTCTGGATTATTCTTTCATTTGGTCAGTTGTAGGCATCAGCTGTAAGAATAGCTAATGCAAATTAAATTCGAAAGATTTTCCTATACCGCCAGAAGTTTGCTTACATACTCGTATACTCTTCAACGGGTATACATAGGTTTCTCATTCTGTTCCATTAAGTTTTTATTCTGAATCTTTATACACAACTCTCTCTAGATAACGTACGAACCTTCAATTGACAGATATGTACTTGCAACCACCAACATCTGTCCACAAATAATTTTGCGTAAGAACTACTTGTTTTTGTATTTTTACTGAAATAAAATATAAATACATAAAAAGAATTAAAAAAAAAAAATTAGTTTCACCACAAAATTAAAAATCAAGGCGGATTTAAACAGGTAAGCTCGCCAGCCCAGCTAATGACTTTTTTTAAACTGATTGGATGTCAAGTTCGATATATGTAAAAAAATTGTTAGTCATTACCGGCCCATTTCTTGTATATGGAGTTTGACATCCTCAAAGATACCGGAAATACTTTGAATTCGCCCGTAAGTCTACCTGTTATTAATTTTCCTTAATTAAAAATTACAAAAAAAAAGTTTTCCACAAAAAAATTCACAACAAAATTAAAATTTTCAAAATAATTCTGAATTTCACTAAAAGGTCTAATCAGAAAATCGCAAAAAAAGTTAAACAGTTACACCTTTAAATTGCCAATAAATTTAAAAATGACTAGAGGGTGCCCCGGTAGTCTCGATAGTATTGTGCTACTCTATCAGCCTGGGGATCTTGGGCTCTATTTCCACCAAAGACTCTCGTCTGATTCAGTACAACGGGTGAAAGTCTAAGTTACTATACTTAGTATTTTTAGTTATTATATAATTTGTAATTGTATTGTAACAGTTAATAAATAAAAATTACGAAAAATACAAATTTTACCAAAGACCAAAAATTAAAAAAAAATACGAACAAATCGAAAATAAATATTTTTGAACGTGACAAAAAATCCAAAGTTCACCAAAATCCGAAAATTTTTATAAAAATTAAAATAAATTTACGCTTCCAAAATACTTGTGAAGCAATTACTTTTATTTTCTTAATTTAAAAATTATTTTTGTTGTTTCATAATCAATTATTTGTATCTAAACATACTACAATGATAAATATTTATAATGCAACATCTCCTTTTTTTTAAATAAAATTCTTCTCTTAAAAAATAATTATTAAATTCATTCAGACAGGTTTTTATAAATTGGTTGATAAATAGGTATCAACTTTCGGGTCGAATCAATTACAAAAAATATATAATGTAGCCGGTCTTAATCCTTTTCTTTCCTTCGTGTTTCGATTATAATGCTTCTCAAAATGCAACATTTTTCTTTTCATTATTATGAAAGTATTTTGAATTAGGTTTTAAAAATTTATACCATAGTGGAAACTTAGTCCGTGGACGCAGTGGCGTAGCTAGGTAACCAATGGCCCTGGGGCAAATCAAATAAAAATATGAAATGTACAAATACTTTAAAAATGCTAAGCTACTTAAGCTCTTTCTGGTGCACTGCAGGGCAGATAATAAAAATATTAAACAGTAACAATATAAATTACAATTAATACTTGGTGTAGGTTTGGCTAATAAAACGAAATAGAGAAGCTTCAAGGGTTTATTTATTATATAAAGATCGGGCCTACCAACTGACTAAATAACAATTATATTTACAATGTTTTTCTAGCTTTAGTTTTCGTAAAAGTATCAATGACTTCGTTTAAGTCCAGGCTTGATGCGATTTTGTTTTCAATGGCTATTAGCGATAAATGTCGGAGTCGAGTTTGGCCCATATTATTTCTTAAATAATTTTATATTATTTTTAATTTGCTAAATGGCCTTTCAGCTGTTGCAGAAGTGACAGGAAGTTTAGTTAAGTCATTATTTCCTTACATAATTGGTGAACAGTCCATGCTTGAGTTAGTTGAGGTTAGACTAGGTGGTAAATATGAATAAATTGAAGTGAAAAACTAGGGCCTATTATATCTGAATATTTTCTTTGGAATTCTTCACACTTTTGTAATAAAGTTGCTGCATCAACATGTAATAAAAATGTTGGTGTTTGAAAATCGAATATATGACAGACTGCACTCATACCAATAAAACGTGTATCTAATTGAGATATTACTGTGTCTAGTACTCGTACACTATTGAAAATCTCAATTTTACATATTTTTTTTTTGAATAATTTAAATCCTTAATTACTTCACTTCGACACTCTAATAAGTCATTGCACACACTCTCCTTCGTTTCAGATTTTTTCAAAATATTTTTAGCTAAACTGTTACTTTGAGTTTAATTTGGACGGCTTGTAATTGTTTTGAAATTTCATCTATAAGAAAATTCTAACATTCATATGAACCAAATGGTATATCAGCAGCTATAACAATTTTTGGTATACAAAACTTTAAAAAATTTCTACCCTGGATTTAATGACATCTAATGCTGATTTTGATTCTCAAAACATCAATTCAAACCATTTATTTGCTAAAAAAAAAAAAGGTTTGGAATTTCATGAGGAGTTATTGGTTCTTTAACATTATTTAGTCCATTTTCCGGACATTTCCCACATTTTGAAAATATAGTTCTCAATATTTTGGTTCATATTCGACCAGTAAAATAACTCAGCTGCTCTTTTCCGCATCCTAGTAATACCCATATGACTTTCAGAATATTTTGCTGCAAGCCTTTTGGTACCATTATGCGATTGTTGTAAAATATTAATTTAGCCTCAAGTATAATGTCAATACTCTCACCGCGGTGCGGTATCCTTTCTTACCTTCTTCTTCTCTGGCCATCCTTTCAAACAAAGTTTTTCATCACTTTCAGTGACTTTATCACTTCTTTCTAAAGTATCATCTCTTATATTTACACTATGAATCATTTCTATTGCACTTCTATCATATTCCCTATCGACAGTATCAATAAAGTTTCTAATCTACTACAATTATAGTTTTGTGAATTATTAGTTCTTTTTGAATTTATTAATTTTTGTGGTGTAACCCCAATTTGTGGCAAAATTTAATTATTTTTTATTTATTTGTTTAACATCGATTTCGTTAAAACTCCCACGCTTTTCATACAAAGCAGTTTTTTTTTATTTTTTTGTCTTTTTGGTGAAATTAAAAAATTTTGGTAAAATGAAAATTTTTTTGGTGAAATTTTTTTTGGTAAATTTCAGCTTATTATTAGATTTTGATTTTTGGGCTATAAAATGTTTTTTATTCCAGTTTTTCGATTTAATATGAATTTTCGAAATTGTGGTGAATTTGAAATTCTGGTAAAATTTCGAGTTTTTCGCAATATTATTTTTGTGTGAAATTACGATTGTTTGTGGAATTCGGGTTTCTTTGTTAATTATTGAACTTTTTAATTTATTTTGATTTTTTTTAAATTCGTTTCAACACTTAGCACCGTACGTGTTCGGGGTTTCACGGGTTTATCATTTATGTAGGGCGACTTTTTATCATATTTGGTAGAAATATGTAAATTTTATGGAAACCCCAGTAGGAGTGAAAATATAAAAAACAATAAAAATCGTTTTACGCCTATATCTTCGAAACTTATGGAACGATATGACCTAATTTAAATAGCTCTGATCTTTCAAGATCCAAGATGTCCAGGGCCCTCAGAAATGGTGGCCATGGGATGTTCCCAAAGCGACTGATCAGTATTTGGGGTAATCATGCGTCGATAATTTTCACCGTTGAAATTCGTCGCCTGGCATCGAGAATTTTCAAAAAAAAAATGGTCCAATTATCTCAAACAGTTACCCTGGAGCAATGCAATAGGTTTTGATGTTTCAATCGAGGGTTGCGGGTTCTTGGAAACCAGTAACGGCAGTGTTGCTTGTTGACGTGGCCGTTTTAGTGAAAATGAGCCTCGTCGCTCCAAAAAATGAGACTTACAGTGGGGAATCGCTCCAATATCGTTTCACAAAAATTTTTGAGTAAATAAAAGTCACTTTCTTTCAGTTCTTGAACGATTTGAAATTTAAAAAGATGGAACTTTAGATCCTTTTTTAAAATTTCATGTCTAATTGCTCTTGGAAGTCCTAGTGAGGGTGCTCTTTTTCGTATTAAAAGTCGCGGAGTTTCACGTAAAATGCTATCAACCAGTTCAATGTTTTCTTGGAGATCGACTGGGCCCTGGCTGTGGGACATTTATAGCCAAAGCAGTTGCGCAGAATCCTCTGCACCCACGAACGAATTAAATTTACACTCGATCCACCACGGGCAATTACGTAAGAATTATCTATTAAAAAATGTCGCCACAGCGAACGCGCGATGCGCAATCGACCACTGCGACATCGTGACTGACAAATCCGCACAATCGATAATTCCAACGGCACCAACCTCCCTACGCACCGTTGAATACTTTTTGAAATAATCGTATTTAAAAATATAAATTTGCCACCAGACACCCTGTATATACTTTGTTGGGTCAGAAATGAATATTGTAGAAATAACAACCGGAATGACAAACCTATATATAGCTTTTCACTTTTTGTGAAGGCTGCAAAAAGGATTTCCTTGATACCTCCCACATAGGTTGTTGTACTCCCGTCCAATATGGGTCCACTTTTTTAGCAGAACCGTTTATTCAGAATCACCGCTCATGCATTCCTATTTTGTTGTTGTTGTTAATTTTGATGTTTTTAAATGTTTTAAATGTGAAAAAGTGGGTGGGGTGCGCAGAATAATGAAAACTTGATATTCATCAGCCCATAAAAACATGCCACTGCTTACACGTAACGTAATATTCATTGGAGATTGATGAATAACTGCATGACGAAGTATTGGAATGGCATTTCCTAACGAGCATTTGTTTGTCTCTTTGTTTACACAAGTGCGTTCATTGTAAAATTCGATAAAACAGCAACTAATGAAACGAATCAAATCGATTAGTAAAATAGCAAAGTGATAACAACATCACTGTGACAAATGCGCTTAATGAGTTAAATGCTGATTTATGGCAATGAAATCCAAAACTGATAATTATTGAACAAACAAATGAGAGAGTTGAGATATAAGTATGAAGAAGGACTGAGAGCATTAGAAATAATATACAACGATGCAGCGCGATGAGAACTGTGACGTTTGAACTTGATATTTATTTTTGTAACCAAGAAAAACGTTTTGCAATTTTAATAAATAAAGTTTCATTATTGTAAATTATAGTTTTAAGTTTTGGTTGACTACGACGGCTTAGGGGAATACATGCAGCCGTATTGTCATCGAAATTTGTTTTGATTGCCGGAACTTTTGAACACACACGTTGCTTTATATCTGAATGTGTCAGCTTTTTCTTCTTTTAAGTTGGGTTGCTTTGAAAAACAATTTTTAATTCAAAATAAACGTTACACAGTATGGCACAACATTTCTTATTATCTCCACTTCAATATGAAAAATTCAACGCTTTTTAATGCTTACAAATTTGTAGAACAATAGCGAATTGAATTTGTATTCTCAATATTTTTAATCAATCATTTAATCACTTTTCTGTGTTGGCCTGCTCGTGTGAGTTTTTGGTTAAATGATGATGTTTTTTTGATTTGAAACAAAAAGTCTTTCTTTGTGTTACATATTGATTATCTGTAAGGAATATATTGAAATTGTTCATAAAGAAAACGAGCAATATGTTGATTTGGTTAGCGATGAGATGGATGATAATGATGCTGGTGTCGGCATAAGGCGCGAAATTAAACAAATTAACCATTTAAATAAAATAAAGAATGCAATGTTGTGATGATTTTAATTAATGAATTTCTTTAATTTCTTAAGAGGATGCTAAGAAAACCATTTTTCATTTTTTGTGGTGAAAACTTCTTCGAAAGATCTCAAGGTCTTTTTTTATTTGTTGTTCATTTAACGGTCCTTTAAAAGGCGTTTCTTTTTTATATGAATAATCAAGCAAAGTGGCCGTATATGGGACGCCGCCACTTCACACGAGATTCAATAGCTATCTAGCCAAACAGGAATAGTTATTGCGCGGATGGTAGTTTTTGGGGTAACGGCATAGTTGGTGTTTACTTACTCGAAACCGAAAGTGCTGCAGTTCCATGATGATTAATTTTATTTTACTTGAATTAAAGGATATGGTCATGTTGTTCGAGCAGGGCAGTAACGGATGCTACAGCAAACGAAACAGCTGAACTTCGGCATTAACGATTTAGGCCGACAAGATCGTACGACTTAACGTTGCCAGACTCCCAATAAGCCATTATCCACCAATGCTAAATTTAGTCGAATCTATGCAGCAGAGTCAATAAAAATTAAATCTATTGGCTCCCGAACCATTAGCTAAGCCGCGGAGGCCTATATTCAAACGATGTTCCCGCCCCTGAGGCTAATTAATACTTATTTTATAAATTTATTTATTAGGGGCTATTTCTAAAATCAGAGAGCGTTGTGCTGCTGATCAGTAACGTTAAATTTTCTGATCGAAGTACAATAATTGATAAAACGGCTTCAAATAATGCACCTACAAAACGGCAAAACTGATGTAACGCTTTTTTAAAAATAAACTTCGCCATCTATCTTCTCTACTCTATATCTTTCCAAAGAAAGAAATATAATTTAGCAGAAGACATAATTAATGACTTATAAAACGATTTACGTACATACATTTTGTAATTTCTTTTAATCTGATATTCTTTCCAAAAATGATTTTAAACGACTTTTTAATATATTAATTTTTTTAATAGAATAAAAAATTAAATATTTTTGTCTTCTAAATTTTCATAAAATATTAAAAGAAGGCAAACATTATTAACACGTTGAGTGCCACGCGGTTTTACAGCGACTTCTCCGTCAGGCCGCGCGAGTTTCAGCAGTGCGAAAATATTGCAAATCGTGCTATGCAGAAAATGCGGCACAGAGTGGCAGAAAAATAGCACGAAATTTGACCAAACAGGTTATAACATTTTGTGACACTTGCGAGGGACAACGATTTTTATGTTTACCTTGTTTCAATAAAATCCACTAAGTTTTCTGAACAAATGTTCAATTTTTACCTTTATTATCATATTTTATGCTGTCAGTCACCGGTGACTGACGTCGCACTCAACGTGTTAATTTCACGCCGATGTCAGCTGTGTGGTTTCGGCATTAATTATTATTTTTTTATTTTAAATAATAATGAAAATTTTTACAGCATACATCGGAATCAGCATTTCAGTAGAGTGATTCATTCAATTTTAACGATTCGGAATTCGCAAAATTTGTCGACAATTATTGTTGTTTGCAGTAATGGTTGTGAAATTCACTAATGAATCGTAAACGATATTAGCCATTGCTTATTATTTGTTTAATTAAATTGATTTCAAGTGGCATCTCTGTCATAAAAAAAGAAATATGCGAAAGCTAAAATAAAATTGAGAAAACTAACGAATAAATTTTATCTAGCTGAAAATTAAATGGATAACATTTTTCTTTCGTTTAAATATTTTTGCAAAAGGTAAGTAAAAATACATGCCAGACTTTACCGAGCCGTGTACATCAAAAATATTTTTAGTTTACAAATGATTTATAAACGTACTAACACTGCCCCTAAAAGATGCCATGAATTATAGTTTGTCGATTTAATAAAGTTCACATAAATATTGGCCGTTTAGTTATATCGATAATCGGTTAGCTAAATATAACAGCTTACTTAACAATACCGAATATGGCTTAAAAAAGTTACTGCATCGCAACGTCATTAGTAATAAAATACGATTATGGTTAAAAATAAGAATAATGAATCGCATTACAGATATCTTAGTTTAATTGCGTAAATAAACGTTATACTTAGAATATTGTTTTCACATCCCTGTATACATCCGAAACAAAAATCGCTTATTGTAATGGCGGAGTTTTTTATTGTTTGGTTTGTATCCAATGTCTCCACACTAACAGTAAATCAGTTTATTCAATACATCACTTAATGTCAAATTGTTAATGTCAACTCATCTGGCAATGATGTATAATTTTGGTTTAAGTCTGTGATGTACTGTTGTGTTTTCTTAGTTTTATCAAGGACGTTTATTTAGACACAAATACGTATCATTGCAAAATACTTTTAAATTTTTTATTTGGAATTGCAGTTTATAAACATGCTACGCGGCGTTTTAGTAATTGTAGAAAACTTTCTTCATAACTGGCAAGGTTTTTCATACTCGAGTATAACAGTTAAACAAGTTTTAGGAATAAAATGATTTATAAGTAGTAATTTTTATTTCAGACAGATACCTAAACTTGATAATAGTGTATATATACACCTTATATTTTCACGTATATATATACAATTGCACCACTCATATGGCAACTCAAGGACTGTCATTATGCTATCACTTCTTAGTGCTTGTTTTATCGTAGAAGAAAAATTTGCGTCTTTGCGCGAACTCTTTCTTGTATTGAATTTTTCCAGAATAAATAATAGCATTATTAAATTAAAGTATAAAATAATGCAACCTGTAAGTTATGAGTAAATAAACTAGATTTATATATTCTAACAGCAGCTTTTATTTTCAGACGATTGCTTCATTTTTCCAAAAGGCAGCTACATCTGCAAACGGGACTAATGCGCACAAGTCGAAGGATAACAAACGTGAATCCAAGAAACGCAAAGCCCTCGTCATATCAAGCGATGAAGATGACGTACCCGAATCTCCGCAAGTCTCTAAATCTAGAGATGCCAAAAAATCTAAAGTTGAAAATAATTCTAAGACTTCGCCTCTCACCAACAAAAACACGAAGTTGCATAAACTTTCAACTAAATCATCCAAAGCAAACATTGTCAAACCTGTAGATCCCATGTCTTTGTTTGGAGGTGAAACTAAACGTGTAGAGGCTAAAAAACCTTCGAAACCTAAAGAGAAAGCTTTACTCGAATTTGAAGATAATGAAATCGATGAAAGCCTTATGGAAATCGATTTGGAGGAAAGTATTTCAGAAAATTGCAAAAAGGAATCAAGTGATAAACGAAATGGAACTCATAACAAAAGTCATTGTGATAAACATGACCAGGAGGAGGAAAATTTGGCATCATCTCAAAAAGTCGAAAAGACTACACCAAAAAAGGAGCGAAGGTCTACCCCAAAAAAAGAGGAAGAGATCACTCCAAAAATAGAGAAAAGATCTACGCCAAATAAAGGCGAAAAGATCACACCAAAAAAAGAGAAAAAGTCTAAGAAACAATCACCTAAAGATGATGAAGACGAAAAGCCTAAGAAAAAATCGAAAGAAATTGATCAGAATTTAAATTCAAGTATGTTCAAAATGTTTCTAATTAACAAAATTTGTGTCGTAGCAATTTCATTAATTATACTCAACATTTCGCTACGCTTTTGTGTAGCATAATCAGGACATAAATTATATTACAAAAACTTCAATTACGAATCAATAAAATACGACATTTTTTTCATATAATTTATTTCCTGATGATGCTACACAAAGGCTTAGCGAAATATCGAGTATAAATAATAAAATTGTGTTACAAAAAAAATGTATTGAAAACCTTAAGATTAAGTCTTTAATTATCTTAAATTGTAGGAATAATTTTGGAAGCCAGAAAATGTGAAACAATACAAAATATTTTTCCAGCATATGTAAATCGAAATACCTATAAATGTTCCCTTAGTTATGTGAATTTAAATATGGTAAATTCTGTTCAGGAAGTTGGACGATAATCTTCAATTTTTTATTTTTAATGAAATTTGGTTACTCTTAACATTACGTATATCGATAGCTTTGTATTTAGGCAATTCTATTTTAATAATATAAGCCCGCAGGATATTAAGTGTTAATTATCTAAAAGCTAAATTATAAAGAATAGCAAGCAAGCTATAGTGCAAACGTGGTTAAACTTTTATTAAAGTACTAGTGCGGATGAGTAACATTACTTGAAGGAGTTCTAGGGTAATAATTGCAGAATGATAGAATTTTTATGTAACGGAACAGTAATTGTGATTTTTTGTATCGAAAAAAACTGGTTTTCAAGCGAACATTTGAGTCCACGTGCCCACAAGCACACTCAATGCTAATTTGAGCATTAAGGTCCTATAAGAAAGTTTAGAGTTAAGAACTAGTACCTGTGATTTTTATACAAATTAGGCCCTTAGTTTTATCTCCGTCATTTACAACTGTATATAATTATATTAATATTGTTTACTGTATTTTTTGTTTGTTTTGTTTTTTTGAAGGTGTCCTCTCAGATGAAGAACGGCACGAACGAAAACGTATGACAGCCATACTCTACCAGAAATATAAAAATCGGTCCGCTGTATTAAATCCGGGATGCAAAGAAGTTCCCAAGGTATGTAGTCAATCGGTCATTTATTTAAAACAAAAGAAGATAATTTGAAACCTCCCTGTAATCTTTAGGGTAAACCGAATTGCTTGGCTGGTTTAACATTTCTAATCACTGGTGTACTCGAATCCTTGGAACGTGATGAGGCCGCTTCCATAATAAAAGAATATGGCGGTAAAACAATGACTGTTGTAGGTAAACGTTTGAACTATTTAATAGTTGGAGAAGAAGCTGGACCGAAAAAATTAGTTCAAGCTGAAGAATTTGGTGTCAAAATTATTAGTGAAGATGATTTTTTGAATTTAATAAGAGAAAAATCAGGTCTGCAAAAAGAGGGTGCTAATGACAGTAGTGTTATAACTGATAATGGAAAGCAGACAGTATGTCATAACAAAGAGAAAACTTTTAGCGAAGAAAAGAAAAAGAAACTCGAATCTCCTCCAGAAAAGAAACCAAAATTAGATGAGTTCAATAATAATACAAATAGTAATAAAGTCAAGAAACAAATAGATGAAGCAAAGCCAAAAATTCACAACATAAAAAAAGAAATAGTTGTTAAACAAGAATTTCCCAGACCGGCACCAGTAACTGAGGATATGATGGCCTGGGTAGATAAGTATAAGCCAACTTCAGTAAAAGATATTATAGGTCAACAGGGAGCGGCCAGTAATGTGGTTAAGTGAGTATATTTGAACCCAAAAATTATAACCTAAATAAAACTATGTTCTCCTAGACTTACAAGCTGGTTATCAAAATGGTATATAAACCATGATGGCAAAAAGAAATTGCAAAAACCTAATCCTTGGGCTAAAAATGATGATGGCAGCTATTTCAAAGCCGCTTTGCTTTCCGGTCCACCGGGTATAGGTAATAATTTCAATGACATACTAAATTCCTCCATTTAAATAAGCCTAACATTTAAGGTAAAACTACTACTGCAACTTTGGTTTGTAAAGAGTTGGGATTCGATGCTGTTGAATTCAATGCATCCGATACACGCAGCAAACGTTTGCTTAAGGAAGAAGTTTCCGAATTACTTTCTAATAAATCATTGTATGGTTATTTTCACGGTGATAGTCAGGCTGTTACCAAAAAGCATGTTCTTATTATGGATGAGGTAGACGGCATGGCCGGCAACGAAGATCGTGGTGGTATACAGGAGTTAATTGGTCTTATTAAGGAATCTTCAGTCCCTATTATATGCATGTGTAATGATCGTAATCATCAAAAAATGCGTTCGCTGGTAAACTATTGCTATGACTTGCGTTTTAATCGTCCTCAATTGAAACAGATTAAAGCTGGAATAATGAGTATTTGTGCCAAGGAAAATATTAAATTAGATTCGGGAAAAATTGATGAAATAATAGCGGCCACTAACAATGATATACGGCAATCAATAAATCACATTTGTTTGCTTAGTGCTGGTAAAGGGCTTAGTTTGGCTTCAGATAAACAGACTAATAAATATGGGGAAAAAACCGCCGAAAAAGATTTGAAAATGGTAAACGTTTTTAATAGGATTCGATTTCGTCTTATAACAATTTTTTCTTAACTTTAGGGTCCTTGGGAGGTGGTACGCAAAGTTTTCTCTGCAGAAGAACATAAAACTATGACGTTTAATGATAAATGTGATTTATTCTTTCATGACTACAGCTTGGCGCCTTTGTTTGTGCAGCAAAACTATCTGATTGTTAGTCCTTCGGGACCAAAGTACGTTTTTATTTTGAGGAAAAAGTTAATATATTTGATAATTGATTTTTTGCTACAGATCTGATGTTCCTCGGAAGGTGGCCCTCACAGCAGATGCTTTAAGCTTGGGCGATTTGGTAGACAAAAAAATACGTTCTAATTCAGCTTGGGCACTTTTGCCCACACAGGCTGTGTTTAGCTCTGTTATGCCCGGTGAATACATGAGTGGCTATATTACTGGACAAATTAATTTTCCCGGCTGGCTGGGAAAAAATTCTCGAACCACTAAACGCTGTCGTTTAGCTCAAGAGATTCATGATCATACACGTATAAGAACATCGGGATCACGCTTATCAGTACGCTTAGACTACGCACCATTTTTGCTTAATAAAATCGTTAATCCCTTGGTTGAAAAAGGCTTAGAGGGTATAGAAGAGTCTTTAGCTACTATAAAGGAGTATCATCTACTACGAGAAGATATTGACAGTTTAATTGAATTAACAACTTGGCCGGGTAAAAAAGGTCCCATGGATAAAGTGGACGGCAAGGTAAAGGCCGCTCTTACAAGAACCTATAACAAGGAAGTTTTGGCCTATACATATTCAGCCTCAGCAGGCTTTAAAAAGAAGCGAGCCGAAGCTGGTGATGAATCAGACTTATTAGGTGTGGAGGAAGGCGAAGAAGGTACTGTAAATGCATTTTCAGAAAATGAAGAGGATGACGATTTGGAAAAGGATACTTTAATAAAGGTAGTTTCATATTTTTCTAAACTAATTCAAAATTGTAATGCTTTTATTAAATTGCTTTTAATCTAGGCCAAAAAGAAAACTATATCCTCAACTACTAGTAAGGCTTCCACTTCAAAAGCTGCTGCAGGGAAAAAAGCTACCTCTAACAAACCTAAAGCTTCTAAAATTAAAAAATAAGTTATTATATTCTTTAAAATACCCAAGTTTAAGTTTAGTTGTATTGTGTTGCTATAATTATTACAAAAAAATTATTTTTTTTGCTGCTAAAAATTCCAGTTATTAAAAAATTTATGTTGAGGATGAAATGTTAAAAGATTGTTTTACTTGGAAGTGTTAAAAATTATATTAAGTGCTATAAAGTCAGAGGTTTTATAATACACAATAACATAAAAAGATATGGCTGCTGTGAACAACTCATAATTTAGTGTGCTATTAAAAAAAAAACTACATAACCTTTGAATTAAATTTCTCGACGAAAACAAAAACAACTGAAATTTTAACACCCCGAAATAAACTACCTCCAACAAGCATTACTGGAACAAAAAGACAGCAAAACAACGTAGTAATGCATAAAAAAAAACTATTACTACAGCTCAATAAATAAAAAGAAAAAGATTTTACTATTATAGGACGTTTTTTTTTTTTGTTTCAAACCCAACAACGTTTTTAAACTACTCTGTGACCATAAGCATAACAAAAAGTTAGCAGCTCGTAGTAATGCAATGAACTGCTAATTGTAATTCCAATAAGGCTTAGACGCCCGTTGGCCTTTAGATTATGCGTAATGATATCAAACCGTTTGCTTAACTTATTACTCTGAAACTTCGGGAAATTTTTCAATTCAAGAACATATTCTTCCATTAATGTCGGCAGTATAAAGAGTGTCTTTCCTTCTTTTTTTTGCCTATAATGACTGACATAAACATGTTTTTCAAAAGTTAGCAGTTCATTGGCTATAGTTTAAGATATGTGTTGTAAATAAACTATATACTAACTTTTTGTTATTCATATAGCCGTAAACTATTAAGACGATATGGAATCATAACAAAGCTTATAAATTCAACAACTGTTTCTTTAGCTAGCGTTTAGGTGCGTGTATTTAATTTACTGGCTAGAACATAGTGCTCTTTACTCAAACGTCACAACTAAAAAACTGCCATTTGTATATAAGCGCGGTTGAAGTTTTTTATTTGCTCCTACTACCTACAAAAAGAATAACCTCATATTCTCTCCAAACGTGGAAAGTAGAATTGATATAAAGATGAAATTTATTCGCAATATAAAAAGCATGTCATAACGAGCAGGTCTATGTCATTAACCCCTAAAATGCATTTTTTGAGTTATGACATTGTTTGAGTTAATGAGCGATATGTATGTTGCCATGCTTATTTAAAAGAAAGTTAAGTTAAATAAAATAAGCTTAACAAATGATCACTATTTTTTGCCAAAGTACAATAAAATAAGACCAGTTGATAATAACTTGCCGTTTTACTTAAAACTACATTTAAAATCGATTATTTTATCGCTTCGGTCAGGTTTTTTTAAGTAAAGAATTCTGTAACAAGTATTTTTACATATTATAACAGCATTTTTCTTTTTAATATAGTAAAAAATTCCATAAACGCTTGTGATGTTTTAAAATAAATGCTTAATATTTTCATTTCAAACTTTATACACTTCTTATTTTTTGAACAAATTTTAAATACATTAGACGCAATTATAAGCGATCCATCCATATTCATGACAATCATTAGGCACCGATATCCTTTCACAAGTACAGTTTTTAATTTTAGGTGATTAATATTCATTCGTCTTTGCTCTCTTCGGGCAATTCTATATTAACGGCAGCTAAAGCATTTCTTATCCATTTGGGTACTGGTTCATTGGCATACAATTGACCCATAAAATTCGTTACAAATTTTGGAAATTCATTTCGTTTTATGGCTTCCCGCATAGTTCGCATTATGCGCAATTGAAATGCTATATTATGAATACTCAAAAGATTGCAGGAAACAGACTCCATAGTAACGATATGATGCAAATACGATCTGGTATATATTTTACAAGTTTTACAGTCACATTCCTCATCAATTGGTCGCATATCTAAAGCATATTTTTTCTGCTTTAAATTTAACTGGCCTTGCATAACCAAAGCGCAACCAAACCGTGCTGTTCTTGTCGGGAAAACACAATCAAACATGTCAATTCCTAAAGCTACACAAACAACTAAATCAGCTGCAAAGCCTACACCCATTAAATAACGTGGCTTTTCTTTAGGCAGTAAATCGGTACATATATGTACTGTCCGCCAAAACTCTTCTTTACTCTCGCCACCACTTAAACCGCCTACAGCATAACCACGCACCTTACGCTCCATTAAACCGGTCACACATTGCTCCCTCAATTTTCTATCTAGGCCACCTTGAACAATAGGAAATAGACTTTGATCATTGTCTCTAGAATGTGCCGCTATACATCTGTCCACCCATCTAATAGTGCGGTGCATAGCTTCCTCTACTCTTGGTCCAGATATGGTAGTCTTAACAACATCATCCAATTGCATTATAATGTCGGCACCAATAACATTTTGAATTTCTATAGAATGTTCAGGTGTCAACATACACTCGCTATTGTCGAATGGAGATCTAAACTTAACTCCGTCCTCGTCTATTTCTGCCAATTTTAATAAAGATACCATTTGAAAACCACCAGAATCAGTAAGAATTGCTCTTGGCCAGCCCATAAATTTATGCAAGCCACCAGCATGCTTCAACGTCTCTATACCCGGTCTCATGCCTAAATGATACGTGTTGCTTAGTAATATTTGGCAATTTAGGTCGATCAATTGATCCGGTAATATGGCTTTCATTGTTCCTTGCGTACCAACGGGCATGAAGACCGGTGTATCTACTGCACTATGACGTAGTGTCATTAGGCCTGCTCTAGCTTTTGAAATAGAACAGTTGGCTATAACGTTAAAATTCAAAGCAGGCATTTCGGTTTCAGACATATTTATATTTGTTATTTTTTAATAAAGCATTTCTACTGAAACAAGTGTACTCCAAAACACTAAAACTAAGCTACAAACATGTGTTCATTGCGAATCTACAACGGATGGCCTAAAGAAATCAGCTGAGCACTTGCTTAATTAATTTTGTACCGAAAACCAACACCGCAAGAAAACAATGACGGTAATATTAATAATGGGATTGGAGAACATTTTTTGGAATTACTGGCAATACTACTAGCAACGATTTTGGGAATTCTCCAGCAACGAAAGTTAATAACGATTCGGAAAAATATACATTTAGTGGACTTCCATGAGATTTGGTCAGTGCCAAGAGATAAATTATAACAAAGCTGAATGTAAACGATCTCAAAATAAAATTAAATATTTAAATAAAATCCGTTTTATAAACAAGAGCAATACATTTTTTTTTCTTTATTTTCTCGAAACAAGGCAGTATGGCGCTATAACCTACATGGCATATGGAATCACACATCCCATAGATACAAAAATCATTATAGGCTTGTTCGAGAAAATTGGGTTCATCCAACATGGACAAAAATATAGGATTCTGTATAGCTTGGAAACTAGCCATCGTACATTTTGCTTTTTGCACAGAAATCTGGCTTCTGTTATGCCATTACACAAACAAAATACACATGGGCAAAGTAAAAGGTATGTGTGTGTGCGATCGTCTGTAAACTATGCTAAAAGTATCCATACGATCTCGATGAGACAAAAAAATATGCTCAAACTAAACAGGAACATTTACATGTATTCTCCAAGCAGAAGATCACGAACGCATTTTCTCTCTTAATGTGCGAACAAATTTATGGCTAGTCAAGACGTAGTGATGCTAGACCCAGATTTTGGAACAACCACGGTTATATAAAATTGATAACAAATATTATTGTTACGAATTTAGCTATCTCTTTCATACTATGGTGGTTATTAGGAATTTCGTACGTAAAAACGCATAACACAGTATGTCGTTATTTTTTAAATATCATTGCCGGGTCATGTAAGAATTTTCAGCTCGCAAATGCTAATTGAGTAAGCTAACTAACATATGAGTTAACACCGAATTTTATAATTCTATTTAAAATTCAATTCTCTCAATTTAGACGGATGAGTGATCTTACTATAATTGAGTAAGCAAAAATATATACTATGTGTGAATACCGAATATTATAATTCAATTTCAAATTTAATTTCCTTCATTAAGGCGAACGTGTGTACATGCTATCAATGTCCAATATATATGCACATGTATAAATACATGAAAATAATTTTATGCGATTCGGTTTGTGAAACATATCTTAAGAATTTAAAGTGAGAATAAAGCTGTATATTTTTGCCTAATCCCCTTAATCATGTGATGATACCACCCACAGATTATACATTTTCAATTCTATAACACTATATTTAATCCAGTTATTAAATACAACACTGTTAATTGAGCAGCTCCATCTTAATGTCAATAAACTAACACAAGTTTTTTTTGTCGTATTTGTTTAAGAAAAATTTTTAACATTAAAAATTTTGTATAAAGTTTAACTAAATTCTCAATTAAGTTTAATAGGCTGCAAAATAGAGAAACAGTTTTTAAAATTCTATATTTTTTCCAACATATGTTGTAGAGTTGCTTTTATAAATTCTTGCAACAACCCTGTCTTAACCCCTCACTAGACAGCAAAATATTAACTACAATGACTAAATAACTTTACTTACAAGTAAATTTTACTTTTAGTGAGTAGTCATTTTGTAGTAGTGTCGTGAACGGGTGTGTTTAACGGTGAACTGGGCGCTGCGTGAAAATTATAGTATATAAAAGAAGAAAAAATTTAGAAAAAAATAATATAGTGCAAAATTTCTACTCTAAAAATGTAAAAATCTAATCCTCTTGGTAAATAGTTAAAATCTAACATGATTTCTTTAAATTAAAGTGAGTTTTTCAAAGAAATATTAGTATTTTAACTGCTTAAATTAAGAAAACAATTATGTTGGCTTGATTTCCATTGTGCAAAAATCAAATAAGAAAAAAGAATTTGTGAAATAAATGTAAAAATGTGTTCTCTGTGTGTATGTGTGCGTAAATGTGCGAAAGAAGACCCGCTGCTGTGTATACGTGAAAAATTTCTTTATAACACCCTTGATTAATAAATAATAATAAAAAATGGCATATGAGAAACAACAACAACTTGTTTAGAGTAGTACTTTGACAATAAGACCTAAAGTGTGTCAAATGAAAAATAATAAATTATAAAAGAGTTTTGCTTTAATATTTATTTTTTCTTTAATAATAGTTTCGTTAAAGGTTTTACAATGTTTAGTAAAATATTTTAATTTGTAGTTAGTGGCACAGGGTGTTTAAGCGATAATTATTTACTGGAGCAAAATTTCCTGCAGCCATAACAAGTGTTTTGTTATGTTCGTTGTGTTTCCTTAAATTATTAAAAATTCCTTTAGATTGCCGTATTTTCATTAAGAAGCAAGTGTTTTATTTAAATAAAGAAAATAGAAAGAAAAGGAATTTAACATGCAAGAAAATTATTGTATAAATCATCCCTAAGATAGTGTTTGTGTTTTCTTTTTCTTCTTCCTTGATAATTTTTATTAGCTTCTCTTTTTCACCCTTCTCAAGCACTATTCATGCTGTGGTCAAGTTCTGTACAACAATAAATATACATACATGTATTGAGGTTGTTGTTTTTTTTCTTTTTGATGTCAAATTATGCATGTGTATAGTGTATTTTTGAGTGCGTAAATTCGTTTATAACCTTCGTGTAATACATTTGTTGTTGGTATTCTTTCTTGGGTTTGTTTTGTTTTATTGTGTTAGTCATCAAGGACATTTAGTTCTAGTCGGGATTCATAACATTAAGCAACAGTGATAACGTTAGAATTTTGTGTAGGAGAAAAAAAAACAATAAATAAAAAAGTAGTAACAAAACAAATATAAAAAAGAATATTAAAACAAGCACATGTACACATAAGTATGTATGTACATATGATTTTCATCCATGTTCGAATTTCCTAAAAATACCTATAATCAAAATACTACTATATACATCGTAAAAATAAATATAAGAATTATTATTTAAACACCCCCTGTCTCTTGTTTAGCCACTCTAATTTCTCTTCGTACTTCTTTGATGGTGTGCAGTGCTTTATAAAAGAAAGAAAATAAACCAAATAATAATTGTGTTCGATCATCATTATCAGATGTATTTAATATTGTACGAGTATTTGTTGCTATCAAATGGTAAGATTAAATAAATTAAATGATTTAATACTTTTACTGGAGTGGTTACTTTTTTGAAATTGAATATTATACACATATTTATGTATGCTTAGTTTAAGAAATGTGAAAAACAAAAAACAAGGCCGCATGCATATTCATAGTCGCATTTAGTTTCAACTTAAGTCTGATATATACATACTTATATTAGGTTTTTGCTAAAGTTATTCATTATTTATTTAGTTTCAATTTATCAGTTTCAACGAAAAAAATTGTTGTTGAAAAAATAACTTTAAAAAATTTGTTTCAGCTGAAACTGAAATTAAGTTAAAGCCGACATCACTTTTAGTAAAAATAATAAAAAGAAGTGCCGAGCAAATTTATTGCAATTTTGAAAGGAAGATAACTTCCTCTTGAATCTGCGAAAAGATTTTGGGGCCCAGAGTTATTGTCAATTAAGGTTGTTTCCTCTCTATGACCACGAACAGAAATCGTGTCGATTACCTCTTTGTGAGTTCATTGATTATTATGCATCGCCACACAATTTCCTGTTGCGATTCGGCATTTTGGGACTGCTACTAAATTGTTTTTCTATCTCCTTCATACGCATTCATTTTGGATTTAGTTTAAGAGTTTCACGATCGTATCATACCGTTTCCAAGCCACTCATTATATTTTGCAGTGCACCCTTTTTCTTTGCTATAATTTTGGAGTCGTACGTTTGACATCAAGTATAGTTACATACGTATGCACGTGGAAATAAATTCAATCACAGCTTAGTCGTACAATCACGATTGTAGTCGATTTGTAAAGCTTAGTTTTTATTAAGAACTCAAATCTCAGGCTGGTGTTGAAAATAACGATATCAGAGGCTATTGCGAAAATTTGTGTAATAATTTTCGAACTAATTCTGTAAACTACAGTTATATAAATGCTTTCTACATGGTCCTAAATGCGGATCAATTAAATCCCATAATTTTCGAAAGAAAATGTACAAAATTATCGTTAGTTCTGAACACATATCGAAATAATTTTTAAAAATTTTTTTTTTTAGTCTATACTGTACAACTTACAATTAAGTGTCTTACAATGTATTTTCACATTAAAATCTTCTTGGGTGGTTTCACTATCACCATTTTTGTTTAAAAAAAACTACCTGAGATGTGTCGGGTATAAGTTGTTTTATCCGCACATTCGTTTTGTATTCATAACACTTTGTTTTTTTTTTGTACTTTCTTTTGTTTAAAAATTGTCTAACAAGTTTCAGCTCGAGCCCTAAAATGGTCGATTTTAAGACTTAAGTGGTTCTTCATAAAACCTCAGATATTTGCATGTTTTTTATTCAATTTTTAATTAGAATAACTTTCTGCTTAAGCTTTACCTTTTGCTACATTTTATTTAAATACAATCTCATTCAACAGACAAACCTTCTCCCTCATTTAAAACTCCTAAAGCGGTTAAATAAGATTTTTTATTTATTCGTTGCACTTAATTCTTTAGTTATTTTTCACTATTTATTTTGTTTTATACATATACGAGTGTCGTCTTGTTGTCTTATCACAAGTTTCATTCTATTTGATTTTACAATTCCCTACACATAAATAAGAGGAAAATAATCACAGAAAAGTACGATTTCGAAATTCAGGTCATTGAATTATGTATACGAGTACTTACAATGTATGTATGCATGTGTGTTAAATAATTGTTCCTTTCATTGTTGCTGGTTTTGTTGATGTCTTTTTCCATTCCTTCTATCGTGTACCATTTCTGCTAATGGTTTTCCACCTCTAACTTTTTGCTGTTCCAAATGAAAGTTTTTGTTCTTTTGTAACGGTTTGTTTTAAAATGTAAAAGTTTAAAGTATCTACATACATATGTACTCGTATGTGTGTATATATGTGTGTGTCCTAAAGTCTACGTAATTGTGTATATTTTTTAACCCAAATTTTTTATAAAAAATTTAACTCAATATGTTGTTGGTAGTTTTATTTTCACATACAAAGAGATGAAAAGCACTTTTAATGTAAAGAGTGAAAAGATATACAAAATCTTATAGAACTCTTTACTAAAAACGATATTAAAATGTTTTTGTTTAGTTTTAAAACGCTCTAAATGTATTGTGGGAGATATTTTATGTGATAAATTATTTTTTAATACCTGTAGTCCCCTTAAAGTATGCTTGAACCATTTTAAGTTTAGCAGACCAGATATTGATTATTGTAAACAGTCCAACATGAATAAGAGCGTTGAGCTCAGCCTTGCCTGTCGCCTGGGATTAAGGTTGATATAGCATAGCTAAACAATAGCATCAACGCTATGGCACTAATGATGGAAGGCAGCCAGTGTGACCACATTGACATTTTTACAGCCACATAAATGTTGGAATTTTGTTTGAATCATTATTTTGTTTTTACTGATTTGCGATACTATTGAAAGTTCCTCATTTTGATACCCATGCCTACTGCTGACTTTTGATTTTTTTGCAATTTTGTTTTTCAGTACAAATTTTTTTAGTGTAAAAAAAAGATTCGTGACATGTGGCAAAGCCAAAAAGGCTCAATAAGGTTTGCCTTTTCATCATGAATAACACAGTCTATGATGAATAACCTAACAAATGAACATGCCTTCCAAATCATTGAATTTTATTATCGAAATTTGTGCTGTGTGAGAAATGTGTTGCGTAAATTACGTCCGTCCATTTATGGTATTCAAGCCGTTGTGACTAAATTTTGCATCAATTTCAATTTATTGGACATTAACCCACCAACCCGTATGCGAAGCGTGCGTACCGAGGAAAATATTACTTATGTAACTGCCAGTGTCAATGAAGGTCGCGATAAGTGAATTTGTCACCGTTGTCAACAATTCGCTTGTGTTATTCGACCACCATGAAGATTTTACGTAACCACCTCGGTATGAAACCATATAAAATACAGCTGATTTAAGAACTGAAGCCAGGTGAGGTGACGTAACACAATGTTGTTTGTTTGGTGAATAGGCTTGAGGAAAGTTGGTCGTTTTTGGTTCAATTGGTAGTACAACAACAAAGAGAATTGCCGAATTTGGTGTGAAGAGCTGCCAGAGTCAGTACATGCACCCTGAAATTTTTAGTTAATCTTTTGCATATGTTCGCCTGCATAAGGCCTGAAAATAAATTGTTCCCTCTCAGACGTATGGAGCTTGCCGCCACAGCGGGAGGTTTTGACATATGTCCGTTACCTCCTGAAAGATATAAATTGGCTTCTGTTATTTGTTGTCATTTTGTCAGGATTCCTTCGATGCTTGTAAGGACAGAAAAGGAATTATTCGATCCCAACACTACTTTTTCGATTAAACACTGCTGGAAACTTTCTGGAAGCCTTTGGGCACTTTCGTTGACCAAATGCGGCTTTTCCGTTGTCAACCTTACTGCACAATCCAACCATAATTTCCCAAGTAAGTTGAGTTGGCCCAAAACAGATGACATTTGTTCGGGCCATATGCGCTTTTAATCAGGCGGGACCTATTCGCCCTTTCGACGATAGGTTTCGGACTTGTGGTTTTTATATGTATGTATATGGCTTGAGCAAGGTCCAATAACAAGCCTTTTACGTTCACGTCTATTATGCGAATCCCTTTGCTCCGATAGGAATTAAGTTGATTAAAGAATTCGAGTGATGGGGTAAGTTATGTCTATTTGACGATTGTGTCTTACTGGCTCAGACCTGCGACTCTACGAAATCCCACTAGGAAACCTCTAGGATGGTCAAATCGGATGATCTTAGTGGCCATTTTGCGTCACCTCTGTGCCAGATAACAGCCACTTAGAATTGTTCAGAAAGTTCATTGTAACGTTCGCTGTATGCAGGGACGGATCTAGCCTAAGCTTTGGAGGTATATATGAATGAAAACAAGCAATTCTTATTTGGATTGGCGATGTCCCATATATGGCAATTTGGCTTATTAACGTAGCCATTTAACCAAAAATTCGAATCGCCAAATGTTCCTTTTAACATGCTGCTCTAGCGTCGAACTTGCCTATGTTGATTTACCATCAGTGAGAGAACAGTAAACAATGGTTTTCACAGACGTCGACAGAGCAACATGACCGCCACAGTCTGTCAACATAAAAAATACTTGTTATGCGACGAGGATATTAGAGTTTTATAGCATAAAGTAAAATAGCACTAAATTTTCTTAATATATAAACAATGCTAAAAAACCTAGCAGTACGTGGCAGAGTAGAGTAGGATAGAGTGGAGTAGAAGAATACCAGGGAGTAGAATCGAACAGAATGTATAGAATTAGAGGAGAGTGAAAGAGACTGAAATTCTAGCACAAACGATTAAAGATAACACTTGCTTAATAGGTCTACTTTATTATTTACTTTAGCTGTCAAAGTTATACTTTTATAAAGCGGAGAGTAAATATTCTGTAGTAAAATGAACTAGCCAGGCACTTAAAATATTTTAAATATTGCGATTAAAATTTTGCTTAATACAATTACTTTGTATAATATTATATTTTTATAAGACATAAAATAGAGTAAATGAATAAATACTTTGTAGGTATTTTAAACAACAATTTGCGGTCTATGAGTGGTACACGCTCAACGTCTGACAAGGCGATGCCATATATTTTTTGTATTGAGAAGAATTTTGAGCAGATTTATAAAATTTTTATAAAACTATTGCCAAGTATATTGCTTGAATAATTTCTGTGTAAAAAATGTGTAGGGAGAAAAACTAAAAAATGTAACCTTTTGAACTTTTTATTTCTTTTATTATTCAGAGATTTTGGCCTAAACATGCCATAAAAACGAATTTAATGCTTCTCTCGTCCAAATGTAACATGTATGACGGCACATTACATAATGGACCATATGTTTCATTTTTTGCTAAAAAAAGATGCACTTTTTTTCGATTTTTGTTAAGTTTCCAATTTTACATGGTTTATTTCACAATTGTTATTGTTATAAAACTTGAGTGTAAAATAGCTTAGTAAAATATGAAAAATTGATCTTGAGGGACCCGTAACGAGTCATTGAGTGTGTATACGATACGTATGTATGTACGATGCAAGTGCGCATACGGTGGCCAACAGCAACTAATGCATTTCAATTTTCTTGTTGTTTTTTGTATATTAAAAGCAATTGTTTTTTTTGTTGCTTCATCGTACCTTCACTGCACTTTCATAAGTGTAACAGTCAATAACAGAGCTTGAAGAGAATCAATTCATAAAAACAATTCAAATTTTTATAGACAATAATGAGTAAATGATAATTAATTTGCAAGATATTGGAATTATGAAAGCTTTTTGATTTCTACCGTAGAATTTCTATTCTTCTCATTATTGGTTTATTGTATCCGCAATAATTGTGTATGTAAATGAAAGATAAGTATTTAAATCTTCAGTCTGAAAATTAATAATTATTTAAGTCCAGCCATTCCCAGACATAAACTAGTCTTATCGAACAAGGTTAAACCATCTCTGTAGCAGAAATATTATTGTTTAATAACTGTCGAATAGACTGCTTATATACAGGGTGACGAGATAAGAACGATAGGAGAAGAAATTGAAATTAAACAATAGTGGTGACAGATATTAAATTTATTCTCAATTATTTTGAAGATTAATTTATATCACTATGTATGTAGTACCACTTCATTCAAATGGCCGCTTTGGCTTTGCTGTCAGTCATGTGGTTGTTCCACATTTTGAAGACGCTGTCCAATATGTGCGATGTTATTCCGGCAATAGGATCCCGTATGTTGGCCTCGTGGTCATCCAAAGTGATTGGCCTGTTAGTGTATCCTAAGAACCTGACCTAGCCCCTTAAAAATAATCAAGGATGTCAAGTCGTATAACGGACGCTCGACGTGAGATGACCCAGTCGCCAAATTTTTCGTTCACAGCTTTGAGCGGTGCGTCGCTTGAATGGCATGTAGTGGTGAAACCACAGCTTGGATACATCGATGTTGTCTAGTTTTGTCTATATCGAGGACCATTGAAGGTAACGGTGTCTCCTTCGTCATTTGGGAAGAAATAAGGACCGATGATGCCGCAATGGCATAAACCTCACCAAACATTAAATTGTTTGAGTCACAAATTGGGAAATTATTTTTTTTTACCAAACTCCTAATCTCTGGCCAATGGTCGTGTCTGGCTTAAATTTATTCATCAGCACAATCTTAAACGAATGTAGGCCCAAATCCAATCGCAATATAAGTCGAGTTAACTCTGTGGCGTTACGCAAATCAGCTGATCGGCGCTGAATCGGTACTGGCCATAACGGCAGCTATGTTTTTTACTTCGCACCACTCTATCTAGTTAATGGCTTCAAGTTCAAAAGAATGTATTCAGGCTTAAACTTTTTCATAGTGCAACGAATACCCTGCGCACTGAAGTCATGATTATGATCGACCTTAGAACGAAATTCGCGCTGCTTATTAAGAACTGAGCTGAAATTCCCATAATATTTTTAAATAATTTGTACACCTTCGGAAGGGGCGAAACAATGCATGATGAAATGGTAATCCTTGCTGAATATTTTAACAGCGGGATGTCATTAGTAGCTATCACAGCTTATAAAATAAAATATACAAATTTCAAGGACTACCATTACTATCTGGTCACCTTGTATACAATTTTCTCTTTATGGAGGTTGAAGATAAGGAAACTAAAACTGAGCAGTAAAAAATGATCAGCCGTGCTAATGGGTACATAAACTATTTTCCATGGTTACTACCACAATTTTTATTCAAACCTCTCGTGTTAGTTTGGGAGCAATAGTGCCCGTTCTTCTTCGACTATTAAAATAACAGATTTAAAAGCGATGAAATAGGATAAACTACCTATATAACTATATTTAAACATTTTCGGAAAAGGTTTAAAAATGTTTTCTTTGTTTTTCATTTCGTTGTTGATTCTCTGGTTGTTATTACATAGCTGATCCTTTTAAGGATTATATATTATACCTACCAATGTTTCGTTGAATTATTCATTGATCTTGAGTCGAAACTTGTTTACAAATCTAATTCAAAGAAAAGCTTTTTCAGATTCCCTTCATTATTTTCTTGTAAAAGTTTAACAATCAAACAATAGATATCAATTTAATTGCGTTCTTTGTTTCATGTATTATTTTTTATCTTAGGCCCTTGTATGACGACGTATTGGTTTTTATACCATTTTTATTTCATGATAAAAAGCGATAAAATATTTATAGCAATTATTACATATGTACATACATATGACTAAGTGTATATATTTTATACATGTGTACATACATACATATACATATACAGGGTGTCGGCCGGGAAGGTATACTACTTTGTTTTGCCGCCATTTTGGTAAACATTAGTCTTGACAGTTCATATTTGGTAGTCGTAAAGTAGAGACGTGGCAAATTTATTATGGAAAAATATTCAGTAAACCAACGTGTGTTAATCGTTAAAACATTTTATCAAAATCAATCATCGATTACTGTGACGATGAGAAAGTTACGTGAAACTTTTGGGTGAAACAACGTGCCAATAAGACGCACTATTTAATGTGTAGTGAATGATTTCGAAGAAAGAGGGACTGTAGCTGATAGGCCCAAGCATGGACCACAACGTACTGCAAGATCGGCTGAAAACATTACTACTGTTCAAGAAAGTGGTCAAAACAATTCATAAACCTCAATTCGACACCGTGCTCTGGAGTTTGGTATTTAAAGGCCACAATTTTGCACAAAGATTTGCATTTGTTTCCATTTAAGATTCAGTTGACACAAGAGCTTCTTCCAGAAGACCATTTACGCCGCCGTACATATGCCAATAAGATGCTACAGCTCGCCCATGACAACCCCGATTTTCATGAATAAATCATAATGAGTGACGAGGCACATTTTCATTTGAATGGATATGTGAATAAACAGAATAGTCGGTTCTGGGCAATGTAAAACCCTCAAATTATACATCAGTCACCTTTGCATCCATTAAAAGTGACAGTCTGGTGTGCAATTTGATCAGGAGGAATCATTGGATCTTACTTCTTTGAAAGTGAAAACGGCTCAACGGTAACTGTCAATGGGAAGCGATATCGTGATGTGACTGAAAACTTTTTAACGCCACAACTACATGATTTGGGCTTGACTAACATGTGGTTTCAACAAGACGCTACCACATCGCATACAGCCAGGATTACAATGGAATTACTGCGAGACCTCTTTCCACAACCAGTTATTTCAAGGAATGGTGGCGTTGATTGGCCTCCACGGTCGCTTGATTTGACTGCTCCGGACTTCTTTTTGTGGGGATATCTGAAAAGCAAGGTTTATGCAAACGAACCAGAAACGCTGGAGCAACTCAAACAAAACATTCGTGATGAAATTATTGAAATACCGCGTGAAATGTGTGAGAATGTAATGAAAAATGTGTTCAGAAGGGCTCGCATTTGTGAGGCTAACAGAGGCGGACATTTATCTGATATTGTATTCCATACATAATTGCCGACATTAAATACTATATTTATCAATATACGATCTATTCTCTTTCATTTGATCAAAAATTATAAACAAACAAAGTAGTATACCTTCGCGGCGGACACCCTGTATATGCACGTAATAAATATTGAAAGCAAATAGTGCTAAATATATAAACAAATTTATTTATTTACATACATACGAGTATATAATAAACACATGTATATCTAAACTTATCCATACACGTAAAAGTCTTTTCACTTGAACATTGAAAGAATGAAATTGAATTTCTTTGATGGGAAACATGAGATCAACTAGAAATTTCAATTGAAAATCTAATGAGAGTAAAGTATTCCGTGCGAATATGTGGTTCTTTAAAAATGACATTTAATTTATTTGAGTGAATTTTTAGTGGGGCCTTCTACTCAGGCAATTTTCAAGAACTTGCTGAATGCGGCTGAATATATGCATATATTCTGTTTAAATTTATATTTGATTAACCTGAATCACAGACATCTAACGCCACATACAAACTATTGTCTTCAACAAACGATTTCGGCGTAAGCTGTCTAGATAAAAGTTATCGGAACTACTTAAGTCTGCATATGAACGATAAGTTTTAATGGACTGCGTGTCATGTTTATTCATCATCTGAAAGAGAAAATTTTTACAATTAAAACTTGAAAAACACGCTCTACACTGTCAATGAGTAGATTTTGCAATCCTAAACGCAGTTAATTTTGTAAACATCAAGATGGGTTTTATTAATATAACCACCGAGATAGAGAAAACAAATCTTTCTTTTAAATTGTACTCAGGATTGTAGTTATTTCTTATTTCATATCCCGATATATTTTTAAAGCGCAAGAACGAAATCACGTTAAACTTTTTCGATTGTATAAAATATAACCAACACTCGAAACAACTGTAACATACGATCGAAATATGTGTACGAATATATGAAAGAACAATTTTTTATTTGACCCACACAGAGTGATAAACTGGAAAGTTCTCAATATAATTGCCGGTATATGATATAAATTAGAGTACAAAAAATGACACTGCAGATAGCACATAGGCGAAACCATCCGCTTTCACCTTAAGATGTTTGAAAATGTAATCGTAACAGAAGTCGGCATTATCTTTTTATATTTCTGCTTCTAAAATTCATATAATACATTAAGAACGGATTAAGTACAGTTATTCACCGAACACATATATTTTTACGTTTGGTCGCAAGCCTGTTTGATTCTAAGACATAATCTGTGCGGCACCGTTTACTGCAGTTATTAATATCTAAATTAAAACGTCATGTCTTCTTAATAATCCCTGCCGTTTTCTGGAATGAAGACAATATCAGTGCGGTAGGAAGATAAGAGGCACCAGGGAATAGTCTAAAACTGAAAGAAAAGTACTTCCTAGGCTTTCCTTTGTTTAAAGTGAGGAACGTGGTGGTTGTAGATAATACCCGAAATCGGAAGGAGTGTTGTCGTTAATTTATCAAGATTAGATTATGCCGACCTCTCCATCTTCACAATCAGACTGAAACGTTTAAGACCTCATCAGTTTGCCGGGAATATAAGTGACACCATTTTTTGAACTTGTCAGGACTCTTATTATCTATGAATATAGCTTTCAAGGTCTGAAGGGAGACTAACCAATCTGGTTCACGGGATACCAAGAGAGTGTCAACTTATGTAGGTGTCAAAAGTGAACGATTTTTGCTCTCGGTAGCCTTGAACTGAAGGGTCAGCGGTAGACCCACGTTTGACGAAGAAGCAAAGAAATTAATGCGTCACAAAGGAATATGGGAAAACCCGTAGACTTCAGCTTTATTTTTTTATAGCCCACATTAAGTTATCACAATTGTATTCTATACTACAGTTTTCCTTTGAAGTTTAACGTTACAAACTGTCGGTTGTTAATTAAATAACAGAACCAAAAATAAGTCATGAAGTCATTTAATGAATATGTAACTAAAAAAATTAATTAATTTGTTACATATTTCTCACACATGTGCAATTATGAACTCGTTCAGTTAGGAGAAACGATGACTTCTTCTCAGTTTATGTGTTTGTTTTCAGAACTTTTCTTTTTCAACAAGGGAATACATAGTTGGTATCTAAATAATAAATAAAAAAGAAGCAATATTAGAAGACTGGATATAAAAGATGAAACAAAAAACAGAATTACCTACAATTTTTCTTTTAAGTTATATTCACACAACAACAGCAAGAACCACATGGACTTAGCACACTGCATTTGTTTATTCCATTAGTTCATGTTATTATTGTACAAAAATAAATATTTATTTGCTCTTGATGGAACCCCATCCAGTCATCAATCTCACCACACGAGTTATTTAAACATGCGATGCACATACGCACACACACATCTTATTTTTAACTCGAACTACTGTGTAACGAGATACAAATACGTAAAACAAATACAAGTGAACATGCTACTAGAATTTAAGTTGGTACTCGAATAATATGTCGGTTGGCGTACCGGAGTTTTAAATAAGTGTTTGGCGCTAACTCATCGAATTTGTAATAACTGTCCAAATAGATATTCAGTTGCGTTATTTTACTAATTTCAGTACGCGAGATATACATTTCAAAAGATGGACAGTATTTTGAGTACAAAATGAAGGGTTTTTTTTCACAGTTGAAACCAATGATCGCACCTGTTTTTATTCAGAAGAATCGGAATGGTATTAATAAAGGTTGTCCGAAATGTCTGCAAGATTTATAACTGCAGTCATTTGTCCATTAAAGTGCTGCAGTAAACAAAATTTACAGGACAACACGTCATATTTGAGCAATAACTCAAAAATAGTGCAACATTGAAGAGAGTTTTGGTGTAAGTTCGGATGGACAGGAATTTGAAATGTTTGTTACAATATTATTTATTTATTCCTATCATTTCCTATTTCATTGCATGAATAAGTGCGGGTTTCCCAATATTTAATTTAACCAAATGTTAATACAAATTAAAAAGTCGTTCTTATTTTAAGAAAAATAAGAAACAGCTGAATTTCATTAATTGAAATAAAATTGGATTTATTTGAAATATTATTTCCTATTTCTTTCAGTTGAATACAATTTTCGATATGGCCCCGCTACTGGGCCCATAGTGAGATTGATTATCCTGAATTTTACAAGAAAATTATATTTTCTTGTGGTTAAATCCCGATATTAAGAAAACCCTCGAATTTAAAATGAATACAATCTTCAATCTCTGTCAGCTACTCATTAAAAATTGGCGTTTTTATTTGAACTATCCAAACTTGCTCTCGTAACCATCTTTATTTTTTGTATGGATAATTCGAAGTAATCTATACCTCCTTTAAATAAAAATATAATGAATATGAAATATTTGAAGCGTTGAATACAAATCTGTTCTTATTTTTTTCTATCACGTACAAATTTTTTTAAATGGGCGTGGCAAATATGACCCCCTTAATAGGACGGCTACACTAGTTCATTTCACTAAAACTCAAGAACAGCTAATTCGATTTCGAAGCACCAAAATATGCGGAGTGAAATAGCCTTTTAGGTATTTTAAATTTTTTTTTCTATGCTGAACGGTTTTAAAGTTATTTTGAAATTAATAGAGAAAAAACAATTTTTTTCATGCAAAATTAAAAAAAATGTAGCTTTTTAAAAACTCATACAAAATTTCTTCTCTGTTGGTATTTTATATTTTTATATTATCTTAAGAGGAAGACGCCCATCAAAAATAAAGGACTTAAATAAAAGTATTTTTAAATTCCCTGCAGTTTTCATAAGGGCATAATTAGCTAAATATATGTTAGGATAACAATAGACTTGAGAAAATATTTCAACAAAATTTCAGCAAATAAAGGCTACAACAATTAAATTCAAGAAAGGCTGGTTTCGACCTCATGCAGAGTTAATTGCAAATACAAGAGGAAAACAAAGAAACTATTAAGAGACCAGGTTATTTCTTTTATTGTTTAAATTTACAAAAATGTTGCTTTGTTTGCTGTAAGTCGTGGTTATTGACAATTAAATATCATGGTGTTTTACATCGGCACCTGGCCGTCAACTATATCCGACGTTTGTCGTGTGAAAATAAACCGACCACCAACGTCCCTACTCGTAATTGTGTAGATAGTAAACAGAAGCCCATGGCTTCTTTGGTCTGAGGAGCTCGGAGGTATCTATTTTCTTGTACAGATATGCAATACAATATTGGCAGCTTACGTTGTAAAGCAACGTCACATTGATCATGCATGACAATCTTCCCTCGATTCGGTTCTAAACCATAGTCACCACGTGCACCTCAACAATCAAGTCCGAAAGATATTGTTTCATGCGCTACTGGCAGCAGTTATCAGTAGTTTAGTTACTGGTCAAAACTCGAAAGTGCCTTTCTTCCAGTTGCAGGCTACAGAAACGCCTCGGAACTTCATCAAGGTGGAGGCATCACCAAGATGACATGCCACGTTGGGTGGGATATTAAAGAACACTATCTTTTCTTTCGAAGTATCTCTCGTATTCTCTGATATTGATTTTAGTCGTTCTTCACAAGTGTATGACCAGTTCAGCAGCATGTTTTTTGATTATAACTCGGCGCGAACATATTTAAAACTGAACATATTGGCTCACCATCCATGGCGAATCCAGGGCGGGTGAAATGGGACATAACCCCCAGCGATGTCAGCTTCAGTCTTGTATGTCTGCTTGGTTTTGGGAGGTTTGGATAGTGCATCATCCGGAAGAAAAATCTATGAAAGACATGTAGAGTTATAATCTTAATTAAAGTTGTTTGTTTAGTCAAACTCCTTGATTTAAAATTATAATCATACACCGTGTTAATTATGTTTGTTCTCACTCTTTAGATATACGTTTTTAAAATCTCCTTCCACTCACACACTTTCCATTCCACCTTAAATGATTTATTTTTTTTCTATCTTTATTTCGTGCCATCTTCAATGATGCACGAACAATTTATGAGCTAAAAGTGTTAACGACGGCAAATGGCGAAAAAGGATATAAAATTGGAAACCACTGTCTTATGCAAGTATGAATTTTTAAATATCAATTCATTCATGTCGCTGTAATGATAATACTGCCGTAATATTCCATGACTTTTACAGCTGTTTGCTAAATAAAGCGATAAAGTATGTGAGTTAGTAAGTCATTAAAGGAGAATGAGATTTGCACCTGCCTTATTACGTGAAAAATCTTGGAAGCTGTCAATAGGCAGTGCGTGAAGTACCTTGTAGTTAACAAATTATAATAACAAGTTGAAAGCTTTTAGTCGCGCTCGTAAAATGTCAGCTCCTATATTTTATAGAGGGTTTGACAACCAAGAAGGAAAAATAAATATATAAGTAGGAGAACAAGAGCAATAAATGAAAACAGCGTCATAGTTAACGCGTTACTAATTAAGAGTCATTAAATTTATTATATGACTGTGGTTGTCTGAGAAGGATTCGGCAACAGAATCTTTAAAGACATAGTTGGCAGAAATTGGTTCATATTAAGGCTTGCTTACATCGTTGAAATTGTTGATAGTTTGCAAATAATCGATTTTCCCTCACTAAATGAGGCGCCTAACGGTTATTTAATTTTTAGTTTCACCTCTCGAGATTTTACATATACACAACTTTTACTATCTTTATTTGCATTGACTTGTCTATAATCACCTACTTGTTTTCAAATTCGATATCCGTTTCGAGCTACTTTTCTGACCACTGTTTAGTCACTGGAGTAAAGCGCGAAAAATCGGGCTTGGTGCAAAACTTCCTTCTGCCTGGAACGAAGAGTTTTAAGATGAATGGCGTGATTTTATTCGATTATGTTGGTGATTATTAGCCAAAGCCGCTACAATCGCGCTGGTACAATCACTCCTATTACCAATCTTTACGCGGTGGCGACTAAAGATTGTGATTTTATGTCGCATTTGCAGCAAGTTTTTAAATTTATTAGTGACTTAGCCAAGTGGTGAATTTAGCGTGGATTTCTGGATTCTGCACATAATAGTTCCGGTGAGGTTAGCGACTTTACTCGATTCTCAGGGATCGCACAATACGAGTTTTAATAGATGTGATCTCTTCAAACGAGTTTAAGATAAATTCGGGGGTACCGAAAGCATTTTCCATTCGTTTGCATTCAGTAATAGATCAACATTTTCGCAACTTGGAGCCACCAGGCAGAATATGAATGATATGCTTAATCGAGTTCTTGTGACAATCTGTGAATCGGGTCGTGCGAGAGAGGTTGATTTGAATGCTCGTAAAACCCATAGTCTTGTGCTTATATACAGACGCATCACAGATTATGTTGCTTAATGTGCTGTTATGGGTAACGTAAGTATTAAAGAATCGGGAGCTCTTGTTGTTCTTTTCATGATTTTTATTTTTTAGTGCGAATTTCTATGGATTAAAACAATTCAACGACTCCCATGTATTGGGTGACGCTTCAAAGTCTATTTTGGAGATATGCGACCCCAAATAAGAGAGGGCGAAGCTGCTTATCGGTACCAGCAGGGTATCCAACTCTATTGACTCACTGGAACATCGACGCAATGTGGGTTGTGCGTCACTCTTTTATCGTTACAACACCGTAATGTGCTATAATGAAATTAAGGGACTTCCTTATACCAAGTTGGTTTACTTATGCTGACCATATCTAATGTGTGAGATGCAGCCCAAGCAGAAGTATCTGGGCATAGGTTAGCTCGAGAGGAGGGGACATTAGTTCCTTGCGCCATGCACCTAGGCCAGTACTTCGGTCCGTTGTGCACCTCTTGATTAGTTGCCCATCGAAAGTAGCATAGGAAATGTTCCATCGGCTTGACGTCCTCTGCATGCCCAGCACTCATCACTATCCTCACATCTTATACGGCGTAGATGTGCCTGTAAACTTGAGTGGCTGGTCAGTACACTCACCATCTTACTGATTTCAGAGTTGCTCGGTCTCAGCAGGTACCTTGTTTTTGCCTATTTGGGTCTTTAATGCTTTTCCCATCCTGTGCTGTAGGGCCCCTTTTTTACAAACCTCTCGGCTGTAGGTGTCTTCGCGCCACGTAACCCCACACCTTAGTTGCCAGATCGTTATATCGTTCATTTCCGACCACTCCATAGGGACCCGGCGCACACATTATGTGTGTGTCTACCATGCGTTGAGTAGTCGTTGATCGCCTTTTACATTCCTGATACTAACGCTGTCGGATTGTAATGCCCTTATTATTGTTTGGCTATCCGTGAAGCATACTAACCTTGCCCGAAAAATTGCTTCTTTTTCAAAGAACCCATTCTGAAAGAAAGCCACTCTTGGCGTTCAGGACTGACAATTATTATTTTATCCTAGTGACGTTCGACTTACAGTCAAAATATTATAATAAAATTTTAAATTACATATTTTAATATTTTTAGATAGAGGCCACAATTTTCCATCCATTTTATATGAAATGGTTGTGGTAAGACTTTGTATAAGTCTCTGCAACGTTTGTATGAGTAGTTTGCAACACTTTCACGATTAATATGTTTTCTTATTAATTCACATGGTTTTACTTTAACTGATAACATTATGATCTGAATTTTGAAGAAAAAAAATGCTAATTAGCATGTTAATAATCTCTCCTGCACATAAACGCGTACAGTGAATAACAAAAGATTAAATTTCATAAATAATGCTCATGCTGCTCTTAGCATTCTAGTGTGCGCTGAATAGAGAAACATTGCGTATGTCGCAAAAGCATTTTCGATTAGCTTTGCACTAACAGAAAAATAACGTAGTGGCAAGTAACACTGCTTTATTTTCTTAGCGACTGTTTGCAGATACAAAACACAAATACACACTGTTTAGGGTGTTTTTGAATACATTTGGGTGCCGCTGTGTAATTTGTTTAACTTTTTGCTTCGATATTTGTCTGAAATCTAGTTTCAAATGCGGGTTATTTACATACGATGACAGATACATACATCTATAGATACTTAAACACGTTCAATGACCGTTAAGTTGTTTGATTGGTTTGCTCGCTGTTGTTTGAGTGATGAGTGTGTGTTTTGGCTTCGTTGGCCGAGGTTTCATCAGAAAATGAATACAATGTCTACAGTTATTAAAGCAAAGTCTGCTGTTAGGAAACTACTTTATTACAATGTTTCAAATCACTATGCACAAGTGCAAATGAACTGAAAATATGAAACTAAATATGTACTACTGTCCGGTTAATACATGCATACCACACCCTTTGTTGGTAAACTAAAGGCCAACCAACTTGGACCATTTCTCCTCATTTACTATCGCTGCCAATGCAAATGACAGTTTGATTTATTCATTGGCGGTTGTTTTCATGAAGACATACAGAAAAACAAAAAATGTTAAACTAAAACAATTGAATTAAATTCACCGTTCTTTAACGTAGTCTTACGTTTTTATATCCTACCCTAACTTGAAAGAGTTCTATTTAATGGCTTGTGAAGAGTCAGGCGAAATTATTTAACCAACATTTTAATGACCGTCTCTAGGTTTTGAGTGCCATAAAAGAGAGATTGTATTTTCTATGAAGATCTATCTACATATATGCGTTTGGACCAGGAGTGTATTTTTTCAAGCTTGCTTACATTTGGTTAGTGCTTTAAAAAAAAATGTTTAGATCTTAATTACCGAAATACATATAATTTTCTGAATCGATTTTTCATAAGCATTATTTTAGCGACCACAATGGGAATCTTTTCCCGTAAATGCAGCACTTTAAACACATAACAAGCTTTTGATGTCAACGCAGAAATTTTGAAATATGTTTTGTCCCGTAAATAGTTTGATTTGATTTTTGAAATATTGCTTGCAGTTTTTTCACATCACGGGCCATTTCAACAATTGCTTTTTCCGTAGTGGTTGCGCATGCTTTGGTACAAGAAATTTGAATCAGAAAACCATATTTTTTTGCCAGGTGTTTTAATTTTAACCCATGCGTTAACCACATCTCTTTTTAATTCGCGAACTGGAGCATTCCGAAAAGAAGTATTTTTTGCTTGTGAGCGAAAGACTTGTTCTGAGACCATAAATCGGATTTAACATCAATAGAAGACGTGTGTGTCGCTTTCACTTTAAATGCTGCCGTTGGAACGAGTATTTTTAACCATTTCGCTTCTTATGTCTCCCATAATCGTAGATTGCACGATGGATCGTGGCAATAAATCTTTTTTTTAGATCTGAAGTCTAGTAGTGTTGATGCGAACGAGAAATTTCGATACAATTAAGTCAATTAAATTATCGATAATTAATTGTATTTTGCTTAATCTTGACATTACTATACGGGGAACAACCCAGGCTTGTCTGGCGCCTGAAATTGGACAAAGAATACATTCGGGGTTCGACTTCTAACTAAACGGCTGGTATAACACGTAACAGTAGTCTCCCGGGACGATAAGTTCCATACTGGCTGTGTGAGAGGATTCTTCGGGGGTCGGGGGTTTAGACCCGAATCGCGGAATGATTATGGTGCATTACCTATAAGGCGTTGCATAGCAATGCAAGCTTTTAGTGACTGTAGGAGAATAAATAGCTTTAAGCTCCTCAGCAAAGGATAAGTTCATGGCGCATACAGGCATGATGCTTTAATGCATTTAGGGAAGTTTATGGTCGCATAATTTCGACTTAAGGCCACGGTTGAATACATTCGAAAGTCTGATGATGACAAATCATTCATGGGCAATGTCTTCTTAGTGATCACTTCTTTCCTGCTGTATTGCTATCCAATGTGTGGCTTGCATAAGCCAGGAGGACCAGCATTTTAGCGCTTTACAAATCTTTCGGCCCCTCTGGAGAAGTATCTTGTTGTCTGTTTTGCACCCCAAATCACGAGGAGATAATGCAAAAGTTTGATATCGTGTTACATTTGAAAGCAGGTCATTAAAAGTACAACCTCGAATTCTTTCACAAGGGATTAAGTGTAACCGGTGTTAAGACAACCACCAGAATACGTGAACAAGACGTTCGTATTTCTTAGACATTTTGCATTGAACATACAGTCAAAATAAGAGTAAACCATTTAACATAATGCTAATATGGTTTTTCTTTAGTCTTGCTGGGGCAAAAATGGCGTTAGCCAACAATTTTTAATTTCAAACTATTTACAAGTCAGTGACTTGCAGGTCACGTTTATAAACTCCAATTTATACAAATACATATAAAGACGTATATTTATAAACATTTCAAGTTTATATTTAAAACACAGATTTTTAGTAACTCAATAAGCTTATGAATATAATTATTCATAAATTAACATTAAGTTGAAAACAAAAATAGAAACGGAAAGAAAAGAAAATAAAAAGCCGTATGTACAAATTCATGTTTATATAAACATGTGTTAACACTTGAATACGAGATTACACCTACATCCAGACAAAAGATATTAATTCTATTTTATTTACTTGAAGTATTTAAAGCTTAAAAAAATATTTTTTTTAATTACAATCAAATTTTTTGTTGTAAAAAATCCAAAAGTCTAAAAGTTGCTAGAGGATGTTAGTGTATTTTATTAAATTGTTCATTGAGTGTAACAACAAAAAAAGAAGAATTTGATAAGAGAGAGAGAGAGAGAGTAGAAACAGGTAAATAGAAGAGCTATTAAATATTGGGAAACATACTTTACAAGAGGCCAGACGTGCTGTGGAGGTAAAAATTGAAGTAGTCAAACATTTGATCGAGTTTGACTAAGGGCCTTTATTACAACTTGCCTTTAAAGTACACCTTAGTAATAGTAATAGTGGCCTTTAACTATTATTCGTTATTACAACTTCCTTGTAAAATAATCTTTTTGAAAATATGGTTATGCAAGATCGAAAACCGACAACTTTTGACAGATGAAATTAGTGTTTGAGAATACTTGGTGGCAACGACTTACTTTTATTTATTATTTTACTGGAAAAGAAACCGTTGTGATATTTTTCTTTTCAAAAATATTTCCAAGTCGTTAAGATAAAATAAGCGCGGTATTTCCATTTTTATTTATGATTTGCAAACTAAACTAAAATAGCTTTCCTTATTTTTCAAAATATGGCAACTATAACTCTATAAAGCGCACGTTAAAAGGTAAAACACATCGTTTCTTTAGATTATTTTATCCTGAACGAAAAACTAATAATCTGTCTGATAACATCCTAACTTTAACTATTGGCAAGTTGTAAAATGGCTCTAAAAGTGATAGAGCTACCAGAGCTACATAAGAAGAATTTGAAATAGTGCTGGGCATTTAAAATGGTGATGAGCCAAGGGTATCCGAAGAAAGTAAAGACATTTCCTCTAGCAGGCGAGGTCATGGTGTCAGTGTTTTTGGAATCATTATCATTGGGATGGCAACTAAAACTTGTTGTTTGATTGGAATTGCTTTCCCAGCGCATCCTAATTTTTAGAAAGATCTTAAAATCGGAAAAGAGTTGGAGTCTGCTGGTTATGGCTATTTCGCGGAGGCAGACCTAATCGAACGCAAAATATTGCCAGATTTTTAACCGCCTTATGGAATCTTTCTTGCTCTTTCTGGTGGCTCTCTCATTTTTGAGATATTTTCATGAAGTTGCGGTGCCCTATGATTATAAAGTAACATGTGTAAAAGTGGTCGTAAAATAACGGCGACAGTTGCTTAATTAGAATTGTTGGCACTCTCTTTTGATGCGGCTGGTCCACAATTGTCTAATTGTAATTGTGCTGTTAAGGGAAAACTTGTTAAAAGATACAAGAAAACACTGTAAAATTTTGGTTATCTTTGTTGTTCTTCATCTCAGCTCAAATTCATCAAACATTGCGGCTTTCGAGCTTTTTTTCCATTTTTTTTAATATTTGTTACTTCTGTCGTTTGTAAGGGAACTTGCGAATTTTGAAGATCTCTTAATTTTTATTCACGTTCACCTAATTTTTTTGCAGTTTATCAGATAATACTTCTAGTTATTTTTGTTTAAAAGTTCTTTTAAATGCTATTTTTCTAGTGCAGTAATGTCGTAAATTAAGCGCCGATAAAAAATCGATCTTAAAAGAAATTAATCCAATGAACGTGAAGGCTGCTCTAGTTGTACTAAAGCTAACAGCCATACGCAAACGGCGCAAACATACGACCGGATACCATAGGAAAGGCTACCAGCTAACTACGAAACACTGATGCCTGACATACACTCCCATCTAAACGGTACCCTAGCGCAGATATATGTAGGGAGGAATCTAGCACTGGCAATCTTCATAGAGGAAACATGGACCGAAATGTACATGCGACATCCTGACCATAACAAGGTTCTTCACGCAGAAGTACGGACAGTCGCGAAACATATAATATGGCTCAGTCAGAGCACAAGTCCAACAAAAGTTAATAATTGAGTCCGAATGCCTAAGTACAAGGACGATATTCGGCTTTAAAAGAGCGATTAACGATTACTTGGTATAAACGTGGTAGAATGTGCAGAATGAGGGCCCGACCACCAGCGAGTATTTACACATACAGAAAATGCGAAAGAATTTCAGGCTACTAGGACTAAGTTCACAATGTGGACAGAGATCAACCATATCGCAGTGTGAAACAACTAGCCGAAGAGCTTGCTAAAACTGAACAAGAAAAATTATTACGAGGCAAGAGTTTTAATGGGACATTCAAGCTTACATCTGCTTCGAATAGGAATGGTAGACAATAACTTATGCAGGGCCTGCTATGAAGACGTGGAAACGATAGAACATTTTCTGTGCCACTATCCAGCAGAAGATTCTAATTTAATGCACATTTTAGCGGCTCTTCTATTTTTCGCACAATGCATCGATTTCTGCTAAAAATATAGTTTAAATATATTTAAAATATTTAACTACATTTAATAAATTCTCTTGTGTCTCCTCAAACAATTTTATATTATATTCCAAAGTTTAGACGAAACTTGTCATGTAAAAAAGTGTAACAAAAAATTTGCCCTAAAAACTTTTTTTGTTGCCAAAAAAAAGAAAGAGTCCTTCACATTTTAGTTTGTTTTTTTTTCAAGTTGTTCTGTTGAAATATTTGTTAAACAAAAAAAAAAATCGGTAAACTTTTTCATTTCCTTAAATTTATTTAATTTTTTTTTCCATTTATCTGTTGTGTTTCAAAAAAGCTTCATTGAAAATGTTGGTGGTAAATTGAAAATAAATAAACCTGTGTTTAGGTTTTCCATTAAGTTTTTTTTTGTTTATTAAATTTGTTGTTCGGTTAACAGCAGCGTAAATAATTGGCGCCCATAATTGCGTAGGTTTCCGTGGCGTGCATCTATGTAAATTGTTAAACAAAATCATTTTAAATGTACATACTATATCTATACCCAAAAAAAATCGTATAATTATATACAAGTACATATTTAGTTTTGAATAAAGAGTTTAAAACTCATTTTGGTTAAATTTAGGGCGTTTATGTTTCTTAAATAAAATGTTGCCCTGTTAAATAGTACGTGCTCAGCACTGAGATTTTATACAGATCATAACGGGCAAGGCCTTTCGGCATTATTGAGCGTAAAATAAAAGACCAGATTTTGTAGGCGTAAACATATTTCAAGTATATCAAAAGGGCAAAATATTAGAAATTTTTTCTAGAAACGAAAACACCATTAGTTTTGAAACGATAATAAAAATTTAGTGGGTTGGTTTTGCAAATAGAGATATCAAATGGGTTTGTTTTGTAAAGCATTTGCATATATGAAAATAAAATTAAAAGCAACAAAAAAATAATATAAATAATTAACCAAAAAATTCAAGCGAGATTTAAGCTAAAATGTTGTGACACGCAAAAGTGTGAATAATGAGATCTTAGATCTTTAATAGGACATCTACGTATGTGGAACTTAGCTTAGACATATATAAGCTTGACTGTAGAAGCGCTTTTGGAGCCGAAAAAGTGGTGTTTTTCCCATACATCTCATATTTTATTTGAACTCATAGACATCCCTAACTGATTCGGGTAAGCGATAAGCATCAAATAATACAATACTTCGGTCTTTGCGCTGCTAAACTCTGTTTGAATTCGGGCAACCAAAAAATTTTAGTAGTTCTTCTGGTTAGAAATAATTCATAAATTCATAGACCGGGGGGATCACAAAAAAAAAAACTAGGCCTTCTCTTGCATTATTTTGTCAATTTTATCAGTGAAAGTAATGAAGATATCAAGAGGTTCGCTCTTTTAAATTTTATTATTTGAATTTTTTTTGAAGTTTCTCAGATCACTGAATACTTTAGAGAAACTAATAAACCCCCATTATGATTCACTTTAAATCTAGGATCATTATTTTAAATATTTCATTCGTGATTTGTAAGTTTCAGGTTGTTAGTTGAATTTCAGATATTTAATTGAAAATTATCTACAATGCTGCCAAACTACGAGTAGTTAGGGAAAAAAAGAGTTGCCTCTTCGACCTCTTTTCAAAATAGGGAAAAATTCGCTGAACCTTGTTTGCC
The DNA here is from genome assembly GCA_963932375.1 of Phania funesta. Lineage (NCBI taxonomy): Eukaryota > Metazoa > Arthropoda > Insecta > Diptera > Tachinidae > Phania > Phania funesta. Next base: position 103,932,759 of record OZ010652.1, read on the forward strand.
TCTTTTTCAATGACCTCTCGACTGTCAGGTACCAGTTAATCAATTTCTGATATTGAAAAAACGATTTAACGAACTCTTTTCGCTGGGGTGATAGTGCACGATTTTTTTTTGATTTGGATACGCTAGAGCGCCTAATTTCGTGAAGTTCGAATTAAAAATATATGAGGCAAACATTGGGGAGGTGGGATGAAGGAAATGGCTCCTCAGCCGAGTCAAAAGAGGGGATAAAGAGGTAAAAATCTGAAAAGGTAAAATGAAAGACTGACATCCATTAATTTTGGCCTCCATAACATGTTTTTCGAAGGGGCTTTCATACAAAAATTACATTTTTACGAAATTTGCTTTCACCGCACCCCAATATTTGTTCAACCTCAACATTACCCCACAACATAGTTATCCTCTGTCTTAAACTCTTAAGGTGGTGCCCACACATATATAACTCCTATATCGAACCCATAAAGAGGGTCCAATACAAAATCTACGTAAAACGACCACAACCAAATTAATCCTGGTACGAGAAGAATGATTGTGCAGAGCAAAGTGTGAACTCAATATTGTAGTATTTCGATTTGATAAAAATGTTCATGCGAGCACCACTAATTATGTAAACCGAAGTGTCACCGCCATATTTCAGTTTTATTAAATTTGAGAGATGGCAAGCGCAACAGTCGTGCAAAGTTGTGAAATAAATATCTCTTATGGAAACCGATATCTATTTTACAATCATTTCGTATTATTGTGACATCAATTCGTGAATTATTTGAAATAAAAATTACATCAACAACGATCGCCGTTTCGAGCAGTTCGAGGTTGCAACCCGAACTTTTTTTAAATCGGACAACCATGCACAAATATTATGGAAACGAAATTGACGCCTAGAAAACAAGAGCTCTGGATGTATTTTTGTAAGCGTGTCCTAATTTTGTTCTAAGGATCTTCATACAACACTACCCCATCCCCACTGGCTGTTCTTGTTACATTTGATCTTCTTAGGTAGAGAGATTCTTAGCCATGGAATGTCAGTAACGGTGTTCGGTTCGAGTTTGATAAAACCATTTGAAGAGGAGTCATGTATCTCAACAGCTTATTGTTGGATGAACAAACTACACTGGATGGACCAGCTGTCCAACAAAAAGCTTTTCAAACCAATTGATTCTGCTGAAATTATTTGATCAAAGTAGAGCGTGACAGCAGTGTATTTAGGTCATCCAACAAAAAGCCATTCGAAATCCATTGATTCATTTTCTGTCAATTTTGAAATTAGTCTCTTCACAGCTGGCAAATTTACATTTAAATAATATTCCGACCATATTTTTCAGTCGAACTTTACTATTTTTAAAATATTTGTCAGCATTGAAAACGCACTTACATGTCTTCCGTGCAATGCACCATTTTCACTAACCCTGAATTCTTTTTTGATTGGCAACATTTTCCGTAATTTCCACGGCAAATTCAAAGTTCAACGCCTACATATTTGTTTATTATTTAACTCGCTATTGTTTGTTTGCTTTCTTATGGCCACTGCTGTAGCAGTGAGAGTAAAGAGACTGGCCCAATATGAATAAGTTGAATATTGGAGGCGTATGACCAACACTAAAAGTTGTTAAAATTGTGAACACGTTATTCGAAGTAGGTCAGTCAACATACTTATTATATTTGTAACATTATCTAGATTTCTCCACTATTTATCTCCGTTTAAATAGAAATCTTTTTATCTTTGTGTGAAAAACAAACTTCTTTAGATTGTTATCTTATTGAATTCTTGCTCGACTTTCTTAATTTTTTAAAGTAAAACGAGCAGCCTGATAGATTAGTTTTCTATTTTTGTTTTGGAAAAGTTTAGCAAAACTTTTTTGTACTTTTCTTTTCTTCTTCAATAAATTGATTTTCCTTGAAAAACTTTTGTTCTATAAACTAATTTTGCTTTCTTTTCTTTTTTCATTTTAGGTAATAAATCTCTTGTTTTCTTCTAATGAATTTGTAAAGTGAGTATGATGATGGTGATGACAATAATAAGAGAATTATATGATTGACAAATAAGGGTGACTTACAGAATAATTCAATTTATCTATCTTTTTTTTCGATATTGGGTTATTTCACAATATCTACCTGTTTTGTGGGAGGAGGAGTAGTTAAAAAAAGACAAGCTGGAGTTGAAAGCTCTTAAATTATTTTGGTCACATATGAAGGCTGATGAGTGGATAGTTTTCATTTGAATAGGAGTTTTGTATTGGAAGTATGTACAGCTGTCATCAGACATATATTATGTATATAATATAAGCAGGCCTGGACCAAAGGGGGTGGGACGGGGGCGTTGAAGAATGGGATATTTCTCCCACCTGCCTGTTCTAAAACCGTTTCAGTTTTTTTAATTGATAATTTTGTATGAGAATTTTACAATCAAATTTCTAGTGCTGCTGATGACTCTTCACCGTGACGAAGGTGAGTACCTGTTGACGTTATTGCTTTCAGGTGGCGTTACTGATTCAGAAAACAAAATTTGTCAACCACATATTTAAAAAATGATGAATTTGAAAATGTTTTAACGCCGATTACAAAATGTTATGTCGCTATCTTCGGCTTGGCTTATTACTTTGACCTAAACTTCGCATTTGTTTTTCACTTGCGCTTAATAACCGCATATAACAGTATCCTGTGTCTAAAAACTATTTTCAACTCTTGCTCGCCTAAAATTTTTCAGCTAAAATTTATTAATTCCTACTTGTCGTTACATCTTATAATTCAATCAAGACACAGGTTTTGGCCTTATGCTTAAGATTTCTTGGCAGTTTGATCTGTATTTTTTTGTAGCTATAATAAGTTCTTTCGTTCTTTTTTTAAGGGCTCGTCAGAAGTCATAAAACAGAAATCAGGTCACATTTTTTATGTGTCATTACTTTGAACGTATTTTATGTTGACAATAAAATTTCTTCTCTATTGTTATGTCTGCTTTATTTTTTAAATTAAATTTCTTTCAACACGGAATTCAAAATTAAAGAAAATTATTTAATTAATTTATTTTACACTTAGGTCTTTAATAAAATTTTCCAACACAATTTTATTAACTATAGTCGATATTTCGCTACGCCTTTGTGTAGCATCATCAGGAAATATATTTTACTAGCCCATCCCGGTGCGCGTTGCTACGCCCCTTAATGAGCTCAATATGTGTGCAAAGTTTCGGAAAAATCGATCTAGTACAAGTAGCTAAAAATGATAACTTATTTTTTATGGGCGTCGCACTGCCCACTTTTCTAATTACGAAATTGTATAATCAGGAGTGCGCAAAGTTTCAGAAAAATCGGTCAAGTGCAAGTAGCTGAAAAATTCATATTTATTTTGTATGGGCGTATTTCATCTGTATGTATATGTAGATGGGCGTAGCCCCGCCAACTTCTTTTTTTAAATTACCACCCATAAATTCTCCCTGGAATGTGTACAACAACTTGCCAAGGTTTAAGACCGATCGGCTTTACGGTTTCGGAGTCTATAACTAACACACACACAGACAGAGTTTCATTTTTATATACATAGATTACAAATACTTAAAATTAAAAGAAAAAATATCTGAATGAGTCTGGTAAACAAGTTATAACAGTTAACATGTTGACATAATTCTACTTAGTGGAATCCAAAATAGAGATGTGAAAATAAATGGGAAATGTTGCATAGTTAAATAGATAAATGGTATCGACCAAAAGACTGCGTAGAAACTATGTTGTAGAAAATTTAATGTACAAACACATTGTGCAGCAAAATTTGATGAAGCTTAAAATTAATTTCATATATAAAAATGCAGAGCAATTGAATGATAACAACTCAAGGCATTTACTTTATTGTACAGACATATTTATTCTTGCAGAATTACATTACATTCAGTACAAAGACGATTAAAGGAAGAGTGAGCTATAGAATGGGTGATACAAATGGTTGTGAAATGAATAAGCAGAATTTGTGATTTCATCCCAGCCGCTACCAGTTGGCTTTTGTCGGATGACTTTACTGCAGAGATTCCAATTACGCATAATAAAACATATTTTTCCGGCGCTTTTAACAATAATACTATGTTCACATATGCACCTTAATAGAGGCAATTAAATTTTAAATTGAGCCGGCAATGATGTTTGTAAAAGCGTTTTATACGTACAAAACTACCATAATAAGATGAAAGAGGCAGATAAATTGGCAAATATTATATTTGTTGTCCCTTTTATATATAACATTACCACGTTGTTGTAAGCTGTCGGCTCTAGTTAGTAGAGTATTATATTTTTGTGTCCATTTTAAATAATTGTCTGCTCACTAAACAAACTCCACCAGAGTTGCATTGTGAATTTTTATTCAGTTTGTGGTGTAATTAACTACTAATTGCTCAATTTATTAATTAAATTCTTGTATGGTAAATTGATCTCTATTAAGGCCTTAATTACGTAAAACTCGTAATTGGGCAATTAAGTTTAGGTGGTGAATGATCGCTCATTAGCAGCTAAAGTGCATGGAGCTGTCAATATGCGAACCGCTATCCTATTTAATTCCGTGCACCCGCAAATTCTTTTCCGCAATTTAGAAAGATATATTTCAAACAACAAATCCTCTCTGGTGTAGAATTTTGGAACGAATTTCCGTCATCCCTTGTCAAGTTTGGTTTGGAGACAAACCGGTTTCGGCTATGTACCATCTTCAGTGTGATTTTTCGTTCTCCTCTCTGGCTTTATAGCTCGCCAGACTCACCATTAAATTTACATTTAAATTGGTACCCACATCATCGCTATTAGATAATCGGAGGAACCTAAATCGTGCCGTTGACTATTGCGGTCAAGGAGGATAATCAAAGTAAGATAATAATTTTTGTTTTTCCTTTTTCATCAATATCTTTTCGCGTGCTTGCCAAATTCGCAATGTCTAGTAATTTTCGCCATGATGTCCCTTAATTGCGTCTTCAGAAATCTTAATAGATCTCTGGTTCGAGCCAAAGCAGCCTAGTGCTCTGACATGTGGGCCCTTTCCACCATCTAGCATTAATCATATCATATGCCGTATTGTGAATTAGGTTCTTACAGGCCGTAAGGGCAACGCCACACAATGCATCAGTGTGCGACGGCTGCTGCTTTCTTTGCCAGCTTGTCAGCCATACAATTGCCCATGTTGGTCCCATGTCCACGCACCCATTTTAGGCTTATTCTCGAATGTCTCGCCATCGGATTTAAGAAATAGTCACCTGGTAGGGGCCTGATAGCAGTATGACTATGACGCTGATATCAAGGTTTGAAGAACACCACATTTATTGGAGATTCCGAGGGTAGTGTTGACCCGCAGTTTTCTTATTTAGAAACCTCCGCCTACTCCATTATCCCATTTATAGCCCACTGTGAATATTTCTAGATGGTCCTGTTGGGGTCCCGTCCACTCTGAGGAACTTGGGTTTTCTGAGATCGAGAAACACGGCTTTGGGGTGGTATAATCTATGAGATCAGGAAGGCCGCTCCAAGCCTCAATGATGTTGGAATGTCCCTATAGTCTGGGGTTCCATTCATTAATGGCGTTTATCCGCACCGCCCTTCCCTTAAGATAAGAGAAAAATACGAATTTTATAAACTATAGCAAACTATTTAACTTCATATTGTCATAAACAAAATTCTAAGTATTCAATGGAAAACTGCCAGACAAAATCACCACAATATATCTGAAATCTTGTTTTAAGTTCTACAAAAAACTCTCAATATAGAAGTTATGTTCTGAGTTTAACATGGCCTGGCTAGCACATAATGTCATATATATATTTCCACTGTTTTGAGGCGTCTTTTTGTCTTTTCTTCTTTAAGTTTTCATATAGAGGTGATGGCACTGGACACACCTTGTTCTAATAAAGAACTTACATTTTTTAATGCTGAGCACTTGTCATCTTACTTAGTTGTTTGGCAAGTAAGATGTCAGCGATTTTCTTTTATGGAATTCGATGATGAAGACGCGGCTGAAGTATTGATGAATATTTGCTAACGAGAATCAACCAAACTCATCGAAGCATTGTGTTACGCTCTATCAGTCATTGACAACTGTCCTGGTTTCTTCTTCACCCTCAAACTAAATGGATCCGCTGTGTTGCTGAAGCGTAACACAAATGCACTTACCCAGCCACGAATAAATAACGACAAAAAAAGAGATGGAAAAATAAAAAAAACCATTAAATTAAATTTAAAGTTGTTAGAAAACGTTAGTGTTTGTTAAATCAGTCAACTAATAACATTTATAAAAGTATTAAGGGAAATGAAATTCCCACTACAAGTTAAACGCAAACAACAAAAAAAAACACTAAACTTATTCGACATATCACAATTAGGAAGGAGTGTTTGAATAGAAATATTTATTTTATTTAGGCGAATTTGGTGAATTTTTTTTTTACAAATGCATTTTAAAACTCTTTGTTCTTCTGTGCCTGGGGCGTTATTGCGTTATGCGATTCGAAAAGACAGCAATTCGAAATTGTATGCCAAAGACATTGATTTCGAAAATTATTTATATACGACGTCAATCCAGGCATATTTTTCAGCAGGAGTCTAAATAACGGTGATTACGAAGCTACCATCGTGAAAAGTGGCAACGTTACTAAGAATAAATTTGAAACTTGAGAATAACACGTTGCTATTATTCGTTTGGCGGCAGTAGCGTGTAGTAAAACCTTAAATGGAAAATTGTGATACTTTATTTAAAAGACCGCTGGCTAATTTTTATTAAGGTCGATCTAAGCTATACTCTAGCCGTTCGTATTGATCGACCTATTGCGAAAGCCATCCAAAATAAGCTAAAGAAATTCCACAAAGAGCTTTTGAGTGGTCGTCGATCAGGAAGCATTTGTGAAACCACTACATCAGAGAGAGATCTTTGATTATTTTTCATATAAAGTTTGACTTGAACAGTTCATCAACTTTTATCGTTATACTTAGCAATAATAAGAGAGTGAACAATAAACGAAAGGAACTGTATCTTTAAGAAAAAAAGAACAAGTATTAAGGTAATAAAATACAAATTTTAATTGACTTCTGACGGAAGTATAAATTTTGTTACGTTTACTCTCACATTTTTCTTTTGTAAATTGGCGTTTTTCTGCGAAATAAGAGATTTTTGCCGAGTTTTGCTGAATTTGGCATTCAAGTTGCGAAAGGCTTCGAGATTTTTTCATTTTCACGGTTGTTATAAAATTTGGAATTTTGAAATATGTCACGACTTGAATTTGCATATATTTTAGTAACATAACGTTAAGCCCAATTTAGCGATGGACTGCTATGTTGCCCCACTGGGTTAAAGTATTCAACGACAACAACAAAAAAAAAACAAATTCTTATTTTGATCTCACAGATAATCGAATTAAGTAGAAAAAATAAATTTTCGAGGACAGATACCCATCATAATTGCCACTATTGGTTCCTTAGTGAGCGCAATTGATTGATCTGAATTTTGACTTTTGAGAGAAATATAGTTTAATCTATTAGTTTAATAGATTCGGGAGCTTCCATTGTAGCGTAGCCAATCATTGTCCTGTATTTACTTTCCATTAAGTGGACGTCTCAATTGCCGATGACCATTTAAGCTCTATTTACAAGGTTTCAATATATCGGACGAGAAGTGCGGACAAGAAATTGTTGCTTTCTTGTCGGTGATATTTTTTGTTTAGTTTCCAGCGTTGTGACTTTATGAATCATTAAAAAACGAATTCTGAAACGTACAATCAGCTTAATGGAACATTAGGCGACAAAAAAAATGTTCAAAATGACTATTGCTGGGCGATTATTAGGGTTTGCAGGTAGTAGCTGATCACAACCTGTGTGAATTTTGTGAGAAAACATTTCCGAAAAATGCATAGAGACGAACTGGTATTGTTCCTCACGGTGGTCTAAGCACGGGTATGACAATATACGGGCAAACCAACGCAACCACAGCCAACACATGCACTCCCGAAGGAGCCTCACCAACAAACAGTCTAACCGAATTTCGAGGGGCTTATTGGTTTCCATGGTACCGGTTGTGTATTGGTCGAACTTAGAAGTCCTACCTTCTTCCAGTTTCAGGCCTCTGGCAAGATTCAGGCACAGGCACTGGTACCCCTGGTTCCCCCAGTAGCAATCCATCAAGGCGACGTTATCACCAAGATGACATGCCCCGGGCGAGCAGAAAGCACAGTGTATTCGAGGGGAGCGACGGAGCTAAGTGTTTGACCAGCTGGCGAAGCACTCTTAGGAAATCTGCATTGAAATTCACGTTTCGCCAAAAACACCGATAAACTACTCGCGCAAAAAAATAGTCACCAGCATTCTTCATATTTCACAAGTATAGCGTTTCATGGCTTGCAGACCATGTCTTCCAAAAGGGTGATACATTTTGGGCTACTCTGTATGCATCAAATTCATTTAATTTATATAAAAAGATTTCACTTAATGGTAGAGGCTGCTCAAGTCTATTAAGATTTAATTATGCAAACCCGTTTGAAATTCCTTTACTCTTCTAATAGTAGTTATGTATCGATTAAGTTAGAAATAGATAAAAGTTGCATAATTTAAATTAATTTTATTTATATGCTATCATTAATTAAAGTTTTCATATAAAATTTTGGTCATATTTAAGCATTTTCTAAATTTATTATACCGGTTTTGATATCTTTGAGACACAAAGTTAATTGATTTTTGCTTTTTTTATGATAAAAAAAATAATCATAAAAAAATACTCAGCTATAAAAGGCGTCTACTGCTTTAAAGTACGAATGCCATAACCTTAAGACGGTCTTTTATTTCTTTCGTTCTGAGCTCAAGTTTCTTGTCTAAAAATGATTAGAAAATAAGTTCAAATGAATTTAGTTCATTTGTCGGTTTAGACGAAAATTTCCAACAAATTTTAAAAATAAATCTGGAGTAACAGTAGGCGCCTCTAGCATAATCTAAATTATCTTCAAACAATTTCTTTGCCGACTTTATATTTCATTAGGTGCATCGTTTATCTTGTAGTGTGACATGTAACTGATACCTCGTTTATAAACACGTCTGATTTGCAAATAAAAACGTAAATTTGTTTTTTATTTTAACCTACCTAACCTAACTCACGAAATAATGACACTATTGACAAAACAGGCGTAAAACGTTGCCACCTGTTTTAGGCACGAATTGTTTGTTTTCTTTTCTACATTCATTGCACTGCTAGAACAATTATTTTCCTTGAATTTATCATAATTTCTTCTTCACACTATTTCTTCTTGTATAACTGTTTTCTTTTTTGTAGTGGTGTTGCCATACTTTTGCTTATTTACCATCCGACTGTGAAAAAATGTCTGTGTGCTATCTGCCAAATTAACAGTGAGTTCAGTATTTCCGAATACAAATTATATATTTATGTGACTCCTGCTAAAACTTAAGGTCGATTATATTCAGCTCTTTCATTTTGGCTGGAGAATGCTAGAACCCCTTATATCTTATTTGGTCATCGTTACAGAAATAAGGATTTATGACTTCGACGGCATATATATGTAGGGGACCATATACTGTGTTTCAATTGCCTCTGGCTGCTAATCAAAACGAAAGCTTTTACTCCTCAAAATGCGCTTTCAACCAGAGAAATAAATTTCACCGCTAAACACTATTTTTCGGCAAACAAAAAGAAGCAGCTGTCAAAACTCAAGTATTTGTTTGATCTTCGCTCTCATGCATGGAAAATACAAATTTCAAAGTGACATTTTACTAATAAAATTTATAGTTTTTTTTACTAAAGATGCTGTGGTAGAAGTATGAATATGCGTAATTATTGCTGTAATTGATGGCGATTGGGAAATTTCAAATTTCTTTCATTAAATTTTTTTTTCTAAAATTTGCTAACTTTACCCAGTTAATTGAAAAGGTGTCGCATTTTAACTGTTCGGAATAGGAATAATAGTGAGTCCTTTATTTTCAAAAAGAAACTCGTCGAGCATAAATAATTTAATTTAGTGATGAGGCATTATTTTTGTTAAATTACCAGAATTGCTCCTTTCGGATAAGCCACAAGATATTTCCGAAACACTAATTATTTGTGCGGTTTATGAGCCGGTGCTTCATATATCTTTAAAATAGTAAAGGTTACAGTTTGACGATTAGTAGTCTAGATACATGATTACTAACGTCGCAGGCATGGGAACTGATCTTACATATCGTGGAGTACAATTAATTTACTGAAAGAAACATTTGACGAACGCTGAATGTGAGGAAATGATTTCGTTATTCGACGCTATTGCCGAAATGCGTCCTGATTAACTGTGTTTTATTTTAAAATACAGTTAGTTACCCGCCTTCAAAAAAAAAAAAAAAAAAACGCACACACCGTAGTAAGCAGAGGTTATTATATTGCTTTAAAACTACTTTCTCCATCATTCAGACTAGTGAAGAATTACTTGTTATGTCACGGAAGTACTGAGTTATTTTTATCCTTTAAAACTTTCTGAAAAAATTACAAAAGTACTGAATTTTCCATCCCTGATTATTATATTAAATATATCTGCTATGAAGTACAAGTGGTTGCGTTTCAATTTATGAATGCTTTTTTTTGTATCGTATCTGATCTTGTATCGTATCTTTTTTTATCGTATCTGATTAAATAAGACTCATAATAACGAGACTGATACAATAAGGGTGATAAAAGAAATTACTTTTATTTGAAAATTACTGTGTGATCTCTTGTTTCTTTCAGTTGGCCAGTATGATCGGTCGGCTGATAACTGTAAATTGCATTTAATAGAAACAAAGAATAATATAATATAATAATATATGAGCCGTTTGTTTTGAATGTGTCATAAGTCACTTTTTCAAAAAACTCGAATTAGTAATAACATTATTTACAATTTACAGGTAACTTTCTATTTACAAAACATGTCTATTAATATATTATGAACTAATGAGTTTTGTACTAGAGAAACTTTGCAACTTAACCTGTGGCGTTAATGGAAAAAATGTACTGTAATTGTGAATTACTTATACGTATGTATTTCCTTTCAGAAGATTACTTCAGTAAAATACGTCAAACAAAATTAATGTAGGTCATTAATTTGGCTAAACTATTTAGTTTGAAAGTGGCTTAAGTCGCTTTACCGTAACGAAAAATGGGAATTTTTCAACAGCCATACAAAATTATTTATACGATATTAAATTTAAGTATCCTGAGCTGAGACATGACAAATATAGGGTGTTCTTTTAACCCCGATAGAATTTACGACAAGGTTTACTTTTTGACATTTATGATCATGATTAGATTGATGCAAATCATCATAATTATATTGATGCTTGAACAACGTTACTAAATGATGTAGATTTCCGCTGAAAATCAGTCTTCAACTGATCCGATGTTTCACCACATGTGTTCAGGGAAGAGGTTCAGTATTGGCTTAACCGGTTTGTTAATAAACAATGTTGCCGCATATTGAGTGAAAACAGCCCAGAACAGACCCAATAGATTCCATTGCATCCATAAAAATGCACTGTTTCATATGGTTTACATGCTGGTGGAACCACTGAACCTTACCTCTTCAAGAATAATGAAAATTGGACGTCGAGAATGCGTTTGTTCAAAAACAACCGCGGTGGCTGTTTTTTACGCTATATCGGGCTAAAAAAACACCCTTTATATAAATATTTCGAAAGTTTGCATCAATATTTTTAAACACGCTAAAACACAACCAATTAAATTTAAAAATAAAATGACTTAAGACACTTTCGAAATAAGCGGCTCATATAATTATAATATTATACGTTCATTGTCTTTTATTTTTGCTCTTTCTTTATATTTCTCAGAACTAAAATTTAATTTAATTTGCTTTCATTGCAAACTAAATTCCTTGATCGTGGAAGAGACTTGTGAAAAAACGTTACACAAATTTATTGAAAAAGAAAAAAAAAACTGCTGACAAAGGTTGTCTCCATCATGTAAAGAAATTGAAGCCAAACGTGCAAAAATAAATCAAAATAATCCTAATCAAGCTGAAGTTAATCGTGTGGCATAAATGTAAAACGCGCAGAACAACAAAATTGTAAGTGCAGTGTTGGAGATGACACATGTTCGCCAAGAAACTTTTAGTTTGTCAAGCGATATTCATGCAGTTGTTGGCGAAAAATCAACCTCTTTTTGTCGTACATTCTCCAAGAGCGTGCTTAGAAATGTGCGTGATACTGGTGCATAACTGGGGTTGAGTACATGCAAAGAAAATACATGATTGTGACATGGTCACGACAACTATATTAGGTTATCTACACCTATATCTATTGTTGTGGCAATCACATAATGGTTATTTGAAAACATAAATATTACCTTCGTTGCAATAAATAAGTTGTTATTTACATTTCATCATTAAATTATTTCCATCAAAATAATTCTAACCACAAACAAAGTATTTTAACTATACAAAAATAATGTTATAACTTTAACCATAAAATGTTTTTAATAGATTTTATATTCAAATTTCTTTAGGCGTTTAATCAAAACTTCAGGAAGTTGTTGCTGAAGTGGTTAGCGTTTTGATTATTAAGTATTTGATCGCTTTAGTGATCTGTTGTACCCCAGCCGCTGCCAATCAATATTTGGCTTTTCTATCGTTCTCAGGGGACCACATTTTTATTATCTGCAAAACTAACCATACAATTAAATCATATAGCTGAACCATGTTAATTCATTGCGTTTAATGAAATCAAAATAAGAATATCACAGGTGGGCGAGCCATACTTCACAAAAAAAGGTTATCGAAGTCGGTCCATAGTTAGGAATTTTGCGTTTTTCTTGTTAGAGCTTCTAGAGCATTGCGGCTGCACAAAGCGAGAAACTGACCAAATATTTGGGTTGTATTTACAGATACCCAAGATTATAATACAGGGTGTCTGATAGCAGATTTATATTTTCAAACTTAAATAAAAAATCTAATAATTGACACAAAGTTTTATTAAGAGCATTGAACGATAGAATGGAAATGCTGGTTTTATTTTCTAAAGAGTGTGTCATCCAGATGACTTTCGTCGAGTTGAACGCACTATTCAAAACGGAGCCTTGTGTTCTGCGCCACACGCAGCTGTAAACTCGGTTCAATTGAGCTGATGTCTCGACGAATATTTTCCTTTAAAGCCACAAGAGATTCGGGATTGTAATTATAAACCCTCTCCTTTGAGGTAGCCCCATAAAGTTAGATCGGGCGACCTCGGTGGCCATGGGATGTCCCCAAAGCAACTGATCAGTTTTTTGGGGAAATTTTCCTCCCAAGCAAATTCATCGAAGCTTGGCTTCAACATCCTGTTGAAACACGCGTGTGAAGAGTCTGATGGTGAGCTTGCAGGTTTGGCAAAAATAATTCCGTAATCATGCGTCGATAATTTTCACCGCTGAGATTCGTCGCCTGGCCTCGAGAATTTTCGAAAAAAATGGTCCAATTATCTTATGCACTCCAAACAGTTACCCTGCGACAATTTTGATGTTTCAATCGAGGGTTGCGGGTTCTTGGAGACCAGTAACGGCAGTTTTGCTTGTTGACGTGCTCGTTTAACTGAAAATAAGCCTCGTCGCTCCAAAAAATGGGATTTACAGTCCGAAAACGTTTCATAAAATTTTTTGCGTAATTTTAAAAAGATGGAACTTCAGATTCTCTTTTAAAATTTCATGAATAATCGCTCTTGAAAGTCCCAGTGAGGCTGCTCTTTTCCGTATTGAAAGTCGCGGATTTTCACGTAAACTGCTTTCAACCAGTTCAATGTTTTCGGGAGTCCTTGAAGATCAACTGGGCCCTGGCCGTGGGGCATTTATAGCCGAAGCAGTTGCGCGGCATCTCTGCATCCACGAACGCATTAAGAGAAACAGTGTAAGCTGAGTGAGGGACCCCCTTTATTTTCTAAGATCATAATTTAATATGTTTTCTTCTTTTTTACTTAATTTTTAGGAAATATTTTATTATTAAAATATCATTTTAATTTGTAATTATTATTTTCAATATATAAGAAAAATCTCTAAATCTTGCCAAATCTGTCTGCAAGAAAATCTCATTCTCTTTACATAACACTATTCGATTTCTTTGATTTACATTGTCATTATATGATTCTAAGGACAACAATGTGTGTCAATTGCTGCATCAAAAGTATTACCAGCCATCGTAATCGTTTACGAAATTCTATTGAATTCTAATGATGTGTTCTACTTTTTATTTGTCTTTCTTTTAAGATTCAATACGTGTGATAATTTTCATGTGGTTTTCAAATGGAAAACAGTTGCATAATAACATTTCACAAAATGTGTTTCAATTTTAATTTGTTTGAATATTTATTTCATAAAAAGGAGAACAAATATTAAGTTTTGTGCGGTAAAATTGTTGTGTGTTTTAAGCCAAAATACCAAAAAGAGAAAAAAAAACACATGATTGAAGCAATATTTTGTAGGGGGATTTAAAAACATTTTGAAGCACAAGAACATTTGAGCAAGTTAAAAAAATAAGTCTTATTATTTGCTTTTATTCTAACATTACAGAGCAGGGTAATGAAACATAATAGAGTCGTTGGCAAGAATCGTAAGCGCAATCCCTAGAGTAGTCGGTTACCAACAAATCTTCCGGTAAACCATTTTTTTAATGAATGAATTTCAAATATTTCGGTGAAGTTTTTATTTACGGCATCTAAACTTTAGATTTGAAAGTAACATTTCAGAAAAATATACTTTTTTTCTATTAAAGTGAAAAGAAATAAAATCAATCCCTACAAAAACAAGAAGGTGAAAATAAGGCCAAGTTCCTATCTAAAATTTTCAGCCGTTGAAAGTACTGGGATCAAAATAAGGACCAAGTTTTTGATATGTACAATATCATCTCAGTTCTAGGCAACGTGATAGCTGGGCAATATTTTTTTAACTTTCTAATATGGGAAAGAATTATGGAAAAAATGTAACCAAACTAGCAGGCTGCATAGAAATTAGATGGTATTAGACATATCAAGAACTTAGTCCTAATTTTGATCTCAGTCCGTTTTGGATAGGAACTTTTGTATCATTTTCACATTTCTCTCTTTGGGGGGATCTGAATACTTTTTTCTAAGTCATTTTTTTTGTAAATATATATATTTTTATGTATGTATAAAACTTGTTTCAAGTTAAACTTTATAGACGATTGCGTTATACCGAATTTTAGCTCTATAGTGGAAATCTCTAATAATCTATATTGGAAGTGCTTCATTATATTGATGAGTGAATAGGTTACCTGTTTGCAAAATCCTTAAATTGTATGATTAAATTAAGCAATGTTATGAGGGGGCTAAAAACAGCGCGAATGATTTCGTGTAATATACCCACTGTGCATAGGCGTCACCTTGGCCTGGTGCACTAGCATGCTCCTTAATTTTGGTGTCCCAAAAAAGTAATGCGCACCACTGTTTTAAAAGGATAGCAGAGCTTTAAAAAAACTCTTGCTTCTAGTCGAAAAATTTCAATTGTGCCTTCTGGTTCTGATTTTTGTTCCTCTCGCCAGGCCTGCCAAGTTTACTTTTAAAACAGAAATACTTCTTCGATTATAAAAATACCTCGACCTTAGTTAAAAATCCCTAAAGTGGCCACCAAAATGTTTATGATTGAAATATTATATGTAAGACTTGTGAGATAAAAAATGGTATTTCTCAAGGAAGCGTAGTGGGCCCAGTTCTTTACGCAATATATCCGTCCGAAATGCGAAAGTTATTACAGTTACACATGCGAATGACACAATCATAGTGGCTAGCTAGTAGTGGCTCTGTAATAGAAGCCTCAAGTCAGGTCCAAAATCACCGGGACAGAAAGCCGAATTGGTTTAAAAGATGGAACATTGTAATTAAAACTGAAAAGTCTAAATACATTACTTATTTATTGAAAAAATTCATTTCTCCTCCTATTTTTTTAAGCAATGACGAAGTTCCAGGTTCCAAGATCTGATTGTGTAAAAGTCTGACGTGGAAAAAACTAAAAGCTAAAAAGCTAAAAGAAATTGTCTTAAATGTTAACTAAGACTGAAATGTGAACTAAAACAAATTACTTTTTTAATTTAGCTACTATGTGACTAGATGATGGTGAGGAAGTACATAGGCTAAAAGGCATCATGTGCTTGGCCTTTCCTTCAGAAAATACACATATTAATACAGATATAATTATTGTAAAAACTAATTTGTATATATTGTTCAGAATTATAGTTGTACTGAGATTGAAGACGTGCATATGTTTAAGGTAAAAATGTATGTGAATATTTATTTGTAATTCGTTTGCTTATTATTGGAAAATAGATGGCAAATAAAAAGAATTAAGAGAACTATTACACGAGAATTGTAATTATTACAAAGTTCGACAATATCACTGGAATTTTGTGGAGCCGCCCAATTTTCGGAAATGTCGAGGTATTCGTGGCGAAATGAACGCCTGCCATTTTCTTTTCAAATACTATTTCATGTAAATATTGTCCGCGGCTCAAATGTTGGCGTACTTTTTCCAGCACTTCGGATGGTAATGTTGTCTTCCAGCTTTAGCACTGTGGCTGGCGTGTCCCTACAAAAAAAGTATAGTAGGATTACATCGCATGATCTTGGCGGCCAACGGACTGCTTCAAAACGTTAGAATAATTGCTCAGCAAAATCGGCTCTCAATACGTTCATGGTTTCGCGTGCCGTGTGGTACCGTCTTCTTGAAACTGCGTGTCAACCAAGTACAATTCTTCCATTTTGGGCAAACAAAAGTCGGTAATCGTCGCAAGGTACGTTTTTATACTTCTTGTAGAAGTACAGTTCAATGATGCCGCCAGCCCACACAGCGCTCCAACGAGTGCATCTGTAGGGTGCATTGGTAGCTCTTGAACTGCTTCTGGCTGCTCTTTACACCATATTCGGCAACTCTGTTTGTTGACGTACCCATTGAACCAAAAATGAGTTTCATCGCTGACGACAATTTTTCGACTCAAAATTTATTTGTTCCAACTGCTGGAGAATGTATGTTAATACATACATAAAACATTTTGTTTAGCCGTTTTTTCTAACATCAACTAATACATAATAAACAGAAATTGCGAAAACAAAAACTAATAAAAAAAATATGTTCCAGCACATAATTTTATATTAGAGTTTATATTTATCATAAAATTTCTATAGACCATAAACAGTAAGAATATTTTAATTTATAAAAAAACAAAATCCATGCAACTCAGCCAACCCATCGTTAA
This sequence comes from Phania funesta, assembly GCA_963932375.1. Taxonomy (NCBI): domain Eukaryota; kingdom Metazoa; phylum Arthropoda; class Insecta; order Diptera; family Tachinidae; genus Phania; species Phania funesta. The sequence continues at coordinate 103,949,956 of OZ010652.1, forward strand.
GATTATCCCGTTTATAAATAAATATTTCTTTTCCATACAAGCCTTTTCTCTCTCTCACATGCTTCTTCAATAATGGCGTGTGTGCTTGTGTGTGCGTGTGCTTGCTACTGCATGCGAGCAGTGTTGTCAAATGTCTCACCAAACAAGGCGATTTTTAGGTCTAGTTGGCGATAAAATGTTCTCTTTAATAAAAAATGAAGATATTTTTGTTTTCATAAAACAGGTTTTTTTTTATTTAATACATTTTTTTTTGTTAAACTTTGGTATCATTTATCTGTTTATTATACATTTATTTTCAGAATTTTATATCTGGCATCTATGATCAAGTAAAGATTATTTCAAACTGGGATACAGCTTTTCCCGTTGTAGCAATGTTGGTTATTCCAACTAGTAACCAGTACGCGAATCCGATCGGCTAAAAGTCGGCTAGTAGCCGCCGATTTGTGAGGGCTTAATAGGGCTAAAATTCTTAGCATGTCCGTTTACCAGGCAGAATTGCACGGATTTCTGTAGGCGTTGGTTAACTTGCTGGAAAGGCAATCAGTCGGTTGTAAAACGCAAGAGGCAAGTGAACGTGTATATTAAACTAGTGCTGAAATGTGTTCTAAAACTAAACAGATGTGCATAGATGTGATTAAAGTAACTTTGATTTGGGTTAAAGGACACATAGGCAGAGCCGTGAATGAAGCTTCAGACGAACTAGCAAAAAAGGGATCTGCTGTGAATTTCTATGCGAGCAAAGGTGCTATTATAGATAGTCTTATTAAACCTGAAAAGGTGGAGGGATGCCACCACATGTAGACAGGCTCGAATGCTGCTTAAAGAGTACCTCGGCAGGGAAGCCAGTAAGGTGCTTATGTATGTCGCTGGATTACTGCCTTAGTGATAGGTCATGGAAACTTGAAGTATCATTTATCCAAGCTAAAATCCGAAGAAGATGATTCTTGCAGACTGTGCTTGGAGGATACTGATACGGTGTGTGTGAATATCCAGCACTGGCTAGCATAAGGCTTAGGACCACGGACAGACACTTGTTAAGTGTGAATGAGGAAGACGGCCGACAGTTACCTGTAGATAGTCCGAAGTCTTTAGAGTCAAGAGTAAAGGCTAGTGGCAGCTAGTGACTCAACGAAAGTAAGGTAGTCGTGAATTACAAATTTGTTGCCTCAAATCAATTCGAGAAACGAAGGGAGTCGAAAAGGGACTCATAAATTAAAACCTCTGCTTTATTATTAAATTAATAATAAAAAAAATTTGTTTCTTTGTTATACTTTAAAGGATAAACGGCAGAACCGTTTTCGACGAAATTTAAATCAGATAGATATGTGTTTAGAAGGAGAGGTAGGAATTATATTTTATCAAAACAAGTAGCCAACCAATTTTTGTAAAATATAAAACATAGATTTGCATGTGTTATAGGCTCTATAGTTTTTCGTGGAACAGGGGGGGAGGAGGATTTGTGGTGGTCGAAACAGTGGCTAAAAGCTAATGTATTATATAAATAATATGGTTATATCAAAAGCATAAACAAAAATTATTTTGGGGATTATTAGTAAATTATTCTTTGCACAAAATCACACAAAATTTTATTTTAAAATTTTTGGCGATTTTTGATGAACTTTTCGGTGTGCAGTTTAAAAAAAAACTGCCAACCCTGCATGCAAATTATGCTGATTATATTCTGTTGAAGCGACAAATTAGTGCAGTTATTATTCTCTGTTATTTTTTTCTTGTTGTTATTGTGATAGTACATGGCTTTTTATAAATGTAATACTGAATCATAATTGTCTGAAAATTTTAACGGATAAATATTGAACTTTTTCTTCCATTTTGTCTTCTGTTAAAAAGTTTAGGAAATTTATGGTCATGGAGAAGTTTCAGATAAGTGCTTTACTTAAAATAAAACTACTTAGAAATAAGTAATCGAAGATTATCACTTTGAACTAAAAGTTTCAAAAGAAGCTTAAATACTTCAACTTAAATACGTTGAAACTTACAATTGCAAATTGTTACCTTGCACTGTCAAAACCACCCCCTCTTTGAACCCTCCCAGTACTTACCCAAAGGGGCAATTTGTATCAAATATGTTCCCTTTTAATCGACTCTATTTTATGTAATTTCGTCGCTATAGATTTGTTCAGTTCAAAGTTTAATAATTTTAACGTTATAATACACCTATCTATTGATCCATGGCTATTCTAGGTACGTGTGTGTCCCTCGTATCTCTTTAACTTCCTGTATGTGATTGCATAAACAAACATCTTGATGTGAGGCTAAACCCCACGACCCTTTAACAGTTTCTTATTTCTAGGAATTCTTATCTTATTTAAATTTTTAAAAACGAAAGGGAGCTACAAATATTAAATAAACAAATACAGCTATAATTGGATGCTCACACAGCAAACCATAGACATTTTATATTTATATTCTTTTGCTGATATTTTTTCTTAATGTTTAATTAAGATTGGAATGGTGCGTTTTTAATCTCAGCTCTCAAGAGAAACAATATTGACTTTAAACCCCTTCGGTGTTGTTGTCATTGTTTGCCTGTAAATACATACATACATACATATGCATGTGTGCATCTTATGTTGTTTATTCTTGCTTTGCCTATCTTTAACAGCCAGGCTCACCAGCAACTATCATAAGCAGCAACAGCTTCTTATTCTGTGTTAATGATGACACGACCTTCACTTTTTGCCATAAATTCTTTATTTATGGCGTCTATTCTCCAAAATTTGTTGGAAGGTTATTTTTTAATTTATTCAGTTCTTTGCACTAACGAAATATTATAATGATGAATAAATATTGGAATGGGAGGGGGTATTTGAGTGACGTCAGTGCTCTTGCTAACATATTGTACTTCACTGTCAGTAGTTTGCTGGTGTGTGTTAGTTTTGCTTAATTATTTAATTATTTTATAATAAATCCAATTATGATGAACACATTTTTAAATTGCTATTTAATTACAATAGAACTTTACCTTTAACACAGTGACAGAGAGCGAGAGTGAGAGAGAGAGGGAGTAAGCCAGAGGGAGTATGAGAGCTAGAGATAGATATATGTAGGTGTTAGAAACAAATGGAAAAATATAATTTATGTGTTTTTTACTTTTCACAAATCAAAATCAAACAAGCATTTATAAAACGTTACCATATAGAACATTGTTCTGTATGCCGAATTCTTAAAATATTGAATTTAATAAATTGTAGAGAGAGATATGTATATAAAATTCAATAGAATTGCGGCTTCGTGAAATACAAATATATTTAAATATTAAGTAATTAAATTTTTAGGCTTATTCTTTCTATTCGTAAAGAAAACTTATTTGATATGAGAACTTTGAATACAGTAAAAGTTAATATTTTATTAGACAACTAGCGGCATTTTCTATGCCGCTACACACGTTATCAACATTCCTTTTGTCTTTTCTACTAATTTTGTGTCGACTGTAAATATAATCTATTTAACCCAACAATAAAGACAAATCGAATTTTCTTTCGTAATAGAAAGAATAAAGAAAACAAACTTAAGCCTCAAAATTAAATTATGTATTAAATATTAATAATTATAGTTCGACAAAGTTACGTCAAACAATTATATTTTATGATTTATTAAATGTCGTTGTAGTGCAATAGACCAGAGCCTTTAGTGGGAATCGAATCCACTACCACCAGACTAGTGTCTCATTATTCGGTTCTAAAATTGTGCGAATCAAAGTTTCCAATTTTTTTTTCTGATCGAACAAACGAATAAAATTTTATAATTATTCGAATATTCGAATGAACAAAGAATAAAACATTTATTCGAATAAGCTTAAAAAACTTCAAATAAAGAAGTATATAATAGTTTAACTTCTCATTAAAAAAAGGAAACAAAAACAATTCATTATAAAAAATTAACAAATAATTCATTAACAAAAAACAAGGATATAAAAAAAATTTGACCGTATTCTTGAAAATCATATCTGTATGTACATACATTATTATATGTCGTTAACTAAATTTCAATACTATTTAAATATATTTTCTTGAGAAATTTTATAATCAAAACATAATTATATTTTTTAATTCTTGTATACAGGCCTGTCACACATTCCAATCGCAATTGAACTTTCGATCGGAATGAAATGTGACAGGACTGTTAATATAGCAACTAAATTATTTTTGCTTGGTGTATTATTGTTCTATTTGCATCGAGTGTTTTAGTGAAATTTGGTAAACAATATTTAAACATCGTTAGCGGTTTACTCGTTGAAAACAGTAAGTCTTCCAATAAAGCTGTAAAGTAATGTAGCTTAAATAAAGCACCTGGGATAAAAACAATCGTGCAACTTGCGCGTAAACAAAACCAGTTGCCAAGTGCAAATGTGTCTTTAGGGTTTAGGAATTTGAAAACTAAAAAAAAACTTTTTTAAATTTCCAAAAGCGCACAAAATTATTTAAAAATAAAACTCCTTCAGCACCAAAACATAAATAAAAATACCCTCTATCAGATTTAGACTTAGTGAGATTTTAAGAAGAGCGGCAACCAATTTGAATATTGCTGTCAACAAAGTAAGCTTTTCTTTTTTGTCAATAATTAAAGAAAACGAAAGAAATGTTAGTCTGGTTGTGGCACGCTCCATAAAAATAAAAACTTCATTTGGCATTCTTACATAAAGAGGCTCACACATGTGTACTTATAATTTGTTTCGACATCCTTATTTAACACATCATATTCTTAACGACTTTAAAAAACAATTTTGCTAACTTAAATTTATTATTCGAATAATCGGCAAAATCGTTCGATTAATTATTTATTCGAAATTGGAAGATTTTTTTCGAAGAATAATTCGAGTATTCGAATTATTCTTGTTCAAATAATTTAAATTTGTTTAACAATTCACTCTCCGTGCAAATGTGCAGGAGTACACGAAGCAGTCGATTTCTTGCAGTGCACAAGAAATCAGATTTTCTAAAACTTCACGTTAGCGAAGTTTGCATCGGGACTTGGGCCTGCATGCGTCCAAGATTCAAGTGATCTAGAACCATAAAGTTATCTACCAAGACTGTTTGTTGAATGGTCGCAAACTGCCGTCTGTGACGACGCGAACCCTCGAAAAGTTACTGTACGACATGTGGTTTTAGCTGTGCGACGCTGCATGAAACACAGCGAACACCGCAATGGACATTCTGCAATAACTATGTGAGGGGGCTGTCTCGCGAATAATGTCATATTTAAACAAAGAAGATGAAGAAGCTTGTATTTATTTCATTTCGATGTCAACACTCCCTTATTGGAAACCCATTTACATAGAGTTTTGGCCATGTTGCTATCGTCATCTTATTGAAAACTCGTCTGGTTTTTACTCTCCAAATATATAAATTACTAAAGATATCCACAACGTATTCCATATCCACTTGGAAACTAATTGATACGAGTATTTAATTTTAAGTGTTTTTTTAATTTATCTAACAATCTGCAATCTAAAATTCCCCATTTACAAACTAAAGTTAACTGAAGTAGCGCATAACTTGATGGATGCGGCATAGTTTTATTTACAACAAAGTAAATGTAGGAATATAGAAATTCCAAAGCGTTCTAGTACAACTTAAATAAAAATTGTCAAGTTATTTCAAGCTTAAACTCGTCATCATCATCAATCTCAACGTATAAAATCATGAAAGAAACGCATCATTGTCATCAACTTACAAAGCATGTGATGAAGTACGAGAGCAAAAGTTAAAAAAATATAGGATACGATTCTTTTCTTCTTTTATTTACTCGTAAGTTTAGATTAACTATACAATTGCAAACAACGGACGAAGAGTACAATGAAACTATTTTCTGTTCTGTTCTGAGAACTTTTTTCTTAGAAATCTGCCAAGAAATATTTCTCTATTGCATTACAGTGCATAAAAGTTGAAGATTGGGTGTTGTGAGTTGGATAGATTGTTTGACACAGTACTGGAATTTATAGTAATTTATTTATTTAAATATGAAATTTCTTTCCGTCGGGTAAAATCTCAAATCTTGCGTACTGAGGATAATCTTATGAAAAGTCAAATTCTTTATTATTGTTCACATTACCAATGGACGCATACTGGTTTAATATACATATATGAATGGTTTAAAATTGCTGCTATATTAGTCAACATTTTCTGCAAAATGTGCATATTTATCAATCGGCATATCAAAATTATGCGAACTTGTTTATTTTCATTAATTCTGCTGCTACAAATTGTTATACTCTGTTCACAAATTACTTTAAAAATTGTATCGTTGGTTTGCAATTTTTATCAGCACCCACAATTTGTATTCATCCTTTTTGGTTTACAATATTCAAAATATTTTTATGGTGCTCTAGCAGCACACACGAACATTTTTGATTTAATATCGCTAGTATTTATTTCTAATTTGCTTAATGCTGCTGCGAATAGCTGTAAACAAATTTTGGGTTCTTTAACATCGAGTAGCTGTAATTTGCTAATTTGTTTCGTGGTGTATGTCTGCATATGTGTAATGTATGCTACAAGGCGAACATAATACAAATCACAGCTATTTCTTGTAGTACAATGATGAAAAGTTACAAAGTTGTATATTTATTACATAGTCGTTTATAACAAATGCGTTGCTACCGCTGCATATTAAAACCCTGGATATATGTGTGTTCCTAAAAAATATATATAGCATTTCGAAAAATAACCAACAAGCATTAGCACAAGTTAGCTGTTCCGTTTTCGACGAGACTTCTTTATGCAAATTTGCAGTCTTTTAATATGGGAAGTTCTTTTTAGAGGTATAGTACTTTAAGTTGGCAATACTGCCCTATGCGCAGTTTTGACAGCTGTTACTTGTTTTGTGTTTAGTTTGGTTGTCATTTCATTATGAATAGATTGACGTCAGAAAAATGCTTGCAAATTGTGCCAATTTATTTAAAAAATGGTGGTTCAGTTTGGAAACTATTTTATCGCAATATGCTGATCAGTGATGATGCTAATGTTTGGCTGAATGGACTTATGATTCAATAAGATTTCTGCATTCGGAGTGAAGAAAAACGATGGGAGATTCTACATTGCTACATTCAGAAAAGAATACTATTTGGAGCGCTTTATGGGCCGCTGAATCATTGGTCCGTATTTCTTCAAAAACAACGCCGGGTAGAACAATCATAACTGACTTTTTGTACCACAATTGTATGTTAATAATGTGGAGAAGTAGTAGATTTACCAACATGGTACAACATGCCACACAGCGCATCCTACAAATGTTCACACAAGAAATGTATATTGTAAAATGGCCTCCAAGATCATGCGATTTAACACCACTGAACTATTTTTCTTTGGTATAACCCGATAAGCCACAGACTATTGACGGCGTGCATTATATTATATATATATATATATATATATATATATATATATATGTTATCTTTGACATAAGCCCTACTTTGCTGCAGAAAGTAATAAAAAATTTGACTTTACGATTAGACTTAATTACTCCTAGGCAGCCGAGGCGGCCCAAAGTCGGAAATCATATTCAAATAAAAATTGCAAGTTATCTCTGGAGTAAAGTCAAACTAATGACCATTAACACAATTTGTCTGTGCTTAAAGTCCTATTCTTCCATAAAAACATCTTGTATAACTCCAGAGAAGTTGAAAAAGGAATGTGTTGCCACATTTTTACCGATGCTAAAAAATAATTATCCCTTTAATTTTTCTATTTCGACAACGAATACGAAAATTTACGGATTCCAGAATCATTTTACTTATATCTATGAACGAACTCGCCGTATTAAAATATGAGTTATTTGCAATGAATAAAGTAATTATTTGCGATAATTACTGAATCGAATTAATATCATCACTATCTCCTTATTCCAATATTATTCCATTATTTCACTTCATCCGTATGGTACACGGCCAGACTCTAGTCAGCACTTTCTAACTTCGTCGGAAGTATAAAATTGGATTATTTCGTAGATCCCTACCAACGAAATCTAAAAGCTCGTTCACAATTTTCGATTGAAAATGTGACTCAAGCTAAGTTAAAAATTGATAAAGAACCAATATTGATCTAGGAATTTTTTGCTGAGAATCGGGGATTAGAACTTAGGAATCACCTGGGATATAAAAATCTAATTTTTAGCTTGGTGTTTTTTTAGAACTGCCTTGAAACCTAACAAAATTCCATTGTGTGCAGCAGAGCACGGGCGAATTACCCCTCTAAGCCAACAGCAGAAATCAGAGAAGTGTGTTCTCAAACTATTTGACAACAGAACAAATTATGACGGTTAATCCAGTGGAGTGTAGACTGGCAATAATCTTTAAATCGTGTACTAAAATCTATTACCTATAAGTTTCGCACTACTTGTTTTGAATCCGGGAAAAATATTGAATGCATCGATAGAACTTTAGGGTCTCTGGGATAAACAAATTCAACCGGAAAGGCTTTGCTAATAATGAGAAGTTAATTAATACAACGATTGAATTAGAACTTGATTTTCCCTTTTGCTTGATCTTTAATAACCAAATCGTTTCTATTGCCCTACATGAAGTTGTAGAGGGCACTTGATGGTCGACTTTGCCCTTATAATTCTAAAACATCTTATTGCCAGCACCATGAGTTCACACAACCATCGCAACAGCAAGCCAAATTTGTAAATGGATTTTAAAGAATTCTGCTACTTACATCCATATGCAGAGAGTTAACAAACGAGGCAAACTTTACTTAAGTAAATCTTAAATGTCTGCAAACGGGAAAATAGAACGAGTATAGTAACAAAATAAAACATTTCCACACCATTTATGTGGGCTAGAAAAAAGTTGGCATTGCCAAATATAAACCCACATAGTGGAAACACTCGCTCGCCACTTCTATGTTGTGAATCAAGTTTTGAACATGTTGTGACACTAAGCTGTCTGCTGTTTAGTTTGAACTTTTAGAATTAAATATAAATTTTATTTAAAATTTTGAGATTTTGGCAAAATAAAAATTGAATCTGCTAACAGCACGCAGTATAGAGCATCAATAGCATAGTAGGAGTGCTGAGAAACCTTACCATAATAGCAATCACTACCATCATGATTGCTGTTTGATTATTTCAATTTTATACGAATGAAAAAACATGTGCAGTTTTATTATTTTATGTTTTCTTTTCTCCATGGACTTCGTTTTACAAATATCATCATCAGTATACATGTTTTCCACTCCAGAATATTTTATCAGTTCTCGTTGTGGATGTGTGTTTTATGCTAAAATAAACAACAGCTGCCAAAACTTTTAATTAAAATTGGAAATAATTTTCAAAATACGTACGTTTTTATTCTTTAACAAATTAATTCACATTTGCTTAAATTTATTATTAGATTTCTTATATTTTATTTATAATTAATTTGGTTTGGCGTTAGGTGCTACAGACTCCATGACTCCATTTGGATCATTAAGTCATAATTATCATCGTCTTTAAAATAATAATTATTTGTTCATTTAGATATTTTGTATTTATTTATGATTTCATTATGTGCCCGGAATAATATTATTCGTTCAGCTTCAATTTTATAAGCAACTGTCTAAATAAATGACCTCTTAAGAAAGAAAAGTTATAAGAGTTGTATTCAGGGTTTAGTGCAAATGGTCTTGCAAAAGTGCAAATGCAATTTATCGTAGTATTTAAGTTAAATTCAAGCAAAATTTTGTGTATTTTGTTGTTGGATTTCATAAAAAAGCTAAAATATTTTGCATTGGCAAGACCATTTGCTCCATACACTGAATACCGCTAATATTTTTAAACTATTTTTAAACTATGGTACTAAAATCCTAAACATAAAGCACGCAATTGCCTCATTGCTAAGGTACTTTCAGCTGAGAGAATCATAGTCAGCATAATTCTATATTTCTTTAGGCAGTATTTTGTTTTCACCTCTTTGTGGTCGTAAACTAATAAAAAAAATTACTTTTACGCACTCTCGGCTTTGTCTAAACTACAGATTTTTTTTTATGAAGTCTAAATAACAAAGTTTTACGAAATCTCGTAAACATACGAACGAACACCATAAATCTTTTACCAGGAAGTGGTACCAACATTGTGAAAAGTATATCAGTGTGCTACTGCTGAAATTTAAAACTATATCGAAGTTACACATGTTCAATAAACACTCTGCCGCATTTGAAATAGTTCTGAGGCGAGACCTTCTGGAAAAAAGTGTTCTTCCTCTTATCGGATACATGGTGTCCGCCGGGAAGGTATACTACTTTGTTTTGCCGCCATTTTGGTAAACATTAGTCTTGAGACATTGCAAATTTATTATGGAAAAATATTCGGTAAACCAACGTGTTTTAATCGTTAAAACATTTTATCGAAATCAATCATCGATTACTGTGACGATGAGAAAGTTACGTGAAATTTATTGTGTAGTGAATGATTTCGAAGAAAGACGGACTGTAGCTGATAAGCTCAAGCAAGGACCACAACGAACTGCAATATCGGCTGAGAACATTACTGCTGTTCAAGAAAGTGTTCAAAACAATCCATCAACCTCAATTCGACACCGTGCTCAGGAGCTTGGTCTTCGAAGAACAACTTTGGCCACAATTTTGCACAAAGATGCTACAGCTCGCCCATGACAACCCCGATTTTCATGAAAAAATCATAATGAGTGACGAGGCACATTTTCATTTGAATGGATATGTGAATAAACAGAATAGTCGGCTCTGGCCAATGGAAAACCCTCAAATTATTCATCAGTCACATTTGCAGCCATTAAAAGTGACAGTAGGGTGTGCAATTTGGTCAGGAGGAATCATTGGACCTTACTTGAAGCTGAAAACGGCGTAACGGTAACTGTCAATGGGGAGCGATACCGTGATATGATAGAAAACCTCTTAACGCCACAACTGCATGCTTTGGTTTCAACAAGACGGTGCCACATCGCATACAGACAGGATTACAGTGGAATTACTGCGAGACCTCTTTCCACAACAAGTTATTTCAAGGAATGGTGATGTTGATTGGCCTCCACGGTCGCTTGATTTGACTGCTCCGAACTTTTTTTGTGGGAATATCTGAAAAGCGTGAAATGTGTGAGAATGTAATGAAAAATGTGGTCAAAAGGGCTCGCACTTGTGAGGCTAACACAGGCGGACATTTATCTGATATTGTATTCCATACATAATTGCCGACATTAAATAAAACATTTATCAATATACGATCCATTCTCTTTCATTTAATCAAAAATTATAAACAAACAAAGTAGTATACCTTTCCGGCGAACACCCTGTATTTTCTTTGAGAGTTTCCCGACTTTATAGCTTGTTCACTCAAACCAGTAACTGCTAACAGATCCCAAAAAAAAAGTATAGGACTGTTATACCCACTGATCGTCTCAGGCAATGCAAATCCCAAAACTTTTCTGTGGGTATGTGAAGTTGCGCCGTCATGTTGAAACCAGTGACAGTAACCGATATTCTCTGCGGAACGAAAACTACGTCTGGTGCCTTTTCGTTTTCAATGCGAAATAACAATCTGCTTCTTGTTTGACCTTTCTACGTAAAACGGTAATATACGTAAAAAACCTCACAAAAATTCCTAATTAAATAACTCCCAGAAAATGGTAACGAGTATTCCGAATTCATATCATTCCTTGAGCAAATTTGAGGTTACAAAGGGAATAGGTTTAATGACACACGTTTTTTGAGTTCGGTTTCAGTGACACTAGAGTTATAACAGTCACGAACTAGTTCGTTCAATTGAGGAATTATTTCCGAAAGGTGTTGGCTATCTGACATCAATTACAAATACAACAAGGAATTCTCAATTCTTGTGTATGACACACCAAAATATTTTGGGTGCTAATTTTGTAATTGTTGTAAAAGTGCTACCACATGTCTGATATAATCTCTCGACTGACCGAACTAGTTTGCGAACAATCCATCTCAAAGTGTAAAGTAGAAATATGGAATTTAAAAATGGAATATGAGGTCGGGTAAATCTCTACCTCTAGCACCTCGGCAGTTGTCCGCTGTTTTCACAAAATTTTGAACCACGTTTTGCAAAAACACTTCGATCTTTCGAGCAGCCTCAGAAAAGTCAAGTGGCATTAAATCACAACAACGAGGCATTTGAGGAATTAAGTGACCAACAAATTGCTGAAACCAAAAATCACTGAAGACAACATTAACATTTGATAACGCAAGGAGAGTTTACATTGACGGCGTTTTATTACACATTAAAAAAAAAACAGGGGCCAATAATGTCGCCTGACCACAAACCGCAACATACAGTAATTTTCTTTTTATGCAATGCTTTTTGGGGGACGGTTTGTTGATTTAGTGAGTCCCATATTCGACAGCTTCTTTTTATGTTTACATACAGTACGACAACTCAAAGCTGGTATGTGCTGCCAATTTCAAAAAATTTTAGTAGTTTCCGAGCCTCCGTATATAAAGGGAAGCCTAGAAAGAACTTTTGATAATTTGAGGGAGTGTTTAGTAACTCCAGAAGCTTAAAAGAAATTATATTCCCGTTGATTTTGAACTGCCTACTTCGCCATTAGTACAGTTAATTAGTTTTAGACTCAAACAAAGCTAATAAAATGTTAATAAAAATAATTTTTGGGATCTTTTTCTTTTTATTTCCAAACAAATATTTTTTTCTTAAACCTTAATGTTTTTCTTTTGTGGTTCTCTAAACTTTCTCATTTGGTTTGAAAAATTTCGGGCATTAGACGTTTGTTTTCTTAAAAAACCTGGGTAAAGGCATTCTAATAACTTGGCTCAAGAAATCAGCGAAATGCGCATAGAGACTAGCTTATCCCCTCAACAAATATATTTCATTTTTATAAAAAAATAAGTAGGGGTAAAAATATTTTTGAAATAAAAATAAATTCAATGTTGTACCTAATTTAATCTTATCTCTTTATTTATTTATTTTTTTAATTTCAGAACGTAACGCAGAAATACTTGGGCAACATGCATTGCGTCATTAAACATCATAATGACCATGTGGAGTTTAAAAATTACTAAAGAGGCCAAAAACACTATAAAAATTAAGCAAACAACTACTACAACAACAACTGACCAAACGAATCTGTAAGATAAATAAAAAAAAAAAAAAAAACGCTACGAAAATAAAAACCAGAAGAAAAAAATTAAAAGTTATTTTTTTTTTTCAAAAAAAAAAAAACCAAATCAATTTTCTAAATATTTCCTAGTTTTTAAAACTAGCACCAACCACCCTACCCTGCTGCTTTTAATTGAGAAAGAAAGAGGGAGAATAATTGTTCGGAGGAAAATACTGCATTTAGTTTTCCCAGATAATAATTTTTAAGTTATTTTTTTTCCAATTCTTTATAATAATTATTAAGAAACGCCCACGATCCTCTTCGTCTTTTAAGCAAATAAAACATTCCCTGGGAAAACAATCAAAATACACACGCAAGTGGGTACAACAATATAAATTTTAAATTATATCACTCAATCGCTTCCATTTAAATGTAAAACTCCAATAACAAACCATCAATTGTATATTTTCCGTTTGCCATTTGCGTTTGTGTGTGTGCGCGCGCGTGTGTGTGTGTGTAACTGTGTAAATGGTGCAATAAATATCGTTATTTTTCACACACTCTCTTCTATTTTAAATTCTTTTATTGTTACGGCAACGGAACTCAATAAGTTGCAACAAAATCATTTGAATTCTTCTAAAGCAAACCCCCTGTCTAAAGAAGCTTTAAGCTCTTTTTAGTTTATTTCTTCCTCTTTTCCTTTAATTTGGAATTATTGGTACGTGTTTCAAATACACGTTCAATTCAACACATTGTTGTACAAAATGTCAATGATCGAAAGGAAAGTTGGCGGCGGTGCCAGCAGTGGGGGCGGCGGTGTCGTTCCCGAATTGGCTGTTAGAGAAGGTGATGATTTTCATATTCATGCTTCTAACATGAAACATTCGTTAAGCACGCCCTCTGGGGTGGATGGTACACCTTCAACGCCTCGTCATCGTGGTGGCAAAAAGATTACCGTGCGCATTCAAATGCTCGACGACACAGTGACAATATTTCAAGTACAGGTGAGTGATTTTTAATGAAAATCTTTGTATGTATTTAATTTTAGTTTTAAGTTGTTTACATGGATTGTCTTCTAGGAAAATGAGGTAATAAACATAAAGAGTAATAATTTTTATTGCAAAAGTTGGTTGAAATAAAAATTAAGGAAAAATATATAAAAAACCATGAAAACCCGTAAATTATTTTGCGGTATATGGGCGTGTTTTTTGGGTATCTTACTCAACTCTTCTACTCTCTGGGAAAATTCGATCACATTTTTAGTTTTTCAAAAATAATTCTGAAGTATAATCTAGAAGTTCTACTAAAGTATTTTTTTTAGAATGCATATAAACAACGGTCAAACTGCTGCGGTAATTAAACTATTTGAAAACTGTAAATTCTATTTTACAATGCGTGTAAATAGTGTTAAAAACGCTGGTTTGGCTACATTATTAATCAGCTGTTCTTCTTCTATTATTCACGCTTGAATGCTACAAATAAGAAGAGGAAAAAAGAAGAAAATGAAAATATTTGTAAATATAATCGACCGAAAATTCCATTTCTAAGCCATCTAAAATACCAGAAAAGTAAAGCAAGTTTTTTAGTAAACTTCCTCCTTTTTTAATCGTATCTGCCTCTAAGAGAAATTTTGGGTTGTCATCACTCCAAGACCGCAATAATTGTGAATAAAATGTTAGCTGTTCGAATATAATTCGTCCAAATTCATTTTGTTGTTAAAAGCTATTGATGTAAATTGTATCGTAAGCACGAGTATTGTAGTGTTTTTATAAAGTTATAAAAATATATATAATATATTTTTTAAAGAAGAAAAACTTGTAGCCTGAAATCACCAAGTTTAGAATTAATTTTTTAAAAAGTGTTCAAATGTTTTCTAAATTAATGTCAGCAGCACTGTTTTTATATAAATCTGCAAAAAGCAAAAGTGCGAAAGTTTTGGCGTCATGAAGCTGGGTTTGCTGTAATTCTTGTCAATCGAATTTTCCAAGATGTTGTCGGTTTGCGGTTTTATTATTCGTTACTGTGTAAGATTGATTGAGCTGCCGCATTCGAGTCTGGTATTCAGGTGGCCGGTTGTAGGTTCCAGACTATAACCGCCTTTTTCTGTGTCGACAGAACCTCGTTAGCGAAACATGGAGTACTAAGTTCAATAAGATCAGTGGGTAAAGTGGGTAAGCTGTATGTTCGCAGCATCTGACCGTATGTTCCACACTGGAACGCCGAGAATGAATCTATATGTATTTACATAAATATATTGTCGGTTCGCAGAATAGCTCAGACAATATTCTTCTTGGGATTATCATTCATATCGAGGTGGTTACTTACAAGTTTACACCATACTTTCAAATCTCTGCGATTTCTTTACTGGTTCTTTATATATTCTTTGGGGAACCAGTGACCAAAATATACTTCCGACTTCCGGATCATAAACGGTCGTTCAAGCGGAAGTTCTTTACGGACAGCCAAACAACTTACAGCCAAACAATAATAAGGGCACTATAATAGGATGGGGATACATCCAAGACGATTCAGGAATGCTAAAAAGTGATAAACGACTACGCAGTGCATTGTAGGCTCCGTAGCATATGCGTGCCGCGTCAATTTGAAGTGGTCGGAAACGAACGGGCCCATGGTACAGAGATTACGGTCAGATAGCTTCAGTAGCGCAAAGCCGCTTGAGGGCACGAAAGCCTAGCTGAAAGACAGGGCTAAACAAGCCCATACACCACTGTGTAAAAAACACTGCAGGGCAATTGCTCAGAGGGGCCACTCGGGCCTTCGGGCACCTCTACGACGTATATGAGTGCAGGAAGGACGTCGAGAAGACGGAACACTTCCTATGTCACTACTCGGTTCTTGCACAGCTAAGGAGCCGATATTTTGCGGCCGACACTTTACCGGATGTGTCTCATTTGAGAGGCATTGACTGGCAACTATTCAAAAGGTTTGTTGGGGGACAGATTTCTTTTGAGAGTGCAGAATTTTTCAGAATGGAGAGCGCCCAACGGGCGGAAGTAATGGCCTACGGGCAAGGGACGAATTGTTCCCTCGACATAATCTAACCTATTAAATTTTTATATGATGGAGTTTTGCTTTTACGTTTATCGGCGGATTAAAAGCTCTAGTTTAATTTGACTTATTGATAGTGTCCTAACTCGCCTTTAAATGAAAGCGCCATTTAAGAAAGGCAGCATTGTAGTACGAGTATTTATGAATATTGTACCAAAACAAAGCAAATAATTTCGTGTTTCCGATGACAGTTTTAATCAAAATAAACTTCAAATCAAATTTCAAGCCAAGACATGTATTGCAATATTTGCTGCACCATGGTGCATCAATTTTTCACATTTAGTGTTATACACAAAATTCTAGGGTGTGGCATTGTTAATAAATTTTAGCGAATTAGGCATAAGTCTTTTTTTATGAATTGTTTTAGCTCCTTTGACAAAAATAATAACAATATTTCTCTAGTCGAATGCTCATTTTACCAGTTTATTTCAGTTAATAATACGAAAAATGCATTGAGTACGACGTCTGCTCTTAGAGTGAAAGTTGTAAAATGAAAAACAAAATTAATAAAAATGGTGTCATTCATTGAGTGAGTGGCATTATTATTATTATTGTTGTGGGGGTGCAGTTGTAGGTTGGCAAGAGAATGAGAGCAGTAAAGTAGTGTGCTTATATTAAATAAGGCGTAAAATATGTATGTGTAAGAGATGCATGTGGTTGAATATTCCGTTGACATAAAGTAAGAGCAAGAAAAAAAAATAATAATAAAATAAAATGTTTCAAAAAGCGGTAAATAACAAATATTTGTTAAAAAAAAGTAACAATATTTACTACCATGTTTCCGGAAATGGTTTTTACACTCAAAAATTTCAAGAAGTAATAATTTTTGCTATTTTAAATTAAATTTTGTTTGCACTTATGTATGCTAAAAAAGTATTACTTTTATTCCTTTTAAAGGAGGTCTTGTACTACTTTTACTAAACTTTTTCTAAGAAGTAAGAATTATAAATTGTCCAAATGGAGGCCTGCCCGACGATGTTCAATTTTGTAGAAGAGAGGCCCTAATATTTGCATTTACTCTTTTGGTATACCGTAAAACACCTGCCCTTTGCATACAAAAATACATTCTGTCGTAAAATTTGAACGTCTGCAATCGTATAACAATAATTCAATTAGAAAGTTCAATGTTCAAGATCCAATAAACACAAATTGACATTCACTATACAATTACCTTCGATAGCCCGGTTTTTTATGAATTTATGCAAATAACGTCACGTTATTTAATTGAAAGAAAATCTTAATCTCTTCTTTTGGTGTCCCCTATTAAAGGTAACTCTTAAAAATATTAGACTTTCTATAAAAGGTACCTTTTTAAAGATACCTTTAAAAACTGTTCATAAAAAAGTAATAAAAGGTACCTTTCAATATTTGTACTTTATATTAAAGGTATATTTCAAAAAAGCTTAATTTTATATAAGCTGCTTCCCAAAACAGGTAATTTTTATAAAAGATACCTTACCAATAGTTACAAGTAAAAAAATGTACTTTTTGTAAGAAATCTTTTCTTTTAAATTTTGTCTTTAAGTGCCCTTTATAAAAGTACTTTTAAGAAACAGTATATTTTCTAATGTAATCTTTAGAAGACCTTTGTAAAAGTACTTTTACATTAAATATACATTTTAAAAAAGTTAATTTTTTTACATATAAATGTATTTTTTTCTGAATGTTATCTGTAGGGCTCTTTATAAAAAGTACCATTATAAAGGATAACTTTATTGTTTGACCTAACTTTGTCGAACTACAATTATTTATATTAAATATAAAATTTAATTTTGAGGCTTAAGTCCGTTTTCTTTATTCTTTCTATTGCGAAAGAAAATACTATTTGGCTTTATTGTTGGGTTAAATAGATTATGTTTACAGTCGACACAAAATTAGTGGAAAAGAGAAAATTAATGTTGAAAACGCTCGTAGTGGCATAGAAAGTTGCCTAATAAAATATAAACTTCTACTGTATTCAAAGTTCTCATATCAAATAAGTTTTCTTTCTCAAGAGAAAAAGTAAAGAAAACGAACTTAAGCCCAAAAATTAAATTACTTAATATTAATAAACGATAACTTTTAAGAAAACTTGTTTTTAATAAAAGTTAATTTTTTTAATTTACTCCTGAGGTGTTTTTTACGAAACCTTTTTAAAGGCGTTGATTTTAAAGTAGGTATTTTTTTATAAAAAATTCTTCGTTGAAAACTGTGTAAAAGATGCTTTTTTTTAAAAAGGGACTTTTCATTGAAGTTCTTTTTTTACAAAAACTTTTATAAATAAAAGTTATTTTTATGAAAAATTAGTTTTGATGAAAGGTATAACTTTGCAAGTATACTATTTTGAAAGGTACATTTTTTCAAAGTTTTTCTGTTTAAAATAGCTTTAATAATTCTTAATTTGATATGCCGTCAGGGTTATTTGATGTAGCTTTTTGGAATGAATTTCCGTCATTGGAAATAAGTTATTGCATGACTGTGGAACTACAATACCTCTCTCCTACCAGCATAATTTTTCGAGTGTAAACATAAAACACACTTGCATTAATATTAAACGTCTGAGCCGATTTTATTTCACTTCTCTTTTACTTTTTACTGTTTCCATCCGTAGTATTTATTTATTTAAAGTTGGTTGGAGTATGTACTTTAAAGCATTTTGTTCTCTCTTCGGAACCAAACGCAATATTTAAGTACCACAAAAAGTTGCTGTTTCTGGTGTAGTTGTAACTGCACTGGCTGCTGCTTCTGCCTCTGATGTTTCTGGCTGCCGCTTTGTCATTAAGTTTGAGTACAAGTACCAATATGTTGTTTGTACGAGTGTGTGTGGTGTTGAATGAAATAATTTTCATATCTTGGCGCGACCTAAACGGTCAAAGACCTTAAAAATATTTTTTCCTCCAAATACTTTTATGTCTTTTTGCAGATTATTTTTGTGAAACGTGCGAGTACATTTATATTTTTAAAAACTGTTTTTAGGGTGCAGATATTTGTTTCTTTTTTTGTTATAAGTTGGTTTGTTTACTCTTAAGTACGAAGAGAGTTGTTGCCAAGTTTTTTTAGCCATCTTTTGGCCAACGTTAATGCTTTTATCATTGACACTTTAAATTGCTCTTTTTTTATTTCATTTTGGTTTTTGTGTGTGTAAAGTCTCGTATGACTGCCCGATTCTTTTCTGTTAGTCTTAAATTTTCCGGTGAGAGGAAAACTGCATCTTAGATTCCTTAAAAATTGTTCTACGCAGTATCACTAGGAGGCTGAAAAATCGTATTAAGATTCTTTATATTCTCAGCCTTGTTTTGGCTTTATAATAAACAAATTAGTATTTGCAAATATTCAAAAAGCAGAATCTGCGTAATAATTCTAATAAAAACTGCGTTTCGTATATCATCCACATAATGGAACTCCGCGAATACGAATGAATGTTATCAGAAATTGTGTGGGGGCATATATCTTTTCACTGAACTGCTGAAATCACTTTATTATCGAAAGAATCTACAACGCGACACAAGAGCCAATTATTGGATTCTGCCTGTAGGCACACATGCGAGTATAGTTCAGTGTTTATGATTGTTGTGCGCTCTCCATATAATCGAAGAAAGGGGCCTTTTCGGTTTATAGAAACTCGGTGCTCCTGGCGAAATTCCTCAAGATTTTTAAATTTAATGCCTTTCGGGTGAGTTATATCTGGTAAGACATCAATCGTCAAACATTGGGTTCTTATTTGTGCGAAAGCTGGGAAGTGGCACAGAAAATGTTCCATTGTTTCGATGTCCTCATTTCATGTCCTTCATACGCTATTGTCCGCTCTTCCAATTCCAAGCAATTGTGCTTATAAGCTTGAATACCCTGTGAGTGTATTTGTAATCATACTAATGTTTGTCTTGTTCAGTCCCAGTAGGCTCTTCTTGTTATTTGCGCTTGGGTCACCTCGCAAGATTCTGGAAACTTTTCCCACCATTTCGGTGTTCCATAGTGCGATATGAGTTAACTTTGGCCAATTTTTAACTCAGTCATTACCAAGTGCACGATGGTGCTCCAGCAATCAGATTATGATTAGTTTACCATTTAAAGGATACCTAGTTAAAAACTCTTTTGCAGTCCAACATAGTCCTTGTTCTGACTGTTTCGGAGATGTGGGCCTTGATGGTTATTTAGCTTTATATGTTGATTTCTATTGGTCTTGTGGTCTTACTAAGTCATCTGTACTTCTTTGCAAAGAACTGTGTTATGGTCAGGAAGGCGGAAGTACGTTTCGATCACTCGTTGCTCTACGAAGATTTCCATTCCTCACAGGCATTTGAGCTAAGGTTCCGTTGGACTAAGAGTGTCTGACTTGTATCAGTGTTCCGTAATCAGCTGGTGCTTTTACTTCAGCTATCCAGTTCATCTATAGCCGTTAATTTCTCTTTTCAATAAATGACAGGATTAAATTACTTTACCGCTTATAAATTCTTGAGATATAATTTAGAATTACTGCCAGGGTGATGGATTCGAGAACTGAAAAAATATTAATTTACTTTAAATTTAAGAGATACCCGGTATATACTAGCTCACGACTTGCAAATTTCGTTACTGGTCCAACTTAGAAAGTCCTTTCTTCACATAGTTACAGGCCACGAAAAAGCCTTGTGGACAGATTCCCCATCTCCCCTAGTAGTAATACATTAAGATTGCGGGACTACCAAAACGACATGCTTCCGCTGGCATGTTACCTACGACACAAAGAAATCCCATGAGAGTGCTCTCATGAGTACAGATCGATGGTGCCGACGGTCCACTATATAGTGACTTACTGAGGATGTATTGCCAATTAAAGTATTTTCTCTTGAATTGCTAAAAGTTACTTTTTTGCTTCCAACTGCTCCATAAGTAAGTCAACAAACTCATCGTATCTTTGTGTAGAGGTTCAAATAGTTGAATTTTTGTACAAATGTAAGATTTACCAAGTTGATATCTGCCTAAGGTCAGCAGCGCCAAATTGATTACTGTTGGTTCTCCAACGTCCATTTACGGGTAGCGGCAATGATTTCTATGGATCTTGCGTTTCATCAACGTGTTTATGTAAACCTTATAAAAAGTGTAACACAATAACACCAAAGATCTTCCTGTAGTTTGGTGATTAGTCTTTATTGTCTGGAAATATAAACAAAAAGAAGTATTAAATTCCCTCCGTTTCTATTGGATATTCTTAATATTTCAGTCTATTGCTATTTTTTTCTCCATTTATAATTAAGTTTTCGACTTTTTTTTTAATATATTAAAGGATAGAATTGGCGATGATGATTTTTTGTCAAAAAATCTCCAAGCCTACATTTATAGCGCCTAATTATCGAACTCATGACGTTGTCTAAGGTCGTCTGACTTCAATTCTGGCGTCAGAGCAGTCTTAAAAAGATGTGTGCCTAGATCCAAACGGAAAAAAGCAGGGTTGACTATCTGCCGTTGGCTAATTCCGCTGATCGGCGCCAACTCGAGATTTTTGTATCATCTTCGATGCTGGCCGCTACGGCTGCTATGTTTTTTTACAATTCGCACCAATCTCTGGTTGGGTACTAGCATGCCCATGCCCCGGAACCATGAGGACGACCGGCATTATTTTAAAATTTACGCTGCGTATTTACAATTGAACCTGAATTTTTATATTTTTTAATAATTTTCACACTATCGACAGACGTGGAACGGTGTATGATGAAATGCAGGGAATTGTGTTGGTTTTCTGATTGTGAAAAATGAAAAAGTTTTGATACAAAACTAAATTCGATTTGTGTTATTAAATAATTATGATGAATTTGTATGTTTTCCGCAACACTGTTTTACACTGACTCTCTTGTTTACACATACAAACTGTTTGTCTGCTTGCATGTAACGCCCAAAAATTACCGAAAGAAAAGAAAAAAATAATAAAAGGAATTCATTTCATTTCTCCAGTTGCATTTACTTTAATGTGATCAGAATTCTTGGCTAAAAGCCAAAATGAAATTTTTTAAGCTGCCACAATCGTTCATACATTCAATTCATGTTGTTGTTGTTGGGGTCCGTTTGCTGCCTGCATGATATAATGACTAGTCTTTTTTTATTCTTTCACTCTTTTAGAAATATTTTAAGGATACCTTTCTTGTTTTTGGTGTCGTACACCTCACCTTATCCTCTGCTTGCTAGCGGATTTAGTTCATTTCCTATTTAGTTCATCCGCTTGTTGCAAATTTTAGTTGCAACTTGGTAAGTTTTACTACCTTCTTAATTTTCCCTGTTTTATTTGTGTGTCTTCTATGGGGACAAATATTTTTTAGGCATTTTTGTTTACTTAGAAATTTTAGCAACTCCATGGTCTTTTTATTTTTGTTTTGCAACTTTCCACATAATTAAGATAACAAAATATTTCAGTTAGTGATTTATTGCCAAACAGATACAATTTGGAACATAATGAGCAAATTGAAACAAATGGATTTGTTTAAAGGAAGTGAGTTGATTCTGAAATGAAAAAAGGGTGTGGTGCTTAAATAAGTCTGCAGAAATCTTAAATAGTTTTAATACATGAGAATATTAAAAAACAAGAAAATAAATAAAACTTGGAATTTTGATATCGAACACATTTCAATTTGTGCTGTGAATTTTTAATTTTGATGCTAATAAACTGCAAAAAAAAAACTCCTTTTCGGAAAAGTTTAAATTGCTAATATTGAGCAGCATATGACAAGAGTAGCTATAAAATTGAAACTTCGTATTTGTGGGCCATGATTGCCCTCGGAACAGTAAACCATGACAGCTGATATTTGCCAAAATTATTATTATTATTATTATTATCGAGGTCCCCTGCACCACGACCCATTGAATCTTTTGTGCGTCCTCCATCTTTCACTGGAACATATTTAAGCGACGAATAAACCCAATTATCTTGTTCGGTGAGAGACAATATACCTCTTAAACTTAATGAGGGTGCGCCTAATACCTTTATTCTACAAGAATCTGGAGCTAGACCGTCGCAGAGCACATGCTTAGATGTTTCAAGACTCCGGTCGTAGAACCCACATTTGATAGTCTCGGAGTTTCCTATCTTAAATTGGTGGTATCTTAGACCACTGTGTCCGGTAAACCATCCCGTAATTATCCTTGGCTTATTCCTATCTGGCATCAGAATCCTTTCGGATTTTCCTAGCGCCAGCTTGAGCCCAACTATTATCTCTTCAATGCCGAAACAGTTCCAACTCAACCCAGGAAAAAAAATCTTCTGACCTATAAAGATACGTTAGACTTCTCTGATTACTAACCAATTTGCTCGTTCGTGCCAAGTATAGGCCTCATTGCCAGATAGCCAGCATAACGTAGTTCTATTGCGACTTAATGCATATAGAGACTTAATGCATTCCATGACAACCCCGGTCTTGGGTGCTGCGTGGCTGTCGAACATTATGAATATTTGTATACGTCTTATTCTTCTCTTTAAGCATTCCCTAGTACAGATGAGGTTAACGTAAGTTTCAGATTGAAAATGGTGGTATTGAAATTGCCCACTGGAAGTTTGACCCAACTGTTCCCGCCCCAGTGTCGTTATTTTCCAGTTTGGAGCTGTCAGTGAACCACTCTTCATTGGCATGTATGTGCCACACAAATCTGGGATGACTTTGGTCTCTGCTTAGCAATTCCTTTGACGCACTGGAGTCGCTTTTAAATGCCCTGTCACATCCTGAGCTTTAATACTGGAAATGCCATGCAACCGTGTTGCGCTTGTTTCTTCTTTCAGAGAGATGTAATGCAGCAGCGCAGTCATGGCATAATTCGAGCATGTTCTTATTGCATCACATATGAGTCGATAGACCATGTCAAACACTGGTCTTCTTATGACCTGTTCCAGGTCAGTATTGGTCTCACTATCCTAATAGAAGCCTAATAGATCATTCTTAGTTTTAGTCCTCACGTTTTATCAAAATGCTTTAGATAGGCTTGGAGCGCATTGGTGGCTTTTTTGGTAGTATGTAAAATATGTTAATTAAATGTAAAAAGTTATCAGAATAACCCCCGTGTATTTTCCTTCATTTTAGGTCTTGATTGTTGCGCCTTTTAAATAGAGCTCCTTGATTCTATGAGTTCTCCGTTTAGCAAATATGACAATAATAATTATTACCGGGTTGATTACCGTCTGTTAATTCACCATTTTGTAGTTAGATCAATATCGGAAAGGGTACAGTTCTATATGGTTCCTTCTACTTAACCTATCGCCGAGATCATTAGATCATAGGCGTAACCACATAAATGGAAAGCAAGGCTGTCAAGTTTCCCCTACGAATTTACCGATGACCAATGTCCGCAAAAAATGCCACCTTTTGGACAACCTCTGCTTGTTTGTTTTGCTATCGTGGACCTGCGTAAGTAAGAGTCGACCACTCCTGATGTCAGGCACGACTTTTCTGTGCAACGCCATTCCAATGTCGTCATACAATGTGTTGTCGAAGACTTCCTAAAAATCAATAAGAGCGCATACGGCTATTTTATTTAACCCCAGAGCCTTTTCTGTTAATTTTGTCAAACTTGGAACCGCACTCTCTGTCGATTTGCTTGATTGGTAGGTAAACTGTTTGTGATGTATCGGTAGGATTGTTGCCATCGTCTTTAAGACGACCAAGCTGAAGCTAAATAAATTTATAAAGGTTCAACTTAGATATTGCAATAATTGTGTAGGCAGATAATAAAAGTATTTAACATTTACCACTCCCTTATTTTCGTGTGTTATTTCCGGTTAAGGACTAGTAGCTATCAGCCTAACTTCTCCTTATTCTACATGCGATCGTCAGTGTAACGTAGTGCCAAATATTAACGTACAATGTGCACTGACATCTCAGATTGTTGTACGTACCGCTAACAAACATTTTCATTCCTAGATTAGTTTTACATGTTATGAAAAGTCAAGCCGGACTTAAGTATCTCTTCGCTTTCAAGCTTAAAGGTTTCTTGCGTTTAATTCATACTTCCCCACGTAAATTCATGTAATCAAACCTCTGAACTCAATGCCAGTCCCCAGAGTCTATTCTCAGTGCAAGCCTCTATATCGTCTCTATATTCCTCTTGAAGTGAAGTTTCACATTTAAATCTCTTCACCGGCTTCTCGTCTTTGGGAGTCGAGAAATATCTAACTTAGTGCTATTTTGGGCTTCCGTTGTTGTAACTGACATCTCTCTTAAACTTGTTGGCTACTTAGCTTAGAGATTCATGTTCCTACCTATTGCGAGGTTTAATTTTCCGTCTGTATTGGTAGACTTCTAATTAGTCTCCTCTTGGGCATGTTTCATTTGGCGTATGCTGTTCCTTCCTGACAGAAGTTATTGTTTTTGAAAGAGTTTACGTCTCTTCGGTCGACTTGGGAGCCGCAAATAGAAACCAGTTTATTTTTTAATTATGACAGTGACTTCCACTACTCTATACTTGCCCGCTAAGAGCGCAATGGAGTTGGTAGAAATCTCTTATGTGTTTGATGGGATTAATTAGATTTACGAGGCATGCGAAAGCATGATAACAGTCGCAATAAGAATGCAATATTTACATGCAGATTTTTGGAACTAATTTCCGTCATCCCTTGTCAAGTTGGGTTTGGAGACCAATCGGTTTCGGCTATGTGTCATCTTCAGTGTCAAGCATTATTTATTTATCCCACGATGTCGAATAATAACGTTCGCTTGAATTATAAGAGAAAATAAACTGGTTAGCTTCTCGGACTAAATAAATAAAAAAAAATATATAAAAAGGGCTATCAGAGGGACGCCGCGAGTCAGTTTTTTCTGCCTTAGAATTCAAGCGAACGTTAACTTTCGACATCATGGGACAAGCTGTTCAATTTTGTCGCTTTTGTTTCGTACACGTGGCTACTCTGATATTTAACATGATTGTTTCGCTGAGAACCCTCGCAAACTTCGCGAAATTTTCTCTCGAGAAAGTGCTAGCTGCACTTTGTGTCACTATGTGTCAACAATTCGAAGATTGGTCAAACAGTTTTAGGAGCATAGTTCAATTGTGGATAAAAAGTCTGCTTGGCGTAAAATATCGATCAATCTGTTGAAAACATTGTTGCTGTAAACGAGTGTCGTTAAACTCGAAAGCTACGATTCGAAAGTGCTGTGAACGGCATTCGTTAAAGAAGCATGATAAAGAAATTCGTGTGGCTTCGAGAACACGGACGACATGTGATATCAGGAGGATGATCCCACCTGCCACACTGCGCATTAAACAATCGATTTGTTGCAGCAACGATTTCCATAGTTCACGCTATTCGAGACACCCTATAGCTTCAAAGAGCCGAGGAGCAAGGAGAATTCTTTCGTCAGTAAACATAAATAGATGAATTATTCCCCGTATGTTTGCTACCATTTTAACGTATTTCTTTTAGTAAATACTTCTTCATTTTCTTGCTAGAAACTCAATCCAGCTTCCGAAGTTAAACTAAAACGTATGTCAACTGCTTAACAGATTGGACTTGTTAACCTAATCCCCAGAAAGCTTTTCATAACACTTTTACAATTTTATTATTAAATCTTCAGACAATTTAAAACCCTTGAGAAATGCTGCACCAGCGACAGAAAAACAATGTTCTTTTGCCGCATTGAATTCAGCAACGAGAAACTTGTTCTATCTAATGGAGTTTAACAACAGACAAGACATTGTCTACAGAAAACAGCACAAGACCCGCATGTTGGCTGTTGGTTGGTTACAACTAAAACTCAAACACACAATTGGGTTGGTGATAATTGGTAGCTTTTATCTAAGAAAGCTTTTCCTTAATTTTTAAATTAGTTTTCAGTTTTGCTGCCACTACAATGGCAAAGATGCTGAACCACAATAAATAAATAAATAAAACTATAAATCATGAATGATAAAAAAGTTACATCCTTCCTGAATGGGTGTAGGTGCATGCGTGTGTGTGTGTGTCTGATTGTGTAATGTGGGCAAAATGGAAAACCAAATTTTAAGGGATTGAAAGAGTTTATAATCCAATTAGGTTTTTCCCAGTGATAACAATGCAACAAAATAAAAAAAGGATTCATACAGATTTGAAAACTACTGTACTTACATTTGAAGTTAAATGCTTTTACGAGGAGAAGCTGAGAAGTTACTTTATTCCAAGAGATAATTCTGTTAAAAGTATCTGTTGATCACTTAGACGACGTTATTATTTCCACTTTTTGTTTTAAATTAATTAAAATAAATTGTTGGAAAAACAATTTGAAATCTCCAAAAATATCAACAAAAAAACTTTTAAGTGTAACCTCGTAGTTATAGACAACTGCATTTAACATTGAATAGCAAGGATTTCTATACAAATGCGGGTGTTTGTTTTAGTATTTTAGTGAAATGATATTTCCAAAAAAAGGATAAAAATTTGTTGCACCATTTCAACTGCTGCAAAGGATTTGAAACATAAAAAATCTCACTTCTCACAAGTGGCAGCTGCAATAACGGCACAAACAAAATTGTTTAAACATTAATACAATACGTTTTGTTGTTCTTGTTGTTGTAGTTGTCGTTGGGCTGCACACTTAGCAAAAGGATTTTTATTATATTTTTTCAACGCCTCTTACTCAGTTTGCCATTTGTGTTTTTTTTTTACTATTTGTTGCAATTCAAAACACCCAGGAGTTAAATGGCAGCAAAACTATACTAAACAATGCAGCAACATCAAGTAGTGAAGAGGAAGCGAACAAACACAATAAGTCAGCAACAATAAAAGGCGAACCGAAGGTGGCAAATACTGCAGCATATTTGAAGCAAAAGCTACAAGTGACATTTATACCCACGAATATGCAGAGCTGCGTAAGTGGGTTTCAAACGGGTTTAAAAAGAAGTGATTGTGATATATCAGCAGTAAAAGTTCGTAGTTTTAGGAGAAACTTTTTATGGGCGCAGAAATTTTGTCGAAAACGTTTAGGCCTAGTCAAATGGAGACACCATTGTAACTAATTTTCCGCTTTTATCTTTAAAGTTAACGTAGCATAGCGAGAAATTCAATAAAGTTTGTTATTCTGAATATCGCCAGCGGAGATCTGCAGTTTATAAACAGGCGGGAATTTAAAAAAATAGTAATTTTTTCTTTCGTTTTTGTTAACATTATCGGAATAAATTAACTAAAAGCAGTATTCGAGAACGGCCCTTAAAGGGGCGAGTGGATGAAATGATGAATAAGCAAATTCACAATGCGTCAGATGATTTGGCTAAGAGCCCACATATAGGAACACTAGGCTAAGCCGGCAAAGTTTAGATAGGGTTCGAACCAGGGATCTGCTTGCCTGCAAATGACTTCTGTAGAAGTTGTCGAAATAAAGAAGAAGAAGAAGAGCAGACGGTATATCATCGCCTGTGTCTCTGTCCTGCCCTAGAGATCCAGCGCCTGACTTATATCGGGAGGATGTTGTTGTACAGCCTCTCTGAATTATCGGAGGTGGGACTATGGGAAATTTATTTCTTCATAAGGAATGACTCTACAGCGGCACAGAACTTTCTTCACTCTTTACTTATCAAATCTCCTTTCCCTCATCTTTTCTTCACGTAACACAAAGAGACAGGATTTTCGAACGCACGTCAACGCGTGTTTCAGGCGGCTTTTAACCCTAACCTTAAGTAGTGGCCAAAAACCTTAAAATTCGCCTGCATCTAAACGCCACGTATGAATTTTTGAAATTAATATATCTACACTTCTAGAGGCCAGCAATATTTACCGAAAATGCTTTTTAGATGCATGACTAAATTGCCCAATGTAGAATGTCACCAACCGACATGGGCTCCACCAAGCGGCTGCTTGCTACGAATTTCGGATGTGGCATCATTGGTCCGCACATTTGCAAAGACAACTTGAGTGATGCCATGATAGATCAATCAAGATTTCTTTTTTTAATTCAACAATACGGTCATGGACGATATTTGGCTTCAGCAATGCGGCGTTATATGCCATGCAGCGACCGCTCCAATGGACATTCTGTAGGAATGGTTTGAAGAAATGGTTATATCTAGCGGAGGTGACTTGAATTAGCCACCTCGTTCGAGAGAAATGTTACAGTTTTCGTGATTAACGAAGCAATCAAAACAGAAATGAGTCTAGTCACTGGAAATGATTTTGCTCAAAAACAATAATATGATGCTGACTAATTGTTGTTTCATCATCAATTTTATGAAGTCTCTTCGCTGAGTGTAGTCAGTTGATTTAATTGTTTGAGTCAATTTAGTTGTTTAGGTCGGAGTAAATATGGGAATCTTCAATATAGTTACATAGTACAAGGCTTCCGAAAAAGCCCAATTTTTCTTTTTTGGTTACCGACTTGTTAAAGGGCTCCTAGAGTATTTATGTTTGCTCAATCAGTGACGTTACAAGACCTGCTGCACCTGCCCATTTTATCAAACATAAATAAGATAAAATTGAATAACTCTAACACCGTTTGTAAACGGAGAAAGGTATCTAGTAACACATTAAATGGGATAGGAGGCTTTGCACGCAGAAACCATGAGCGTGGCATGATCACGACAACTATATTATGTTTCCAATAACAATATATTGTTGTAGCAAACATATAATGGTTATTACACACAAATATATAATGATTAAACATTACTTTAGTGGCGATTAACATGTAAACATTAATTAATTTTACTAAGGTTCTAACCTCAAACAAAGTATATAACTATACAAAAATAATATGATAACTCCAACCATAAAATGTTCTTAATAGACATAATATGTAAAATCGTTTTGACGTTTAATTAAAGTATAAAGGTGCTGTGGCTTAAATGGTTTGTCTTGGCTATTAAACATTCGATGGTTCTGTTCGTACCTCAGCCGCTGACAATCGAAGTTTTTATTTTTGTTTTGTAGCGTTTTAAGAGAACTATATTATTATTATCTACAATAACAATATGATTTGTTTACAATCAGCTGAAGAATAAATCTAAATATTTTGTTTTAAGTTTTTTTCAAATCTGGACTTTAAAATTTAAAAACTCATCCAACTGTCCTCGCATTTCATAAATATTTCTTTCTACTGCTGGTATTTATGTTGTTATTTTATAATTCATTTCTCTAGGGATTTCTCTGCATTACAGCTTAACTGCATCTCTTTTTTTTCTTTAGCTTTTTTTTCTCATTTTTAAGAAAAGATTTTCTTCACATTAAATTTTCTTTTAACCAAAAACTTTGGAAAATTGCAATAAATTATTCTAATGTACTCTTTTTGTTTGAAATCAATTTAGCTGGTGTGAAAAATGTTTCTTATTGGTATTTCGCACATTTTCGTTTCTTATTCTCTCTTTAAAATTTGAGGTTATAAATGTTTCAAATTATTTGGTGTTTTCCCCCATTTTTTTTTCTTTTCGTTTTCATTGAAGTCTTCAGGCTACAAGTGCGTTTCTGAAGAGTATTATTTGCCTACAGTATAAGTGAAGGCCACAGTTACTTTTCTGTTTACAAGGCAAGCTGAAGAAACACACTTCTGTTTTTTTTTGTGTGTATTTTTTCCCACGTGTGCCATTGTGCAGTTAAGGTGTTGATAAAATATATTAGAGATTTTAGAACATTTTTAGGTGTAGTTCGTTCTGATAATAGCTGGCTGATACATATCTACATAATTTAAAAGCACAGAATGTTTATACAAGTATTCGTTCGTCGAATAATCGCTTGAATAATATAAACAATCAGTTTGTAAACATGTTTTTATCTCCATTTGTTTATGGTTGAGACATGAAATACATAATTTGTTCGTGTTGTTCCGCATTCTGTGTTTCGTTTTTCATCAAATACAAATCGTAGTTTTTTGTTTTATAGTCGATTTTACTAGCAACAGCTTGTCAGTGTTTATACTGCGAAGGGTATGAATACGGGTAAAAAGAAAAATGTTTATCATTTTTTGATAAACAGGTACAATAGTAAGGATTCCCTTAACTGAGTGTATAGTCAGAAGTTCAGACTTACACTTCCTCGTGGTGGCGACCGTGAACAGTTATCTGTATCTGCCAGAAGTCTCAATAAATAGGTCGCGTGGAGAGAAGTTATAAAAATTCATAATCCATGGTAGAACAGCATACACCAGGGATACGTGGCCAAGACGGTGCTAGGTCTCTAGTATGCGAACTCTGATTACCACTCTATCTTCAGTTTTAATACAAACTTAGCCGTGCGAATGGAGCTCTGCGTGGGTAGACATCTTTTTCTCCATTACTCGTGAGATTTATATGAATTCTATGAAGGTAAATTTCGATAGGCACTATGAGATTCAGATAGGGATGGACAATAAAGCCCTGCAAGAGGTGGAGAGCTTAATAGATGTAGGAAGTCGATTACTTATTGGCAAATGAATGAATTCTGGAAGAGGCTGCGACGGTAGCGCATAATGTTTGTAAATGCCCAACACTGGGCAGATACAAGTTAAATACAAATGCTAGCAATTGCAAAAGACTCCGTCATTACCAGTCGACAGTCTAAAATCACTACAGTCAAGACTAAAAACTAGTGACAGCATGAGACTCAATGGGAGTAGAGTAGTCGTAAATTACAGATTAGTTGCTTGACATAAATTCGAGAATGGAATCACAAAGTAAGCAGTCTGCTTTGATATCCCCCTACATTAAAAAAAATCCGAACCGTCTGGCTAATAGCACATGTCATCTAAATTAATGTCATACAATTTATGTAGGTGAAAGGAACTCAATTAACAAATAGCGACCTCGAGAACTCACCATGAAGGGAATGAAGTGCACGAAATCAGTATTCACTTCCCACATGGTCATTAGGCGTCATATCTAGTTTCAACTGAAGTTTTTAATCATGGGTGGGGTAAAAATTATTTTATGGGTGCATGAGTCTCGAGAACTTTTGAAAATATTAATCATTAACAACACTCTCGTTCACCGCTTCGATATTATCAATTAAACGAATTGCTACTTGATTGTCAATAAGTGTAGCAGCATTCGTAACTGAAACAGTTACCCTAAATTGTTTTATTAGTTTCTTTACACATGACAAATTTTCACCAAAA
This sequence comes from Phania funesta, assembly GCA_963932375.1. Classification (NCBI taxonomy): domain Eukaryota; kingdom Metazoa; phylum Arthropoda; class Insecta; order Diptera; family Tachinidae; genus Phania; species Phania funesta. The sequence goes on from OZ010652.1 coordinate 103,982,050, forward strand.
TTGCGACCATGTTTTGTTCGAAATTTGCATTTTCTACCAATAAAAATTTCAGTATTTTTAAAATATTGCTCAACAATGAAAACATGTTTTCCTTGCAACTAGTTCTCTATTTGTAGTAACTCTCGAATTTATTTTTTCGTTACCGTAAATTTATAAATAAATTTTGTCATATTATTAAAAAGAAATTAACAGCAGAATCAGTCTTTCAAAAGAAAGAAAACCTTTCCACTATTCAAATTTTTAGCAATGCCTTTCAGCTGCTAGCCTTATGAATACAAGTCTTCACCTTATGCAGGTCTTTTAAATATAATTATCTTCAATATTTTAATAACTTGCCATACTCAATAAGCTCAGAGTATTATTTAGTACATCAAATAGGAATTTTTGTAATTCTCAGTGCAGGGTGTAAGTATTATGTTCAGAGCTCACAAGTCCATGAACATGTTGAAGAATGTAGTTCCATTCAAATTAACAATGTGTGAAAAACACAATCCCACAAATAACCATCTGCAATTTACAAACAAAATATTTGCAACAAAAGACTTCCGACATCATTTTCATGTTGTTAATTATTTTATGTAAAAGAATATATTAAATTAAAGCAATAAAGGCCGTATTCATAAAAATAATTTTAAATCATAAAAGGTGTATCAAACATTTTTTTGTAGAAATTTGGTTAATAAAACTTGTGTAAATCGAAATATTCTTTTCAGAACATTCCCTTAAAAGTTTAACTTTGATTTCTATGTCATATGCAGGCAAACGGCTGTGCGCCAGGTCAATTTCAGCCCTGTGCCCACAATATGTATAGTACACGCTGTGCTTATCCTCCAATAACTTTGATTCAATTAATTATGAAAAAATTTAACTTGAAACATAAGAACTCTACCTACATACAGATAACCTCATAGTTGATGTTTGAAAGTTTTACCATAAATATGAAGGTTAAAAAGTGCATAGTACTCACTCTCTCATCAATATTATGGGGCACTTCCCCTATAGCTAGAGAGCTGAAATTTAATATACAGGCGTGAATAAGTAATTATAAAAGATCTGAGAAGGGGAATTTTTTATCTAGAAGGATTTGGGTGCCACCTTATTGGTATGGGCCACTTCAACTTTATGTAGAGAGCAGTAATTTAGTATACCCATAGGTTTTAGTGTACTTAACAATTTTCAGTCCTTTGGACTTCAGCAAGTACTTTTTCTTTATGAAATGCCTGTAGAGGTATGAGAAATTGGAGGGGATAACTTTTTGCTTTCCTAATTTATTCGTAGTACCACCTAGGTGGAAAAACCTTCGAGACCTACTAACCGAACAAAGAAATCCGGACCTAACAAGCCGGACGTCTGTAACCTTTAAGTTAAAAGAAGTTTTATACATACATACAAATATATATATTTATAAAAAACATAACTTGGAAAAAAGGAATCAGATCAAATGTCAGCCGTTAAATATACTGACATAAAAATGAGCACCAAGTACTTGATATGTACAATACCATCCCCTTTCTAGGCAACCTGGTAGTTTGGCAATATTCTTTCCTTAATTTGTTACCCATGTTAGAAAGATAAAAAAATATTGGCAAGCTAGCTGGTTGCCTAAAAATTAGATTTGTTGAAACATGAACAATCGTTAGCAGAATAACGAGAATAAATTGCTCTAGTTTGTTGATATATGTAACAGCTGTCACCTATGATGATTTCGATTATTAAAATTTTAAACACATAATTCTTTTATATTACATTCTTAAGTTGAATTTCTTTTGTCTATCTGCATAATTATTAATGTTAAGACATACAATATAACGACTCACATTATCACTCTATTGTGAATTATTAATAACTAAGCTTTATTAATGCCTACAGTTCGAAACCTGCATATGATAAATCATTCTGCGAAAATAAACTTCACTTACGTTTTAACTACACAACGAAGTTCACAAATCTATATCTTTTTTACTTAAACCTAACACAACCTCTTTTCAATTTTCACTTGTTATGGTTTCTCAAAACACATTCCACTATTACTTACTTACGCCTGGATAAACCAACCAACCTAATAAGCCCCACTCTTAAACAACTTTAATGTTTTTGTTTTGAAATTCTTTAAACTTTCTCATTTGGTGTGAAGAATTTTGGGCATAAGACGTTTAAGTTTTTCTTGAAAGTTGGGTAAACGAAATCGCATAAGAACTAAGTTATCCTCTCAACAAATAAATTGCGTTTTTGTAATAAAATGAGTAGAGATAAAGTTAACTAGAAATATTTGGTTCAAATAAAAATATTAAATAGTTTAATCGATAACGGAGCAAAGTAAAGTGCATTCCGATTTTTCGAAAAAAATTATATTCACCGTTGGTTTTGTATAACAGGATCAATGATAAGAAACTTACCAAATTCAGCTGTAAGAATTTTACTTTACATATTTAATGCCATGTTGCGCGTCGGCTCCTTCCCATGCTCTTGGAAAATGTCTGAAATTGTTATGATCCCGAAACCAGGAAAGGACTCAAGCCAGATTACATCCTACAGGCCAATTAGCCTACTGTCAGTTTTGTCAAAGATATTTGAAAAATTATTCGTCTCGAGTGTAACTCCTTTTCTAAATGAACAAAACGTTATCCCAGATCATCAGTTTGGTTTTCGAGCAAGGTATAGTACGATTGAACAAGTCCATAGAATCGTTACCATTATTAGATCGGCTTTTGAAAGAAAGCAATACTGTTCAGCTTTATTTATAGACATTTCCCAAGCATTTGATAAAGTCTGCCATGTTGGCTACTTATTAAAATAGCTCGGGTTCTTCCTGAAAATACCCATAAGCTTATAAAAAGTTATTTGTCCGATAGAACTTTTAAAGTAAGGTCAAAGGACCAGCTTTCAAGATGTGGGAAAATCAGTGCAGGAGTACCTCAAGGTAGTGTGCTAGGGCCGCTATTATATATCATCTATACAGCGGATATGCCGACAAGCCCACATACATATACATCAACCTTTGCAGACGACACTGCAATTATAAGTGTCAGTAATGATCCAAAGGATGCATCTGAAAAGCTGCAGTCCCATATTCATAAGCTAGAAGACTGGCTAAAACAGTGGAGAATAAAGGTAAATCCATCAAAATGTGCTCATGTAACGTTTTCCCTTAGAAGGCAAAATTGTCCACCAATCACAATAACTAATACCACGGTTCCAGCGGAAACGCACGTCAAATATTTAGGTATCCACCTAGATCGGCGCCTAACTTGGACCCGTCACATTGAGGCAAAAATAACGTCCATAAAGCTTCGAACAAATCAACTGCATTGGCTAATAAGTCCTAACTCAACTTTGGCTTTGGAATATAAAGTCCTATTATACAAATCCGTTATAAAGCCAATATGGTCATATGGTATTCAGCTGTGGGGTACTGCCTGTACATCAAACATCCAAAAGTTACAGAGAAGACAGTCTAGGATTTTACGTCATATCGTATGCGCCCCCTGGTACATAAGAAATGAAAACATACATAGGGATCTCAAAGTTCCCACTATCCACGAAGAAGTTAAAACCTACACGTCCAAATACGTGAACAAACTAGTCGCACATCCCAACACTCTAGCACGCAATTTATTGCAATTTGACGGCCACCAGAGACTAAAAAGAACTGACACATTGAGCCTGGCGAGACGGATCTCTCTACACAATAGAAGATCGATTTTTAAGATTTGAATACAAAAAATTAGTTATTACATTGGTAATAACTAGTAAATAATGATTTAAAAATAAGATTTGAATACTTATTGTGAATTTCTTTTAATAGAAAGATTCAATAAAATGAAATACAGTATAAAAGAAAAAACCGTTGGTTTTGTGGATAAGTTACATTGTTTAATTTGGGGCATAAGAATGCCGGATCATGTTGGTTTCAATTGTAACACAGTTTTGAATATAATTGAAATTCCAAGCCTCTGCTACTTCGATTTACTGAAAAGTCCATCTCCATTTTGCAATTTTTTCCTTACCAATGATGTTGAGATTTTCAATTAATATTCCACTAATTTGATTTTTCTTAACAATGTTCTCCCCATGTGACGGATTATAGAAAAATAATACGGAAGTATAATTGACTGAATTGAGCAACCCTCTAAAAGCTTTCACCATCTCAAAACTACGCTCGATACGTGCTTCAATCAGGGGCTTGTATGCTTTTTTTCACAAAGTCATCGGCCTCCCGAAAATGAATTCGTAATAATCTCCAACGTCATATCTAATTTTATAATTGCTGTTCACTCTTATCTAAGTGGGTGCGGCCAATGTGAACTCAATGTCTTCGGTTTTCATCGAATCTCAAATTAATGATAACTGTTGGATTACGGTATTCTAGCGAGTTGCAAACGTTTTATAAAACGTTCTTTGTATATAGAAAAAGGATACACTTAAAGAAAATGAACCAACTAAAGTCACTTCCATGGATAATTATATGGGTATAATAATTGTTGGAAACTCATGGACTTATTTGAATATTTGCGTGCGATGGATGCATTGGGATGAATTTTTTGTTCAAGAAAAACACACACTTACGGGATCTTATTATGTTTCGGGTGCTCTCAGGCTCAAGCACAAAACTTTTATTTTTAAGTTTTTCATAAACTTGTTGTTTCAAAACGGATTTAAAATCTCATTTTTTGTACGCATGAAATAATTGTAAACTTTCCAGAGATACTATTGTTTTTATTATTATAAAGTATATTTAAGTATGGCTCTTTTAGCGTTTTCTATTTGCCAAAACTGCGTAAGAAATGCTTAATAATCTTCCAATGAAATTATTACAAATTCACTTGTAATTTTCTTTTCAAGTGTTATTTGCCCTCGTATTTTATTTAACTGATTTGTATTTTTGTATTTGACAAATTAAATACATCGACATATTTAACATGTGCCTTGGAAAGTGTTTCTGTGTTAAAAGGTTTTCATTGTCATCAATAAAATAATCTTATTTGTTGACTGATTGCACGATATTGTATAAGTGGGGAGGTATGTATCTACACAGTACAACGTTGTTAAAGGGTTACCTCGAATCGAAGGTATATGTGTCGTTTTAAAGAAGTTGAAATGGTGTATCAAAAGAATATGGGAAAATTATTACGGTAAGGTAAACTAATTTCATTTTTTCTGTCGTCGGGCGCTGATTCAGCATCTGAGAGAAGATATTTTTAATCAAATATATTGGTATACGAGAACATTTTTTGCTGATGAAACTTTTATTAATGAAATTAATAAGAGATGCCCAACAAAAAGGGGAATATCGTGTTGGCATTGCACACGAACCTGCTCAATGTCAACCATATTTTCAAACAAAAATTATTCATCATGGTGCGTTAACGATCTCTATTGACCGCCACCCTAGTTCGAAAAAACAAGGTCCAATGATGCCACCAAATGGAAACCCGCACCAAACGGTGTAATTTTCTGGATGTAATAAAGTCTGTCGGGTATGTTGTGGATTGGTTTCACTCCATATGCGACAATTGTGTTTATTAACAAACCCGTTAAGCCAAAAATTACCCTCATCTCTGAACACAATTTTGCGATAAAACTTCGGTTTAGTTGATGACTGATTTTCAAAGTAAATCTGGATAATTTAGTAGCGTTACTCAAGCGTCAATCTATTCTTGATGATTTGCCAGAGTATACTGACCACAAATGCCGAAAAGTGACCGCAGTATAAAAGTTCCTTGAACAGTCGGAAGTTCGGAAATTCACGAAAGTTGTTTGCGCTCGAAGCGCTTTACAGCAAATAGTCGCTTTTAAAATAGTGGCCATGTGCAACTGTGGCATTGGAATGATGCAGATCATTCATTTATATTGCAATAATTCTCACTTATAGTCAAATATGGCAACAAATGTTTTGAGGCTTCAGACTATTCATACTTGAAGAATGCACTAAAGCAATTCTAGCTAAATGCAATCCAAACCTTTAGGAAAATCTCACGAACATAATTTGTCAGCAATCAAACATTTAGCAACATAAATATACAAATTACATTGTTTCTAAAAAATCCAAAGCATAGATATCGAGAAATATTGGATTCTTTCTTAGGCCAAAACTGAAGAAAAGCTTAGGTGTTTGGTGGCAAATTTATATTTTTAAATACGATTATTTCAAAAAGTATTACACGGTGCGGAGGGAGGGTGGTGCCGTTGGAATTATCGATTGTGCGGATTTGTCAGTCACGATGTTGCAGTGGTCGAGTGCGCATCGCGCGTTCGCTGTGGAGACATTTTTAAGAGTAATGATTCTTACGTAATTGCTCGTCGACAATTTTGTTTAAGGTTCGGTATTCGGCGAATACGTAACGGACTGAGTGTAAATTTAATTCGTTCGTGGGTGCAGAGATTCCGCGCAACTGATTCGGCTATGAATGTCCCACGGCCAGGGCCCAGTCGATCCTCAATAACTCTCGAAAGCATATAGCAGTTTACGTGAAAATCCGCGACTTTCAATACGAAAAAGAACAGCCTTCCAAGAGCTATTATTTATGAAATTTCAAAAAAGGATCTGAAGTTCCATCTTTTTAAAATTTAAATCATTCAAGAAGTGGAAGAAAGTGACTATGATTTACGCAAAAATTTTTGTGAAACGATATTGCAGCGTTTCCGCACTGTAGGTCCCATTTTTTGGAGCGACGAGGCTCATTTTCACTTAAACGGCCACGTCAACAAGCAAAACTACCGTTACTGGTCTCCAAGAACCCGCAACCCTCGCTTGAAACATCAAAATCCATTGCATTGTCCCAGGGTAACTGTTTGGTGTACATAAGATAATTGGGCCATTTTTTCGAAAACTCTCGATGCCAGGCGATGAATGTCAACGGAGAAATTTATCGACGCATGATTACGGAATTCTTTTTGTCAAACCTGCGAGCTCATCCATCGTACTCTTCACACAACTGCTTTCAACAGGATGGGGCGGCTGCATACACAGCCAGAGCTTCGATGAATTTGCTTCGGGAAAATTTTCCCCAAAAACTGATCAGTCGCTTTGGGACATCACATGTCCACCGAGGTCGCCCGATCTAACTCCCATGGATTTTTTATCGGACTACCTCAAATAGGGGGTTTATAATGATAATCCCCAATCTCTTGTGGCTTCAAAGGAAAATATTCGTCGAGAAATCAGCTCAATTGAACCAAGTTTACTGCTGCGTGTGGCGCAGAACACAAGGCTCCGTTTTGAATAGTGTGTTAAGCTTGACGGAAGACATCTGGATGAGATACTCTTTAAAAAATAAAATCCATTTCCATTCTATCGTTAAATGCCCTTAATAAAACGTTTTTTATTTACGTTTGAAAATATAAATCTGCTACCCGATGATATATGTTGCGAAGTCCTGCCAACATTTCCTGCAATCGCTTTTGTCCGTTTGCCCAGGATGTAATTTCAAGGTTAAATATCCAATTACAAATATCTATACGGAATATTACTGATTTTAAACTCAGCTTCAGCCGGCTCCCTATTTTATTCTCGTTGAGGTCCCCTAGAGGATTTTCACCGCTTTAATCTTAAGACAAATTGCTTTAAAATTTATAAATTCCCTTGGGCCTTAAGTAGTTTGTTTTGAATGTAAAGAAACAATCAAAAATTGTCAATCCTCTAAATTTTACGAATAGAAAGGAATGCTTCAATTAGGAGTGGTGGGTGATATTCAATAATAATTGAGCTTTCTAAAATATTGCAATGGTCTTATTTTCATTTATTTCAAGCCGACTTTTGAGCGTTTCGTAATTAACTATATTCCGTCTCAAAGAATTGCCGCTCAAAAAGTTCAACTAAAGGAAAAATAAATCGATATCCAGCCACAGCCGTAAAAATCCATCACAGCCTGTGAACTGAAGGGAGGAAAGATTAAATATCGACTCTGCGTGCCCCTAATTATTGTATACACTGTAAACGCCGCTTCTCTTCACATGACAGTGAGAGATAAGTTGGCCAGTTTCCTAACTCTTAACTTAAAATCATTGGAGTGCGCAATCTGTACCTCAAATCCGTAAAATTTGAAGTACGTGTTCATTTTGTTTATTTTTGCAAATTACTTAAGAGTTTAATAATACAATATTTCCTTTTCTTGAAAAATCATGAATCCCTTTATGGTTGAAACTGACTTGTTTGTTTAAGTTTGTTTGTTGTCTTCTATCGCATATGAGTACCTGGCATTTTGAATCCAACGAACCAGCGAACCCAAACAATTTACTTTAGAGATGGCAGTAAAAATGTACGTGTTCAAAATGTGTAATAGATAAAAATAGAAGTTAAATAAAATTGGAGAAAAAATATAAATACAAATGAAATAATGTGTAGAGCTACACTGTAGCCACTCACTCGTTGGCGTTTATTTACAATTTGTTTTGTTTTGGTTGGTTAATGCTTTGGTTATTGGTTACTTGCCTGAAAATAGATGAAGAAAAAAATAGAAAATGTTATAAAATTCATACTGTATTTGTAAGAGGGCAATCTCAAAAGTTCCCTTTTAAAGTGAATAAAAAAATAATTTTTTTTTTCGTTGTTGTTTCTTTTAATATTATTTAGTTTTCTGAAATGTATTAAAGGGCTTTTCAAATTCAACAATAACTCTTACTTTCGGTCCTTGATTTTGTTCATTCTAGTGCTGAACATTTTTGTACTTCTTTTACCACTTCAATTTGCTATATTTTATACAAAAAATAATTCTATCAAAAATTTGAGCCGCTGAACTTGGACTTAGTCGAAGTTGCTAGGCCATCGCCGCCGAGAGTATCGTGTCGGCTTAATTCTCTGCTACTTGCTCGAAATAAATACTTAGTGTAGACACATAATGTAGTGTAGACACATAATTTAATGAGAAGAGTTTACTTTAGATTTTTTTTGATTTCGCTCTGCAAAAATCCAACGAAAATCTAAACACTTGTAAAATAGTGTGAAACACCCTTAAGTATTAAGTTCAAAGCAGTCGAAATATAACAAATTGTTAAAAAACAAATTTTCCTCCTCTAAGAAAGTTTGTAGAAATTAAATGAGTTTATGCCCGCTTGAACATCATAGTGAAGTATATCAGGAATAGTACGTCTCCACCAGCCATAGACTTGCACAAGAAAAGAAAACGTCGGCCGAGCAGTGGTACAAAATTGTTCATGTTCTTGTTCCTAACTCAACACTGAATTTAGAATACAAAGTCGCATCAAACATCCAGAAGCAACAAAGAAGACAGTCTAGGATTTTACGACTAATCGTCTGCGACCCTTGGTATATACGAAATATAATTATCCATCGAGAAGTTCCTACTATCCAGCAGGAAGTAAAAAGAAACTTGTGCAAATACGAACAGTCTTGTACGCAGTTTACTGCAATTTGAAGATCACCAGAGGCTGAAAAAAACTGACACATTGACCATGGCGAGAGGGCTTTCCCTACCCAATAGTAGATAGTTATATTATGTCATTATTAAGATTTGAATACAATAAATTAGTTATTATATTGGTGGTAATTAATATATAAATTTCTTTTGGAAAGATTCAATAAAATAAAAAACTAAAGCCTAAAAAAATATTCTTCTATGTGGTGAATACGTCTTGATGTTTATGTTCTCTTGGATCATAATTTTTAGTCTAGCAAAGTGTTCGGTTGTGCGCAGGGTGACGAAGAAGAAATATATTTTGTAACCCAAATTAGAATTGAAATGAGAATTAAAATCACCAAACTATACGATTTTTTACTCAAATATATATATTTTCACATTTGTTATAAAAAATATGTTTTCACTAATTTGCCCCCGACTGTTTATTATTTTCTGTTTAGGTTGGTGTTTTTTCATTAAAAATGAAAACGTACATTCATATTATGGAGGGAACGCGACAATTTTAAAGTTAAAAGAAAAATTAAGTTATCGGAAAAACAAGTAAAGTCTATCATTTTATTCTTTGTAAACTTGATATTCATAAAATTCATGGTTTCTACATATTCGATATTTATTTTTAAGCATAAATACAAATAATTTGGTTTTTGTTTAAATTTTAGACCTTGGAGGAAATTATGTTGGTAAAGCCTAATTCTGGTAATTTCGAAACTTGAGTTTTAATAATTGAAGCAAAGCCGCGAATAACGTTGTAAAAGACAAATTTTGCAAGAGCTGTTTTTTTTTTCAGATTACCGTTAAAATTACTCTCTTACATTTGTTCAAACACGAAAACATCAAAATTATGCATTTTATCACCGTCAAAACGCAATTACAATGAGTCAGTCAGTGGAAGAACGTTGTAAGTTATAAACAAAATGCTACGAACAGAATTTATTTTATTTTTATAGGTCTCTTTTACTTGTGTTAAAAAAAATAGTTATTATTTTCTGATTTATAAAAAAAAACTCATAGTTGTAACAGTCCGTGATATTGTGGTACATCAGTATACTGGTGTATTATTTAGTAAAACAAGCTACGTTACACAAAACAACGTGATAAAACGCGCGAAAATATTCTTTATTATTAAATAATAAATTTATAATAACAAATAGAATAAAAATATTAAATTTAATTTTTCACTGGCAACAAAGTTATAAAAATAAGAAACAAACTTCACATCTCCGCATTGGAAATAAAAATAACCAATTTTTGTTCTAAATAACCAAAAATGGCAACACTACTTGTGCGTCTGTATATGTCAAACCTAAAATGACATTCAATGGCGAACATCAACGCGAACATGGTTGCTCGAACGAAAGTTCTGACAACGATGGTTGCGAACGAAACATGAACAAGACGGTCTCCACGAGTCGAATTGATGTGCGACAAATCGTTTGTGCGTACCCAGTCGATGGCTCGTAGAGACCACTAGTGAGATAGAAGTGTTAGACAAAATTATGTACCCACCGGGCATAACGAATATTTATTCGTTAGAAAACAATAGTCACTGGAACTAAAGAACTCGTTACTCAAAATGCATATGCTATATAGTGTGCAAGTCTTATAAGTCGGGGAGTCGTGGATTCGATTCCCACCAAATGGGATTCGATTCCCATTTTTACACTATGGAAATTGAATGACAAACAGTTGTCTTATATGGAAAAGGTTTGGGCAAGTTCAAAAGATATTTCAAAAAATGTCTGTCATTCAATTTCCATAATGTAAAAGCCGACTTAAAGGTAAAATTACAATAATGTACATATATGTACATATCTACCAGATTATGCTGCCAGATTGCTTGAGCAGACTTTGACATGATTAGAATAAATAAAAAACAGCTTAAACTTCAAAAAAATTAACTTTTAAAAAGGCTACAGTGAAAATGGAAAAAAAGACAGGAAGCTAAAACACAATTTTCGAGGCTAAAATAAAAAAAAAGCCTTGAAAGGGCTAAAATACCAACGCTAATTGCCACGCGCATTCGAAAATGAAATGAGTTGTATAATCAGCTTGTTGATAACGATTATCGGACTAAATCAACAAATCGTTACAAACGCAGATAACACTTTATCGTATATAAAGTTGTTATGACTTGCATTCACTTCACCGCTGTAAAGATCAACATACAAATCAAAAACAATCCTATTCCCTAAATTTTACTCCAATTTGAAACATGAAAAGGTATTTAAAACTGCATTAACGGCAACCAAATATTTTCAAATCGTGAAGCACTGAAATGCACTTTGAACTGATCACATGGAAAAACTAACAACCCTGGTGATTTAAAAGAAATAATATAAGGAAAATCTAATGCAATTTGTTCGAGTTCTTTAAGTTTTTTTTTGTTTTGGGAAGATAATTAGAGCTTAAAGAAAAAATGTTTGCCTATTTCTTATGGTCAAACTAGTGAATTCAGTATGCAGTAATATTATTCAACCCAACAACTTTTCATTCCAAACTCGTATCTTCAGGTTGTAAAATTACGTTTCATTCTTGTGCAAACACAACATGAACAATTTGAAAATGTCAATATTGTTTAATACGTGCTAACAATGGACATATTATCAGAACGTTGTATACTAATGAAAGTCATTATATGTGTTTGCAGTAAAACTACCGTCCACCATCTCTGGCAATAACACTGGACTATCGTTGCTTTAAAATATATCAACTGCATACTAGTGCAAGTGACTTAACTTTTGAGAATGAACTCTGTTTAAATATGTATATTTGTTTGTACGTGTTTGAATAATTTATTTGCCATATCAATTATGTACAAACTCTCTCCTCCCCTTCTCATAAATACAGACATAAAATCTACTACCATCTCTACTCATTGATTGCTCTTACTCCTAACTACTGCTACTGAGCGATATTTGGCCATTTGTAATGTGCTTGCTTACGTTATGCGCTCCAATTATGGTTGCTAATAAATTAAGAGAGTAAACCCTTATGGATTGTAATCATACGAGAACTATTTTTAGAGAAAAACCTCCAAGTTAAAGGTCATTAGCTAAATTAAATTACAAGCAGTGTTGCATACACATATCCATGTAAATGCAATTAGTGTGTGTGTGTGTGTAAACTTTTCAAAGTGTGTTAATAAATAATTAAGAGGAATAAGTTTTGATATTAAAACCATAAATTAAAAAGTAAAAAATTCAAGAAAAAACCAATACAACACAAATCGAATTGTTAGATCTGTTTGATGTGAGAAAAAATGAAGATAATAAGCCAAGCTTGATATGTTTTCAGGTAACACCTTGAGGAGTTTCGGAACAAAATTTAGTTTTTCTGGCTGTAAACATTTTTCGAAGTGTTCGTCTAGAAGAACGTTTGGTTTTAAAAGTTTTTGGGAGGAATACATGTACGACACGCCAAGTTCAGATCTATGCACTTGATGCGTGTATTATAAGAAACCATTTAATCATAAAGTTTAAAACTTCATACATATAGACCCTACATATAGGTGGCCTCACAGGAGAAGTTTGAAAGTTCTACCATAGAAGCTTCACGAGATATAAAGGTGTAATAGTGATTTTGTTAGTACCTACTAACTGACTCACTCGCTCATCAATATTATGGAGCACCGCCTTTGTAGCTAGAGAACTGAAATGTGGTTTACGGATCGGTTCCAAGGTACTTAACATATTTTAGCCTCCAAGTCTTTGAGAGGAAAAATTTCGGCTTTCTTAATTTGTTCATGGTTTTCAGCCTCCCAGAACTTCAGCAAGTACCCTTTCTTTATGGAGGACTTAAACAGATAATGACCCCCTTAATTTATTCTTTGTTTGTATGTAATTTCTAGGCGACTTAAAAATTTTCAGTCCTCTAGGACTTCAGGGCGCCTATGAGATATATGAAAAATAGCTTGGAAAAAATGTGAGCCTATGAAAATACTAAGATCAAAATGACGAGCAAGTTCTTGATATATGCACTACTATCTCATTTCAATATTGCAATATTTTTTACCTTTATTAGAAAGATATGGAAAATAATAGGGGAACTCACTATTATCACTATTGCAAACCTTGCAAATGTAGCAGGTCTAGCAAATATGCTACATTTTGCAAGGCCATTACAACAAAATGTATGAAACTAAGACTTGCTACACTTGAGCAAACATGCTATGGCAAAAATCGTTGCAGATTGGTAATTTGCAGCTAAAATAACGGTAGAACCGTCTCAACAATTGCCTGTGAAGAATTAAAATTGAAGCTAGAACTGTTAAAAAATGTTTGCTAAAATAGTAAGAATTAAAATATCTAACAAAACTCCATTGATTGATAAAAGTTTTTAGGAAGTTTATGCACATACTAAATACTTTCTTTGCGTAAACATTTTGAGGCGGCGTTAGTGCTTATATACTGACTACGGCTTAGCTTATTGCATGCGGCAAAGTTACTTTCTGCAACTCTGTAATAAATTTGGTAAACGCTTAAAAAAGACACTCACGCTTTGTGGCAGAAAATCATACCAAGTGTGCAAAAATTTCAGATATGCAACGAAGAGTGATTTCCGCTAATTATGGGGAACATGTAAAATTGAGCGAATTTCTACTATCAAAAAGGTTATTATATAATTTTATTAATGGTTGTTATATAAAGTAATTGCCTTAAAGTAGTAAAATATTGATTACCTGGATTACAAATATTTGTTACTGAATTACTAGACAACTGATAATTTCAAAGAGCAAAAGGAAGAGCGCAATACTATAGATTGTTGGAAGGAATTTCCGTCATCCTTGTCGACTTTGGTGTGGAGACAAACCGGTTTCGGCTATGTGCCATCTTCAGTGTCATTTTTCGTTCTCTCAATCAAGAATCAAAGCAAAACTATTTTATAAGGCCACAGCATTTTACTAATTATAAAAAATTATTTTAATTAACACTTTTATACGTTACCTCTTGGCAATTTCTATATGAAATAAAACAAGTTGTGTACGAGTTTCATGAAATTCGTTTGTTAATTGAAAGACCCATGTACGCCATTTTGTATGGAATGAGAAATCGATCTAGTATTCGCCGGGATATGCACGGAGGCGAGAGAACTATGTTTTAAAGACCGATTGTGACTTATTGGCAATGACCATCGACTTCAGAAACTCTATAAAGAAAAAATAAAGTTCTATCATTTGGACGGGTTGTTTATCCAAGTGATTTGCCATTAGTTACTGTACCCTAATTGGAAACAGTCGTACTTTTATCGACGATATTCGCCTTCATCATGTGGATCGGCTGTATTTGCATCGAAGAACGACTATATAGAACCCATTTTGTATGCGCCACCTAACCGATTATAATGAGAACCCGATATCGACTGTTTCCTGATGCTTCATTGACAATTACCTTAACTTTTTCCTTGTGCTCACAGGTGATGCATGACCAGCACCAGGCAAGGCACCAGCCATTTTACGCACCTATTCGCACTTAAATATTTATGTGATATCCAATTTTTATAAAGACAATCGTCTTGTCTGAAGCCTTCGATGTTTTCTAGTTTAGGCGAAAAGGGTGAACTGCTGCTAGTTCAGTCGCTCAGTCGATAATTTTTGCCATACAGGAAACGAAAGCCCTTAAAAATATGTTAATGAAACAGTTACTAACAATGGAACACGCGAAACGTTACAAACCTCCGAGCTTCCAAAAGTCGATTGAGTACCTTACAAGTATTTTACTTTTGCATTTCCGGCTTCTTTGCGGACGTCAAACTCCATTTATAAAAAATCAACCGGAAATGGTAAAGCATTTTTTATATGGAATTGACATTCGGTCAATTAAAAACAGTACTTAGCTGCACTGGTGAGTTTACTTTTTAGTCTACCATGGCTTTTATTAAAAAATTTTAGTAACTCATTTACTGTATTGAAATAATGTAGTGGGGATATCGAAGCAGACCGTTAACTTTATGGGAGCCCCTTCTTTCCTCGAATTGATTTTAGCCAACCGATTTGTAATTTACGACTACTTTACTCTCATTCAAGCCTCGTGCTACCTATAGCCTTTACTCTCGACTGTAGTGATTTCAGGCTGTCGACTGGTGACTGTCGACCTTTCACCTTATCACGAAATCCTTTGTTAATTGCTAGCATTTATCTGAGGCTTATGTCCACCATGGCATTCACATTTAACAAGTGTCTGTCGGCGGACTCAACCCTTACGCTAGCCAGTGCTGGACATTCCCACAAAATGTGCGCTACCGGCTAAACCTCGGAATTCATCGGAATTTCTCTGTCCATCGTCTCAGAAGTATCTTTAAAGATTCACCTGTCCACCCCTTGCAAGGTTTTCTTGTACATTTCCTCAGAATTCCTCTGTTGGTCAATAAACACTGAAGTTCCTACAGAGATTAAACTCTCCACCTCTTGCGAGGTATCATTGTTCATCCCTATCGGAATTTCACTATCCAACGTGTTAGAAGTATCTTTAAAGATTGACGTGTCCCGCCCTCGCGGGGCAGTCTTGTCCAACTCCTCCAGATTCCTTTCTTGACCAATTAAAACAGAGATTAACCTCTCCGCCTCTTGCGAGGCTTCATAATTCCTCCCTGTAATGGAGAAAATAATGCCCGTCCACCCACACAGAGCACGCTCTTGGCCATGCATACCTGGCGTATGCTGTTCCTCCGTAAATTAGGAATTTTTTAAAGGAGAGTGTTAACTTTTCTCCGCGTGACTTAATTAGCCAGACTCCTAGCAGATACAGAAACCTGTTACCGGCCGCCATCACGTGGAGGCATAAGCCAGAATTTCTGTCAGTGAACCTAGTTATGGCATATATTTGTGCCTGCCAGCTGACTGTAAAAAATTATTCAAATTTTTTGACTTTATAAAAAAAGTTTAAATTTCTCATAAAATGTTAAAAGAATAAATTGCAATTAGAAACGTGAACCAAATCGAAAATTGGCGTTTCTGTAAGTTTATTGTATTTAAAAAATTCCCCTTGGACGCTATTACATACCTAAAAGTCGCATAGTCCACGAATAGTATCACACGTTTATCATGCTATGGAAATATCACTCAAAAGATATTTATATCTGAGTATAACTAATTACGGATTGATTCAAAACAACCATCATACCTCTTTGCTGAGGCAAACATGTTCTTTATGACACTATGCTCATGGGAATTATTAAGGCCGTGAAATAATGTTATCACACAAAAAAGACCACTATGGAAGTTGTCTCTGTGTATTGCTTGATATGTACTTTTCTTGTAATTGATAATTTTACGTAACGCTTGCATAGAAATCTCTAAGCTGTATTCCAGAACAAATGGTGGAACTCAAACAAATTAAAAAAAATAACAATTTTTTTCCTTAAGTGATACCTTTTTGTCAATAACACCTTACTGGGGAATATATAATTGAAAACATAAAAGAAGATAATTGGATTTCAAATATTATACGTGATATTTTCAAATGAAAAGAAAATTGCTCCATTAAAACAATTCTACATAACCGCCTCCCCTCGTTGCCCCAACTGCATTTCAAATGTTTTATATTCAAATCAAATCTTTGCTCTACATATTTATGAAATGATAATAACAACAACTATCAACTCAAACAATTTATTTTGTTACTTACAACATGACAACATGATGTTATTTGATACAAATCTCTGTTAACATGACCACTTATGTCAACTCAAACAGAACCGTCGTTTACTATTAAATGGTTCTGACTGACTATGCTTGTCTGATTGAAGCTATGACTGAGTAGTTGCATGACTGAGTGACCCAATTCGAAACAATAAAATAACAACAAAAAAACTGTTTAAAATCAGTTCAATTTAATTGTTACGAACAAATAATAAAGTGTAGTGCGTGTGTTATCAATTGCCTCATACGCCTCGAAATTGAGAGAATGTTTAAATATGAAATTGTGCAATAAATTGCTAATTTCCATTTGCGCAAAAATTAATCGAAAAATTCGATGCGAATATTTTACAATTGATGGCTGAAAATTAATATTTAATAACCAATAAAACAATTTAAATAATTACGCAAATTGATAGAAAATAATAAATAAATAAACGAAGATTGGGCACAAATTGATTAGAGCAATAAAAAATGTTTCTAATGTTTTCGCAGTCTAACATATGTGACGTCAACCAATCTGTCAGTTGTCATCTTATTGTATGCGAGATTTTACAACTTGTCATTAAAGTGTTAATAAAAGGTAACTTTAGCTAAAATGAGGAATAAAGTGTCCTTCAACAATTATTTCTTATTACAACTTCCTTGTAAAATAAAATGAATCTTTTTGAAAATATGGCAGTACAAGAGCGAAAACCGACAACTTTCGCCAAATGAAATTGGTGGCAACGACTTACTTTTATTTATTTGTTTATTGACAAAAAACCGTTGTGATATTTTTATTTTCAAAAATATTTCTCGTTAATATAAACAAATTCGGTCTGTTTTCCATTTTTATTTTTGATTTGCAAACTAAATTAAAATGCTTTTCTTGTTGTTCAAAATAAGGCAACTCCGAGTCTTTAAACCTCCAGTAAAAGTTAAAGATAAGCACATCATCCCTTTAGCTTATCGAACGGTTTTACCTTAAAGCACACTCATAATAACTAAAAGCGAATAATCCGTTTGATAACATCCCAACTTTAACTATAGGCAAGTTGTAATGCGAGGGAGGTAATGTGGCGTTAATGAGTTGTGGCACCACTGTATTTGTGAACATTGACGTTTGTTATTGCGAAGCCAGCGGCAATTTAGAAATGGACTGAGTAAGTTATTATCCAAATCTGCAAAATCTGCCTACTGACACCCATTTGAATCTCCTTGTTGAAAAACTGGGGTTGTTTTGTATGGCAGCAGCTACGGCAGGAATAGTTTCCTCTGTTCGAAGGGAAAGGTTTTCGATTATAAGGCCTAGCGACTGTCCCATGCTCTGCAAAATTACTCACTAGTATTATAATGGTCCATCTACTCAATGTGCAATGTGCGCACAACGTTATTTGAACACGAACAGACCATCAACAGCGATGGTCTTCACGAGCCAAATTTACATGCGAATAGCAATTTGTACGTTGACAGAACAGATGTATGGGTTGTCAAGACAGCATGTTACTCCAGCACTATTACGACAGCCGTAGTTCTGTACTTCCAAACCTGGAATTTTTTTTGGCGTGTAACTTTTAAATTTGATTTGGATCTAGGTTTGAATTTTAATTGTAGGCGTTATCTGGTAATATAGTTTTGGTGTCTAGGTATTATTATTTTATTAATATATGTACTTATACATAATCCACAAAAGGTTTCTGATACTTACGAAAACCTCTTTAATATTTATTTCCAGGCCAAAGCTTTAGGCAAAGTTCTCTTTGAACAAGTTTGCCGCCAACTAAATCTCTTGGAAGCCGATTACTTTGGCTTAGAATATCAGGAGAAAGCAACGCAAACCAAATACTGGCTAGACTTAGAGAAATCCTTAAATCGTCAAGTTGGTCTATCGCTAGTGGATCCAATGTTACGCTTTTGTGTCAAATTCTATACCCCAGATCCATCGCAATTGGAGGAGGAATATACCAGGTTAGTTACTCGTTATATTATCAAAAATATTATTTCATAAACTGTCTTATAATTGCAGATATTTATTTTGTTTACAAGTCAAGCGGGATTTAGCCACCGGCAGTTTGCAGTGCAATGAAAACACTGCCGCCTTAATGGCCAGTTATATTGTGCAGGCATCGTGCGGCGATTATGTGCCCGAAGATTATCCCGATCATACGTATTTGTCATCGTATCGTTTTGTGCCAAATCAAGATGCTCCAATGCAAAGAAAAATAATGGAGAGCCATAAAAAGCATGTGTAAGTTAAGAGATATATAATATACAATATAAGGCGCGTATTCAGGGGGGTGTGTGAGAGGAAAACTTCCGTCTCTACAAGCATTAAAAATTAACCTCTTTCTCATACTAAAAGTTTATACAAATGTGTGTTTTCATTAATACTTTCACCCAAAAGCTTGATCCACGCCTGTATAATATAAACATATGAGGCGCTGACTTCCAAAGTTTGTTACTTGCATTTTTTTTTTATCATGTTGGTAATGAGTTTTGGAAGATAACACGACGCTAATAACACCAATCTCTAAAGTGAAAACCCCAGAAAATACTCTCCTTGCTCTTTGTAAAGTATGTTGAAAATTAGAGCGAAAAAGCTAACAATGGTGTTGTCTGCTGTCGAACACGCTCTGCGCATCGGTAGACAGGGGTTTTGGGAGTATCGAAAAGAAAATTGCAAAAGTCGAAACTGTGATTAATCCACAAGAATACCTGAATATATTTTCAGAAGTTGGAACAGTAAAGTAAAGGAAGGTTTTGATATTGAGGACTGGAAAACAGAGATTTTTTTTGTGTGTAAAGCAAGTGGTGGACTGCATTTCAGGCTTGTCCTAAGCAAACGAATTATTAGCGAGAAAAAAAGCAAAAAGTTAATTTAAGTACAATGGGCGGGTGCACTATCAGTGCAGCTTCCAAAGGTATTTAAAAAAGGAAAAACACTAGTAATAAGGTGGACAGAAAGAAGCTTTGGGTTAAATTTATAGTTCCTTTTTTTATCAACTCTGATTCGTATATGTATTAATGTCAATGAAATTGGTAATACCCCTATTAAAACAGCATGATATTACTACTGGCCACGTCTGCAAATTTACATGAAGTTTTCGCCCATTCAGATGGCTTTGGCGAATTTTTTTAAAGGGGATAAAAGTGTGAATTAAAATAATGAAATCAAGCGCTGTTGTGGAGAGAAGTAAGTCTGAAGACGAGGTTGATATAGACATATCTAATCCCATCAATTCTTGTGATGAAGCATTAAAACAAATTTCCTAAATTTATAGCACATTGAAACTCAACAGCCCATTTTGAAGCAGTCTACTATGAGTAAATTTTTACAAACAAACAATTTGTAACTCTTTCATAACCGGGCATCTCATAAATAGCGCGACGGTACGCGTTCAGTTACGGAAGCTTTCACTGTACTGTTGCTACAAAACCTGAAAATTTGTCTTTTGTCTGGCAGTGTGGCGTAGAATAGAAAATTTACGGTTTTATCGTGATATTTTGGATACCAGCTGTGATGCACCGGTAGAAGAAAACAAGAACGTACATTTAAAAATGTTACCTTTTTCTTATTTTAAGCTGAATTCAGTTTGTAATTAAATTTAGGCTCTTAGTATTACAACATACTACTGTGGGAAAAAAATAGTAAGACTTTGTTCATAATTTTAAATTTCTTTATTTATTCTGCCAAATATACTTCGTCCGTCTCAAAGTAATCTCCCCCAGCTGCAATACACTTATGCGAGCGGTTTTTCCAATTCTCGTAGCAGTTGTTAAAGTCAAATTCCGGAATAGCCTACAATGCGCGAAGCAATTTACGTTTAATGTCTTCAATTGACTAAAAACGGTTTTCCCGGAGCGGTCGCTTGTGTTTGCTGAACAGCCATAAGTCACACGGAGCCAACTCAGGCGAATACGATGGTTGTGGAACGATATTGATTGAATTTTTGGCGAAAAACTCACTAAGAATCAATGCGGTATGCGGAACCAATAGTGATTTCACTTTTCTTCGGCCCAAATGATCTTTTAAAATGGTTTTCACTGATCCCTCCGATATTCCAACGATATCAGTAAGATCTCTGACTGCTAATCGTCGATTATCGAACACCAATTCCTTGATTTTATCGACGTGTAGAACATCGGTTGATGTTGATGGCCGTCCTGGACGTGGTTCGTCGTCAACGCGTTCTCGACCCTCTTTGAATAATTTGTACCAATCAAAAACACTTGCTCGCGACATACAATTATCACCGAAGGCCTTTTGCAACATTCTGAACGTTTCGGCACCAGAAATTTCATTCCGCACACAAAATTTAATGGAACTTCTTTGTTGAATAATATCACTCATTGTAAAAATCGCCGAATGCACTTGTTGTACTTCAGAAAGTCAAGCACTATTGATTACTTTGACGTGATATGTGGCACAGATGTCACTGACAGTCATACCAACGTAGACAAAAAAAATTTCGACGAATGGATTTCCGCACGAAATTTAAATTAAAAAGTCTTACTATTTTTTGCCCACAGTAGTATTATTATAATAATTTCCGTATATTAGATCAATTTTCCTGTTTTTCATCCTTATACCGGGAGAAGAAACAAAAATGTTTGCTTGCAGAAAAGTTAATTCCAAAACTCTTTTCTTGCAGTGCATACTTCCATATTTCGCTTCTTGTAACCTAAAATCACTGCTGTCGCTATAATTTTAAAGCAAAATAGAATTCCTTTTGCAGGGATGGACTACATACCAGTCCAATAAAACTACAAAAAGGAATCAAATGAAAAATTTACTCTTAGCTTATCAAATGGTCTTTGAGATTTCTCAAAAAATATTGCACATGCAAGTAGGGAGTTTTTGAACTCAGCGCCATTTTCACATTTTCTAATCGATTTCTTTTCATTTCCTCCAACAGTGGACAATCTCCAGCTGAAGCCGATTTAAACCTCTTAGAAACCGCCAGACGTTGTGAATTGTATGGCATGAAAATGCATCCTGCCATGGATCACGATGGTATGCCATTGAATTTAGCCGTTGCTCATATGGGCATAGCAGTCTTCCAAAATCTAACGCGCATTAATACATTCTCTTGGGCTAAAATACGTAAAATATCATTTAAGCGAAAACGATTCCTAGTTAAATTACATCCTGAGGGTTATGTAAGTTATCTTTTTAATTGTATTATTTAATCTTTTAAACAAATTTGTTTGCTTTCATTTAGGGCTATTACAATAATACAGTAGAATTTTTATTTCCTGGCCGCAATCAATGTAAAAACTTTTGGAAAAAGTGTGTCGAAAATCATGGCTTCTTCCGCTGTACAGTTGTTCAAAATACACCGCGCCGCAAGACCCGAGTCATGTCGAGAGGCAGTTCATTTCGGTAAGTGTTTTTCTGCTATTTTAAGATAAATCAATTTAAAGATGTTTTTTTTCTTGCACTTTATAGTTATAGTGGCCGTACCCAAAAACAAATTATTGATTTTGTTCGCGAAAACTACGTAAAAAGACAAAATTTCCAAAGGTAAGTTTAAGATGTAAGAATTTAGTTTTATTTTACTTTTAACATTATAATTTTGACTCCTTTTATTTTTTGTTTTCCTTGAGAAGTTAAAAAAAAGTAAAGTCTTTAAATGAGTAAGAAAAGGTTTAACGAATTAAAATTAAGTAAAGGATCAAGTAAATTATTTGATTAAATTTTTAATACAAATAACAAATTTCTTAATTATTATTGCCAGAGGTATTAGGCGTAGTCTTCATTTTTATTTATCTATAATAGAATAAAGAGCAAATTTTAATGAGTTATCCTTTTAATAGAAGAAACTAATCTAAGTAAATTCAGTCTGATATACACCTTCCACCAAAAGCGCTAAGGATGAATTTATGTACATGCATAGATAGGTTAGACATGCAAGTAAAAGTTCAACAAGAAATAAACAACACCAACAAACACCCATATTTCCGATAATCACAGCTCAACTCGTAAGAAGTTTAACACTTTCAAATAAAATGTTAAAAAGATAAATAATTTTTCGCAAATGTCCCCAGCTGTGCCTATGTGTCCATAGGTCATAGATTTGGGCTAAACATCGGGCATTAGACTATTCTGTACCTAGCTAGAAAAAAGGTTAGGGGGGGGGGGGGGGACTCAGATGCCAATGGAACGCATGAGTAATACAAATATTCGAAAGGCAATGAGTGTATGGAGAACGATATCTCTCCTATGGACGGCAGGGCAGGAGCAGGTGTATACTCAGCTGAGCTGAACTTATCCAGTAGTATGCACCTGGGGGACTACGTGTCCTTTTACCAGGTAGAATTGCTTGAGCTGCTACATGCGTGGATCACCTGCTGAAAAGTCGGGAAAATCAGTCAGTTATAGAATGAATGAGGCAAGTGACAGTATACCTAAACTAATCCTTGAATGAGTTCTAAAATTGACTTAGGGTATAATGGTTAAAATTAATGAAATCTGTATCTTCATCTTTCTAAGGTATGTCCTTTAGCAAATGTGCTCTCAAATCTAAGTCGCAGATTTTATTTAATAAAAATGTTGTATCTAATACCTCCCTGCGGAAAATTAAGAAAATGGCTCTAACAGTAAAGGTAACTTAATTAAAGATGCATCCGTTCCTAATACCGATAGATATATCGGCTA
Source organism: Phania funesta (assembly GCA_963932375.1). NCBI lineage: Eukaryota > Metazoa > Arthropoda > Insecta > Diptera > Tachinidae > Phania > Phania funesta. The sequence goes on from OZ010652.1 coordinate 104,005,700, forward strand.
TATTTCGGATTTTCTGTATTATCGGTATCAGCGATATTTTTATTGACAAAATCTTTTTTAGTTGGGCAACGCAAGTAACATCAAAACATGCATAACGGTTACTGTTTCAGAATAAATGTGCGATATGTATATCAAACATAAATTTTACTTAATTTTTGTTGTTGATATAATTCACTAGCATATCGGTATCGGAACGACAAAAAGCTGGATCGATGTATGCCTTATTTACATCGCACCGGTTTTCTTTTTGTTTTCTAAATTCAGGTTTGTCCTTTTTCTATAGTTTTTCTCTCCAGTCAGCGGAAAAATATAAAATTCCTTAAATTAAAAAACATCAAAAAACGAAACAATTACCCTAAAATTCTACACACTTACGTGACTGAAAACAATTAGTGACTATTCATTCAAGTACATCATCTATTCTCTATTTCGATTACGTCTCCGTATGTAGTTATGCACGAATCCAAAAATGGCATTCCAACCAAAAACTGAATCGAAAGAAGAAGAAGAAGACCGAGAGTATTTTCACAAACAGCTGTTTCGCTGTGAAACGTTTGAAACATGAACACAAAAATTAAGCAATTTTATAAACATCATAATAAAAAGTTAAATTTTGTACATTAAAACAGTGATTTAATAATTAAAACAAAGAAGAATTATAAGTTAAGTACGGAAAGGAAAAAAAACCAAGCACATAATTAAGAGCTATTTGTGGCCAAACTATTCCAGTGTGAAGAATTCTACCGCGCCGGAATAGATATTTTAATATTTTCTATATTATTGTAGCACAAAAATAAAATTTGTTTTAATTTCAAGAAAATGTGCGATAACACCGACGTTGTTGTTGGAAGAGAAAAACAACGTTTTCGACCTGCAATAAAAAAAAACTTTTACATTTCAGTAAAAAAAGATAAAATATATAAAATTATGTAGGATCATTAATCAAACCTTGAGCTGCATTCTTTTTTTAATTACACATTTCTTGAAGCTAAACAAACTAAAATTGAAATACTCTCTGCCACTAAATGATAAACTTACAAAAACGTAGCTACGTTCGTAATGCGGAATACACACAATCGTAAAAACTCCAATCGAAACGGAACGCAGAATGTCAAAGTTGCCAAATGGAGAAATTTTCAATTCGAATTGAAATGCAGAATAGGGGTGAATATTATAAAGTCTTAACAATAGTTTTATGCGTTTTCTAAAAAATTTTAAATTTTGAGTTGCCTCACCTTTAAAGTGGGTGTGCGATATGACTATTTTGGTGGGTAAATAATATTGAACAATGCTGCCAACACATTACATAGTATATTACACATTTCCAGGTTGTGCAATAAAAGTTAAAAGTATTTTGATTTTTGTCAAATTGTTGTGACATCTTCCAATGCGACATACAATAAGGCATGCGGCATACAATATGAAAAATTGAACAATTATATTTCAAGATTTGATTTCCTCGATGACAAAATAGCTTGGTCATCACAGAAAATTTATAATATTCACACTTCCACTCCTTCTCTATTGAAATTAGCGTGTTGTTGTTTAGATTCAATCGAATTTTTGAAATTCTTTACTGCACAGTGAAGCCGATCGAGAATAAATAGTAATAAAAATACTTAACATTTCGAACAATATATTCAAGGCCTGTAACTTTAAGTTTTTCACTGTTTTTAACTTTTCAAACTATGATTCTATTTTACATTGTTTCCTCCTTTTTGGATCCTTCTAAAGACGGCCGTTTTGGCGTTTTTAATATACAATTTTTCTCTGTAAAGCGATTTTTTATGAAATGTTTTTTTGAGCTTTATTGAATAGGTGCAAGTTTAATTATGCAGTGTTCGATATCATATGCATATTTAAGCTAACATTTTTTTAAAAATGTTTTTAAAAAAAATAATGACGTATTTTTGAAATTTTGTTGATTGGGTTTTATAAAATATAAAATAATAACGATACACTGTTATACAAATCAAATCTACTCGTTAAAAGACTTTACTTAAAAGTTGCTTTAATTTTTTTTCATTTATTTTACATTTTTATAAAACAAAATTAAAAAGAAAACAATATATATAAATTTTCGGTTTCTTTATTTTATGTGTATCTCACCTGCATAAAAATCATCAAAACTTTTGATTTAATTTAATTTCGGTGTCCAGTTTTTTTTCATTATTTCAATTATTACAAGCAAACCCTTAAAAAAATACAAACCCACCTGGCTGCAAATTTAAAAAAAAACATGTTTACATTTTCCATTCAAAATTTGTCTAGTTTCATTTAAAAAATAAAAATAATAAACTATTATATACATTAATAATTTATTTTATATTACAAAAAGTTTACAAAAATTATGTTTAAATTCATATGGAAAGAGTGAAAATAAAATAAAAAGACGGTGTAGCAATTTTAGAAAGGAGAAGAGGATTTCTTACAAAAACAAAAAAAACGAACTAAACAAAATGTTATACATATTAAAATAACAATAACTAATTGGTTGCAAGTTGAATAAACACAGAAATTATATAAAAACCCGAATTCAAAATATTTTATTTTACTTTTGTTACATTTTTGTTTTTCTCTAAGTGTATGTGTGTTGAAATTTTCAGTTGTTTTCTAAAATCTTTTCATTACAAAACTCCGCCACAAATGCAATTTGTATACAATAATAATTTTAAACATATAATTGGTATAATTATACTTTGTTTCCAATTACATTTCATTTAGTTTCAATATTTTATTTTAATTTGAAAGCATATATCATCATCATCATGATCAAGCACAACTAGATGTTTCATTCATGTCAAGGCGTTTCCCCCAATTTTAAGTTTTTTTTTTTTGATATTTAGGGCCACTATTTATTACAACTTGTCGTTCAAGTGTGTGTTAATAAAAGATAACTTTAGCTAAAAGGAGGAATAAAGTATCCCTCAACAATTATTCTTTATTACAACTTCTTTGTAAAATAAAATTAATCTTTTTGAAAATATGGGAGTGCAAGAGCGAAAACCGACAACTTTCGACAAATGAAATTGGTGGCAACGACTTACTTTTATTTATTAATTTACTGGCGAAAAAACCGTTGTGATATTTTTATTTTCAAAAATATTTTCTCGCTTGTTAATTCAAAATAAACGCGGTCTCTTTTCCATTTTTAGTTTTGATTTTTAAAATAAATTAAAATGTTTTTTTTTATTTCTCAAAATATGGCAACTCCAAATCTATAAACCTCACGTTAAAAATAAGAACAGTTTCCCTTTAGCTTATCGGACTGTTTTACCTTCAAGTACACTCATAATAACGAAAAACAAATAACCTGTTGGTTAACATTCCAACTTTAACTATCGGCAAGTTGTAATAATGGCTCTTTTTGGTCTCCAAAATTACTTATTTATTCGCTGGTGTTTTTTCCATTAAATGTTAAGTACTTTTTGTTCATACTTTCAAAAAGACATAAAGCCCAACTATAATATGCTTAAGGTAGCTTAAGCTAATGTCAAAAATTGAACGAAAAGCCTGTCAAATGCTTCAGCAAATTATTGAAGACTTTTAGGTGGCTACAATGTACTTACATGAGCCTAGAAACTATAATGCCACAGTTGCACATTTGTTTTATTCGTACTTTTGCAAAAACATATTTTATTTCAGAATAAACAAAATTCGTTAACAAAAAGGTGTTGAATAAATATATTTTATATATTTAATACCATTCATATGCAAATTAATAATTATTTTTATTAGTTTTAAGAAATTTTCGAACAAAAAAATACCCAATTTTTAGTGCTTGTGTAATTTTGTCCAAAAGTACTAAAAACTGCAGCGGTGTGCATCACTCAACTTATAAACAGTAAAAAATTTTTGGCATTTTTGTGCTACTTTTTTACATGCTCCTTTGAATTGCGATTATAATAAAATGCGTCTCTTTTTTGATACAAACAATTTTTTTCTATTAAATTTAGAAAAACAAAAATTTTTCACTTCCGTCCTCCATTGCAGCTTGTTTGTTAATGTATATATCTATAACACAATCAGCTGTTTTCGTACGGAATGTGCGATCAGTTTCGTACTTTGCTTAAGCAAATGACAGTTGACGAAACTTAACGAATAGTGTTGTTAAGTACATTATAGTTTGCCACATATGATTTATATGTAATTGCACAGTTGCTTAAGCCAGCTTATGCATATTATAGGTGAGCCTATAATTATACCTTAATTTACTTGCACATAAATACATAAGTGTGTGTTACCTTGCCCTTTGCCTTAGTATGTGTATAATATTCCATGTGTTTTTGCATGTGTGTGTATTACTTTTATTTTTCTTCGTTTCTTGTTTTTTTTATTGTTTACATGAGTCGAGTTGATGATTTATAGTTGGTTTTGTGTATTTAAATACTCGTATCTATGCATAAAACCCTTTATTTATTCTTGCTCTAATAGTTGTCAATGTTAATACTACTTGTTCTAGCACATTATTCATTTTTCAATCAGGTGTAGATATTGCTTCCATTATTTCTCTTTTATTATTTAAGGCACACGGTAGTGCGCCAGGTCAAGTTCAGGTCCACAGCACACAGTGTGTATATTACACGAATCCATTCCCGCTGTTTTTACACCCCTCATAACTTTGCTTCATAAAATAATGAAACTTGAAATAGAAGAACTCCACGTATAGATAATCTCTTGGGCTTCCCGAGATATGGAGGTGTAAAAAGTGCATATTTTAGTACATATTCACTGACTTACTCTTCCACTCTAGCTAGAGAGCTGAAACTTGGTACACAGGTAGGCCTCTGAGAATAAGCAATAAGAAATATGGCCACTTTTCATCTAGGGGATTAAGGTCCCTCTTATTTGTATGGAGCATTTCCTCTACAAGTAGATAGCTGAAATGTAATATAACCCAACCGTCTGTAAGCTTTACGTTAAAAGTGTATTTATACGTACATTAACAAACAAACAAAACTTGGGAAAAAGACCTCAGATATAAATATAAATGTAAAAATAAGACCAAGTTCCTATCCAAAAATTTCGGCCGTAAAAAGTACTGACATCAAAATGAGGACCAAGTTCTTCATATGAACCATATCGAGGCATCTTGCTAGCTTGGCAAAATATTTATTTAACTTTCGAATATGGGAAAGGATTATGGGAAAAATGTTACCAAACTAGCAAGTTGCCTAGAAACGGGATGGTGTTGTACATATGAAACACTTGGTCCTTATTTTGATATCAGTACTTTTTACGGCCGAAATATTTAAATAGAAACTTGGCCTTATTTTCATATTTATGCAAAGCTCCGATCAATTTAGAAAGTTTTTCTAACAAATTTGTTAAACAGACCTAACTGGCAGAGGCCTGTTTCACCAGGAACTATAAACACTGCATTAATTCTTTTGAAAAAAGTTAGGTTGTCGTTGCTTAAGTAGTTAGCGCGTTGACTATTAAGCATTCATTCGATGGGTAGATAATGCCTGGCTGGTGGGTGTTCGTATCCCAGCCGCTGCCAACAAATAAAATAGCAAACATTTTTCTGATATGTACTTACGACATTCTATATTCTATTCATACTAGTATTATAATGCAGCGCCTCCCACAGCGGCGGAGTAAAATAAATATTATTACAATTGCCATAAAGTCGAATTTTAAAGATTTTATTATTTTTGTTAAAAAATAAAATTAATTGTTTTAGCCAACTTGCTAATCATCTTTAGTCAACTACACCAGAGGCGTTGTCAACGTACAATTGCAGAGTTGTAAACACTGAAGCTTCTCTCTCTGTCGTCCGCTTCACTATATCTGTCTTCTCTAATCTATACTTTTCCAAAGAAAGTAGGCGGTCGGGAACAATTATTTAAATAATAGTAGTACTTGCCGTGGTGTTTGTTACTTTCCATTAAAAAAAAATTGGTTTTGAGCAAATTTAATGCCCACCAAATTTGTTAAATACCATTAATTCTTCCTGTTTCGATAATGAAAGAAGGATCTATGACAATTATGTGTGAAACAAAATATCGGTTCGCCACGGCTTCGGTGGCATACCTCTATCTGATGGTCAATATTTTCAATGACTCTGAGACATAATTGAGGTTCAATGTCGTTAATGTGCCGAATTATTTCATCCTTTAGCTCTTGAATTGTTCTTGGCTTATTGACATTCACTTTTTCTTTTAAATAGCCCCAAAGAAAAAAGTCCAACGGTGTCAAAGACACATGATCGTGACGTCCAATTAACAGCGCCATGACGTGAGATAACACGGCCTTTGAATTTCTAGCGCAAAAGAGCTAATATTTCGTTGACTGTGTGGCACCATCCTTTTGAAACCACTTATCGTCCAGGTCCATATGCTCAATTTCTGGCCACAAGAATTCCGTTGTTATCTCGTGGGGAGTGACTCACAATTAACATCGTTCATTATGGTTGGACCAGCCTATGGTTAAAACAAATATACAAATTTATAATAAGTTTTCTCCACAGCCCTTAACAAACCAATTTTATTCAGGCTTTCATTTGTTCTTTATTCTTTTGATTACAAAAGAAATATTTTATTACTCGTATTGATACAATAATTTGTAGAAGAAGTTAATTTATTAGACAATCGCAGAATGGACTGCATTTTCTGGCGCCGCATTATTTGCGTTTTTCTACAGAGTAATTTTTTTTTTAATTCCGAAGAAATCCTCTAGTACTATTTTCGATTTAATAAACGTTTCAACGTTTTTAAGACATTTATAACACTTAAAGTCACATCTCAGGAGTTTATTTGTTTAGCACAAATGCACGTCACCCTCATCATCATCCATATATATAATGCAGGCGAAAAATTAAATATAATAAAAGCGTAAAAACTACTCATCATTGTCATGTGAAAAAATAATTCGACTCGCATACGAAAACTGTGAAAAATGGCGTGATAGGTTTTCTAGAGAATAATGAAAGTAACGACAACCGAATAGAAAAAGTCCTTAATTGGGTTCATATGACAAATATTGATTTAAATAAAAATAAGAAAACAAGAACACAATAAATAAATCCATTGGCGATCCCCTAAAATGCAGCTATTTTTCCTGCTTACAGAATTGATAACTCACCTCAATCGTCTCAATTTTCCTAAAACTAAGGTTGCAGTTTTTATACATACATATTTCTAAAATTAATCCAGTAGTTCCTCTAAAAGGGAAATTTTTTAAGCTTTATGTGATCGCCGTTAATACAAAATAAAAATCAAATCTTGTTAAATTTTTTCCTCACTTCCTGTTTATTTTACTTCATTAATTATTTAATTTTCTTATACTTATTATTAATTTGTTTTTAATTTATACACAAATTTAACCAGAACAGTAAATTTAAAAAAAAAATCATCGAAAAAACGACTTAAAATCACGAATAAAAACAAGTCAATTAAATTTAAAATAAAATAAACCGCAATTGTATATAATTTTAATTTTAATCAGCAAAAAAAAAAAGAAAAAATAAATAATGTTAAATATAAATAAAAAGATAATTTGTTTAAGAAAAACGTGGTATCTATCCTCTTGTCTTTTCTTTTCTTGCTGCAGGTCACAATCATTCCGGCAAGGGCCCTTGAATGCAAGTAACCGAAGTCAAACGCATACATACGTGAACTCCAGCATTTCAGCCAATCCCTTACTCCCAATCGATACCGGTTTGTATTTATTTTGATTTTGTTTTTTTTTTTTAAATTATTTTTTAAATTTTTACTTTATTAACAATTTTGTTTTTGTCAGCAATTAATTGGAGGAATAAATAAATATATTTATTTATCTTTGAAAGTTTAAAAACATATTTTGAGAAAATTTCTATTTAAAACTATTTTAATTTGTAGCAGCCTGGGATTATCGCAATCAATGCAGCGACTCGATGACGCCTTCTCTGACGAAGAGGGCAGCGGATACTTTGGATCGCCAACAAGGCAATCTTACCGAACGCAAGCATTCTCAAGTAAAATTTGAGCATTTTTTTTTTTTTTGGAATCATTATTTGCTTAGTAACGAATTCTGTAATTTAGGTCACAGCAGCCCAGGTGGAGATTTATCAGACGAAGAATTATGCCTCGGCATCGCCGGACTCAGCGGAACAATCACACCACTCGGCAGCGGCTGTGGCGGACCATCAAATGACTGCGAATCGCTCTGTTTCCCCTCAGGGTCCACAATCATGGACTTCACCCAAACACAACAACAGCACCAACACTCATCATCTACAGCAACAACAACGCGCCCAAGATCCGGGTCGTGCACATCAAAACGATCACAATATCGGTATGTTTTTGTTTACTGTTGTTTTTTATCAGTTCCCTTTTTATTTTTGGATACTTTTTGAAGGGCTTCTAAAGTTTTTTCGTCTGCAAATAAAAGGCAGTTTTATTTTCAGTAAAATAGTTAGAAACTAGTTCCATGATACTGGTTGGCATTAGATAATACGATTTCCGGGAACAGATTTAAATTGCTTTTTGAGACGGTTACTTTCATCGCAATAAATCGTCTGTCCATTCATATTACTGCAAGATTTGAATTAAATAGAAAACAGAATCATAAAGAATCATGGGATAGAGTTATTTATGGAATCACACATAGGACGAATGGCCTCCACGGCTATGCTGGCACATACGCACCTTTTGTCGAAATTTTCCGTAACCATATTGTTTAAATATGGCTGAATTTTGTAGATCCAGCGTTTAATATCATTTTGCATTGCACGGGCATGTTGATATAGATGGACCTTTGACTTCAAATAACCTCATAAAAAGAAATTTAATTGTGTTAATCCCACGCAACAGAGCGCCAATTCTGCTCACCGAAACGAGAGGCAAGACGATCAGGAAAAGTCTCATGCAGTAATTGAATTGTCATATATTCGCCACATTCATATCCTCTACTTTCGGCAGAAACAATAGTGTTGTCATGTCGTGATATCGAGCATGAGGAACAGTCGAAATGAGATATTGTTCAATAACGGAAATACATTGTTTTATCGTGTACGCTCTTGTTTTACTAACCCTAAACTGACAGATGTTAAATTGTTTTTAAGGCCCACGGTAGTGCGCCAGACACTTCATGCTTAATGCACACAGAGTGTATATTACACGAAATGAAACTTAAAACATAAGGACCCTACGTATAGGTAAACTTTGTTTTACCATAAAAGCTTCCGGAGATAGGAAGGTGTAAAAAGTGGATATTTTGGTACATATTCACTGACTCACTAACATTCTCATCAATGTTATGGGGTATTGTCACTGTAGGTAGAGATCTGAAATTTGGTATATAGGTAGGCTTTGGAGAATAAGTAATAAGAACGGAGGGCTAGGGTTCCCTTTAATTAGTATGGAACTGAATTTTGATATAACCCAACCGTCTGAGAGTTTTAAATTTTTTTTTTAACTTTCGAATATGGGAAAGGGTTATAGGAAAACTATTACCAAACTATCAAGTTTCCCAGAAATGGGATGAAGTACTTGGTCCTCATTTTGATCTCTGTACTTTTAACGACTGAAATTTTTGGATAGGAAGTTGGTCTTATTTTCACATTTATTGCACAAATGGGGGCAATTTCAAACCTTGCGTTAGTTTTGGGACTCCGTTTATATGTTCCTAGGAAAATAACGGGGGGAAAGTTAGACTCCACTAATTAATTTCTTAATAAATTCCATAAAATTTTAAAATTAGCCACGCCTTCAAAAGTATCCAAATAGTTTAAGCAATAACAATTCTGTGTCAATAAAGAAAAAGTGCTTAAGTGTGATTTTGTCCTTCCACAAGAAAGCAGTTTTAAATAAATATTTTTGTAAACAATTTAGCTGTTGAAAAAGAACTTATGTTCTCCTAATATCTTGTTCACAACGAAATTGTAAGTTGAGCAAAGTTACTGTTTAAAATGAAAAAGAAAGTTACAATATAACTTGCCGAGAAATTTAGTTAAGTAAGTGAAATTTCGATGAGGGATACTTTCGTTTGAATTGGGAAATCACAATGGAACTATTAACTCGTTTTTAGTTTAAGTCGACTTAAGCACTTTTTCCTTATTGCCACAGAATCATTTACAATCTAAAATTATATATTAATTTTTCTTAAAAGAAATTATACAAAACTTTTTGTGTTTATTCGTTTAATTTCTATAGATTAGTATGATTTTGATAAGTTTTTTAAAAATAATTAAGCGGCTTATTTCGAAAAAAAAACAATATTTCGTTCAAAACTTTATCGGTTTTAAAATTTTTTATTTATAAGTGTTTGTTTTTGTGTTAAGATCCCATAGTGAATTATGAGTTCTACAAAGTGATCTCCAAAAAAAACAAATATTAAAGCATGCTACCTTTATTTTGAGTTTAAAGTGTGTTAAATATTTTATTTTATACGTTAAATTTTTATGGTTTGTATTTAAACTTTAAACAAACAAAGAAAAGCATAAACAACTGCCGATATAAAAATATAAAATATTTTGTTTAACTGACTTGTATGATTCTATTTTTGTTTAATCAATAACAATCAAACATGCCTTGCTGGATAAATAACAGGTCTGAGCCACTTGTCCCACTTATACAGCAGCAGTACCCCTCGGCGAGTCTCAGTGGCATCGCAGGCGTATGTCCCTGCGTCGCCGCAACTCAACAATGTCAACACCATCAGCAGCAACAGCAAGCATTACAATCTGCGCGCTATGCAGGCCACCACCAATACGGTGGGTCTCTCAACGGATCTCAGCAGCTCTATGGAATTGGAACAGGAGGAGGAGGAGGAGGAAGCGGAGGAGGAATTGGAGGAGGAGGAGATGGAAGAATCCCTACAAGTACAGGCTCAAATGCAGCCGGAATTGGTGGAGTCGGATTTACCCGAGGAGGAAGTGGATTCGGACTTGACACAATCTACCACCAATCGGGAGAATATGCTATCGGCAGTGGCAACAATAACTATCCCTCCTCCTCCGCATCAGTTACCGGAGTCCCCATCTCCAGCTGTCGCCCCCCTTCATTATAGCAATACCAATTATTCGATGTCTAAGCACAACTTGTTAAATAATAATGCAACTTCTACAGAAACCGAAACAGACAACATTATTTACACCGATATAAATGACATGGGCCATTACAAGTACCCGGATTTCAATACACCGAAAATGGAAAATAAAATTAACAATAGTGACACTCTAAATCTCAATGATCGTAATGATATCTATGCAACGGTTAACCGTAAAACAAAATCGAAAACTCGTGAAAAACACTTCTCTGATGAATTCATTGATGAAACCATTTTACAATATACACGATCCAAACAGCTGGGTATGGCCGCCGATATACGTATGCCCTTAAGTTGTACAACTTTGACTGAACCGCAAGAACAACAAACATTTTCCAGTTTAAATTATCAATATCATAACGATTTAAATCATCCCTCGGACTCTTCTTCCTCTTACTTTGGCACTGGCTTTAATACAAAAAAATATGCCACTGCCACGAATGCGGACCGGGCTAAGTTGGCCCATTCTGATAACTATTTAACACCCTCTATGGACTCTCAAAGTTCTGCATCTGGTGCAAATATGCCCAGACATACTCATTCTTTGCCTAGAAACTCCGAATTATCGGGAGTAGATTCCGTTGACTCTTATGATAGCCATTACTTGACCCATCATTCTATAGGTCACTTGCCCAAAAACTCGAATGTTAATCAGAAGATAACAGGCTATAGGTTGTACCATACCCAAGAAATGCCCAAGTCATTAGTTGATGATCGCAGTTCTTCAGGTTCGCCACTTAATCGTTTCAAGACCTCATCTGAAAAGTTGGAATATCAAATGTCTTCTTCTAATTTATATTCCACTGCTTCGTATAACAAGAACGCCACCGGACATGAAGACGAGGAGGATGACGATATAGAAGATGAGATAGATGTTGAGGTTGATGACGACGATGAGGAAGAAGAGGAGAATATATACGACCAAGTCGAGAAGGAATCTTGGTTGAAGAGCTCTTCTTGCAAAGATCTTTATGATTTTTCTCATTACGATCGGGAAAAATCTAAACCAATGACAGCTTTTGATAAAGATTTCTTCTCATTTAATCGCATTGATTCTCCAGTTACCCGTTATGATGACTCTCGCCACTCTTTGTATTTTACAAAAAATCATTCAATTGATGCAACCCAAGATGTTTCGCCTTTGAGCCATTCAAAGGTATACTCCTCGAGTTATCCGGGTAGTACATACAACACTCAAGAACATCAGGCGCATCATAGACGGGGCTATGGTCATCATGTTGACTACTGTGGGTCTCAAGATGATATATCACAAGATAGCTATGAGCTATTGGAGAAATATGATATTGATTTCTTTAGTGGTCGTCGACGTTCCGAAGATCATATGCGTTCTTGTTCTTTAGATTCGGGTAATTATATACCAACCGATGATGAATCAGATATAGAACAACACAAGTATAGGTCTGCTATGGATGTCAAGTGCAAATCAGCTGTAGAGCTAATGAACGAAATATGGGATTCAGAAGATCCTAGATATTTGCCTCGCGAAAAGCTAAGTGTCAAGTCTGATGGTAATTTCTATAAAAAGATTAAAGGTACTTTATCACGCACCTCTAGCAATGAGAGTAGGTCTGAAATTTATGAGACTAAAATTTCTAGAAGTTCGGATTCGAGTAAGAAATCGCGTGATAGTCTTTATCATACTGATAGTAAAAAATCTAGAGAAACCACTAAAAGTAAGACTTCTGTAGCCTCGAGCCAAGATTCAAAAGAGTCCTTGGTAGGAGATTATTTGGGTAAAAACTATGAAATGCCAACCACCACAGGTAAGCAGTACAAACATTTGAGTAAAAATGAGGCATATGAAAAGTTCATACAATCAAGCCAGGAGTCGAAAAGTGATTATTACGATGCAGTTGAGGCAATTGAAACAGATAGCTTATGCGGTAGACCTAAAGTTAAGTCACACGACTGTCTGCTCTCCGATACCCATGGTTCTTCGGCTAATAGTTCGTTTTATGATAGCCGTGACATTTATTCTACTTTTCCTAGCAATAAGTCAGCCAAAACATCTAAAGTCCATTCAATTAGCCTGCAAAATGTAGAAATTGAAAGAAATTCTAAATCTTTTAGCTCAAAATCTCCTGATTTGACCAACACTCCAAAGAAAAAAGAAGAGAAAGAAATCCAAACAAACGATTCTATTGACAAAACTGCACCTTTCAGAAGGTCTGAGTCCCAATCTTGTAAGATCTCCTCATTTAGGCGTAGATCAGATAGTGAGAACATCTTTAGTTTTGACCGTGATCGTATAGAATGTTTACAAAATTATGGTAAACAATGGGAGTCGCCCGGTAAAGAAGAGAGAACTAAACAAAGTCCCGAGTATCCTTTGACCCCCGAACTAGTCTCCGAGTTCGAGAAACAACAAACCAGAGCCAAAAATCAAATTATCACACGCAAAGAAGAACTAATTGCAAAGACACATTTCGAAGAATATAATCCCATACTCGTGCCATTGAATTATAGTCATGCCACCGTAGAGAGAACTAAAAGTGATCCCAATTCATTGGCGAATCGCAATCGGTTAGGTAGTAATTCGAGAAGACATGTCTTAATGCATCAAAAATCTATAGACTTAACACCAGCCGATTCAAGTGACGAAGATTACATTTTCAAACAAATACCAAGCGCTCCTCCTTTATGCAAAGCTCATGGCAACTTTGAAATGCCAAAACGATATGATTCTCCTGCCAAAACACAGGATTTGCCTAAAATGGGTTTCGAAATGCCCAAATCATTCTTTCGCGAATACGAGAGACGATTTACTAAGGTACTTAAAGAAGACATACCGTACGTGCTACACAAGCGTCATATAATGAACGGCACTGCCCCATCGCCAAGTGAGAAAAAACATAATAAGCCCAAATCTCCAAAATCGCCTAAATCACCAAAGTCTCCCAAATCCCCCAAATCACCAAAGTCCCCTAAAGTTGATGCAAGTAAATGTTTACAACCTCAAGAAGCCGACTTTTTACCCGATATCCTAGACAGTCTTCTACCGGCGGAAACAAAAGAATTTTTATTTACAAAAAATATAGATCTTTCTAAGGTGGATCCCATAACATTAGAAGTAAACAAGAGTATACCAATCATACAACTGTCATCGCCAAGTAAGCGCGATATCACAAAACAAATTGAACCTTCACTGCTAGAAAAGCTTAATAAGAAACTCAGTCAAATTGAATCAGATTCAGCAACCAGTTCCCGCACAGAAAGTTTACAGCAACAAAAGAATAAATTAGAACAAAAACAAATGGAACTAATACAAAGTTTGAGGCACGAACTACAGGCCAATGCCCGCAAGTCAGTTAAGGCTAGAGTAATACCAAAAACAAAGGTATCGGGAAAACCCAAGAAGAGCAAAACACGAATAACTTCATTTTCCTCTGATGATGAAAGTTTAGACTCAGATGATGTATTTGGCTCAGCTGAGGCCATTCCAGATCGTTTAGAATTTTCACCACCCCAATCGCGCAAGGAGATAGAGCCAATACTGCGAATAGAACAGAGTCGTTTAATATCTGCCGCTTGGGGTAGAGGGCAAACTATGAGTTCTACTGAAATCGAAGGATCTCCACCACAATGTCGACGTTTGGCCGAATTAGAAAGTCGTTATCATACTCAAAAATTAGATCCACAATATGCCAATGCTACAGAACTGAGAAGAATTTCAGAACGTTCCATTTCGATACCATCCTCAGAGGATGAACCTCACATGCCAATACGCCATCGTATGGATGAGTGCACTAATGATTACCAACGCAACGAAAATATACCGTCACCAATATTAGAACATAATGAATTTTTCCGTAGTAATGATGATATATATGAAACTTGTCATGTGGAGAAGATTACCGAATCTGATATTGATTACACACTCAAAAAGAAAACATCACCACGAACTGACAAACCCAAATCAAGAGTTAAATTAATAGAAGAAATCATTGATTCTTCTTTAGTGATGAGGTCAAAGGGCCATGCACCCATTTTATTTGCTCACGCTCGTTTAAATCTATCGGAGGGCTCGGTATCATTGCAACGACAAAAGGCTGCCCTTGAATCGCCAACTACTGAAAGGCGCACAAAGAGCTTAGATACTCCTGTAATATCTCTCCATAGACTACCGCCGATGAATGCTTTCTCTTCCAAAGATGATACTGTCGCTTTCGAAGAAGAAGCAGAGATATTGGAAGAGAAATCTCTAGAACCTGTAAAACCGCAACAAGATGATGATACAGCCGATAGTGTTCATTCATGCGCAGGCTCCATACCTACCCAAACTACATACGCTTCCGTGGGCACTGATTCCATCCTCAATACTATCGCCATAGATGATGAGGAAATGGAGTTGCTAAATAATTTAAAATTCATAGAAAAAATTGCTTTGCAGGGTGTAAAGATCAAAGACAAAAAGAAATCAAAAATGAAATTGAAGAGCGGAGATCATTTGATTCTAAATATTCCGAAATACCGGTTCACAGATTGGTCTCCTTACAGTTCGGCAAATAGTTCACGAAAAACTTCGCCCGGGGTATCAAGAGCCAGTAGTATCGAAAGCACTGGTAAAGGAAAACTTAAGTTGGCTTTAGGAGAAGGCGGTATTAAAATCAAATCAGGAGTATCAAGATCTCGCCCTGAATCCCGTCGAACAAGTGCAGATGACATAAAGAAAGATGGTGGAAAAGGTAAAAAAACAAGTCCGAAGGAAAGGCCTCGCTCAATAGAAGTGCGTCGTTTAAGTAAGGATAAGAGTAAAAGTCAAGAAGAAACAGAAGCCGATATAGCTAAGCGTAAGGAAAGGCAACAAAGGCTGTACGAATCAGCTATGAAGCAAACTATTACCATGCTAAGTCCAGTCAAGGATACTCTACCAGCCTTTCCAGCACCAGAGGACAAAATTCTTGTTAAGACCGAAGGAGACAAAATTATTATAGATACCGAGTTCAAAAGCAAAGCCGAAGATCATGTTTTAATAGCGATATCTCCCCGGAAGCTTGATAATTCCCTCGTAAAATTCAGTCGCAGCTTTGATGAGAGACGCAGTCCAGATAAACTGGAGAAAGCCAGTCGTAGTTTTGAGGATCGTAACAAGTCGTTTGAAGAATCAGAGAAATCAGATGTAACTGATGACATGGTCATTAAATCACCAAAGAAAATTACGAAAAGCCAGGAAATAAAGCAGAAAATAGAGGGTCCCGTAGTTCATCATAAGAAAATTGATGGTAAGTCAAGTAGTTTGGAAAAAACTCAAACGGAACATCACTACTTAGGCACGGATATAAAAGCACGAAGTTTGGATGACAAGAAACAGGCTCAAATTGAAAACAAAAAAACAGAAGAGAAACCCTCAGTACGTAGCGCCATAGGAGACCGCCGTATGTTTGCCCATCAATATAATGTGCAGGAGGACATTGATATGCAGGCGGTTATATCTGAGAGAAGATCTTTGGAGATACTAAAACGATCTTTGCCTTCTGAGGATACAAGAGATAGTGATGGTGCATACAGCCGCAAGCCTTCGACAGCTGATAGTTTAGATTCGTTTGTGTCCGTCGACGACTCCCATTCACCTGCAAGCAAATCACCGGTACCGCCCATGGAAGGAGGTTACCCCCATCGTGTACCTACTATAGAATGTGAAGAAGCTTCCATAGAAGAAGATGACAGCTCAAGACATTTAAAAGTTTCACGCTTAGACACAAATCGTTTAAGTTTAGATCGTAGTCGTAGCGACGAAACAGGATCTTGGATGACTGTAGAATGTGATGAATTCGTAGGATCAGATACTTCGGAAAATGAACCACGAACTTTAGAGCCAGATCGCAATGTCTTGGAAACTCAGGCAACACTAGAAGATGCCATCCCCTTAGAATATTCTAATTGTGCAACACCTACTTCTGATTTGAATATTTTGGTGACTCCACCCAACACTAGTCCAATGATCGAAAAATCTGTTATAGAAACCTTTGAAAAACAAGAGCGAACAGAAACTAAACGTAAACTAGAAAAACAGAGTGATAAGTCAAAAAGTTCCGATTCATGGACTAGTGGGGAAAAAGATGTTAGTCCGGCTAGAGGCGAAAAGGGCGACTGGAGTTTGTCGGTTAGTGGTGGTAAAGAGAAAAGTTCGGTGGAGGAAGAATCTAGTGTAAGTTGTTCTATAGCAAGACCTTTAGGAATTTCTCAAGACTTTGGCGATTTAGAGACAAAGAAATGTTTGGAACTCAAACAAAAAATGTTGAAACTGGAAGTAGGCTCTCAAGCTCAGTCATCTGATACCAAAGTTCAATCGCCAACTAGCCCCTCATCATCTAGAGATATTACTCCTACCAATGAAACTGTCGCGGAAAATAAAATTATTGTGCGCAAACCCTCAACGCCAACATTAGAAAAACAAAGTCCTATCGACTTGGGTAACAGCACGGAATCTTATTTGGACCCAATTGAAGAAAAAATAGCAAAAATTTTACAGCGGCCAGAAGATACGGAGTCAAGTTCTGGAAGTTCTAAAAAACCACCTAAAATAGAGAAGCCGGTACGTAAATTGGCTGTAATTAAGACAGAAGGTGAAAAAACAGCCAAGTCAGGTAGCAGTTCTCAAGAATCCAAATCTAGCTTCGATTCAAAGGCATCGTTAAGTGTAGAATCCAGAGGTTCCTTTGAAACTGAAAGCAGCTCTGGGTCAATGGGGGCTGCTCAAAGACGAGGCGAGCTTCAAATAAAAGAACAACAATCAACATGGAAGCCCTTTACAATTGAAAGCAGCAATAGCTCTAGCACCGACGATCCCTGGCATCATGTGGAAACTGATGGCTATGAACGTTATGATGCAAATAATCCGCTTCGGGATTCTTCGGACAGTGAACTTAAGGAGGTGTCACCTGATGAACAAAAAGAAAGTGATACCAGTTTTCAAGATGAACTTAACGATTTTCCCACTACATTTGGGTATCCCGCAATGACGAGTGCCCTTAATGGTATTGGTGTTAATCCTACTGATATTATTGGTTATAGTTCTGGCTTCACTTTAGGTAGAACACTTTCTAGGATCTCCGAACGTAGTACGGCTTCGGAAAAGTCCAGTATGGAAGATGATGTTAGCAAAGCTTCAACCCATTCGGTTAGTATGCGCGATGAATCAGTGGCATCCACTGATCATCAACCCAGCTTGAGTTCAGATTCTAGAAGTAATACAAATTTAGCTTACATATCTGATGCGGATCGTCGAACTTCAGCTGAAATGCCTGAGATACCTTGCGATTCCGCTACGGGAGATCGTTTATCCAGTATAGGCAGCTTTAATGAACCTAAGTCTCCCACCGTCATAACTGGCAGATTTTCCGTAACCCAAGTAGATGGTGAAGGGGAAGATCGCCACACTTTAATGTGTTTATCTAATGCTGGCAGTCAAGATTCCGAAGATTGGCCCCTACCAGAAATACCATTTGATCATGTGCCGGTTAAACCAGAAGACTCGATATACCAGATACCCGATTTAGATAAACCTGTACCTAAGACCTTCTGCTGGAAAGCCAGCATGTCATTTCAGTCACAGGACTCACAGGATTGGCCTTCGCCTCCTTCCAGTACTATGGAAACTCCTGTTGTTGTAGAAGAAATAGAAACATTTTATGCCTCAGAAGCCCAAAACGCTGACCAAATAATTATTGATTCTTATACAACTACCGATAGAATAGATGAGGATGAAGACAAATTATCCTGTGAAGATTTCCCAATTACACCACCTGATGTAGCCAAGGTATTACCATATGAAGATACTGCTTACTTAATGTCTTCGGCCTTCGACGATAAAGATTTTGGCAGTGATGATTTGCAACGTGACACGCCGACTTGTTTAAGTTCTACCTTAAGTGCTGCATCTTGTTTATCTAATTCTTTTAATGTCACCTGCTCATCTTCCACAAAGTCTCAGCAGATCAGTCCACTTCGTAAAGACTCGAGTCCGGAATCAGTCATATTGTCACAACCTACAAGATCTCCAGCTGCAAGAAGTCCTATTTCGGAAGATGAATTGTTTTCAAATGATGATGTATTTATGCCGGGATCTGTAAGAGTTCAATTATCGCCAGATGAAACTAGAACTAATGAGTATATACGAAAACTTTCTCGGGGTTCCAATAATTCGGATACGTCCATAGATGATATACTTTCAGCCTCGGGAGGTACTTATATGGAAGACCAAACTACAGTGAGAAGAAATTATGAACCTCGGCTGAGCATAGGAAGTTGTAAAAAATGTAGCCATTCTAGTCACTCAGAAGAAGAAACCAGTTCTATTGGCACAGATTTAGATGGAACGGTACGTATGGGTCTACAACAAAAGAAATGCACTCATAGCTCTCATTCTGAGGACACCTCTATTGGGCTAAGTATATCAGAATGGTCTACTGGAACTAATACGGTAAGACAATATGCAAATCTATCTGGATCGGATAGCCTGTCAGCAGTTTCTACGCATTCTTGCGCTAAATCGGAAAAATCAAATCACACTAAATCAAGCATGAGTTCTATTAACAAATCTGCCGAAAGCCTTAATGAACAAAGTAATAGCTTCTCCAATAAATTTTCGGGAGATAATGGTTCATCGGATGGTTTACGTTATGATATTTTATCGAATTCTGAAACTGACAAGATGTCAGAAACAACGTCGGCCACCAAGAGTGATGATACCACGTTGACATTAACCGAAATGGCTCACACCATTACCGAGTGGTCAACATCTAGCAGTCGTACCTTAGTGGGTGTGGCAGCAGGAGATAATCAACAAGGTTCCGATTCCAGAGGTAATCGTAGAGGTAGTTTTGTGGATTATCAACCTTTAAAACAGCCAAAAGCAGGTAGTAAAAAATCGCCTTCAGAAGAGAAGCGTGTTTCTTTACCACAAGTTCATCGCAGAAGTGGAAGTAATGGCAATCAAAGATCTAATGGTGAAGATTTAGTGCAGAAGACATTGCCACCTAAGGCGACAAGTGATCAGCCCAGACCAGGAATTCCGATAAGACTAAAGGGAAAGGATGATATGACTGAAACAAGTACAGCCCGCAAGCGTAGATCTCTGGAAATGATGTCTAAACTTTATCAAAGCCAAGAAATCTGTTCAGAAAGTGAATCATTTGTTGAGCGTCTCTATGCTCCTAGTGAAAAACTAACAGAACGCTACCAGAGTCAAGAATTTGTACCATTGCACCAATCCCAACCCCAAACAACAGGTCAAAGTCAAACAAAATCGTCAAAAGGTAAAGCCCCACAACCTCCTTTAAAACCCAAAGCTCCCCTACCCCCAACCAAGCCCAAAATGCAAGTTACACAACCCCTAATGCAAGCCTTACTTAAACACATGAAAACGCCTGGAGTAGCAGAACTAGCTGCAGCAAAAGCTGCAGAAGAGGAGGAACAGAGAAAACTAGAGGAACCTAAACCTAAACAACCCCCACCTATTCCTACAGTGCCACCCATAACATCTCCTAGTGATTTACCCCAAACAGTTGGTCCTCCCGGAGACAAACCCTTAGCTAAACATCATAGTTATGATGACAAAACATTATCAAAATCTCAAATACGTGAATATAAAACGAATAAATTAAGACAATCGAATTCATTCCATGAACACATGCTGTCACAATCACAACAATCATCAATGGAATCTATGCCGACCCGTATAGACGAAGAATCGTCTTCAGTGGGAGGAGGCACCAGTGGTGCTTCGTCGGCGACAACAGCAACGACCACTGTAAACAGCGAAAACACAACGAGTACCGAAAACTCATCACCAGTGCTACCGCCTAGAGCCGAAAAATTAATAAAATGTTCACCTTACTATTCGAGCAGCTTAAGCTCCGAATCACCACCCAATCAGTTGATACAAAAACCACCCCGTAAGAGTTCTATAACACGTACGCCCATGGTCAAAAGTCCACCAAGTGGTAATGACACCGACAGCTCGCTGGATGTACGTGCTCAAGATCCAAAATTGCGTACGCGGGGTTATCGCAAAAAGCGACAGATTTCCGCCAAACGCATACGTTCCTCCGATCGTACTTTGGTAGAGCAGGAAAGTTCAGAATGTTCGGAAGGTTATATGCCAGAAATGGATTCTGGAGGTTCTGATCCTTCCTACCGACATGAATACTACGAGTTCGATGAGGAATTGGAAGACCACGAACAAGAAACCGATGATTGCGATGAATATCCTCATTATTCGGGTGTGGCCTTTTCATCTACATCTTCAGCATTTGAAAGCTTAGACATGACTGATAATGTAGATGAAATGGGCTTTCCGCGCTATGATCGTTTAGGTCACATTACCCATCCGATGTACCAGTCTATGCAGCAACAGCAAACACGAATAATGTCTGGAAATAAGCCACAACCGGCAAACCACCCTATGCCCCCCTCTACGGGACAACCTATAAAGCCAGCACGTACCAAAAAACGTCAGCTGAAACGTGAAGATTCCATTGTTGGCACTCATCAGTCCTCATCACAATATCACGGTAGATCCTACTGTAATCCCGAAGAGAGTGAAGTAGAATCGAAAGCTGGTCTCTCCGACGACATGGCTAATAGTAGTGAAGATAGTAGTAGTTTTTATCATACCACCGGTACGATTAAACGTAATAGCGGTAATAGAGCGGTTCTAGTAGGAAGCAGTGGAGCTGCAGCTCATACTCAGCGAACTTCACAATCTACTTCTGGTGATTTGGAATTACCCTATCCAGACTTTCTATCGGATTATGAAACCGAACCCATTGAATTTGAACGTTTTGCTTGTGGTCTCGATATACGCGTAGATCCACCACCAAAATTTCATGATTCAGACGATCTAAGTGATCAGTAAACTAATGAATGAAATGAATAAAACATTAGATTTTTAGGTCTACATTTAGTCATAAACTCGTACATTTAACGAATTTTACTAATCAAGAGTTGTTCATACATAGATACAAGATGCATAGATTCAAACGTTTCCTTCACTAGAATGAATTAGTATTCAAGATACTCATCCTATAACCCCAGTAGTCAGTGGCTTTAGTGCAAGTGTGACAAGTAATTATTTTAATTTAATGTTAACATAGATAATGATTTTATTCTTTAAAGGAATGTTTTGGCTATGAGAAAAGGTATCAGTTTTCTATTTACAAACATTTCATTAAATAAAGGATACAATTATTGTACATACTAAGGACGAGTATAAAGCCAAATTTTACAACTTTCAAACAGAACGTGCAATTCCCCGGTTCCTTATATCGATAGTTGAGCTTCCCCTATTCATAGTTTAAACCTGTAATAAGTTTAAAATTCTTCTTCACACTTGAGGCTTATCTAGAGCATCCTCCTTATATTCCTTTTATATTCCGAAACTAAATTTCTTGATTGTTTCCTTCCATAAGTTCCCCTTCTATAAGTTTAATTTATTAAGACTGATTTTATTTCCAGTAACAAAATCTATTTTTTTCCAAACGTTACATAAATGGAAAAAACGGAGTTTTTAAATTAAAGAAAACAAAAAATAATTGTTAAAATAATAATGAATACAACTAAACAAGATAAGGAAAAGTCAAAAGAACAAAACAAAATATATACACAATTTATGCAAACATTTTTAACATTTTAATTGCAACACCCTATATACTTGATAAAAAAAAAAAGACACACTCAAAGAAAAACACTTAAAAAGTACACAACCAATTTTAAAGTAGAAGTTGTCTGTGTAGGTTCAAAGTTTAAAAACAAATAAAACTATAGAAGTTATATTAGGTTGAGTTATTTATTTAAAATAAATAACAATTTATCTCTAAACAACAACAATACTTAACAAAAACGTATAACATGCACTGTTTATTCATCGAATAATAAAAAAAAAAAACTATAAATTAAAATAAAGTGAAAACAAAAGAAAAATTAGTTATTTAAACTAACGAAAATATTAAAGTGAAACAAAATTCATTTTGAAACTCTGACAAATAAACCAAAATTAACTTAAAGTTAATAAAAGAAAAAGAGGGAAATGTTTTTTGAAAAATGAACAAAAGAAAACTTAAACTAAAATATTTTAAAATTAAATTTGATTACATTAATTAACAAATTAATTTAAGTTCATTTATTTAACGTGAATAAATTCATGGATTGAAAATTAATTTAATTACAACAAGAAATCAAAACAATACTTTAAGTGAAGTATGATTCTTTTTTCGAGTTCAATGTATTGAGTAAAAAATACATCCACATTATGTATAAAGAACAGTGTTGCTAAACGTTAAAGTGCTGAAACCATTGAACACTGTAGCATAACCTTAGGAGGAAAATATAATACAGATCAAAGTTGTTGGTTAACACTGTTGTGAAGAGTTATAGCACAAAAAGTCCTGATTAAGTTATACACATTACAAATCAAAAATACATTCTTAATTTAATAACTATGTAAATTTATATTTAAAGTTAAGATTATAAAAACATAAAAGCAATTGAAAAATTACCGACCAAAACCAATTGACATACATATTTAAATTAGTATTTCATTAGGAATGATTTGAAAGATTTACAGTTCATTACACAATTAAACACATTGTATTGATTTCTTTAGCACTGGTTCTAAGCAGTGTTATTTTGCAAACAAAAGCTCTTTCAATTCAAGACTTCTGTATCTCATTTCTGTATCTAATTTTTATTCCGATTGTTACTTCCAGCACATTTTTGCATTAATGTTACCTGTTAGGGAGTTTCGGAAATTCATTGCAAAAACATTCTAGAACCTTCTGACCATTATCCTGAATATCTGTAAAGTATCAGTATCAAACAGGACACACTACATTGTGTAGGGATTGTGAAGAATTTTATCTTAAATAATTAAAAGCGACTGTTTTTTGGAAAGTACATAATCATATGAGTTGAATTGAGTGGTAATGTAATTTATACGTTAAAATATGAAGTTGTTAAATTGCAGAAACCCTAAAAGATATCGTGGCTCTTAGTGAAGCTATAGATAAGAGTTGCTCGATGTAACGCCTTTTTCACTTTGAACCCTATAGTTGCTACTAAGGCTGAGCTATTTCGACATATCGAATATTTTGAAAAAATTAAATTTTTATAAAAGCCCCAAGGGATTATTATGACACTTAATCTAAAGTTTACCTCATAATAATTTAAGCTGTATCTATCAATTCCCACCCGCGCCCGTTTGAGGTTAATTCTTAAATTTGCTGGAATTCAGCTAATTACATACAATTAAATAGAAAATTCGCTCCATTTTGGGGAATATCGGCGTAAGTCTTGTTTTAAATAATTAAACATTGTTGGATGGGTACTCCTATATCGAACATTAACCCTTCCACTCTTGGGAACAAAAAGACCCAATAAACATTTTTACTTTATATTTAAAGTTGATGTTTTATTAATTTTTAATTTTCTAAACATATTTTAAGTATTACTGTCTATAATTTTAAACAACGTGGAAATGAAGACACAACAAATCAATTAAGTTGTTTTAAAAACTATTAATACGATTAATTATTACACTAAAATTCTCGTATTTGATTTCTGCACAATTTACTGATGCAAAAAAAAAAGAAATTAAATGAAATGTCTCTAATATAAAGTATGTAGGGAAATAAATCCCGCTTGAATGCGTTCCGTTCAAGCAATCTTGGGTAGCACAAACAAAAATGCCGGTTAATTATCAATGGATTAGCTTTTTCTCCAAAAAAGTTTTTCAATAAATGTTCGTTTTTCAATAAATGTGAGAGTGAGTTCTTTTTGTGTTAGGTGAGATGTATCAGTGTAATCTTTACTTGTAAATATCCGAGGTTAGCTGCGGTGTTGACAACTCCTCCCACTAAAAAATACGCCAACGGTTTAAGCAGGGCCGGATAACAGTGACACGAAAAAAATTGGTTACAGATGAAATATTAAAAATCTTCCTCGGTAACACAAACTGTAAATCTTTCAATAATTAAAAGTCTGTTTATTAATACGAGGAACTCCAAATAAAGCAGAACTTCTTAAAAAGCTGCAGTTGACAATGATTACACGTCTATTAATAATTCGACCTTCAAATATGTTTATGTTAACGAAAAGGTGATGTTTTTAACGACAATCTAAAATATATCATGGGTGTCATTATGGCCACCGGTATGAAACTTATGGTATTTTTTTTTTCTAGAAAAATAATGTCACATTTTCTGTAGTTTTATTTAAAAAATCAAACTTTTATTTTCGAAAAATATGTTTGTGAGTTCGTTTCTAAAATATTATTGCCTTAATAATGGCAAAAATGGAAAATGGAAATCACAGTGTAAGCAATGTTGGTCAAGAAAAAAAAACACATCATTTTTACATATTTGAAATTTATAAAGGGAAAAATGTAAAATAGACGGAAACTGGCCAGACATTTCTTCGAATTATATTAACTTAAAGATAATGTACAAAGGAGCAAAGCTGCAGACAACCACTAAGGTACCGGATGTGTCAAGCCTCGTATAACTCGCTGTTGCAGGCCTGTAAACCTTATGCAAACCATATCACGTTGCGACCGTTGGGAATAAAGTTGCGTGCTTTGCCCACAAACAATACAACTTCGTGAACAACTTCATTTTGCAAATAAATCTTGTTGAGCAACGATATTTTAACTTAAATTTTATTTTATTAAATCTCTCGAAAAGAAATTTAAAATAAGTATACAAATCTTAGCTCTAGATTATTATTTATTGATTATGACCAATGTTGAGTGAAGATAGCAAATAAAATATGCACAATATGCAGTGATGGAAAGTTCAGCGCTATTGTACTTTTTCAGAACTTTTTGATTTGCGAAATACCGTAGTACTCGCACGTTTCCAATCGGAAACGTTAAATAATATTCTGCATAAAATAATAATAAAATCATGTACATTTACAAAAACGATTTAAATTTTCTACATAATAAAATTTAAAAAAAAAAAATCAAAAAGCTTCCCATACAGACAGGACAAGTTGTCTGTTTGAATTTTTGACTATTTCAAACTTTTCATATGAAAAAAATATACGTTTTAAATTAAATTCAATTCTATTTTAAAATCTTGATTTTCCATCACCGCTATGTGAAGTTGTACAACACCCTCATAAACGTTGCTACCGGGATTCAACTTGCCCAAAAAAAATCAACATTTAACACAACAAGCCCACAAACGTTTTTTATCTCGTCTACAACCTCCCCAAGTTATACCAACGGTCACATCATCTATGGCTTGCCTTAAATTGCCGACAAGGGTTGAGCTGCAGATTCTGTAATCGCCACCTTTTTGCACAAGTTCTGTTTTATTTTCGCCAAATAAGGTGCGGTAAACATTTCACCAAGGTGACATTTTAAACGTCATTGTTGATTTTTCGAAGTGCACGGCGATGTTAAATGTATCACGCCCTATACAACTCTTATTTAACTCACTCTTTCTTTTTAATAAACCTTAAAAAGTTGTTCTGAAAGAGCAAATGATTCTTAAACAATCACACAAAATCATTAAAAATATTCATGTCAAAAACAAATCAAATTAAATCAAGATTTTGCATTTCAGAACCAAATTGTCAAAAAATCAAATTGTTTATAAACAATTAAGTAAAACCTTTTTACATCCTTAAACTAATTTGATCTACCTATTTACTCGTATATTTAGTTTAGTAATTAAGTAAGTACTTGAAAAATATATGAAATTGCATTTAGAGTTTGATTTTGAAATATTAAAACTCTTCTTAATACAAAGAAAAAAAGAAAATAAATATTAAAAAAATATATAACAAACGCTAACAATACTTATTATCTAAATAACACACAAATATTTTGTTGTTTTAAAGGGGCATTTAGTGTTATTTTTAATTTTATTAAAAGAAATACCAGTAGCTGTGTTCCACAATATATTTGTAGCAACAAGTTTGCTACCGTTTGAAAAACACCTGTTAAGAGTCGAATTTTTGTAGTTATCCAAGATCTTTCTATTGCAAAGAGGGGAAAAAAGAAACTTCAGACTCAGACGTGGTATCCTTGGCTTTCAGAATTGATTTATAATCAGTTAACAGCCGGATTAAAGTTTGTTATGCCTATAGTCTGGGCTTATAAGCTGCTAAGCCTAAAGGGAGGCTTACATTGTCTCACAAGTTTTACGACATATAACAAGTGTTTGCCCGTGGTTTTGAGCCTAATGCTAGCCCGTGCTGGATATTCAGACATAATGTGTGTTCCGTCACAAACTTTTCCCCAGTAGTATCTTTGAAGACTTTTCATCTCTTCAGAATTCTTCCATTGGCAAATAAACATCAAGGTTTCTACAGCAATTAACCACTCCACCTCTTACGAGCCTGGTTTCTCCATATCTATCGGAATCTCACGGTATCTCACGGTCCAATACCTTAGGAGTACCTTTAAAGATTGGCCCGTGCCCCCTTTACGAGGCTTTCTTGTCCATCTCTTCCGCCCTTCCTCCCACAGAGCTTCATATGCACGGGTAAGTCTGTATTAAAACTGGAGATTGACTGGAATCCAGAGTTCTCACACTAGAGACCAAGCACTCACTTGGTCACGCATCACTGGCGTACGCTATTCCATCGTGGATGAAGGGTTAACTTATCTCTGCGCGACTTAATTAGCTAGACTCTTTGCAGTGATTGAAACCTGTTACCGGCCGCCACCACGGGGAAGTTTAAGTCGGAACCTCTGACAGTGTACGCAGTCACGGCAAGCCATACCTTTGTGCCTGTCAGCTGGCGGCTATGGAATACATATTTTACTTTAGACTTATTTTTTGCAGTCAAAACGATTATCTAACGAAAATCTACTTGTATAATCGGGTGAAAGGTGTTAACGAAAGCCTAAACTTACCCGAAACATCTTAATTGTAAATCTTAGCCGAATGTTAAATTTATGGGTGTGAACTACTTCATCATCAGTTTCACTCACTCACGAGTGATTGGTCTGCTATTTCTCTGCTGGATTAATATTTCTTTAGGTCTTACAATATTGAATGGTTCAGCAGTATTGTAAAGCACAAAGACGAAAAGTTGGGAATCAACATTTGTAGTAGTGGCTATAATGTTGTGTTTGTGAACACCCTGTCTTAAGTTTAAGCCATTAAATTTTATGCCACAGTGTTGGTAATTCAATTAAATGAATTAAAAAAGCAAAACACCGTCGAAACGAGAAAATATTGTAGATGTGGTGCAATATTTTCTTACGAAGATACCAACAACATTTGCACAACTATTGTAGAATCTTACGACATACAATACCATCAATAGGTTGTGAATTGCACAAATGTATATTAAGCCGAATTAATTCTCTTACCGGACTGGAATTTCGATAAATGAAATATGGATGTTTTC
Source organism: Phania funesta (assembly GCA_963932375.1). Lineage (NCBI taxonomy): Eukaryota > Metazoa > Arthropoda > Insecta > Diptera > Tachinidae > Phania > Phania funesta. Next base: position 104,034,116 of record OZ010652.1, read on the forward strand.
AGTTCCGAAAAATTTTAAGAAAATTTAAAAATTCAAACTAACACTAAATGCCCCTTTCCTGAGACCCATTGAGTATTGTTACTAGTTAGGATTTAGTGCCAAATTTTAGATTATATACAGTCCATACAAAATTAAAAATTTAATAAAAAGTTTACCTTATATAAATGTTACAACAAAAAAAAATAAAATAAAAAATAACGTGAACAAGTGGCAAATTAAGTTTAAAATAATAATTTTAAATAAATTATCAATTTTAAATAAGAAATAAAAAAACTTGTACCTTTTTCCTGTTAAAAAAAGAAACCGAAGTGACAAACATAAAAATAAAAACTAAAGTAGAATTATTATTAAAAATTAAAAATTAAAAACTAAAAAATAATAATAATTAAACAGCTGTTTCGTTTAATTAAACCAATATCTTGAGCGACAAATATTAAGTGGATTTTAAATTAAAATACATACGAGTATTAAATTTACAACTTTACTTCCCCCTCTTGTTGTTGCCAGAATTCGAGACTTAAATCTCATTCGGCATTATATCGTCAGTTAAACTTAATACTTTCATCATATGAAATGAAAGGAATTTTTATATACGATTGCAAACGATTTCGAATGTTTTGGTATTCACACTAGACCATTTTTCAATGACATTGAGAAAGTTCCACACGAAGTTGCGAAAATTTCAAAATATTTACTGAAAATTAATACAGGGTGTCCGCCGGGAAGGTATACTACTTTGTTTATTTTTGATTAAATGAAAGAGAATGAATACAATATCCGATAAATGTCCGCCTCTGTTAGCCTCACAAGTGCGAGCCCTTTTGAACACATTTTTCATAACATTCTCACACATTTCACGCGGTATTTTATTAATTTCATCACGAATATTTTGTTTGAGTTGCTCGAGCGTTTCTGGTTTGTTTGCATAAACCTTGCTTTTCAGGTATCCCCGCAAAAAGAAGTCCGGAGCAGTCAAATCAGGCGATCGTGGAGGCCAATCAACATCACCATTCCTTGAAATAACTTGTTGTGGAAAGAGGTCCCGCAGTAATTCCATTGTAATCCTGACTGTATGCGATGTGGCACCGTCTTGTTGAAACCACATGTCAATCAAGCCCAAAGCATGCAGTTGTGGCGTTAAAAAGTTTTCAGTCACATCACGATATCGCTCCCCATTGACAGTTACCGTTGAGCCGTTTTCAGTTTCAAAGAAGTAAGATCCAATGATTCCTCCTGATCAAATTGCACACCAGACTGCCACTTTAATGGATGCAAAGGTGACTGATGAATAATTTGAGGGTTTTCCATTGCCCAGAACCGACTATGCTGTTTATTCACATATCCATTCAAATGAAAATGTGCCTCGTCACTCATTATGAATTTTTCATGAAAATCGGGGTTGTCATGGGCGAGCTGTATCATCTTATTGGCATATGTACGGCAGCGTAAATGGTCTTCTGGAAGAAGCTCTTGTGTCAACTGAATCTTAAATGGAAACAAATGCAAGTCTTTGTGTAAAATTGTGGCCAAAGTTGTTCTTTAAAGACCAAGCTCCTGAGCACGGTGTCGAATTGAGGTTGATGGATTGTTTTGAACACTTTCTTGAACAGCAGTAATGTTTTCAGCCGATCTTGCAGTATGTTGTGGTCCATGCTTGGGCCTATCAACTACAGTCCCTCTTTCTTCGAAATCATTTACTATACGATAAATAGTGCGTCTTGTTGGGACATTGTTTCTCCCAAAAATTTCACGTAACTTTCTTATCGTCACAGTAATCGATGATTGAATTTGCTAAAATGTTTTAACGATTAAAACACGTTGGTTCACCGAATATTCTTCCATAATAAATTTGCCACGTCTCAAGACTAATGTTTACCAAAATGGCAGCAAAACAAAGTAGTATGCCTTCCTGGCGGACACTCTGTATATGTACAGCACTCCCTCCAGTCGCCTACAATGTAAATTCGACGACTCTACAGCTACACTTTCAACGATTGATCCCCTATTTACCGCTGCTTAACAATTTTGTTGTCTTTTTTTAATAAAACACAACTTTATTTATTTATTTTTTATTTTTATTAAATTTCTGTTGATCCTTTATTTCAAGGATTTCTTATATTTGTATGAAATATTTTAATTTAACATAATTGTTTATCATTCCTTTGATGCGTTTTGTTCTTAAACCCGATAATGAATGCAATTCTTTCATAATTTCTTATTATTTTGTATTTCTTATGCACAGTGCATAAGTAAGAACAGGATCAAGAATGCACTGTAAATGTATGTAAGTATGAATACATATGCAACAGGACTTATTACAAAGCGTCTGCATTCCCATTCGAGAGAAGTGCAAAATTGGACGTTCAAAATCATGATCACTTGTCTTATTTACACATTGTGCGTAAGTAAGTAGACAAGATTGTGCATGCTCCATCGTGACTTCTGTCTTGAAAATAAGAAATATTGGAGTTAAAGACAAACAAAGCACTTAGCAACAGAATTCATAGGTACGTTCGTTCGTAAGTTCCCCCGATGTAGGAGAGCAGAGGATTGCCTTTTTAGAGGATGTACGTAACTAATATGTCCACGGGGTGTGTAACTACATAATGCAGATTGCAGTGACTCTGAAAGAGATGCCTGTTGGTGAATAACACAAGTTGTATTTATTTTCATATTTTTTCTTTTTCATTTTTAAATCGTGTTGTGTATGTTTGTAGTGTATTTATTAATTAGGTAAAACTTTTTCCCAATTTGAAATTTAAATTCCCAATTTCATTTGGAACTTTCTAAATTCAAAACTCAAATTTTCGATTTCATATGGAATTTTCTCAATTTTAATTAAAAATGGTACATTTGAATCACACTGTAAGTGGAACTGATGAAATAATTGAATAAAAATTGTTTGAAATTTACAAACCCGGCTATAGTTTTTTCTTTATCAGCCAACTTTTTCGTTTATTTATATACAAGATGGTAGAAAAGGAACCCATAAAGTAGGCAGTCTGCTTCGATATCCCCCTCTACATTAATATCTACAAGGGGGCCTAAAATAAAAACCCCAATGTTCTTTGTCGCTATCATTTGAAGGAATGGAAAGAAAATGTTGGGTTCTTTTATAAGGCCCTAATTTTTTAAATCGCTTCGTAACACCAGAATTTGCAAAATGGAAAATTTCGTGTCTGAAAAAAAACATTATTACATTATGTTCTGAAGATGATATCGGTTAAGTGACTAGCGCCATTATTAATTACCATTTCCAAGGCCTTTTTCATAATGTTTTGCCAAATTTCTACCGACAAGTTCTGGATTTCTTGAAGGATATTCCGTGAGTTCCGTGAGTGACGGGTTAACCTTGGGGATCTTATGGTTAAACCTGGGGATCTTACCTGCCAGTTAATATCGCCAAAATAACATTTTTCACACCGGGCTCTAGAACCTCGTGCTCTCCCGGCCCAATTCATCCAATTGTGGTATGAGGAACGTATCATTAATGTAACGCTCAGCATTTAAAGTATATGTTTGATCTGCATTGTTCTCAAAAAAAAAGAATTAACCGATGGTACCTGCAGAACAAATTCCACGCCTTACAATGACTTTGAGTAAATGCAATGGCTGTTTATGAAGTCGGATGGCTAAACGCCGGCAAGTTTCGTGTAGTGTGTATAAGGCGACCAGGAAAATTACGACGAAGAAATTCACACTGTGCCAAAATTATTCGGCGATTATAGCATTCCATGGTCTCTTTACTCAAATTCTAATTATGTATATTTTACGAAGATCATTAAGGCACTGACATTTCGTGCCATTTGCAAAAGTTATCGCATCTTCCCCTGGGCTCGATTAATTTGGGCCCTATTTTTGCTTTGTGTTCAAATTATCTGACGTCGTCCTAGGAAAAAAATCTGTTTATAAAACAATAAATCCAGTCGGTTATTAATAATGAATTTTCCGCCAACGTACTTAACCTTTAAAGCTTAAATTGACACTATATATAACGTAAGGTCTCGTTAAGGTTTGAAGGTAACTACTGCCTGGTAGATGGCGACTTAGTCAACAAATTTCATATTTCCCATAACTTCTGCATACACAACTTAGCAATAGTACCGGCTTTATTTTGAATAACTTCCCATTCGCAACCGTCAACCGATTAAGCTCCAGTTTTTGCGATGGGGCATAGCATACCAGGTAGCCACCAGTAATTTTATAAAAATCTTATTCACGATAAATGAATTTAACTTAGAATTTATAAACTTTTTCTTAAATTAAAAAAATAATAAAATGTTATACGATGTCGGACATCAGAATACCGCATTTTGTGACGTGCAATACGTTCAGGTGTATCGTAAACCGAAAAAGTGATTTTCGAGTAACGACTTAAGCCCTTGGCTTTATATTTACGAATCGTAGCAATGTCTTTAGCGAGCGGATCAATTCTTCCGTCCACTGTATAGCGTACAGTGGCTTTAATAGATAACATTTTTTATAGCGGACAATTTTCCTTATGTTTTGGACCTGCCAGAGCATAATAATAAAGCCGTATTTATTACTTCTCCCTGTGAAGTTCTTGAAGCAACAAAACCGTTCACGATACGTTTTTTCAATATAATAAATCGAGAATAACTTCCTGAAGAGAACTCAAATGAGAGAGCACGACACATCTTGCTACGAAGTATTTGTTTCGGCCATCAAAAGCCAACTTTAGGAAAGCGGCAAAGCAAAGTTGTACATTTAATAATAAAAAAATTAAAAGAGATTTTAAATTAAAAACTTAATTATAATATACAACCTGCTTTTTAAATCCCTTTTATAATTTTCTTAATTCTCTTATAACTTCTTAATTTATTCATGAAGTGTTAAAAATAGAAACAGGTCTAAAATATCTTCTTCTGAGTGGCAATTTGGGTATTAATTTTAAGATAAAAATATAAGATCTCAGAAATTTTTTACGTTTACAGTGCCAAGCAAAACTTGTTTGCCAATAATTTTGAAAATATTTTAAACTTAAAAAAAAACACTGTTCAAACTTGATAAAATATGGGAAAAAACCAATAGTTGTTAACAATGAAATCATTAAACAAATCAATATTACACTATTAAAACCGAAAGAAGAAAAAAAAACGAAAAAAGAAATCGAACAAAAAAAAATTAACAATTTAATCAAATCCTCTTTATTAATCTTTAATGAATAAAAATTGTAAGAACCACAAAAACACATAAGAAACATCTTTAAAAATGAAATATAAAAATTAATCATTAACAAAATGTAAACTGTTGTTTTATTTATTATGTTAAGTTAGGTTAGGTCGAGGGAAGGGCCAGTAGGCACAGGCCTAGGCCAGTACTTCGTCCCATGGTGCTTTCTCGATTGTGAAAAAGTCTCCGCCCTCATAGGAACTTTTCTTTCCTTAACAAACTTCCTGAGTAGTTGTCAGTCAATGCCCCCCAAATGAGACACGTCCGCTAAAGTCTCGGCGGCAAAATATCGAGTCCTTTGCTCTGCGAAAACAGGGCAGTGGCATAGCAAGTGTTTCTGCGTCTCGACTTCCTCCCTGCATATCCTGCACTCATCACACATCCACACCATCTTACTGATTTCAGATTTGCTTAGTTTAACCAACCTTGTTTTATCCCCGCTTAAGTCTCCCCATTTGTTATTCACCCCAACGTGTTTCCATTCCACAGTGCTGCGTAAGCTCCCTCAGTCTAACACTTCAGCACGTCTTTCGTGACCTTAGGCGGGCTTCGCGCTACTTAAGCTCACCTCCTGAAGCCCTCTGGCCTTATTTGCCAGACCGTTGACCCTTTTATTTTCCACGACTCCATAGTGGCCCGACACTTAAATAATGCGCAGGCTACCATGCCTTGAGTAGCCGTTTATCGGAATCGTCCTGGCTCTAACCCTATCAGATTCTAGACTCCGTATTGTTGTTTGGCTGTCCGTAAAAATGTTAACCTTCACAGACCTGTCAGCTTCACTGAGCTCGTTCAGATTCATTTGTTCACTGTAACAACGCAGAGATGGGAATTGTGCAAGGTAATTTAAATGGAATCCCCCAAATGATCAGTTAGTGTCTTTATGGGCGCAATAAATATACATTAAATTTATACATTAAAAGCTTATTAAGTCAATAGGGGTTTCTAATACGGAAGGGTACATTTTTAAAGTACATTGAGGTTATGGTGTTTTTCATTTGTTTAAAAACCAGAAGCATAAATGTTTAAGAAAATAACGCCAACAAATTGTTGTTCTCTTGGTTTTGTTGTCATTATTATTAAATTATTCAAATATTTCAAAATTATTGTCAAAATATACCCGGTCCTATTGGAAAACTATATAAGACTAGACAAACTTTAAAATAAATTAAAAATAAGTTTCATATATTTAAATTTTTTATTGCTTGCGAATATCTTTTAGATATTGAGCCGTTAAGCTTTTGAATATATAAAATTAAAGTTCCTGAATCAAACGCAAATAAATTTTTTTTATAATCACCCAGATGTTCTCAATCTGACTGAGACCGCTAGATTGTGCAGACTCTAGCATTATATTGATTCGGGTTCGCTTTAATTTCATTGCATGAGTGCTGGAACCGCGATTATATCAGTAAGGCGTAAATTTTCACCACTGTTCTTCCCAACAGAGAATCTGGTATTACGATTTTTCGCACGTTTGCAGTGTTCAAAAAAATTATTTATATCAATATACTACTCGATTTAAATGAGTTTCCGTTTGTTCAAATAACCACGATTGTCAAGAAAAATCTTTTTAAAGTTTCATGTGACTTGTTTTTTTTATTAAATTGTTACGAATGGTCATGATTACATCTTGTCCCCTAGACATTCTCTGTCGCAATAGGAACTAAATGCATTACAATGTTTAAGACGTAACTATCCAATAATTTTTAAATAAATAGAAATGTTAATGTTAAGTTCTTACTAGAGTTCTGTCGTTCACGAACTAATTCGTTTGAATGAGAGATTTTTTCAGAATGGTGGTAGCAATTTTAAAGAAATTTCAAAACTAACACACATTTTAATTTGGCGAATCGAAAATTGCTTTTATTTATTGTAATTTATGTAAAGTTGTTACCATTTTTCTGAAATAATTTCTCAATTGAACTAACTCGTTCGTGACTGACGAGTTCTAGTGCTTATCATGTAAACCCCCCTCTAGACATTTGCCTGCCTAGAATGTTTTTAAAATTATTAGAAAAGAAGAATCCGATAGACTGGGCTTCGTTTTATTTATAATCTCATGATCAAAGTAATTTATACGATAAATTGCTTGTCAAACTGAGTCCTGTCTTTATCCATTGTTGTGCTCCTTGACTAGGCAATAATAGTTGCGACTGGATTTACTAGAATAGTAAAAAATCGCCCACCATTGCAATGGACATTGTCATCCTGCAAAAATCAAATCAAAACATTAAAAAAGCACTCAAAGTGGTTTAGAAAACCCTTCATTTGTTGAGGATCGTATGTGGTGATACATTCAACTACTTACCAACTTCATTTTTTCGTGTCGGGCTCAATAGGATCAATAGAAATTAAACACATCTACTCGTAGATCTAGACAAAATTCTACTGAAAGCCAAATGAGATCTTCACCAAATCAATTCTTCCAAAAATGCGTTAGTGGAAAATCCAAGAACATGGTAACGCACTACAGTGAACTGCAAAACGTCATCATTCATTGATAAAAAATGCTTAATTTTTTTCCCTACCTGTCAGATGCGTTATCTTTGCTGTGGAAATATAATATTTTTCTTAGTGTTGGCAGCAGACTTTTATTGAAAACAATTCTTTCGTTTAAGGATATCCTTTTTTATCTTTGTTGAAGAAAGCAAAAGGATAATAAAGTGTTTAACATGAAATTCCTACAAAAAACATTTTCTGATTGAAATTGAACCACAAATTTAATACATAATAAATTTTTTGGGTCAAATGCTTTAAGATCCCATTCTGAAAAGTACGCAGATGGTATTAAATTTGGTACAAACTTCCCCAAAATTATCAATCAATTCTTTTACGTAGGTTCCTTAGCAATTTTATTTCTTGCCGCCTTAAAGGCGGCAACACTTTTTTGAGTATTTTTAAATCATTTATATACCTTAATTGCTTTTCCCTAGAAGTTTATCACGGTATAAATGGCAACATGTCATTGGATAGAAGAGACCTAACCATAGGATCAGACAAATCATCGTCGCTATCTCGTTCAGAGGCGGGCACCTATGATGTTATACAGGCTGAGATACAACACTCTAAACGGCAGGAACTAACAAAAGCACCTGCGATGGTAAATAACAATGGACCCAGTGCAGGCGCAGCCAGCTCTAGTAATGAAAATGAGGCGGAGTCTAAAAAGAGGGTAAGTTTGATTTTGTTTGCAATGTAAATCATTTTTAATATTTCCTCTCTTTTCAATATAGAAATGGCCAACAGAAAAATCGTACTTCTTGGCCAAGGAACTGTTAATGAGTGAACGTACGTATAAAAAAGATTTGGAAATTCTCAACAATCATTTCCGCGAAGAGTTGACACCCGAAGATGTGGAAAATTTACAACCGCTCTTTGAAATGTTAGAATCGATGGGTCAACATCACAACATATTTCTCAGAGATTTGGAACATCGCATGGTATTGTGGGAAGGCCGTGGTACTCATGATACCCATCGCATTGGAGATGTAATGTTAAAAAACATGGCTGCATTACCCATATACGACGAATACGTGCAGGCTCATGGTGAAATTTTACAATGTCTTAATGAAATGTTCGAAACGGATAATCGTTTCCAACAGATCTACAAAGATTTTGAGCAGCAAAAAATTTGCTATTTGCCCATAGGAGAGCTGCTATTAAAACCGCTTAATCGTATGTTGCACTATCAGTTGCTATTGGAAAGTATGTTTTTGTAATTTGTAGATTTGTAACGCAGGCTTAAATTTATGTTGTATGATTTATTATAAACGCAGGACTTTGTGAATTCTACACTGAGGAACATTTGGATTATGCCGACTGCCAGGCTGTATATCATTTGCTTTCTCGCTCTGCCAAACAAATACGCAACCAACTGCCCGATTCCATGAATTTTATACAACTCTGTGAGCTGCAACGTGACATTAATGGCTTCGATAAATTGGTGCAAAGCCAGCGTAAACTAATAAGACAAGGCTGTCTGTTAAAACACTCCAAGCGTGGTTTGCAACAGCGCATGTTTTTCCTTTTCTCCGATCTTTTACTTTACGGTTCTAAGTCACCCATCGATCAGTCGTTCCGTATATTGGGACATGTGCCCGTTAGATCGTTGCTAACCGAAAACGGTGAACACAATTCATTTTCCATATTTGGTGGGCAATGTGCAATTACGGTTAGTGCCTGCACTACCGCCGAGAAAACACTTTGGCTGGCCGAATTGTCCAAGGCGGCAGCAGATATTAAAAGCAAGCCTCATACCCAATTGACTTTGAATTTAAAAAATTGCAGTGAGTATTAATTAGTTTTTGATTAAAATTAAAACAAATTTTCTACGAATTTCTCCTTTTTTTTTGGCTGCCAAGAAAAGGAAGATTTAAAGCCAAGTAAGAATATATTATAAATATCTATAGATTATGGATTCAAACATTTGTGAGGTTCAGTAAAAGGGATAGTAAAAATTTGTATCACTCTTTGGGAATACATTATTGCTAATTGGTAGTTTATGTCACGTCATTATATAGTCTTGGTTTTATCCAGGATTTAAATATGCAGCAGTAGCAACAATGTGATGCTGGGAACACAACCACAAAGTAGTAAACAGAGGTGAAACGACAGTATAGTGATCTTTTTCTCTATCCGTCTCGTTCCCTCAGAGCCTTAGTTTTGTTTTTGGATTTTTGTTTTTATTTTGATTTTCTTGCCGTGTTTTCCTGTATTTGTTGTTGTATTTCGTCACAAAATACTATATTAGTCTCTTTCTATCAGAGCCCATAGTAAAATAAACTGAGTTTTTTATTTTTTATGTGTCAAAGTCTTCACCTCTGGTTACCCTGTGACACAACTGAGACGAACGACGAATTTCGTCCAACACGACTTATACGTTGGTAAAAATTCGTCGTGTGAAGCACAATACCGACGAAAAAATAACAGCTGTTATCTATATATAGATAGGGTGACCATATAAAAAATAATAGTTAAAAAATTAAATACTAACAAAAACACAGTCAAAAAGTAATTTTATAGTTAACTACTATTTCGTAAACTTATTTTAAATACTATAAAACAAAATTAAATTTAAAAAAAACTTTATTTACTAAAATACTTGGAAACTAAAACCAATCATGGCCACATTGTACTGTTTTGTTCGTCGTACGTCGGCGAAAGAAATAGAAATAAATCTAATTCAAAGTTCGCCGCGTATGACGAATTTCGACCGACGTCATAATGTGTGCATTTTGGTATACACAAATGGGTTCTATTTTTGGCGACGAATATTTGCGGCGAAAAATTCGTCGTTCGTCCCAGTTGTGTTCCCAGCATGACTATGCAATAAATATATAAATTTTTAATTTTTCATCATTGTGCTACAAGAAAAATTAGTTCGAAATGTTCGTGTTTATACTGAAATTCGAACACGTGTTTGTAATTTCTATTACCAGGTACGAACATTCAATATTCAATCAAAATATTTTTTTGGTGCTGTAGCAGTACACACGAAGTGCTGCTGCGGACAGCAGTAAACACATTCGCGTTTTTTTAACTGCGAGTAGCTGATTTGCTAATTTGTATTGTGTACATGCAGGCAAACAAATTAGCAAATCACAGCTACTCGCAGTTAAAGAAACGAAAATTTGTTTACTGCTGTTCGCAGCAACACTAAAAATAGAAATAAATTCTAGCGATATTAATTAAATAAATTTCGTGTGTGCTAGTAGAGCACCATAAACGATGCTATTTTTAACGTAATTTGTGAATACAGTACAACAATTTGTAGCAGCAGAATTAATTGAAATAAAAAATTCTCATATTTTCGACATGATGATTAATGAATATTCACATTTGATAGAAAATGCAGCAATTTTAGCCTCTGGTTTTGTCCAACCAAACTTTTACAATCCTCGACATATGTTTAACACAGTTGTCGTGCGGAAATCACCAAGGCAGTGACATTTCTTACCCACTGTATCGAGGCAGTTAAAGTATATGTCTATTATGACACCATCACTTATGTCTATCAAGTTCAAATGGGTTCGCGCAAAGTAAAACTGAGTTCTTTGGTTTTTTCTCTGCCTCTAGTATTTACCAGATGTACCAGATTCTCGGGCTCTTCTTTTAAAAGTATATTCTTAACATTTCGCTTAGTAAAAGTTTGGTTTTCGGACGACAACTTGTAATATCAGTTTTAAATGGTTTAAGTATTATTGTTTAAATTTAATTACACTTTTCGCTCTGTCATCATTATATTAAAGAGAGTTCTAATTTTCCATCACTTTCATTTATTTCTGGCAGCCTCCTCGGAAGAGGGTCTCGATCTATTGGGTCTAACGAACGGCAACAACACAACAATAATGGCGCAACAACTGCTACAGCAACAACAACAAAATACGCAAAACAAAACGCCTCCCTCGCGAAGCAATACCGCTCTACACGTTTGTTGGCATCGTGGCGCCACCGTCGGCTTGGGAGATCATCTCATATCCGCGGAAAACCAGCTGTCTGGCTACTTGCTGCGTAAATTTAAAAACAGCAGTGGCTGGCAAAAACTATGGGTTGTCTTTACCTCATTCTGTTTGTATTTCTATAAATCGTATCAAGATGAATTCGCCTTAGCCAGTCTGCCTCTATTGGGCTACACAGTGGGACCGCCGGGCACACAAGATGCCGTACAAAAAGAATTTGTATTTAAGCTGTCTTTTAAAAATCATGTCTACTTCTTTAGAGCTGAAAGTATACACACCTATCAAAGGTAATTTTATTTTAATAGAAGATAATTTTGAGAAATAATCTTTTCTTTTTGTTTGCTTCAGGTGGTTGGAAGTTTTGCGCAGCACTACACAGACTCAAGATTTTAAAAATATACATGCTAACGCTCATAATTGATTTATAAATAAATTTTAGATTTCAATTTAAATTATTATTACGAAAAAAAAAACTAATTGTTTTCAAAACACAAGTGTGCAATTTGAGGTTATGTTTAAAAATTGTATTCATAATTGATCGAACTTTAAGTGCCTTAAAGTATTGTTTAGAGAAAATAAATAAAAATTTGTTGAAATTATTGAGTAATTTGCTAAAAATAAATTTTCATTAAGATGTCAGTCAAAAAGTTTTTACTTGCAACAAGTCTAGTTAAACTTGGTTTAAATTCGAAAAATTAGAAATTTATTTAAAAAAAAGCTTTTGTATTTATATCTGTAAATATAAAATAAAGTATTATTTGTATGTATATTTTTTAAATTTCGAAAGCTTTGTTTTGTGGTAGAGAATAATTTGAAGTTGCTCAAAATTCGTATATAAAATTGTATTTGTTGTCATAAAAACCATTAACATAAACATTTAAACATTAGTATTATGTCGTATGTTTTTATTTTAAAACAAATATTAAAAATAATATGAAAAATCTACCAACTACACATACATATGTAACCAATGATGCCTTAAAAAAGAAAACAAACAAAAATTACATTCACATTTATATTTTTTTACAAAAAAAAGAAATATATACTAAAAAATATATAATGTTTTTAATATTACCAATGTCTAAAATCTTTATTAAGTATTATTTTTTGTTTGTACTGTAGCTAGAATGTCTCTATTAAAAAATAAATCAACTAAAAACGAAACCTTAATAAAAGCGTTTATTGTAAAAACTTAAAAATAAACAAGAGAACAAAATGTGGAAAATTAACTTCAACTTCAATAACTTCTGACTGAACTAATAATAACATTTGATGTCTGGTATTCACTGCTGGCTCAGATGTAGATCAATCGACAAATCTTGGTCTGTATAAACTGTCCATTTTTCAGCAGAAGAGAACTTTAAAAGCCAAGAGACCTGTATCAACCAATAGCTAATATATACCGATAATCACATACTTTAAAAGCTGGGATCTAGGTTTTGCTCTTTTTCAATGTTGCAAAGATTATCGATCTATTACTAAGCCGCGTTTACATTATGCAAGTTTTCTAGCAAACATTGTCTACAGTTATCTTTTAAACTTAAACGAAAGTCTATGCTCGTTTGTTTTCTTCTCGTCTCCCTCTCTCTCTCGGCAAGAATCTATGAAATTCATAATTAGACTAGCTTAGTGTGAATTGGTTAAAGTTTCTGAGAAAATGGTCGCCATCAAGTGGAATTCTGTTTAAAACACGTTTTAGCGGCTACTGAAAACGGAATATATCAAAAAGAAGTTTGGAGGAATAATTCGATTTACGTTTAAAATCGATCGAATCTTATCACATACCTGAATAAGACAGAATGTCCACGATTTCATGGTAAATAGTCTAGCCACAGCTAAATGACCACCACATTGAAACACGGACATAGAAAAATTCAGGTTTGTCAAATTTTCGCGACACTAAAGATTGGTATAATTTACTGCACATCCTTCCAGACCACGATCGCAAATATACAGCATACGAGAGTGTTTGCTCAAAAGCCTAATCAAAAATATTGGAACGTGATATTTACGGAAGAAACAAACCCCTTCTTTAAAATTTGCAACTTTCAATTCAACTTTACTCTAAGGATAAGAAATGTCACTTTAAAAGGAATGAAACTATTTGAGAAAACGGCACTCTCTACTGTCTTGATCAATAATACTGAAGGTTATACTAATTTTAGTTACACATGTTTAGAGCATGATAAAAACTCGAAGCAACTAAGCAACATTGAAATAAATTAACTTACACGATTTTAATAGTAGTCGCCTCTTTCCAATCAATATGGCTCTAATGACAATTTTCAGGCTGATTCCCATTTTAACCCAGAATGCACTACTGTAAGGAAATGAATACAAAACAAATACATTACACGATGAGTTACGAACAGAACACGACAAAACGAAGCGCTGAGATAAGAAATACTTTAAAAAAATGCTCCACAGTGGGGCATCGCGATTAGATAGCAAATAATTCATAAGCAGTTTCGTGTGCAATACCAACTCGATATTCCCTTATAAAGCTACTTATACCGAAGCAGTAGTTTTTGCTGGGTAGTCAGTCAACTTAAAATCAGAATAAATATATAATGAATCCAAAAAAACTGAATTTGGCCTCCTACTGGGCTACATATGTATAAAGTAATTTATTTGTTTTTTTCCTCGACTGTTACTATTGGAACGTATGTTAGTCCAGCAGTCCTTTACTGGTAAGATATACATATTCAAGGACATTTCCCTTGGCCTGGTTATCCTTTACTTAAAGACACTCTTCTATTGAACATTATTTGAGCCATCACCAATCTATGCGCCTCTTCGAAAAAAACTTCTATCCCTAAAAAAAAATCCGTATTGAAAAGGTTAAGACATATGCAATGAAGGGTCCATCCTAAAAATACATTTTACAATTAAAAGAACCTTTCAAATTTATTTTTTAAGATTTTAAATTTATTGATTTCTTACTTTTAAGTTTTCTTTTTTGCCATATAATTTAATAATGCTTTGCTTCTGTTTTTTTTATATTTTATTCTTTGTAATTACATTTATAATAATGATTATTATAAATTTAAAACATAATTCTAAGTTTTATGTAGAGATATAATTTAACTTTAATAAAGTATTATTTATAGAGAGAAAAGAACAAAAAAAAATATATTTTAAAAAAAGCAGAATATTATTGGGTAATAAGATAAGTGTTTAAAAAAAATTTGTTTAGAAATAAGTAAGCAAAACAATAAATAAATTGCAGAATATAAGTTTAAACCTGAGTAGAATGAAAAAGAAGGGGGAGGTGAAGCTTAACTTTACGACATGTTGTCTTCTAAAGAATTCATCAGTACGAGCAAAGTAGTTAAACAAAACAAAAATACAATGTTCAGCATATAATAGAAATCGGAAGAAAGAAAGTAAAATAAATCAACTATATTATAAAAAAAAAAATGACCACAAAAATTAATAAATTTTTTTTTAAATGTTTATATTTTTTTTAGAATTTTTTAAGTTTTCAATATATTTAAACATTAATATTTTTATGTTTGTTTAATTTTATAATTAAATGTATTTTGTTTAATGTAGATTTATAAGAGGGTGTGTGTGTGGCTGTGTGTGTGTGTGGAAGTGTGTTGAGGGGTTGCTTATTTTTGGGGAATAATGATATTTAGTTAATTTAATTTCTCTTTTTTACTTTTAATTAAAACAATGAGTTTTTATTTTATATTTAGCATTTCTTAAGTGTTTTTGTTTTTATATTTTTATTTATTTATTTATTTATTTTTTAATTTGTTTTGAATGCTGCTTAACACAGTTGCACACATATTATTTAATATTGCTAATAAGGGACGAGGATTGTTAGAAGGATTCAGGACTAATAAAGAAGGAAAGAAATGAAAATCAGCTTTTTCAAATATAAAATATTTCCTTCGTTCTGATTGATAATGTTTTCATTCGGTTTTCTTGCTACATTTCTGCTGAAATGATTGTTTTTTATTTTCTTTTTTCCTAGTGTGTATTTTTGTTGCTGGTTGTTTTTATAAAACGGAAATTCTTGATTTTATGTTTGTTTTTGTTGTTGTTCTTGTGGTGTGGTTGTTGCTGATGTGAATTGAGTGTAATGAACTCCAGGTGTACGTACGTGTTGTTGTTTAAGATTAATTTTCATTAAATTAAAGGCTTTAACGGCTGCAACGACGGCGAATGGCTAGTCAATGAAACTTTGTTCGACACAAGCTTTCACTCGTTTCTCGTATTCACGGCGATTTTCCTTGTAAAGTTGGGCAGCTGTTGAATTAGCTGGGGAGTTTGGATTTGGATCACTCAATAACGACTGAAATAAAAAGAGAATTGGATATTTTAAAGAAAATGTTGTACAATAAAATGGATAAAACGAAAACAGCTCTCTGAATGTAGTAGAAGCCCTGTAAGATCAATCGCAAAGATATGGTGTAAAATTGATATCTCCTACGAAACTGATGTGATTGAGATTATGTGTTTAAAAATTAAAAGCAATGACAAAGAGCTTATTTCGTAGCTGCATATATACACATATACTATCAGCCCAACAAGGTACCTTAAGTTAAAAAACCCCCGGAATTTTTTCCGTTTCAATTGTTTCTATTATGAATTAATCAATCAGCCCTCTTCTGCATTTCGATTACGTTCCCGTATTCAATTACGCACGAATCGAAAAAAGGCATTCGAGAGTATTTTCAAAACCAGCTGTTTCGCTGTGGAACGTTTGAAACATGAACACAAAAATGAAGCAATTTTATAAACCTCGTAATAAAACGTTAAATTTTGTACAATAAAACAGTGATTTAATAACTAAAACAAGCAAGAATGGTATATTGTGACTACAATAATTAAATAAACACATCAGTTAAGTACGAGGAAGAAGAAAAACCCAGAACATAAGTAAGAGGTGTTTGTGGCCAAACTATTCCAGTGTGAAGTATTCTGCCGCGCCGGAGTAGGTATTTTAATATTTTCTATATTATTGTAGCACAAAAATAAAATTTGTTTTAATTTCAAGAAAATGTGCGATAACACCGTCGTTGTTGTTGGAAGACAAAAACAAACAACGTTTTTGCCCTGTAATAAAAAAAAGCTTTTTTTACGTAGCTACGCTCGTAATGCAGAATACGCACAATCGTAAAAATTCCAATCGAAACGGAACACAGAATATCAAAGTTGCCGAATGGAGAAATTTTCAATTCGAATCGAAATGCAGAATATTCAAAACACTATTTGAGAAAGGGAAAAATCAACCAACCCAGAAACAAATGACGGGGGAAAAAACATTCCCCACGTTATTGGGCTATGTTGAAATATCAGGTGATATTTATCACAAAAGACTAATCGGAGTAAGGATTTTGACTGTTATACAAGAAATTAAGTTTGAGTCAGAATTTCTCGCTGCCAGGTCAAGAAGTTGTATTGGTCAAGTATAAAATAATCGTGAAGACGTAAAATTAATCCGCACAAAAACATAAATAAGGCCAAGTTCCTATCCAAAAATGTCGGCCGTAAAAAGTACTGAGATCAAAATGCAGACCAAGTGCTTCATATGTATAATACCATCCCATTTCTAGGCAACTTGCTCGTTTGGTAACATTTTCCCATAATCCTTTCTCATATCAGAAAGTCAAAAAATCTCGGGAAGCTTTTGTGGTAAAAATTTTAAACTTGGCGGTTACCTATACGTAGAGTATTTATGCTTCAAGTTTCATTTTTTTTATGATTCAAGAACGCAAAGTTATGAGCGGGGTAAAAACATTGCGATTGGTTTTGTGTAATATACACATTGTGTGCTTTAGGCCTTAACTTGGTCTGGCGAACTACCGTGCGCCTTAATGTAGACTCAATCATTATCCATTAATCCGTGCGAGAATGCAGAGGAACTCTCCAAAGACAAAAAAAGGGCTAGGTTTCCCCTTAAGAAATGATGACAATGAAGTGCAAGTAGTTCGTTTAGCACGAGCTGCTTAACGATTTTTCCATTTTTATTCGTTTATTCATAATGTTTTGTTCTTTGAGATCTAAATGGTCGAAGTGTCTTAGAACACCCAACATTTACTGACTACTACAAATGGGGTAGTAAAATTCCTTATTGGTTTGAACCTTATTCAAATATTAGTGTTAGTATTGTTCAGCCAGCAACAGACAACAACTTTTTAATTTTTTTAAATTTATTTAAACGTCGAATTACAAAATCTAGATTTGAATAAAAAGTTTGTAAAATCGTTTGAGTGTTTAAAGTTTCACTGTCTGTTTAGAATTCTTAATAAAATATTGTTTAATGGGGTTTAAATATAGTATTACTGGTTTATTTCCGTTTATATTGTTTGAAATCTCATATTATGTGTTAGAAAAAAAGTTATTATTAGAAAAATAATATTGATGATGAAAGTTGATTTTAGCAGACAGACGAGTATTGAAATAGTAATTATAAATTCAACAGAACGACATATGATCAAAAATCTAATTAAAGCAAATGGATGCACAAAATCTTATGCGGCATATCGAATCGTTCATACCTGTATAGAAGTTAATATAGCTGATACATCATATGTGGGACTCCATCTATTTTGTAAAATATCCAAGCAGATGCCACCATCTGCATACACATTGGGATGAAATACTTTTGACACAAATCTAACCGTTGGCGGCTTATTTGGGTATTCTTCAGTAAATTCTATTGTTAATTTAAAGGTGCCATCCTCGAATGGTGTATCGTGTGGACCGAAAATCACAGCATTCCATATCATAATATTATTATCTGTTGGCGCTCCCGAAACACCAGTTGGTGGATCTTCCTGAAGTCTGAAAAAGGAATGAAAAACAAACTTATTAGTGTTTGCCAAAAGGAAATAAAAAAACGAAACTATTCAATTTACACAAGTCAATATTTACTTGTCAGTCTCACTTATGTGATTTAAGTGATTAATATACAGATACATACAATTGCTGGTTAAAGTATCAAAGAGGACATTCTTAGTGCATAAAGCTGAGTTACTTCGATACTTTAAGTCTTGACAAATAAGAGCATACATATTTCATTATTCACACAAATTTATAGTTCAATTATTTGAACAACAATAAATTAATTATTCAAGTTAATGTAAATACATTTTGCAGGTACGCAAGAATTTTCATTTGAAAATACAATGAGACTGCATGACAGAAATTAAATAAATTGGTTTTAAGTTTAATAACTTATAAAAAAGAGAGAATGAATATTTTTCTTGCAATTGCGTCTAGTCCAAGAGAAACAACCCTTTCTTCTATTACATCATTTCGAAACAAAAATCTAGAACGACTTAGGATCCTTTATTGCAGACCTCCTTGTCTAGTAACAAAAATGTTATAATTATTATATTTTATAAAATCGGTCATTTGGTTTGAATGCTAACATAAATATGTATCTAGCTTTGTTTAACACGTTCCTACCCACTGTTTTTTGAAGACTTTCCGTTCAGACTGCGTGGAGCGTATGCGCCCCACGATTAATTGAGGCTGATGCCCAGTTGTATTAAGATGCCCATAATTGACTGCATAATGAATTTAAAAAAAATCTTAATTTTAAAATAATAATAATACCAAATAGTTTTTACAAAAAGTTCAGAATGGGGCGTAGGGAACGTGTTAAAATAAATGTATATCTGGGCTCAAAGCTAAGCTTCAGGAAGAAAGCGACCACATGCCGGTAGCTTATACAGTAGCCGTGGCCAAAAGCGAAGTAATAACACATAAGTGATTTGAATATTATTGAAGCTTATGTCGATCTATTTTGTTTGAATTAATTTAGGGACTTAGTTTATAAAATGAAACCCCACGCACCAAACCAAAAACAAGTTTAGACATTTTTAAAAGTTCTTAATTGTTTTTCAAACAATTGGACTTCTGAAAAGGAAATCAGAACTTTATGTTTTGTAGCGTTGATTTGTTTTTTAACAACGAAAATATTATGTAAATTAAAAGCAATAATTAAAAATTATTTGAAATTGGTTTTGTTTCCGTATAAATTCTGGCGGCGTTGGTTTGTGTTAATTTTTTATTAAACTGTTTTTTAAAAAAATGAAAAAAACCATGTTAAGAAAATAGTATGACTTAAACACTGCACTTTATTAAGTGTTATGAAGAAAACCGAATATTAATGACACTAACTGGAGATGTACATAAGTGGTTGAAAAAAATGTGATACATCAACCATGGTTTAAACAAATGCTAGAATAAAAGTGCTACTAATGTTGTATTAGACTTTCCATTGAAAATGCAAGAGATTAATGTCTATTAAAATAGCAAGAGATTGCTGTCCTAAATCAACGCTGCAGTTCTATGCTATAATCATTATTTAACATTATGCTTTATTTTTAAACAGCAGCAGCAAAAGCGAATTATTTACGTTACTGATTTTGCTTTTTTTTTTGGACTATTGGAAAATAAAATTGCACAGCAATAGAAAATGTTTGCTGTCGCTATTTTTGTTCTTGCTTTTAAAACACTTCCAGTATTCACGGTTAGAGTGGCATGGCATTAATTAGTCACATTACCATTACACAATGCAGTAAATGTGATTGCTGCCACATTTGTGCTCATGCTATTTTCGTTACTGTCGTATTCTCGAAAGTATCAGCATAGCAATAGCATAAGTATAAAAAATAAAAAACAAACTGTTTTGTGACAGCAAATGTTTTTGATTTTTGCTATGGTATTGTAGAAGTTATAGCATAGTACAATATTTTTTCTGTACTATTGATATTTCTCAGCTAGCATTTTAAACACTGCCAACAAACAAGTTGTGTTATCAACCTTTTAATGAATCGTTGTAAAATTATTATAGAACTTTGCAAAAAATTTAAATTTCTTAGCTAAGATTAACAAAAAAGCGATGTCACTTTAATATATTGAAAAAGTTGTATAAATTTCTTTTTCTGAAATTTCTACATATTTACTATTTTGCACTAATGGCGAAATTTCTTTGTTCCGTAGAAAACAAAGCAACAATTTTCTACAAAAGAAAACAAATAATTTCGAATAAAGTAGAATTGCAATTAGTAAATATTATTTTTAAAATGCCACACGACTTCTTTAACACCTACACGAAAGATTCTTAATTGAAATTGTACGAAAATAAAAAGAAAGTGTTTTTTTTTTCGTACAACCAGTGTATTAACATTTCAAAGTAAATAAGCCCCGAAACCATCAACCAAATTAAAAAAGAAATACACAAAAGACAAGGAAAGAAATGCGTCATTTAAAAAAAAATTCTTATAAAATACTAATTAATATTTAATTGGGAAATGGCATTAATTTTGTTTAAGAATATTTATATATTTACAATTTTCGTTAGCAGTGCGTATAACGTTAGAAATCAAATGTCTAAAGTTGAATAAAGAATAATAATGAATAATCAAAACAAAAAATTAAATGAGATATTAATTTTAAAATGATTGCATCAGGTGCCATTGTTTTTGTTTTTAGTATAATGGTGAGTTGTTTAGTACTTGTGTGTTCAAAATTATCGCATGTTGGCTTAAAGCCAGACATTAATTTTTATTTGTTGAATTTTTTTTTTATTTATTACATTTTTATATTCGTTAAAACGTTGAACTTGTTAAAATAAAAAAACAAAAAGCTGCAACATCTGTCAGAAGAGAAGAAAACAACTCAAATAAAACGCAACAAAGATACCGGTACACAAGTGGTACTTTGTGTGAGTACAAAAAAAACATTTTTGCGCCCTTTTCTACATTTAATAGTAGCTTTAATTATTATGAAATAGTGAGGTAAAATTTTATACATATGTACATGCATAAACATTTTTCGCATCTTTGAAATTACTCCTTCTTTTATAAAACTTACATAATTAAATAATTGTATATTGTATGTATGTACGAGTATATTACGATTATAAATTGATTGAATAATTAATAGAAACTTTTCGCATGAGACGTCGGAAGAATTTCATAAATTTACTAAACAACTAATTAAAATATGTGAAAAATATTAAACATAAACCCTTCAAATATTTGGGGGATGGCAACAATTTGCCGTTCGGAACAGATCTCTACCAGGCTATATGTGTAAGACCACTCATTCGTTATATTACGAGATCAAAATGCCTTCCCGGCATCTCGTATAACATTCGCAAGATGAATGTTCTGTGAAACGCAATCGCATAAAGCTTGTCGAGTTCAAGTCGCAAAAGTATACTGAAGTGAACTTTAAGCAAACAATAAAATTATCAATAAATTATTTGTTTAAATTTTATATTAAAAGTATTGAAGTTAAAAAACAATTTTTGGTCTTGGTAATTTTGTCTGTCCATTGTTTTCTTATGCACTGGCGATTTCAACAAAAAGTTGATCTAAATAATTTTCGAAAAATTCATGTTACCCGTGCTGTGAATAATTTGAACAAGGTAGTCGGTTTTTTTCTTGTGATGATAGATAAAATCTTAAAATTTTTTTTAATGCAGTACTATTATGTTTTGGTTATAAATACTTTGTAACAATAAATGCATACAATGAGAAAAAATATTTTTGCCACCTCTAATAAAAATAATCTAATATTCAAAAGTTATAAAATGTGATGGCCCTATTAAATATATTAAAAAAAAACAGTTGTTCCGTTAGGTCCAATGGATTGGACGAATCCCTAAGTTAACGTTTCTTAATGCATTCTTCTCTTGATTGCATTTTTTTAAAGTACATGGACATCCAAAAGAAAAATAATACTGCCAGGCTTGTGTATCCTACACGAAAGTTTATAACACACGCTATTTTAGAATTTCCTCACGACAGTGAAACATATTTTCCAAGCATTAAAGTATGCATATGTAACAAAATGATATTCTTAGGTGCTTTTACAATATTAGTCATGGAGCAAGATGAAACCAGAACTATAATTATTTTAAACTATTTCTATTCTCTGTTGAACTGATGACCTTCTGTTGCAAATAATTTATATTTGCTTTGAAATATAATTTTGTGTCGTACCAACAAAATAAATTCTTTTCCTCTATTTTCAAAACAAATGATATTGCGTGTGTTTCAATTATTAAAACACAATATCATAGCGACAAACAATTACTTAAACATTTATTTTTTCTATTGTATTACTATTTAAGTTCAAAAAGTCAAAATTACTAGTGGGGTTGGTGAACACAATTAACTATATAATGAGAATATTCAGAAGAAACTAAATGACCTACATTTAGTTATATGGTTACACTTTTAATATCGGTTCCTAAAGCGTAACCGCAAATTATTGAGAGTATACGATACACTCTTAAAAAATTATTTCGAAATTTTCAAAAAACCTGTTATAAGTGTAAGGTGATGTAGCTTTAATTTAGTTTTTTTTTTTTAAGATTCATGTAATATTGGTAAAACTGTTGTTTTAAAATAGGAAAAGTCAATTTAACGGGAGTATGATCAGGGTAGACTAAGCAGGTAAACTCAACAGCGCAACTAAGTACTTTTTTTGAACTTATTGGATGTCAAATTCCATATAAAAAATGTTTCGCAATTTAAACAATTTATAAAGTGGCAAATGTATGGCATTTCGAAAATCTTACATTTTAATTACGTGAGCTCTACCCACTGAAATACTTACGTATTAAAAAGAATTGAGTTAGAAATTAACTTTACCTCTAATATGATCCTTTTTCTAACAAAATTTACTTTATCTTTTAAATTATTATTTTTACTATTAAGTAAGTTAATTTTACTAACAAAAAATGTTAGAGAATTGTAAAGTTCGTTCTCACCCAAGGGAAAAGAAAAGAATATGTAAAATTGAGAAATGTTCATTCTAGTATTCTACTTATATTTAGTGTTGGGTTAAATAGATGATGTTTACAATTAAACACAAAATTAGTAGAACAAAAACGAAGAATGTTGATAACGAGAGTAGCGGTATAGCTGCAAGTCTAATAAAATTTTACCTTTTACTATATTCAAAAAACAAATAAATTCTCTTTCTGAATAGAAAAATATACAAAACGAACTTATGCCTAAAAATTAAATTACTTAGGATCAATAATGCAGTGCGACAAAGTTAGGCGGCAAACAATAAATTTAAGATTTTTACGGCAATAAAAAATCAACTGCCAAATTCGAGTGACAGCAATGAGCTGACTATGTGAACATCAAATTTAAAAGATCACACATATGGCTAACCAGACAAATATTGTTAGATTGACCCCGACAATAGTTAATTGATACACTTACGAATTCAGCCAAAAATCTTAAGGAGCTCAAAATAAAATGGTATATAATAATACAGGAAATCAGAATCTTTTGCAAAAAAAAAATTATAAATATTCCATGTTAAAACACGTCCGATTTTAAAAAATTAATTCGAATCAAAATAGCTTTGACAATAAGAATTTTATTTTTTAGCAATATCTCGTACAAACCATGTACGTTCTTACAAACACCCAGAGTTCAATGATATTAAATCGGTTCTACCAAAACAGTATCAAGTTAAAAATATATGTTTAAAAAATTTATATAAATTCACTGAAAAGAATACAATACATAACTATTAAAACTTAAACCTATTGCTAAAATGCCGTGTACATAAATATGTAATTCGCATACACCAAACACCGGCGAAATGGGGATGAAAAATCTTGTTTTTGGGTTTGGAGAATTTGTTATAAAGATGCTTTTCTTATAATCTGACAATTTAAAAAATGTATGTATTTAAAATTCAACTAAAAAATTATATCTATTTTGTAAACAAATCTGCAATTTTTACAATATTAAGCATTTGACCATGATAATGATTGTTTATACATAATTTAAAATTGTTGCAAAAAAATATAATGTAATTAATAAAATTATCCTTGACATTTTTTGTGGTAACAGTAAGAAACATCCTTGAAAACAAAACAAAATACAAACACAAAAACAAGGGAATAAAATTAAGTCAAAACTATTTATTGACTCAAAAGACATAAATTAATAAGAAAAACAAACACAACAAACAAAATGAAAAAATAATAGATGAGTCAACCAAACAAGACAAACATAAGAGTACAGACAAATAGGAGACTTTCTTGAAATACGATTTGAAGTTTGCATTTTGCATGAAATTCTTATGTGATTATTTCGTGTTTATCATTTTTATATATCACCATAAACAATACAGAAATAAAGGAAATAAAAAGTAATTTATGGAATAATTGGGAAACATTTTTTTAACCTTTATGTATGTAGGTACTATAATACATAATGTATAGCACATTTCAATAAAACAAATTAAAATTAGGAGAATAAAGTATATGAGGAAAAATACCCACCAAAAACAAAATATTCAGGCGAAAAACAGCTTACACATAATAGAGGGAGAACTTGAATGCACTAACCAACACTGACACAATTCATAATATTAAATATATGTTTTATTTACGGGCACAAGGGGAGAAAAGAAATTACAGCACAAAATAAGAATCATACGTAATTTATCTTATAGACATTTTTATGAACAAAATACAAGCTAAAATTTTTAACTACAGAAATCACAATTATTTTTTTGCATTTTAAATCAACTTTTTTCTTTCATAAAATTTTAAACATTTATTATACATACCTTTTAAAATCTCTCATAAGACGTCTGCGTGCGGGTGTCGACATTTTCTACAAACTTTTCGAGTTGTTTAACCAAAATGGTGTTTAGCTTTTCCGTTGAAAATCTCTTTAATTTGTTATTAAACGAAACGCAATTTAAATTTTTAAAGTTTTCTTTAACTTTTTCTTACTTATTGGTTTTATAATGAATTGCAAAAACATATATTTCAGCCTTTTTGCCTTTTAGTTTCTCTTCCACGATTTAAGTTGCTTTTGGCTTTTTTACGTCTTCAACACAGATCGAACAAAATTTAACTAAAAAATAACCAAAGGTTTTACATGTATTGGCAAAAAGCACACACCATACATAAAGCCTGACAAATATATGCCAGTAGTGTTGCCACAAAGAGTTTTTATTTATAAACCGAAATACAACATACTACAAAGCTAATAAAAATAAACTGCAGAACTAAAATGCAAGAAATGCTCAGAATTGAAATTTATTTTAATTATTCTTATATTTTGATTATATCTTGTATTTAATTGTGGCAACACAATTGTCTTAAAAGCAATCAAAGCACAATCATTCAAACACATGTCTTTTCTCTTTCCCGCAAAAAATTTCAATACATAGAAAAAGGAACGCTATATCAACACTGAAATATTTGCAATTTTTCCAATTGGTTGTTCAATATTATTTCTAGTTTCCTCTTATTGGATTTTTCTTTTATATTACAAGATGGTCTTTCAAATATGAGAAAACTGATTTATTTATTGTTTGAAAAAGATAACACAAGTTAGAAAATATGACAGAAAATATAAAATTAACACGAATCGAGTTACAAATTTTTTTTCTCCAAATACGCCACAAAGGAGAATCGACAAAAGTAAAATGTAGAATGAAAAGCCAAAAAAATTTAAGGTTGGAAAATTGAGTACTCTTGTATTCTATGCAAGAAAATATTTATTGTTCCGTGTGACGTAAAAAGTACGTTTTCTTAAAAATATTACTTAACTATTTGATATAAAGCAGGAAAATGTTTAATTTTATTAGCGCAATGTTTCTTTGTTCAATTTATATTGGCAGATACATATGTACTGAACCGCGCCATAGTATACCCCGACATCTTATGGGACAACACATTAAAATTATTTTTTAATTTTATTTTTCGGGAACACAAGTCAGAACTTTGCTTTCGCCAAATATATAAAATGTGACAAGCGCCAAAAGCTATTCAGGGTTAAAGCAGTATCTTACGCTAAAAGATCATAAACTACTAATTAACAATACAATTTTAGCAATTAATAATACAGTTTATTTCATTTTATATTTTAAATATATAAGAAGCTTCTGTACAAAAACCTTTTGAAGCTGATGTCAAGGACGAAATTCTATGATGTATATCCAATTTATAAAATGTAAAATTTTATTGAATTCATAATAACCAACGCTATTACTTCTTATATTAAACTGTTTCAAATGTTATCGTGCCAGTTTAATATAAACTCTTGCGCCGGAATACGATAAACCATTATACTGTTATAAATATAAATCTAATGAATGAATGAAGTAGGTGTAAAACTACTATTTAAAGCAGTTGTACTGCTTTTAGTATCTAAAGGTACAACTCTGAATTTTAAGTCTTGTCAAATTTTCATCTACAATCATTAACCACACTCACAGAGAAAAGAGAGGCTTTGTATAGCTTCAATTAATTTGTTTACATATAACAAATCAACAATCTTAAAGAAACCAAATAAATTGACAAATATTTCAACATATTTTGTATAAAAACCATAAGTTCACAATTGATATTATAATATAATTTAAAACAAAGGGGTAAGGGAAAATAAAAGCAAGGGAAGCCAACGTAAATAAAGTCCAGCTTAAAACTTACGAAACCAGGGCGTGTTCCATAAAATGGCACCACTGTATTGAGTGTATAAAATATTTACAATTCATGTTTTTTTGTTGCTGACATTTTTATAGGCACTAAAGTGAAATTATTTATATAATTTTAGCAACATGGTGGTATTGAACTCTTGTTGGTCTCCCATTATATGGTCGAACGATGTTAAGACAGGCAGCTATGCTGTGGCAGCTTATACGGCTGCCCTCTCGGTGGTGCTAATAACTATGGTGGGTATAGAGTGTTTTTCTTAAACTATAGTCATATATGTATACGTTTTTAATTCTTTTTAAGATTTCTTACATGTTGGCTGGTGGCGAATCTTCTCAACTCTATTCGCCCTTATTTGAAACTGATATTCGCAGCTCTATGCCCGTAGTGGGTGGTTTGTTTATAGCTTACTTTATTTTAATTATTTTTGCCTCTGGATTAGTGTACGTTGGTATTAAAATGTGGTATGTTCAAAGAAATTGAAATATGTATTTATGTATACGGACATTAGGGAAGTGATTACATATTTTTCCAATATAATGCTTTTTAATACAAATTTTGAATCCTCTTTTAGACATTCGATCCATATATCATTGATGTATGTCATATGTATTTCGAATGTTCAACGAAGTAACATTTCCGCGTAACGTGTAATTGTAATAAGGGCAACAAATTTTGCCATCCCCCCTCGCGCTTCAAACTTGAAATTTATTTCATCAAAGAAATTAAAAATTTAAAATTAAGAATTGAAAAAACAAGATGTTTTGAGAAATCACTTTCGGTGCGTGAACTATTGTTTCTCGTTGCACAAGATTGGCTACCACATAGGACTATGCCAACTTGTTGGTCAAAATTAGTCATGACTCTAATGTACATCCTATTACGTTGATTTACATCTTAATTCTTTTGTATTTACTTTTTTTAATTTAGTGTGCGAGGCTTGCTTTTACCTTGGTTGATTTTAATGGCTATTGCTATTTTATTCCAATTAGTTTTTGGCCTATGGCTTATTGGTGGTTACTATATATATGTACGTTTTTGATTTACATTTTGAATAAGTCTTAAAATTTTAATACTTTTCTTTTTATCAGCTGGAGCAAACTTTCTCTGCTTTGGTGAACTTCTGTTGGATGTTCTATAATGTAAGCGTTTATTTCTAACTTAATTTAAATTACTTATGAGCAATAATTTTAAATATTTGATTCTTCTTTTCAGTTTTATTGCTGGCTGTGTGTTTTTTCCCAGTACCAAGTCTTTTTAATAATTCAAAATCCCAATATTGAACTTCTAATGCCTTAATCAACTGAATTAAAAAAATAATTGAAATTATTGTAGTTGATCGATTATTATATTGCATGCATACATATATACATAACAATTGTATAAAACAATTGTAACTTAGTTTGAAAAACCTTTGTTAAAGTTTAACAAATAACATACGTTTTCAACAATCCGTCCATTTCTTGTAAAAAGTTTTTTATATATAGTCTTAAACATATCGAAGTGTTCAATATTTTTATGAACTTGTAACTGTTGTTTAATGAAATGTATTAAAAATAAAATTACATTTTTGGTCACATCAACCAACGCCTTTTTAATGCTTTATATCCCACTCTGTTTCGGTACTTTCTATATTACAGAAGAACCTTGTATAGAAAGAGAAGTAGGTAAAAGATATGGTATATATCTTAGAGAAAGTCAACTTGCAAGGAAGGACTGTGTTATAAATTAAATAACATGTACTTCTGGTATAACTAGGGAAACCCTTTTAACTTCTTTTCCCCCCTGTTATATTTGACTAAGTTCCAACAAAATCATTACCTTTTCGTTGAACATTTTCCAATATGTCACAGAGTAATCTTCGGTGTGGATTTTAGGGCGCCTGTATCATTGGTCCTAACTCCTTTGAAAACACCGTTGACGATGTCATCACAGTGAATGGTGCTACAGTTTAATGATAATTAATTTCAATAATGATAAATTTTGTTTTTCAACCTAAAGCAAAACATAGCCGTGTTGTTTTTATTCTGTATTATCCCTTACAGCTACATTTGTGAACATGTAAAAGGCCACGTAAGAAAAATATGAAAAAAACAATTTGTTTGTTCGGTTTTTGCTAAAGCTTTAATGTTTTGATTTGAAATTCTTTAAACTTCTCATTTGGTTTAAAGTTATTCAAGCTCACGACATTTTTAGGTATTCTAGACAATTGGGCAAAGGCTACCCTGTTTATCTGGATTAAGCAGGGTTGCCGTCGTGATACCTAAAGTATTTAATTTGATCCTTTTTTGCCCATGATAATTTGTTTTACCCCCTTTTTTTAATATACCCTTTTGCCTCATTTTTAACTACTTCCTCCTGTCACTTTTTGAAAAATCGTACTTAATATTGAGTTATATTTTAACAACGTTGATGTTTAGGCGCTAACAAGACCCTCAAGTTCCCGTATTATAAGCTGCTTTTATATACAGTGATACCTCGAGATATGAGTTTAATTCGTTCCGTAACCTTGCTCGTATCTCAAAGCAATTTTCCCCATTGAAATTAATTGAAATGTCATTAATCCGTTTCAGTCCCAAAAATGCTACCACCAATTGTTTTTGTTACGTGTTTTTCAATAAGAAAACTGCGTTTATAAATGACCAAATTTTGTATAAAAATATAATAAAAGAGAATGTAAAGCAAAAAAAAAAACTGGTTTTATAAAGTGTACTGAAGTGTCTGATTCAGCAAATCTCTGTAAATCGCTTGGGCCTTCTCTCGTATGGTGCCCTGTGTTAAGGTATCGCCTTAAACCTGCTTCTCCGTCACCTAAACCATCAACAATGGCGTTATATCCTGTATCAACTCCTTCTGTAAGAGCATTGCATATCGTAATATCAATGAAGTGATATCGTTGAAGTACTACGCCTGTACTGTCTCGCCAAATCAGGTACTTGTACACCTTGCTCATTTTTCCTATGTTTTCACGCTTTAATTCAATAGACATCATCTTCTTCTGAACACTGACCTTTCCACTCACATTCTTCGGACCGATGGTTAAAAGAAATGTGATAATGTATGTAAAAGCATATAGATGATTCGACAGCGAGGTAAACAAGCACACTGGGGAAATACGTGGGATAATGCACGAGGCGCACGCGGAGTAAACTGGTGGGCCGTGTGCAGCGTCACAGCTGGTATCTCATATGTCGCTCGTATTTAAAAAAAACAAAACTTCACTCGCTCGACAGTTCGTATCTCAATTAACTCGTATTCGTATCTCGAGGTACCACTGCATGTATATTGTTAACTTAACAGAAGATTTAATTACAAAATACATTACTATAATTTCTAACAAGTATTATGTTAGAAATCAATTTACAATGTTTCGGATACAAGACCTCTGAATTTAGTTTACAATACGTTTTTGAAATTAGCAAAATTAAATATTGCAATAAAATATGAAGTACAAATTAGAATTCAGAGGCCGATTGGAATAGTTTTCAAAACTATTAATTTTCATTTGAAATCCAAGCGGATAAAGTGTCACTTTTCATAATTTTAAAAAAATCAAAAAAGCAATCTCTGGGTGAATTAATTAAAATTAATTTTTAAATAAAATTTAAAAGCTTTTCTGCTAACTCAAATACTTCTGAACTGTCTATTAGTCTACATTGTTTTTTAATTCGTCACATAAAATGCAAAACGTCCGAAGTCGTATTTTTTATTGATTCTAGTCCGTTCTAGTCGTTGGCCACAAATAACATATCTGCGACGATATGCAAATACATAATTCAATTTATTAAAATTGAAGAACTTTTGTTTATTTTTGATTTATAATTATTTTTTAGTATGAGTTATAGAACTAAATGTTCAAATTCGTACTATTTTTTTTACTAAAAGTGAAATAAAACTTATTAAATGATGTTTACAGTGGACTCAAAATTAGTAGAAAGACACAAAGAAAGTGGCATAGAAAATTCATTCCATTCAGCTAGTTGTCTAACAAAATTTTATTTCTTACTGTATTTAAAGCTATCAATCACATCAAATAAATAACGAACTCAAGCCTAACAATTAAATTACTTCATATTGTTTATACATAATTTTATAATTTTTTTTTCTTTACAATACCCTTTCTGCCTTTAAAATATGCTTTTTGAGCCACCTTTCGAACTTTTTTAACGATAACCCTGGGCTTAATGCTCGTGAATTAATTAGCAAGATCGTGTGATTTGACCCGGCCAGAATATTTCTTGTGGGGGTTTCTTAAGTCTGCCGGTAGATGCTAATAAACAGCAATCGATTAATGCCCTCGAAGTTAACATACTACAAGATATCGCTTAAATTCACACGAATGTATGCGGTAGAGTTCTTAAAAGTAAATCTCTCGGTTCCGTACCACCGTGCGAACAACATTTTAATATTCTATTTCATGCACATGGCCCCTTCAATAAACAGCTCGTTTTATTCTGTTTCAACATCGCCCCGCATTTATTGGAAAATTCTTTTCCTATTAAATCAGTTAAGGAATTTAGCAGCAACCATTTGATACTTTGTTTCGAAATTTAGGCAAAAACTTTTAACC
Source organism: Phania funesta (assembly GCA_963932375.1). Lineage (NCBI taxonomy): Eukaryota > Metazoa > Arthropoda > Insecta > Diptera > Tachinidae > Phania > Phania funesta. The sequence goes on from OZ010652.1 coordinate 104,065,797, forward strand.
TCCAAACCAAAAGATGTTGAACGAAGAGTGTACTACATACATAAGTAAGTATGTGTGTAAGCACTTATGCGAATATGATTACTTAACATAATGACATTGTTACAGACACAGCAACAAATCAAAACTGTGAAAATTAATCAGCTCTTTAATAAAACCGCGCCTGTTTATATATTTATTTCTTTAACTTAAATGCAATTTTGTTTTATGCAAATCGCACTGATATTAGTTCTTAATCTTTTAGTTGTTCGGTCTCCCGCTTAAAAACCACATCCGCAATACACACACACACACAGACACGCACTCATTATTCAAATATGGCGCCCCAAAATTATTCACTTTGTTTTTATTATTGTTCAATACTTTAATTTCGACAATACACAATACATATTAATTTTAATGTAATTTTTTCATTTAAATTTTGCCGTTCTTGATGTTCTACCTTTGTACCAACATACATACATACCTGTGTACAGTGTTGTGCAAAACAAACACAACAAACCCCGCAAAAATTATAATAAATACATTTTCTGTAATGCAGTTCATTTCCAACAAATGTATGTTTCCATGATTTACTCTAAACAACGAAATAATTAAAAACCAAATAAATTAAGCTGTTTCTTCAAAAATAAACTAAAACAATTGAGGTCTCTATGTTAAGGTGGGCAAAACAAAAGCAACAATTTAATATTCGCGTATCATACAATGTTTTTTATAACTCCAGTGAAAACAGTTTATGAAATATGTTTTCACTCAGTTTAAACAGTTTCAAAGAGTTTATTCCGATTTTTGAATCTCTTACCGGAAATGTTCCTCTTCCATATGCCAAAAAGTTTTCCAATGGGGTTTAAGTCGTGTCATTGTGGAGGTCCATCAAGGACTTGAATTCCATTCTATCCTAAGAACTCTTTAAGCAAACTTGTTATCGTGTTCATACACCCATCGAAGAGACACGTTTTGCATTCAGCGTGCGGAGTCACTTTTGTGTTCAGAGTGTTATTGCGTATGAAGCGGTGCAGTCCATTTTTCCGCGAATTTTTTTAAATACCTTCATGTTGCTTTCCCCATACTTATTACTAATTTTGCGATTGCGTTCTCTATGCTTTCCACCAGGAAAACGTCAAACTGTAGACATACTATCCGGTTTTATTCAGTTGATTTTTGGCTCTTCTCTGAATAGAACATTTTTGTGTATGTTAGAAAAGCTATCAAGTTGCCTAGAAATGAGATGGTATTGTACTTATGAAAAACTTGGTCCCTATTTTTATCTCAGTACTTTTATGTATAAAACTTTTTTAAATTAAATCTTACAGACGGTTGGGTTATATCAAATTTCAGCTCTCTACCTATAGTGAAAATGCTCCATACAAAGAAGAGGGAACCCTAGTCCTCTAGATCAAAAGTGTAAATTTTTTTCTTTACTTTTTCTCCAAGGCCTACCTGTATACCTAATTTCAGCTCTCGAGCTACAGTGGAAGTGTCCCATAATATTGATGAATAAGTGAGTCAGCTCGAATGGTTTCGTGTAATATACACACTGTGGGCATTACGTCTGAAATTGGCCTGGCGCACTATTGTGATCTACAAAATCGGATAAAAAATATTATAGTTTAAATACGGCTTTACTAAAGTGTATAGAAATAATTTCTTAAAACACACAAAATTACAAAATATCGCATTTTGACATTACATAAGTATTTTGTTGCTTTAATTTTGCACAACACTGTATGTATGCCAAGAATAACAAAATTTATTTAATTTTGTTTAAAGCAGAATAAAAAAGGCAAATTGTTGCAACAAATAACCTACAGACAGTTTGCGGTTTTATTTTGTGTTCTTTTTTGGTTTTTTGTTTGTAATGCAAAAGAACTTTATAAGTTAAACTTTGTAGTTTTATTCTGATTGTATTTATTTGGCTTAATTTGTTGTTGACCATGTTAACAGAAAGAACTGCAGCAACTGCGTGAGAGAACATCAGTAATCCCGGTACGTAAATACTTAACTATTACAATTTGTAAATGCGGTTCAATTAATTTTTAATTTTTTGCTTAAAATGTTTTGCTAACTTTCATAACTTTAAAGAGCAGCTAAAATCGAAAAAAAAACAACGAGAAACTATAAAAGGTCGAGAAAAGCAATAATATCGGCAGGTTATGTACTTAAGTACATTTTTGTTCATATCCACAGCCAGCCCTCCTACTTGTGTTTCCTTATTAATTTATTTTCCTTTGTTGTTGTTGTTGTATGCTGTACATTATCGAGCTCCTTTCAATTTTGCAATTTTAATCTCTGAATATTTAATGAATAATAAAATAATTTTAAATTATCTTGAGATACCTGCCGGCAAATTGTAATGTTTGTTTGTTTACGTTTTTCTTACACTTTACAGTTATAAAGAGAATTCTGCACAAGTTTCTCTTAAACTTTAAAAATATACTCATTAAAAAAGAAATATAAATATATGTACATAGCAGTGCTGTAAATCTTTTTTCAGCTTCCCCCCGAAATGGCTTGTCGAATATCGCCAAAATAACCCAAATAACACCAATTATAACAGCACGAAGTATGAAAATAAGTTTTCATATAAAAATGAAGCCCATTTATAAAAGATACATTGATTTATTGCAATATATAAATACCTACGTATACGGATATAAAATTAGCTCCACCAAAGAACAAAAGAATAAATTCTTTGAAATATGTTATACATATGTATGTAGAGACAAAGAGCAAACAAAATAAATTAAGGTCCATAACTCACTGTACACGATCTTATTATAAAAAAAGTAATTTTTTGTATCCTTACTGGTGAACATTTCTTTAGTATGAAATCTATTTAACACAAATATCTCCTGTTGGAATAAAAGTATTACATACTTTTTGTAAAACAAATTCACCGCAGAAAAAAAATCGCCGATTTCAAATATTGTCAAGTATCTCGCCAATCGCAATTTTAAAACCTCCAATCCCGGCAGCACTGTACTGTATTGAAATGTTTCCCCAGATTTAGTTTTTTTTATTAAGGAGAAAAATGATGGATCTAATAATATTAGGATCAAAATTAGAAAATAAAAAGTATACGTAGGATATTTAATAAAAAATTATGTTAGAGATAAAAAAGATAGTATACTAGCGCCGCTATTTTATATCAGCTATACAGCAGATATGCGAACAAGCCCAAATACATATAAGTCCACGTTTGCAGACGACACTGCATTTATAAGTGTTAATAATGATCCAAAGGATGCATCCAAACACCTTCAGTCGGACATTCATGGAAAAGCTGGTTAGAAAGTGGAAAATAAAGTAAAATTGATCGAAATGTTCTCATGTACATAAACGCTAATTTGATCCCGCCATATTAAGGCAAAAATTGCTGCCATTGAACTTAAAAGAATTAAATTGTACTTCTTAATAGATCGTCACTCAACCTTGGTTGTATTATTCATGTAGGGAGTATATCGAACAAGACCAGTTACTTCATTGGTCCCTTTTCGCCACCCTTTTTTATATGAATTGATTTCAGGAAACCGATTTGTAATTTACGACTAGATTTCTTCCATTGAGTCTCGTCCTAACACCAGCTTTTACTCTTGACTGTAGTGATTTCAAGCTGCCGACCTCCATAATCATCACGAAGTCTGTAGTAATTGATTTGTTATTCCGACAGGTTGTTTTTTGTAGATTTTTTTGATTCCACCCCTTTCGAGAAATACAAAGTTCTTTTACAGAAATCTACTATAAAACCAATGTGGGCATGCATCTGTGTGATGCTGCTTGCGCATCAAACATCCAGAAGTTGAAAAGAAGTCAGTTTAGTATTTCACGACTTATTGTATCCCCAGAGATCTAAAAGTTCCCATTATACCAGAAGAAATGGCGTATACACGTACGTATATGTAAGCAAACTAGTAGTTCATACCAACTCCCTTGTACGGGATTTAATTCAATTTGAAGGGCATAATAGACTAAGAAAAACAGGCACATTGAACCTGGTGAAGCAGCTCTGCAAAATTAAAGATTTTAATACAATTAATTAATTATAACACGAGTTATAATCAATAAATAATAACGTAGAGCCAAAAGTTAACTACTTTTTGTAAATTTCTTGAAGAAAGATTCAATAAAGAAACGTTTTCCCTTATTTCGGGAAAGGAAAAAAATACCTGGCAATACTGATGTGTGCGTATGGCATACTTGAGAGCATAAACTTTAATTTAAATATTGCACTTGTTTTACTTTGTGATTTTAAAGAGCAAACTGGGTAACATATATTTTTTAACCGGAAACAGAAGCAAATTAAGAAAAATCAATTCAATTAAAAAATATTAAAGTGTCGTATTTTATATTTTCTCTAATGGAAGAATTTGCATTATTAACAAGCAAAGCAGCTGAAATAATTATTATACATATGTATATCTTGATTATTTAAACGGCAGCTGTCGCGTTCACTTTTACGATCATAGTTGCCTGATCAAACAGGCGGCAATTTTCAAAAAAGACTTCTTGAAACTGTTAAAAAGGGGATCACAACGTATTTCCGCAGGTTTTAAAACTTGAAGAATCGTTAGTTTTGGAACAAAGATCTGACTGCTAGAGTTAAGGCTGTGATTTATCTGCATAGTCACACGTATCATTTATTCAATCAGGAAAACATCTGGCAGAATTTCTATCCCGCTAAAGAAAATCGCAACAAGTTGATTTTTCGATGTCACACTAGCACGCAAAAAAGATGCGACTACAAAATGCAACTCTAAAAGGACACATTCACTTAATCTAGATCTAATGATTAAATGTGATAGTGAATGGTGAAACAGAAAATACCATCACACTACCAACTTTTCTACCGGATTCCGTACTTTCTCCTACAGTATTTTTTATTTTTCCTTCTGTGTCGAACTTCCAATAGTATTAATTTTTTTCAGATGATATAATCATTTGCAATACGTTTTCATTTAGTATAGACACAGCCTATTGCAACTTGGAGACTCCAGGCGCAATATGCATGATAGACTCAACCGAGATCTTTCGATAATCTTGGAATAGGGTCGTGTGAACGAAGTCGATTTTAATGCACGTAAGACCGCATGTTGCGTCCTTGCTTATAGAAGCAAAACAGATTACGTTGTCTCATCTGTAGTTATGGAGGGCAAAGGTATTAAGGAATCAGAGGCGCTTGATGTTCTTGGCTTTAAAGTCCAGTGAGATGTTCGTTGGACTAGGAACATTGTTCATATAAGCAAAGAAGCACTGAACTCCATCTGCCCCGTCTCCACCTACATTCAGCCGAAAATAGAATGCAACTCCCATGTATGGGCCGGTGAAAGTCTATTTTGAAAGTTCTCGACCGCTACTCTATTGATTCACAGTGTGGATTGTATGTCATTGCTCTATCGTTACTATAATGTAATGTGCTCCATTAGGGCATTTCTTCCTGATACCCGAATGTTTGTACGCATAACACGAGCTTCATTAAGTGTTCATCCGTTCGTCTTCGATTGGCCATTGGACCACGCATCACCCTACAGGCAAAAGTAGTTCTTTAGCCGCACTATTCGTATGTGAAGTAAACGTCCTACAGAAATCTTTCCTGTCGCTTTCAATGTAGGAAAATTTAAATCGAATGTCGGTACTCCCGCTATCCCTCTTCCTTTAGCCGTTTTAGTTCCAGCTCAATGCATTGCATGAGTAGTGGTCATGCACTGAGTGCTGCTGGTCCAACAAGAAAGAAAACCCTGTAAGCCTATATTTATAAAAAAAAATTGTGGAACCGGAGTTAAATAAATAACGCGGGAAAGGTTTGATAATTCTTCCTTAATTGACTTGTTATGGCCGCAACAACATGAAACCTATTAATAATGTATGGATACGAATAATTGCATAACGCAGTCTCGGCAACAAGTTTGTCCAAATTGTGATGAACTGGGGAAACAATTAAACACAATTCCAACCAATTATAAAGAAGAACTTATTTGCCTTAGTGTCTGGAAGATGTTTAGAAGTTTACAAAATTCCATGCGACAAAATTCTAATATTTGTATTTCTTTCAAACAATTAAAAAGGTTACATTTCCTATTTTATCACACTTTAGGCAGGAAAATTTAATTTCTGATTTTATTAGAAACAATTTTAGTTTTGCATCAGTGTGGTTTGCTTACATGCGAATTCTCTTTACTAATTTACTCAAGTCTTTTCTATATTGTTTACAATTCTCATTGGCTCTCTTAACTACTGGGAGGAGGCTCTCTCTTTTTAAATTGAATGTATGTATGGATGGATGTATGTGCAAACTCAGATCTGACTTGTTTGTAGGTATGTTGTTTGCTCTTAAATTGTGGCGCCATTTCATGTGCATCATAATCATTACGAAAATATAACAAGAACAACAACATACGGCCAGCACATTATCATCATCATAATGACTCTGTTTGGATAGACTACACAGAGCTCAGGTAGTTGATCATTTATTAAACAACAACGTTTCGAAGCGTGGGGTTGTGCGGTAGTACTACTCGCTTTCTTGGAAGTAATTTTTATTAATTAAATTTTTTTTTATATAAAATTTTTTTTCGTTCGAGTTTAACTCGATAGCGATTTAAGAAAATTTATTAAAAATGAAATGTTTAAAACAAAACGTTCTGTTTGAAACGAAATAAATTATAATTTATAGATAAATACGAGAAGTTACGTACATTTAAAACAAATAATGGAAATTTAAATGAAGTAGAAAATAAATGGAATAAAACAAAATTAAATAATAAGAAGAGCAAAAAAAAACCCCAACATCAGTTGAAAATAAAACAAATAAAATATTTTTTCCGCATGCCTATGTGTGTGTGTGTGTGCGAGTTTGTTTTTTCGTGATATAAAATATAAAATTTTTGTTAAATAAGTTATTAAAAGTGAGCAGTAGTTAGTGAATGATAAACACATCATAAAATGATAACAAAAAAAATTTAATTTGCCATTTGTAGAATTTAAAAAGAAGAAAGCGAAAAATTTATTTCAGAAAATAGCAAGAATTTCAAATATTTGCAATTTACACAAAATGAGAGATAAAAATTAAAAAATGAAATGTGTATCAAAGAAAAAGATATAAATTTATAATAACCTTAACATACTCGTGCCAATTAAACAGGGTAAGTTATTGTTTCGTTTTATATTACGTGATGCAGATTAGATGGAAGTGATGGTGGAACTACTTCCTAAACTCATGTTACAATTAATTTGTATCAAAAGATATCAAAAGATGGTAGTGCTGTTCTGTATTCTCAAGCCGCAACATTTTATTTAAAAGTGGAAATTTCCCTAATTTTTAGCTGCCCTCTAATCCACTTCCGAATAATTTTGTTCGATTTATTTAGAATAAAAAAGGGACTGTGAAATGAATTCGAATCAACTTTTCTTCAATTAAATCTTTATTTAAATATTAAAATGATAATTTTGTATTAAAAATTTAATGATTTTCTTTAAGTTTTCACATACATATTTTCCACATTAAATTTTCAAATGTATATGAGACGTTTAAGCAGACTTTTTGAGCACGCTTGTATAATAACGTAACCGTTACAACATGTGTTTTCATACACACGCTAATAAATTCTAGAAAGTGAAATATGTGTGGAATGCGGAACAGCTTATTTCCGAATTTTTCAATTCCGATTGATTTTACAATTCCTTCCATATGTTTTCACTCCACTTGGAACACAATACAGGGGCGATTTTATTCCATAGTGGAAATTTTTGTTGTTTTTTTGTTGTTCTGTATTCCACTTTCGAACAATTCATTTTTTTCATTTGGAATAAAAACGGTTGGTGAAGTGAATTAGAATCAGACTTTCTTCAATTAAAACTTTATTACATATTAAAATTATTATTTTGTATTGAAATTTTAAAGGGTTTCTTTTAATTTTAATTTGTTTTGCGGAATAAATAATAAATAATTTCAAATGCATATGGGACGTCACAAAATACCTGTTTGAGGGCGCTTGCTTATTTCCGCAAGCGACAACATGTGTTTTAATTATTGTCCAATAATTTCGAAAAATGGAAAAATATATGAAACACAGAACAGCTAATTTCATTATCCATTCCGCTTAGAATATAGAACAAGGACGTATTTATTATTGTTTGATCTATTATTTTGTTTGAATTCGAGTGTTGGTTTGTTTCCCTTAAAAACGTCATGAATCTTTTTAAGGCTTCCTGGAAAAAATTATATAGAAAGAAGTAGTGAAAACATTAGCAACTGAAAACTAATTTTCGGCGAAAAGCTCTCGTCTCTTCGGAATATTATTTTGCCCAAAGGGCGTGGAAGGCAAAAATGCATAAAATGCAGCCTGTTTTACATGTTTACAATTTATTCAAAATAGTCAATATTTTAGAGAATTTATAGCCCATATGTGCGTCTACTACAGTGTTGCCAAAAGTAGGTTTTTTAACAACCGAAATTATAGAGTGGGAAAAATCGGTCAGATTTTTTTTAAAGCGATTTTCGAGGAAAAATGATTTAACCGTTTTCTAAAGCTGTATTCACATTACGTTTACAAGTCAAAGGAATGGAATCCATATGTAAAAAGCATACACGTAGTGTGATCCCTATCAAAAATATAACATACATATTTATATTTTCGTGTGTAAAACTATGTGACAACAGCTGTTCCCAGTGTTGCTAACTTTTGCACAGCGCTTTTTTAAGTTAAGATTAACGTAGGCCAATTAAACAATATATCTCTAATTTCTGTTTATAGTCTAACTTAAGCTTATATCTATTTCTTATATGTTAAAAAAATAATATTAATAACTATAATTTTAATTATTTGTTCCTTTTAATTCTTTTTATTAAGAATGCAAATTAATTAGGTGATACTAACAACGTAAAACCATCTTACGTTGTACGCAAAGAAAGCAATTGGGGTACTTCGAGTGCCGAATATGCTGTATACCATTTAACTAGACGAAATAAAAATTTTATTCTTAAAAAATGATACAGCAAAATTTTTTCATACGAGATATTATGAAGGGCAATTGTTTTACGTGAAAATTCAAAAGCAGCTGTTTAATAGTGTATTATTTTTCAGTGTGCATCGGACATTACTTGTTGACTGTAAAATTTTTCAAACGATAAAATCCATGATTCTCTACATATTACATAAATTTGAACCGAGTAAAAGGTTTAGTATAGCTTAATATAAAAGTGTGGAAAATGAACGAACTTGAGCATGACTAAAATTATTCCCCTAATAGTTCGAAAGATGGTTTGATGATCCTTGAAGTCTGTTCGGGATCGTTATAGAGCATGTGGAAGCATAACTGAGCTAAGAAGACCTCTATTGAATAAAGAAACAAAACATTTCAATTCCATGATATTTCAGCGTCACCTGAAAGATTCAAAGTTTTTAGTTCGATTTTCGTATTCGTTTATCTGA